>CM054131.1:62341745-63541745 GCA_028751855.1 Ambrosia trifida
ATAAAGGCATAGTTATGGTAAATACTAAACATATAAACCGATCGAAGATTTGCAAGGTCATTCGACATGATCGCAACCAGAGCCCATAATCAACCCAAAACAATAAGTGGTCCCCATACTAATACCTTTCAAAATATATTCCCCCGTCTAGAAGACCAGCGCGACTGGTCACGAGGGTGGGTGGTCAAACCCGATAGATCTACCAATATACTCTGCGGTTCCCTCCAAGAACTAATGATTATGACTGCGGTGGGAGACACCGTACACAAAATGCATAGGAAAAATCGCACTTACTCTGGCCATCACTTGGTTATGAAATGAACTAGTATTCTTACCATAATTGTAATAGCATGTTAATCCCCCGATTGTAAAAATGTTCAAAAGCATTTAAAAATAAAAGGGGCCGTGAAACTCACCTCAAAGCTTGATAGCTTAGCTAGCAATTTAAAGTCCAAGTTAACCCCGACCTAACCGTTCCCTATACACAAGGGACACCTTTATGGTCAATTTATAAGTCATTCCCGTGAGTTATTTACCTAACTCACATGACTATCAAGTCTATTCCCGCAAGTTGTTCACCCAACTTAGACTTTTCACACAACATTTTCTTTAGAAAATGTAATCTTTAGAAAGTATTTGCTTTCAAAAATACTTGTTTTTAAGCATAACTCGTTGGTGATCATGACTCGTTTTTGGTCCGTTATTTTTACACTAAAACACTTAGCACCTTTATTTTATGATCTCACACATAATATTTCCTTGGCTTATTTCATGCATTACTATGTACACACTAGTCCAACTATTTTAAACATGCGAGATACCAAGTTACGCAACTTGTTGGTTTTAGGCGATAATTTGGCAATTTATCGAAATTCCAATTCGTGTGGCTTACGAAAACATGTAGGATCTCAACTATACCTTTAATTATACCTTTTTATTTCAAAAATACACTTTTGACACATGTTCTAAATCAGATTTGAAGTTTATACAAATTAAGCCGTTTTTCGCCTTTTTATCGCATAGTTTTGCACTGGACATTACCAAAATCCTATTTTCTTATAAATGCTCAAACTTTTTAGTCAAAACAAGTTGTTTAATGAAATTTTAAGTGATTTTTGGTATAAATAATCAGACCTTATATTTTCTTCAAAAATCACCCATTAAAGCCCATATTTTAAGCATTTTTAGGCCCAAAACTTGGCCTTTTTCATATAGATCAAAACCCAATTATTTTCTTCTACACATGAGTCATTTTATACAAGTTTATAGGCCAAACTTTCTGATCTAAATCAGATTTCAAAGACTTTATTAAAAACCTTTAATTTTTACCTCTTTTGAGTCCAAATCTTATCAAGAGTCTTGTAACTTGATTTCCATTGTCAAAGATTAAAATGTGGGTTATTAAACCATCTTTTTATACCAAATTTTCTGCTCAAAACTCAACTTTTCAAAACCAAGTTTCATGTATCAAAACCATATTTTTAACTACCCATTTTATGTATATTACCCACATGTACAATGTTTGATCAAGAAAATCTCATTCATATACATATACATATATACCCACGGCATACATCTATACCTATATAAATATTCTTTGTTTTTCATCTTTGAATCAAGAATCTTCATTTTAGAACTTGAATCCTCATGTTTATAGAAGAAAATCAACAGAATTTATAATTATACACACACACAAACTCACGGCCACATATATACATATATGTATCCTTGAGTTTTTCAACCATTTTCCTTAACACTTGTGTGTATAATTACATGAATCTTGATTTTAAAGTGGTTGATCATACATGCAAGAACAATTTGGAGTTTAGATTTTTAAAACATACCCATACATACATATATATATACGACACACTACACACACACATATATATATGTATGTATAACTCACGCACACACACATATCCATCCAATCTCTCTTTAATTTTTATAAAAACCATATCTTTATAAGTTTAGTTGTGTGAATCATCCAAGTTAGATGAAAAAGGTTAAAATGAGATGAACAAAGTTGGGGTTTTTACCTTTAAGAAGAATGTGGATAATAGTTTTGAAAACCCTTAAGAAATCTTGCTCAAATCTTCATTTTCTAAGCTTTTTCTTGGATGTTTTGATGAAATATGGCTGAATTCTTAATGGTTTTGAGTTGAAAAATAATTATAGAGAGAGAGAGGGATGGGTGGCGGATGAAGGTGACGATGGTTGTGGTGGTGTTGTAGGTGAGAGAGTGGTGTTTTGCATATAGAAAATGGAAGGGTTGTGTGTTTGTTTAAATAACCATCATCACATAGCCATATAGGTGTGATGAATCACTATGAGCATGTGTTGGGGCTGCTATATGATCGACACATCACACATATATGAAGAGTGACTCATCTTTATTAACATAATATATTATTTAGTGGGTATTAGGTGCAATTTAGCGGGTATATTACTAGTTATCGCGGTACGAGCTCTTAACCATTTTAAATACCCGACACACCCACAAATAATATTTTTAACTCAAAACATAATATTATACAAGCGAAGTAAATATTAGATGGTATCCGGTGTAAAAATGTTGAATTCTCATGGTATAGGCGCGCAGATTGCGCGGTATCGCGCGTTGCGACTAAAATCACAATTTTTATACTCTAAATTTATTTCTCCATATTTTTCAACTAAATATGTTTAGAAATATCGTTTCAATCATATATTTAAAAATTCAGACTTTAAATATTAGCCGGGTCATCACCAACGATCGTTTTTGCGCGAAAAATCGCTACGCGACAAGATTTTAAATATGACACCTCTAGTCATATTTTCACATAAAAAATAAGCTTTTGGACTTAAAATTCACTTTATTAGCTTCGAATATTATTTTTAAACATATACTTAACTTTACATAAGTACGGTTAATTATCCGCTAAATTACCAGGTGTCACAACGTGAGGATATATTGGAGATTTATCAATAAAACTTTTATTGATATATATATATATCCTTCTCCCCCTCCCTCCTTATCTCTCTGCCATAAGCTGACAACAACACCATCCAACCATTACCATTAACCATTCTCTCCCTCCCTATCTCTCTAGCATAAGCTAGCAACAACACCATTAGACAACCACCAACCACCAACCACCAATAGCTAACCAACCCCACCTTTTGTAAATTAATGGCCTAAAATTTGATTTTTTACCGAAGCAACCGCATCTAAAAAAATAGGGATTCAAGCCCCCAAAACCTTTGTTTCGTTCTACCTCGTCTGGGAGCAGTGTTAGCTTATTCGAAGTAGAGTTTTGCCCAACAGATTTAGCAATGGTGGTGGCGATATTGGTTGATGAGCAATAGTAGAAGGTAGGTGGTGCACTGGTGGTGCTGGGGTTACAGGACGATGGAGAAATGGCGGTTAATCGACAAAGATTAATAGTGGTGGTGATGCGGTGGACGAGTGGTTTGTAGAGTGGAGGTCGCGGGTTAGGGTTGGGTGGAGTGAAGGTCGATGATGGATGTTGGTTGCAGATTTGGGTTGATGGTGGTTGCAGGTCTAGGTTTTGATGGTGATGGGGCGGGTGGCTGAATCGTGCATGTGACTATTGTGATAGTGTGGGTGGGTGTTGTGATAGATAAAGTGAAGAAGAAGAAGGGTTTGTATTTTTTTTAGCTTTTAACACAAGCAGAGGATGTGGAAAGACCAAACTGCCCTCACATGACTTGCATGTGAGGGGACTTGACCAAGAAAATTAACTGAGTTAGTCACAAAGGTTGGAACATCTAGTAAAATCAATTGGTAAAGGTTGTTTTCAGTGCAAATAGAACAAAAAGGTTGGAACCTGCAATTTTGATGAAACATAAAGGTTGATTTCTGTAATTTTGTCATGAAAATATATTTCGTGAACTAATATATATAAGATTAATCACGGGTGAAAAATATATAACACTTTTCTAAGTGTTGGAAAAGTATTAATGGGAGAATTAACGTTAAACAATCTATAACGATTACACGCTTAAACCAAGTATGTATGCGAACTTGACAATGTAAAATATGTTATCGAATCGACAAGATCCTAGTATAACTATTTAAATGGGAAAATGATCATACGGTAAGTGAGTCGAGTCAAGGATGATGTAAAGCGATTTAATTAATACGGAAATATAAGTGTAACTGATAACAAGGGTAATCCATCACCAACGAACATAGGACACATGTTTAATTAAACGGGGAATTGAACTAAATAGTGATGTTGGGAGTTAGGCGTACAACTTGCCGGAAAACATGAGCTATAAACTTAGTGACTTATACTATACATCTAGGGCATTTCTAGGTGTTTGACCTTGGACTTTCTCTACTATGTGGTTGCACGCTTACTTGAGGTGAGTTTCACGGTCCCATTTTACTGTTTTTGTTTTTGGGGGAAAGATATGTTATGTTGTGGAAATATGTTGAGTGACATGATGGGTACTTGGGTTTGTTGTACACCACTCAGGTGAGTCCTCGCTACCGTAAGCATATATTTGTGTGTGTGTGTGTGAAATCGAAAACCGAAGGAATATTTGGATAGTACTATTGGTGCCTGACAAGGCCCACCCCTAATCAATAGCGTCGATTTTGTAACTGTGTATGGTATAAATAGGAATGCCTTATTTGTCTTTCCAGGAAAATGGATATCTCCAGAAAAGATTATCAGTTTCATTTTTTTCTACCATTTTTTACCAGGGGTGCAGGTATTCTGAACTACGTTGTTATATTCTGAGAAACAACTACGAGTGGGGCATTACTTGTCTTGGTTTGGTTATGGGCTCAAGTAGATTGTAGAAGCTTGCAGCTATTTACAATAGTCACTACTTGTGATTATTTCCCACTTGTTTGCTGATAAAATGTTTTGTAAAACTAATACTGTGAACTCTCCAATATGTATATATTGACGTCTTTTCAAACATATCTTTCAGGTAACTGAGCGCTGAAAGAAAGCATTGCAAGTACCGGGGGGGTCATACCGAGCGTCAGATCTTTTGGGGGGTTTTACTGTTATTTTCCATGGGGTTGGGATATAGTTGTGGAACCTATACTTTTGATTAAAACTACGTTTTTTTAAGTAATGTATGAAACATGAAACAGCTTTCGACCTTATAAATAAATAATCCTACTTATGGTTTGTGTTAATCTTGACTTGATGCTCTTCGAACGTTGCGCCACGTGTTTCCGCCATTGGCGTGGTGTGACAGAAGTGGTATCAGAGCCAAGGTTATAGCGAACTAGGAATGTTATGTTCGATGTATGCCTAACTTTCTAACTAAATATATGTAGTATGGTTCTTTTGCCAGGATATGTCTACTGCTAGTCACGTAGTACCAGTCCCCAGCTTTGACAGTAGCCTCCAGATCGTGGATACGATTCTAGCCGAGCCAGTCGAGGTCATAGACCTTGATCCCGAGGAGGTAATCTCGGAGGAAGACCCCATAGAGTTGACCGTTGCTGTGGAGCCCGAGGCAGCCGATGAGGACGAGGGCGGTGCTGATATTGAGGACCTTGATGCGAGTGAGGAGGAGGGGGACCCGTCCATGGACGAGTCTGACTCCAACTCTGTTAGTTCCCCGGCCGCTGCTCCTAGTGTGCCGTTTGTCGATTCACCTCCTGTTGTCCCACAACCTGTCATTCCACCCCCTGCTCACCCAGTCCCTGCTATCAAATACTTCCGTATTGGTTTTAGAGGTCCCGCTAGCCCAGCCATGGGTAGGGCAGCCCCTGCCACTTCTAAGTCTGTGGAGTCACTATTTGATCTCCAGGCACACACTGACCATACACCTATTACTCCCTCAGCCATACATGTTCCCTCATGTAGGACGATGGTGCCACTTGTGAGGGTTTATTCGCTGGGCTCCTAGAGCCCCTCGCGCTTCGTAGGAGCCTACATAGGGATCTAGCAGACTTTGAGGAGTCTGTGGGATTTGTAGTGCTGTTTGCTGCATCGAGTCCATCTTGTACCGCAGATCCCAGAGGCCTCGAGTTGTCTTAGGGCTACCTGTGATACCAGCTGAGCCCCTACCCGCCACACACGAGAGTATATTTGACTCGGATGAGCCAAATGCTCCCACGGACCCCGTGATACCCGTTAACCCTATGGAGCACACTACTCCTATTTCAGTGGAGATTCCAGTCATACCTCTACCTCCCGTTACCCATGATGAGCCCATTAGGGTTGGGTGCATCAGAGTTATCCTTGAGGGCAGTCCTGCACACAACTATGAGCTGAGATGGGCTTGTATGAGTGCATACCCCTCTACTATCCCAGACACCCCAGTCTCTGTTGCACACACTCTTGAGATAGTAGCCTTACCTCACCCCACTATAGCACCACTGGTAGAGCATTTGTTACCCTCCACAACACCCACTGTTCCATCCTTGTTTTCCATCCACACTACACCCACACCTATCCCAACCATGCTTACGATCCCACCTGTCCCTGCAATGTCTGTGACCCCACCCCCTATGATGTACACCTTAGGTGCGGGCGACCCCTACCTGATGGTGCATTTCTGTGTGACAACTGCTTACTAGATAGAATAGCTTAGTAGATAGCCGTTTTGTATAACGTGTAATCGTCTTTATTTTTATTAAAGAACTTGGTGGTAGGCAAAATCAATTATAGGAGAATATGGATAATTAGTGAAGATAGCTATCTTCACTAACAGTCCAAGGCCTAGGCACAGAGAATATGCCAATATGCTAATGTATAAATACAATACATGGGTTTGTTGTCTTGAATTAATTATAATACGTTTATAATCAATAAAAGACGATTTTCTAGTATTCCATTGTGTTCGTTCTTGATTGTGTTATATTCGGTTATTGCATAAACGTTAATCAAGGGATTCCGCATCTTGGTTAATCTGATCAATCTTGAATCAATCCATTCCACGGACCTACAATTGGTATCAGAGCCTTAAAGCTCGTAAATTGTACGGTTCAAGATTGGTTTTTGTGTTAATCGATTCTTTAATTATACGTAGAAAGTTAAATGTTGACTAGAAGGTGTATGGATTTTAACATGGTAAAGTGGCGGGTGTTACATTATCCCCCTATTGAGGAAATTTTGTTCGCGAAATTAGACGTGGCTTATCCAATACCGGGAAATTCTTGAAGAGAGAGTGGTACTTTCGCTTCATTTGATCCTCGCGTTCCGAAGTGAACTCGGATCCGCGTCGAGAATTCCACCGAACTTTATCGAGCTTAACTCGGCTACACCTCAATTTTTGGACTTTCCAGTCCGTGACTTCGACTGGTTTGTTAATAAAATGGAGTTGATCATCAATCTGGATCTCTTCTGGTGGGATGATCAACGGTTCGTCCGATAAGCACTTCTTGAGATTTGACACCTGGAACGTGTCATGAACTTCACTCAATTCTTCGGGCAACTTAAGCTTTACGTGACAGGGCCGACTCTTACCAAGATCTTAAATGGGCCAATATATCTTCGATTCAACTTGCCGCGCTTTCCAAATCGGGGTACTCCTTTCCAAGGAGAAACTTTCAGTAGGACCTTGTCGCCTACTTGAAATTCCAGAGGTTTCCTTCTCATATCCGCATAACTCTTCTACCTATCTCTGGCAGCTTTCAATCGATCCTTGATTTGAAAGATTTTGTCTGTCGTTTCTTGAATGATCTCTGGACCTGTCAGTTGTTTATCCCCAACTTTTGCCCAACACAACGGTGATCGGCACTTGCATCCATAGAGAGCTTCAAACGGTGCGGCTTTGATGCTAGTGTGATAACTGTTGTTATACGAGAATTCAACTAGAGGTAGGTGGGCATCCCAATTACCTCCATAGTCATTCACACATGCAAAAAGCATATCCTCAAGAGTCTAGATCGCCCATTCGCTCTGTCCGTCAGTCTGGGGATGGTAGGCCGTACTCATGTCCAATCGAGTACCAAGGGCTTTGTTTAGAGTCTACCAAAACCTGGAAGTAAACCGACTATCCTGGTCTGAAATAATAGAAACTGGAATACCGTGCCTAGATACGATCTCCTTAATGTAAAGCTTTGCCAATTTATCCAATTTATCCGTTTCCTTGATTGGCAATAAGTGAGCAGACTTCGTCAATCGATCCACAATTACCCAAATTGTGTCATGACCGTTAGAGGTTTTTAGCAACTTAGTGACAAAATCCATCGAGATCTGCTCCTACTTCTACACGGGTATCTCAGGTTGCTGCAACATGCCTGAGGGTTTCTAGTAATCAGCTTTGACTTTAGAGCATGTGAGGCACTTTCCCACGTACAAAGCAATACTACCCTTGATGTTAGCCCACCAATATAGTTCCTTCAAATCCTTATACATCTTATCGACTCCTGGATGAACTGAATACCTTGACTTATTGGCCTCTTCGAGTACCAATTCCCTTAAACCACCAAACAATGGAACCCAAATCCTATTAATGAAATACAACGTTCCGTCGGTCCCTGGTTCCAATAACCTAACCATGGCATGCAAAGCTTCTTCCTTGATGTTGGCTTCCTTGAGTGCTTCTTGCTGGGCTTTGCGAATGTGATCCGTGAGACTTGAGTGAATCATCGAACCTAGTGCGCAAACACGTAGTGTTTTGACGCGTTCCTTTCAACTTAAGGAATCCGCCATGACGTTTGCCTTTCCCGGGTGATACTTAATCCCATAGTTGTAATCGTTCAGAAGTTCGACCCATGTTCTTTGCCTCATGTTTAAATCCTTCTAATTTAAGATGTGTTGCAAACTTTTGTGGTTTGGGAAGACAGTACACTTGGTTCCATACAAGTAAAGTCTCCAAATCTTAAGTGCAAAAACTACGGCTCCTAACTCCAAGTCGTGCGTAGTATAATTCTTCTCGTGAACCTTGATTTGACGAGAGGCATACGCAATCACTTTATCCCTTTGCATCAGGACAGACCCAAGACCTTGGTCTGAAGCATCACAGTAGACCACAAAATCATCTGTACCTTCAGGCAGTGACAAACTTGGAGCACTGCACAACCTTTGCTTCAACAACTGAAAAGCAGATTCTTGCTTATCACTCCATTCAAACTTCTTATCCTTCCGAGTCAAAACGGTTAAAGATTGAGCTATTTTGGAGAAGTTCTCAATAAATCGTCGATAATAACCAGCGAGTCCTAAAAATTGTCGCACTTTCGTTGGCGACTTTGGCGCTTCCCAATTTTTGATTGCCTCAATCTTTGCTGGATCGACATGAATTCCCTTCTTGTTCACCACATAACCAAGAAAGTGAACTTCGCGAATCCAAAATTCGCACTTGTAGAACTTAGCATACAACTTCTCGCTCTTAAGTAGCTCAAGAATCAACTTCAAATGTTGCTCATGCTCCTCTTGAGTCGTGAATGTATCAATATATCATCAATAAAGACAATCACGAACTTGTCCAAATACGGCTTGCATACTCTATTTATCAAATCCAAAAACACTGCTCATGCGTTGGTCAATCCGAATGGCACGACTAAGAACTCATAATGACCATAACGCGTCCTAAATTCTCCTTGCACACGAAGTTGATGATATCCCGATCTTAGATCAATCTTGGAATAGAAACTGGAACCATGCAACTGATCAAACAAATCCTCGATCCTGAGGAGAGGGTACCGATTCTTGACCAGCTTGTTCAATTCTCTGTAGTTTATGCACATACGAAAAGATCCATCTTTCTTCTTCACAAACAACACAGGTGCGCCCCATGGAGAGAAACTTGGCAAAATAAAACCCTTATCCAACAATTCTTGCAACTGACTCGAAAGCTCTTGCATCTCTGATGGCGCTAAGCGATAAAGAGAACGGGCGATAGGTGCAACACTAGGGACCAAATCAATACGGAACTCCACTTGCCTCGAAGGCGGCAATCCAGGAAATTCTTCAGGAAAGACTTCAGGAAAATCTCTCGTGACAGGGATGTCTTCAATCTTCAACTCCTTGGACTTCTTCTCGATCACGTGTGCTAGAAATGCATAATAGCCCTTGCGAAGGCACTTCTGGGCTTTCATGCAAGATATGATCTGTAACGTGGCTCGACTGTTCTCTCCTTTGACCGAAAGAACTTCACCGCTTGAGAGGGGAATATGGACAATCTTCTCACGGCACACGATCTCCACATGGTTCTTCGACAACCAATCCATGCCAACAACCACATCGAAACTACACAACTCAATCGACAACAAATCTATACTAAACTCGTGATCTCCCAAAGTTAGGGTACATCCTTCAACGACTTCTTCCGACTCAATAACCTTGCCATTGGCCAATTCTATAGAATAGCGTGTGCCCAACCTACTAGAGTCTATCCCGAGGGTTTGCTTAAAGTTGGTCGACACAAAAATTAAATCGGCACCAGTATCGAAAGGTACGGAAGCATAAGTGTTGTTAATAAGGAACGTACTGGTAACGACATCGGGATCCTCACGAGCTTCACCAGCTCCAATCACAAAAGCTCTCTCACGAGCCTGATTCTTCAACTTCGGGAAGACCTTCTTGAAACGATCCGCAGCAACACATTCATAACATCCTGGTTTCTCGGCATGGTTACCAGCAGCCTTAGCATGACAACGAGAAGTCTGATGTCTAATCTTGCAGTAGTCACAACGGATGCTATCACAAGATCCAACATGATGATAGTTACATTTATTGCAAAAGGGTGTGGTCCGTTGTATTTCTTGCGGGGCTCAGCAGCAGCAGTAGTGGTTGCAACAAATACCTGGGCAGTCTCTTGTTTCATTCCAAACCGATTTACACTATTTTTACCTTTTCTGGTATCTGACCATTTTCTTTTGTCAACCGAATTTTCACCTTTTTCGACATCATTCTTAAGCAATGCGCCCATACGCACCGCATCATCTGTGAGACTATGAGCGAGGGTGATAGCTCCTTAAATGGTGGTTTACTACGAATCTTAGGGGAGAGTCCCCAAATGTACATTTCAAACCTTTTGTATTCCGGTGTGACCATGTGTGGTACCAAACGAGACAGCTCATGAAAGCGAGTAGTATAGGCAAGGATCTCCGCTTCGGTCATAGACAAATTCCAAAACTCTGACTCAAGCATCTGAAGCTCACTTCGAGGGCAATACTTCTCCATCAACATAGACTTCAAATCAGTCCACGAGAGACCATAAGTAGCATCTCTACCCAGAGTCTGAACTTGTAGATTCCACCAACTCAACGCCTCATCCTTGAAGGTGCAGCTAGCATACTTGACCTTTTAATCCTCAGCACATCCACTGATATCCAAGACCGATTCCATCTTCTCAATCCAACGACAAATACCGATTGCTCCTTCAGACCTACGAAAATTCCATGGTTTACAGGCCATGAAAGTCTTGTAGGAACAGCTATGCGCCATGTTTTCAACTTCTGTGTCATAGATAATGGAACATTATCAATAATAGTAAGTCATTATAAGGCCATAGGAAGTACAGCAATACGATATTTTACCATTTTCATTATCACTCGTCCTTCATCGGCCATTTCCACCAGATCCACCACTGAAGTCTGCGCGGTTAGCGTGGTGCTGCGCATGGACTTGGGCAATCACGCGGGCTAGCTCTTCGGGCGTGGTTGGGAATGTGTTGTCCTCAGTATTGTGGGTTTTCCTTTGGGGCGGCATGACTTATTTCTAATACATCAGATATAAAAAGAATGAGACACATATTTATTGATAATATTGTCAATCGTGTGCGCTCGAATAAACAACCATGATATCCACAATGACCATGACATACATAATCACACAACCATCGAATGCAATAATAATCATACACAACCATACAACATGCAACACGAATAACCAATAAACCAGAACGTAAACAGATAAGAGATAACAACTAGTAAACCATAATATTGTCATTTTATTAACTTGTTTTTGGTACATCAGTTTGTAATAGAAATACAAATTTAGTGGGGCACTAACGGCCCAGTACAAGTTACAAAATGAAACAACCAAAAATATGCTACTACTGGTTATGATAGATAAGAACCTCAAACTACGATAATCACAACTAAACTACTGAGGAGGTAGGGGAAATGTAGCAGCTAGAGCAGCAACAGCAGCTCGCATCCCCTAATCCAGCTCATCCAACCTATGCTCAAGAATGTCCACACGCCTCCCACCTTAACTAGCCCACGCTCAGCCTCCGCACGTCCACGCTCAGCCTCCGTACGTCCATGCTCAGCCTCCTCCAATCGAGCTCGCAGACTGGTAAGGTACTCAATGATGGAGGCCCTCATCCCTCGGCATGCGCATCAGCCTCCAACTCGTCCGCTCGATCGCAAAGATCGTGGATCAAACCATCATGAGTACCAACTATGCCACGCACCGAGTGAAGAGTGCAGCGCATAGGTAAGGTACTAAGAGGACCGGGGGCAAGAGGGTCAGCAGGGGGCTGGGAGGTCTCGCCACCATCAGCAGCAATGAAGATGTCGTCATCTGAGTCCTCGTCGCTATAAGCCAAGTAGTCTTCTACAGTAGGTAAGAAAGTCCGCTTGTGGTCCTGGGACCTTCTAAGTAACTTCTTCCGAGGTGGCTCGAAATACTTAGCAGCATCAGTGGCTGGGCTGGTGCCACAGGCTCCACGAGTTGGGGCCTACGCACACGTTTTCTGGCAGTGCATACAATGTGCGTACTGCCAAGAATCAGATGGCGAGGGCGGGAAGAAGACTCCGGCACATCGGCGGGCAATGCCTCCTCCATGCGTGGGACCTCAACTGGCGGCTCCACGTCCATAGGGGCTGGGTCAGCAGCATCCGCAACGACTCCCTAGGCCTCACTGGCAGGGACGTCAGGCTCATCATCCGAAACGATGGGATCCAACTGCATGTTGTCTCCTACAACATCCACATCCTAGTCCTCCTCGAGCTCCGAATCAGTGAAGTAACCGTTGACGTCATCGTCACTAGACGTCTTAGGAATCGTGAAGGAATCGTCCTCCGAATCTGAAATAAAAATCGGGTGAGTAGAGGTAGCCATGATCTTGTCAAAATCCAAAAGTACACATATACACATAGATAAGAATCAAGAACTCATGTACTATACTCGCGTGAATGAAATGCAAAAAAAGGGTATGGAACTTGGTCAGCGCATTGTGATGAAAACATTTTTCATGCAATGAAAACTTTTCGTTTAAAAACAATCATTGTAGTTATAGTTTAGTTTTCAGAGAAAACTAGTTCGCTATAACCTTGAGCTCTGATACCAATCTGTCACACCCCGCCTAGGTGGAAACACGGGATGCGACACGAAAGGTTTTCAAGCACAAGATTTGAGCAAACATTCAAATTTATTCAATAATAAAAGTACCAAACTTGTTCGGCGATAACAACCATCACAAAACATTGTTTTAAACCATACATAGGACCATAAGTTTTGAAAACACAAATAGTGATAATGGTGAATGAATGCCCAAGCGTATCCCAAGTTCCATCCATAGCTTAGTTACCTGAAAAACATGCATAAAAACTTTGTCAACATAAAGTTGGTGAGTTCAGGTTTTGAAATAATTGAAATGTAAAGTTTAATGAAATCCATGAATGACCCATCATTGTCTTGCTAAGATCAATGATAATAAACGATCATGAGTGCATAACCAAACCTTGACGAGTGGGGCCTCGCACATCGCACAATAAGGGCAATGTATCATCATAAAAGAAATGCAAGCACTCTTTTGTCGTATGTATCCGGGTTTGAGTGACTAACCAAGAGTGGGGGTGTTAACCCAATAGATCTATTCAAGCGTTTCTAGGCTAAGTCCATAGCTAATGGTTATGATAAACTAATTATACGAGGGCTTGGTGAGTACTCTAAACATATTGTCTCATGTACACCGGTCTGCTAGGAATTCATTCTAAAACTAGTATACAATGCAAGTCTTTTCCCCAAAATATAAAATAGTAAAAAGGGTCTGTGAAACTCACCTCGAGTTCGTGCGAAAGCTAGCAAGGGTATGTATCCGACAATCTAGGAAATCTGACCTACGCATCCTATATATATATACATATACGAACACTTTAGGGGTATCAAACGGATCCATTGTATTCGTGCTTCACCCAATCCTTATGGTAAGTTGATTTAGTTTTAATGGTGACTCTTGAGCTTTATGTATTGGTTTTGAAAAGAGTTGTTTTATCATGAAGAAAACCCTTTTTAACCATTGACACCTTAACACATGTTTTTAGTAATAAAGCATATATTATTTAAGACAAAACATGTTATACTTTAACATACGTGACTCTATATAGGTGTTCATCTATACGTGCTTCTATATCTATGTCTATTACACACACTCGTGTACATATATTCGTCCATATATGTGTGTGTTTCGACTCATACTCACAAACATTCATGTCCATGGTATCTACACCCATACATATATACTCATATATATATATATATATATATGTATCTCGGCACACACATACACATCAATGCTCATGCTTGTGTAATAGTCACAAACACATATATACACCATATATATATACACACGCGTATATGCATAGGCATATACCTACATCATTGCTCATACATATTCCTATAAATCAAAGCATACGTACACATTACTACATAATACATAGGCATATATTTATATAAAATGAGACGCATGAGCATTCGGACATACATATATACATTCACGCGTACACATACACGCATATATATATATATATATATATATATATATATATATATATATAGCATATATTTATATAAAATGAGACGCATGAGCATTCGGACATACATATACACATTCACGCGTACACATACATGCATATATATATATATATATATATATATATATATATATATATATTCTCATGTGACACGCGTATAGATAGTTTCTAGTTGTTTAAGTAACTCTAATTTGTTAAGAGGTGATCCATAAACTTGGGTAAACTAGGTATAGCTTGAATTAAAAGAAAGCTCCTAGTTTTATACCTCTTGGCCGAATAGGATAGAATGGAGTGTGGGTAAGATGGTCCTCTACTCGAGTAAGATGTAAGACGTCTTGGATCACCTTGAGGATGAACTCTAGGGTCTTGAATCAGTCGCTAGTGGCTCAAAAAAGGGTGTCGAGTAGGGGGTGTTTGGGCCAAAAGTTTTAGGAGTGGGGAGGGAGTAATGCTTGATCAAATGGTGGTGTGAGTTGAAATGGTGGTGGTGGTGCGGTTTATATAGGCCGAAAAGGGGGAATGAGTGTCCAAAATGGGTTAGTCAACTAGTATGAATCCATGTGCTTAAAAGAATAATTCCATTTTTATGTTTAGTCTTATATAACTAATCCTTTTTATAATGAGACAAATCTAGATTTGATTAGGACTAAAGGTGATAGTTAACTTATTGTCATGGGATTAGGAAACATAGAGGTGACTATTGAGCGTCGGCAAAAGGGATGGAAAGGTGTTGGTTGGTTGTTTTGGTGGTGGTGAGCCGAAAAGAAAGAGAGAGAGACACTAGAGGGAGAGAGGCGGCGAGAGAGAGAAAGTTAAAGAGGAAGAGGTCTATTCCCATTAAGGTAAGCCAACTTGTATGGGTCTTAGTGTGATTAAGGAATCTTACCATAATCTTGTTTAGTCTTAGGCAAGGTGTCTAATCTAATCCAAGTGATTAGTCATCCCTTCTTGTCATGAGTGAAAGGTTTAGCATAGGAGTAGATTGATGCATACACAATGTATATGAATCTCAAAGGATCTTATGTTGGTTTTTGGAATAAGAATGATTATCCTAGGCGAGGAGGTGGTCGACAGTTATGAAGCTTCCAAGAGGCAAGATTAGGTTAGTTTAGGAAGTTAATCTTTCTTAGGTTTGGGGGTTTAGAGGAATATTTCTATATTTACTAATCACATCTAGTTCTTGGAGATTTGATATGATTAGTGCATGACTAAACAAGTGATCCATGGTGTGCATTTTTGGAGGTGACAACACACTAAAGTGGATATGGATGTCGTGGTAGATGAGACAAGGGAATGTGGGTTGGGGTTGTGTGCCTTGATTCGAAAAAAATAAGAAAAGGAAAAGGAGAGGGAGGGAGGTGGCGGCCATGGTGGTGTCCGAGGGGAAACATTTTGGGCAAGTATCTAATCTAAATCCTAGTGTTGATTAATTGTTCCACCATTTATAGTTAAACACAAAAACAATATTAGATTGTTCATTTAAGATGGGACAAGTAAGATTTATATTAAATGTGTTCCTATTATTTCGCACATGAACATGTCTACATCTATCTATATAATAATTGAATACATCTCGGGTCGAATGAAGCCCTTAGAGAGAGCCTGAAGGATCCAACTCCATGTATGGAGCTCCGAAAAATCCATGTATAAAACCTATTTTTCTTCATTTCCTCAAAAAGAATCCTTCTCCTTCAACCCTAATCCCTTCCAAAGCATCGGCTCTTCCTAATCTATCTATTGATCACAACCTATTCTTCTGGTAAGACAATCTTTCATTCCTCTGTTTATCTCTGATGTATATTAACCCGTTTATACTAACCATAACCCTACCACTCGATCAGTCATTCTCTTTGTCATCAACCCATATAGTTCTTTGTTTGATTATTACGATTTTCTTAACCATAAAATCTGTTGTTAATTTTCATAAGTTAGGGTTTTTTGTGGATTTTTTTATTATATTTTCTTCTCCGTTTTATGTTTCCGATTGAGGAAACATTCAGATCTGATGTTTTGTTTTGTTTCGTTGTATGTAATCTGATTCATATTTTTTTTCTTCATAAATTACAGTTTTTTAAATGTTTCATAGCATTCAGATCTGTTGTTAATTGTGCAATCATCAAAGGTCTCACAAGATTCAAATGTGTTTCCGTTATTCATAAGTTAGGGTTTATTTCTTGGTGTTTTTAGTAAAGATTTTGTTTTCCTAAATTGTTTGGGATTTATATTTAGTGATGTTCTTGATGTTTTTTGTATATCATGTCATCTTGATATTACAAAGTGCTGCAGAATAAATTAATTGATTTTGTTCTTCATTCGTTCCACCATCTACAGGTATGGTCTTCAAAGCTACATCAAACCAGGTACATTGATTTTAGGGTTTTGAGATTATAAAAAATATCCCTAATTTAATTCATTTCTCTAGTTTAGGATTTGTTTTAGCATTGTATCATACTTTTATATCGATAAAGATTCTATTTGTTCTTTGTTTCAGAGGTGTCGGGCACGAATGATTCAATTCCAGAATCGTCATTGACGGAGAAGCCATTGAAGGAGTAAAATTGAAACATTGAAACATTCTTTAGGGTTAAATGTTTCTCCAGGTTATGTTAATATACACGTAGGTTATGTTAATATACAGGTTACATGGATTTAGATCTTTAGATTAGGGTAGTGTTTCGTATATGTTCAGATTAGGTTTTCTTTTTTTTTTTTTTTTTTTTTTTTTTTTTTTTTTTTGCTCAGATTTGTTACTATTTTTTAACTTTATTAACAATTCACTTCAGACTTATTTTGGGGAGGGTTTAACATTTTTGAGCGAAAGATTAGTTATTCACTATTAGTTTTATAGTTTAAACATACTATTGTGCGAGTAATAAGTTATATCAACATTTAAGCATATTACCTTTGCTAAATAGCATTTTGACATTTAACTTCAAGCATTTGGTCAACAACTTTTAGGCAGAGTGTGATTACTTTTGCTTGTATTTATGTTTGTCTGATTTTGTAGACTTTTTGATTGCACATTTGACAGCATTCAACTGTTTTTTACAACTTTATAGCTGCAACATGGCCATTAAAATGGTGTGGTGATCTTGGGTTATTTCAGTCTTGCTAAAGAGAACCGTCACAACTTACTACTCATTCTTGCTCAAGAGTACAATCTTAATCGAACTTAATTATCTGGTATGCTCTCTGTATCAATGAATGTTTATGAATGTCTAAACTCTATCTAAGTTTAACAACTTTGAATTTCAAAAATATTGTTTTCTTATCTATGCATGTATGACTATATCAAAATGAGGATTGCCACCCATATCTTTATCAATTTTTATCATTGTATTTAGATTGAATTGGCTCTGTTCATCTTGCAACCATTCGTTTCATCCTGAATGTTATAATTGGTTATATATTTTTTTTATTATTTTAGTGGTTAAAATCCAGCTTTCCGGTACCTACACAAACTGTGTGGTCAACATGTACTACTTTTAAAATTAGTTTTTAGTGATTTTTCTTCATTTTCTAAGTAAATCTTCTGGTTTTAAATATGTATAATTAATCACATTGTTGGTTTTACAGTGATGATCTGACTTATACCTACATAATGTTTTTACCCTGGTATGGCAAAATTACAGGTTGAATTATGGATTTTCTGAGCTAATTTGTTGAATTATAACAGGTAAAGCCGGATCCGTTTTATCTATTGATTTGACCCGATTGCTAAATGCGGTGTGTTACCTAAATTGGTCGTTAACTTCCTTTCAATAGCTATGTAGCCACTGCTTTGATGATGAAAATGATTGCTGTTGGGGCAAAAGGTTTACTTGCAGCCCTTCACAACCTTCTAATGAGGAATTTAGAAATATTGGCTAGGATGATTTGTGTTGAGACACTTGTAGATTTGGGGTCTGAGTATGTGATTGTTTTTTCCCTTTTTTTGTTATATAATTGATTTAAAGGATTCAAATGTATGATTTTTCAAGGCAATCTTGTATTAAAAATATACATAAGTTAATTTTTTTTTCATGCTCTATTAGAACCTCCACATACCAAGAATTGAATCCTCTGTACTTGATAACAGTGATAATCTTGGATATTTTAGCGTTAAGGAAGACAAGGTTATGAATATAAGTACCGGAAACACATTGGAATCAACAAAAATCAAGGGATTTGGTCACAAATGAGAAAATGAAGGCAAGTTGATCAAATGTAATCAATTTCAAGAAGAGAACAGATGTCATAAACAGGTAGATTCTTGATATTCATATTTTCCACTAATATACAATAGTGTTTTTTTTTTTTAATTATAGTTGATAGTAACTTGCGCTGGTGAAGGATGGATGAGTTGATTTTTATATTCACGAAAACTTTTGCTAATCTTTTTTAGGTGTCAAAATATGAAGACTCACCTTTTCTCTACCCTGGTATGCATAAATTCCTTTAAAAGTACGTATATTTTTTGGCTGGTAGGTATCGATTTCGAATTTCATTTCTTTGTATTGTTGTAAGCATGTTGTTAAATTGATACTTCTTGGTCTCTACCCATGTTAGGTTTTTATCATTCATTATTGTTACTGAAATATTTAGGAGATTTTGGTGATTCGTCTAACCAAGAAGAAGTTGGAGTTGGCATTAACGGAAAAGCTCATGCCGGGTCACCGAAATCATCTTCTTCAGGTGAGTTCTGTCAAATATCTATATGGACTGATCTTTGTTACTTTGTAAAGGGCATCATTGTATTGGTTCATGTTTAATTTATACAACAGGCTTGCTCTACGAGTATATTCCCTTTTAGACGGTTAGCATGTTAGGTAGATTTGCTATTGGAAACTCAATTTGTCTTCTGAGCCTGTTCAACTTTGCCACATTGTTACTTTGATTGAAATTCCTGCCATGTTATGTTGCGCGTATATTTTCAACATTTAAAAAAGATTAGTGCTTCGTATGTCTACGCTATTTTGTTTTAAACGTTTTAGGTGGATGTGACATGATATGCAAAGTTCTCTCATCATGATTTGTCTAATATTTTTCACAGTTCTGTGTCTTTAGTTTAGGCTTATATGATAAACTTTGGCAGATGTGTGCTTGGATGGGAATAGTTCTTTGAGAAAAATCCAACAAACTTTTTTGTTTTTGATTGATCAATATGTTAGCTTAAAATAGGGGATTGTTATATATGATGCAACTTAAGATATAAACCTAAATAAATGATCAGCTATGTCATTTCTATACCAGAGCATAAATGTGTTGGGTGCTTTGACAGTTTTCTTATACATGACTAAACGTTGAAGTTGTGTGTGTGTTTTCTTTCTTTATTATATTACTTATTTTTTGTAAACTCATAGTGTAAGACTAAACACAATATCATGTTTTTCTTAGATTTTGCATTTTCTTCAAACCCTATGTACAGTCATTAGTGAATTGATACTTGTGAATGTTTATGAGATGCGCCAGTGCATGCTGCAAGTCTTTTGTTTTTTGTGGAGATAGCCAAAATATAAATTTAGGACTTCTAGAAACCTTTTGCGGTTAACTTTAAAAGAGTATTAAATAGGATTCTAAATTGATAGAGAATTTTTCACGATGACACGCTTGGGGGATTGTTCACAATGATGATGACTTATGATTTTCCTTTTGGTAAGTTATCCAATAGATTTACATTAGATATGTACTGAAATAGGCTATTAAGGTCAAATTTTATCCAAACCTATAGTGTTAGGTATGAGTGTTGGAAAAGTGGCTGAAAATAGAGGCAAAGTTTCAGGTAATACT
The DNA here is from genome assembly GCA_028751855.1 of Ambrosia trifida. NCBI lineage: Eukaryota > Viridiplantae > Streptophyta > Magnoliopsida > Asterales > Asteraceae > Ambrosia > Ambrosia trifida. The sequence goes on from CM054131.1 coordinate 62,362,204, forward strand.
AGATTTTACAATTTTAAACCATTTACATATAAATGGGTCGATTTGGGTTGTGTACTACAATCTTTATAGAATTTTTTTATTTGACTCGGGGATATACCGGGTGTACACCCGGGTACACCCGGGGCTCTAACCTAGAAAGGATTTGATTGTTTTATTAAGAAGCGGGATTTGATTGTTGGATTAAGAAGCAGGCCTTTTTTTGTTCTTCTTAAAGTTGATGATGTAGAAAGGATTTGGAACATGACCTCCATTCAAGAGAAGCTAAATTCAACAGGTGTGAATAGTAGGGCACACAGTGTAGTTGAGGAGATAAAATTGTTGAAGGAAATGCAAGACCATCATGGTAAGTTCTTTTTATTTTTCAGCAAGTATTATTATTAATTATATTTTCTTTACATTCTTGCTAGAATCATATGGAAAAAAGTTGATCTTTATAGCTTTTTTCATTGTGGGATTCGGGTGAGGTGGAACTAGCTTTGGAAAAATGGAAAATTGTTGAGCACCTTGATGTTGGTGATACCACAAAACATATCAGATGTTCATATTGTGAAATTAGGTAAATCAATTAAAAGATCTTACTTTGGGGTTGAACAGGTGATGGATGGTCAATGGATCAATGAACCTAACTCGGATATCATACAATTTTTTTAGAGTATTATCTATTTGCCATAAAACTATACCTCTTTTTAATAAAGACAAGTAAGGTTTCATATGAAACCGATTAACACTTATTTTAATACCAGCTTCTTTTGTAAGTTGTATATTTAGGTAGTGGATCTATGTGGTGAACTACAATAGTTGCAATGCTACATACAAAGGTCGTAAGGCACTTAAGGTATCTCTTCAGATGTTTTCGCTTGCTTTGGTGGCTATTGCGGCTGCAACCATATAGGGGATGATATCAGTAGCTGCAAGAAATGCACTCTTTGTTATCACTCACTCAAGTTTAGAATCTTGAATATTTGAGCTACATATTGCTGTTTAACCATTTAATAAAAAATCTTGCAGAGTTACCTAAATTAATTAAGGATCCTTTTATGACGAGTTATTGTTAGTTTGTGTAAAACATATATATAAATTCAAAAATTCTTCCAGATCCTAAGTCCATCAACAAGACAATGTTGAATTTGATTGGAAATACAGATTAACCTAATGATTAATGATACATTACATCTAAGACTAGGTATCATGTTATGTAAGTGAAGGTCACGAGTCTAAACTAGAATTACAACCTATATAGAAACCCATTAAAAGGTGTCTCGAGGCTCGAGCCTCATGTCATTATCATATAGTAGTGATCTTGCACCAAGTAATATATGTATGTGTATAACATATCGAGTTCAGAGGGCAAGAAGGTAAAGCAAGGAGAGACACACGAGAGTTGTTTCCACGACATACCACTTTCTTGAAGGGTTATCTTCTACTTCATCAATGCTATTGAATTATGGTTTTTGGAACATTTTGTTTTCTAACTTTGATCTGGTGTATGTGCCTACTGAAGGCAATGACGTTTGTGTCATTGTGTGAAATAGAAACACTAGAGGTTATAAAGTCCACCTATTTATTTAGGAAATTGATGATTTTGGTTTTTTTCTCTGACGAGTCAAATGACTAAAATAAAAATAAAAAAAATAAATGTGGAAGCCTGTCAAACAGTGTCAACCATAGTGTATTTTTTTTTTGCATAAAGCATCGTTAGTCATTTTATTCACAAGATATAATATTTTTAAATAATACTTAACACACAAGTTCTTTATTAAAAATATACGTTATGACGAGTCAAATGCGTAAAATAAAAATAAAAAAAAGTTTATGTCGAATCCTGTCAAACAGTGTTAGCCATAGTGTATTTTTTTTTTTCATAAAGCATCGTTAGTCATTTTATTCACAAGATATAATATTTTTAAATAATACTTGACACACAAGTTCTTTATTAAAAATATACGTTACTGTTAAAAATGTTTTGGTGAACCCAACCAAGCCTAACCTATAAAATGCCTACTTTGGCTCCTTACACAAGACAAATCACTTGCCCATTTATGGTACCATTGATTTAATATATTTGATTGAATTTGAGAGTGATCGCCGCCAGATGGTGTGAGCTTGGAGGCATTGTTGTAAGACAAACAACCTTAGATATTATGTGTCTTACTTATTGTTTACTTCATGCACAGACAAAACTGAGATATTATGTGGTATTTTACTTCATGTTATGTCTGCAGCAATGCCCGGTCATGCCAGGTAAAATGCTTTTCAAATGAAGATATTATTGAAACGAACATCCATATTTCGAACAATAGTAAGTTACACATTCTTTGAATTTATTAGTTCTTTAATGATTTGGTTGCAACCGATTACACAATGGGTTCATTGATGTGTGTAAATGTATATATAAAAATAACACAAGCTTTAATTAAAACGACTCACCTAAAAACTACACACGCAAAGCAAGTGTACCGGTCGCAAAGCAGTAAACAGATAAGACCGAGTATCGAACCCAAGGACGCGAATGCAACTCTAGATCATAACCTATACCGAAATACTAGCCTAAATAAATATATACTTATATGGGGGGTTAAACTAATAATTATAAACTTAGAAGAAACTAAATTTAAATACGATAATTCACTACTATATGAATAAAAACATGACCAAATAATATACAAAATACATAGGAAAAGAGATGTGTTTTGCAACACATCATTCATATATGATGAAACAAATATATAGTTGTTCATATACATATTTTACAAGTTACAAATAAATAATTTTATACTGTTCGTTGTCATCTAACATAGTAACTACTACTATTGAACATATACGTTTATGTATGGTATAACCTGACATGTAACGGTATGTTTTATGTTTCTTCATTATACTTGGGGACTTGCCGTGTGATCGCATATATGTATGTATGTAGTTGGCAATATTTGTTTTTGAAAATATGGCTATAATTCCCATGCATGTATCTTATATCATCTCTTGCCAAAACTTTAAATAAGCGGACATACACTTATACGTTTAGAAAAATAGATTATGATTGTTTAAACTTATGTCACCAATGCTCGTGGATACGGGTGAAATTGTACTCGTTCAGGCCTTACTAGACTCACTTGGGGGACTTATGCATATAAAATGATATTAATTATGCGTAGAAAGTTAAATGATGACTACAAGGTGTATGGATTTTGACCCGGTAAGGTGGCGGGTGTCACAAACTCCTATAAATAGGAGGTCTCACCTCCTTCATCCAGATTCAATTTCGGAGAGAATACACACACTTACCGGGCCAAACCACCATTTTTGTGTCTGCTATCACGGGTCTTTTGAGACTCTAGGCGGTCACCTCCTTTCATACGGCCTTTTGATTATTTACAGGTCATGAATCCAGCCACGATGTGGGGCAAAGGATTATACCGTGCAGCAAACACGAATCGCCACCCACGTACCTCCTATGAGGTAAGTACCATACCCTATTATACCTGCGGTTTATTCAGTTGTGATGCTCGTGAGCCACGTGAATCAGGTGGACCACAACACATAGTCTAATATGTTTAACTAGTCTAACGGCCCGTGTGACACACTGGGTTCAAAACTTATAATATAAATCCTAATACATTAACAAATAAACAAAAAAAAAATCATATTACAATTGTTTACAAATTTATAAATACTTCTTTGTATAATTTTTAACGTATTACTCATGTTTTAGCTTATTAATTGTCTCATGATATAATGTAAAAACCAAGTATAAAAAACATGACTTATATATCCTAAAGCTTGGGTACTATACATTTTTTTGGATAACTTATATTGTTTGTGTTTATTGTAAGAAGGAAAAATTACAAAATTCGTTCTTTAAGTTTAACTCATTTTTCAATGGATACCCTTTCACGTTTTAGATGATGAGATTAATCCTTAACAATTTAAAATGTTACACCCACTGTCCTTAGGCACTAATCCAGTTAAAAATTTCAGTTAACTTTGGTTATGTGCCTTGCACATGAGGGTAAGTTGGTAATTTTACGTATCTCTCTCTCAAACTAATTATAATTATAATTGTATATAAAAACTTATTTGTCTCACCCCCAACTTAATCTCTAGTTCATCCTTCACCCACCACCACCTACCACCTGCCACCTGCCACCAATCCACAACCACCTGCCACCACCTGCTACCACCACAACCACCCTTCAGACTCACACAACCTAACCCTAGCCATTGATCTGTACCTCCCCCTTCTTTTTCTGTTCCACGCCGCCACAAACCAGTTACAATCATCCCCCCTCTCTTGCTCCAGTCACCTATCTAGTTAAATCCACAAATATCACTCAGATTTGCAAAGAATAGCCCCTACTGCCAAGGCCTTCCATTAAACCCTCAGTCCTAACACCACTATGGTTTAGATCTACGAACCCTATGTCGCGTCAACGTCGTTGTGTTGTAGTAGTTTCTTTAATGTGATAAGGTGAAGAGTGTTGTTAGTTGGAAGGTGTTGATGAAAAAAGGAGCAATATTTGTACTTATTTATCTTTTGGATTTTGTAGTATTAAATGCTATAGGTTGATGTTTTTGTTGGTTTCGTGGACTTCACAGAAGTTGTTTTTGAGGCTATCTTCACTTGTGTGTGGCATATATGTAGAACAGTGAGCTGATAGAGAGAGCGAGAGAGGAGGGTGGAGAAAGAGTTTATTAAACTTACAACATTTTATTTATTTATTTTTGTTTTTAAATAATTAGGTAGAAAAGATTAAACTATCCACATATGTCCCTCATTTAACGTTAAAAACTAACCTGGTTAGTGCCTAAGGACAGTGGGTGTAACATTTTAAATCGTTAAGGATTAATCTCATCATCTGAAACGCGAAAGGGTATCCATTGAAAAACGAGGTAAACTTAAAGGACGAATTCTGTAATTTTTCCTTGTAAGAATAAAGCGAGTAGAGTACATGTACGAAATGCGACTAGTGCTATTGGATTGCTAATCAAATCGTGTTTTGTCATAATCGAATGGTCAAAGGTGGATTTATATATGGTCGAAGGTGGATTTATATATGGTCGAAGGTGAAAGTTTATGGTCGAAGGGAGAAGCTAAAGGTCGAAGGGAAGTTTTGTAGTATATAGTGCTGATTCGCCCGTTTGTTTGGTCGAAGGTGCACATTCGCCCATACGTATGGTCGAATGTGCAGTTCTATATATAGGCTGAATCAGATTTTAAAGTTAATAGTTGTCATTTTATTTCCCTCCTTTGAGTGTGTTCTCTCCCTAGAGTTTCTGTGTATCTGATTCTAGATTATATCATTGTAAACAACAATTTGTAAAGATTATCAAGCTTGTTTATAATGAAATTGAAACTTTGAAAGTGATTTGTGTGTTTTGCTTGTTTTATTATCATTTCGTAATCGATTCAGGGATTCCGCACCTGAATTGATATACTTGTTTGATCAAAGTCTTTGTTTTTGACAATTCGATCCTCATACAAAGTGGTATCAGAGCCATAAGGATCAAACAACTACAATTTGACAATATTTGAGCTAATTTGAACTCTATTTTGATCAAAACTATTCTGTTTTCAAAGAACAATTGAAATTGATGAATATTGATTGATTTGAACTAGTTTTCATGGATAAAATCTAAAATTCTCTTCATTAAACTTGTTCCAAATCAATTCTGAAGCAAAACCTGCAAAACATCATCAAATTTCATCAACTTTTGAAAATTTTGGATCAAAATAACTGATTTTCAAAGAATAATCATTTTTCAAAATGCAAGGGTTGAACCTAGGGAGAAACAGTCGAGAGTGTGTGTTTTAGGTCGAACCAGGAGGTTTTAGGTCGAACGTGGACTTTTTTTTCGGTCGAACCTAGAAGTTTTTAGTGTGTTGTTGTTCATTCGACCAGTTGGTGTACATTCGACCCATTGCGAGGTCGAAAGAGGATTTATTTGGTTGAAAGTGAGAGTTTGTTATATTCTACCTTCGAGTCTTCAGAAAGGGTCGAACCTGGACATAATTCCACATTCGACCCCACGCTTTGTGATAAAAGGTCGAAAGTAGAAACTGTTTGAAAATTTTTCTAATCGTTTCATGTTTTATACTTTGTAGACGATATGTGGAACTTTCCAACAACATCGAGACCTAATACAACACCACAACAGCAAGTGACAATGGATCCTTGGTCGGTAGCTGCTCAGAAGATGACTAGTCAATCATCTCAACCAATCAACTACTTGGCGATGACTAGTTCGATGCCACAACAAGTTGCACAACCACCACAACAACCCATGGCTGATTATTGGGGAGTTGCAGCAGCTGCGGTACACTCTCAAACTACTAATGCTATTTCTACGCTAATTCATGACTTATCTTCAGGTAGTGGGAGTCGTCCACTAAAGCTGATGGAAATGGTAGATTATAATTAATGGAAGACCAAGTTCAAAATTCATTTGGAGGGAATGGGAATGGAAGGCACTGAAGCCTGGCAAATGATTGCTAAGGGTCATGTAGCACCAGTTTTGGAGAACACTGTGAGACGATTCCATTAGAAAGCTTAGCTGAGAATGAGAAGAAAAAGTTTGCGGTGGAAAAGAAGGCGTTCTCACAACTATCCCAGGCTATTAACACTGATCTTTTACATCAGTTCGGGTCTTGCACAACTTCAAAACAGCTGTGGGATATGTTAAAGAATCGTCATGATGGGAATGAGAAAACAAGGAAGTTAAGAATGGAGGAGTTGAGAAAAGAGTTTGAGAATTTTAGTTATATGGGAAATGAGACATTGAAGGAGTTGATTCCGAGGTATTGTCATTTTTTGACTGAGTTGTCAAGTTATGAGATCAACATACCTATGTCTGAGTTGGTGGATAAGTTCGCTGATGCATTACCACCATACTGGAATCAACACATTGAGGTCCTTAAGGAGAAAGATGCATACCAGTATTGGACCATCAATGAATTCATTCAGAAACTGGAAAACAAAGAGATGGAAGAGAAGAGGAAAGCAAAAAGAGCACAAGTTCCTCAAAATCCAGAGTTATATCATGGTGGTACACCTTCATCTCTAACTAGTTCAAGTTCTAGTAGTTCTGTTGCTCCACACATAGCCTGTGTTTCAAGCATTGTTGAACCAACCAAAACCCCAATAAACTATCTTGCTCAAACCTCATCTTATACACCACCATCATACCATACCAATTACATCCCACCATTTTCACCTATGCAACAAGTTGCATGCTATTCAGCTAGCTTGTACCAACCCTAACAACAACCATACATTCCTCAAATGAACCCAAGTCAACCAAATCAAAGCCCAATTGTGTTGGAGACATCAAATTTGAATAATGTCACTGTTGAAGTTGCACAGTAACATGTAGCTTTGGAATCTGGTATGGTCGCTTCGTATAATGGTTTGGTAGCTACTCAAATTGGTAACAACAACCTAACCAGTGAAGACTATGCTCAAATTGACAAGGAAGAGATGGAGCTCATTGACATTCAGTGGGCATTTTCTAGTGTCATGAGACGAGTGACTAAGTTTATAGAGAAGACGGGCAGAACTGATCTTTCTACATCTCCCAACACCACATATGGCTTCAACAAAGCCAAAGTCACATGTTTTAACTGTGGTAGGAAAGGTCACTTCAAGAGAGAATGTACACAGCCAGCACAACAGGGAAACAGGAATCCTTTCAACACTAATTACCAGAACCGTCAATCTCAAAATCAGGTATCTTATCAAAGCCAAAACAACACCAACTACCAACCACAAAATAATTACCAAAACCGACAAAACGCCTCACCAAACAATTCTGTTAGACAAACCACTACACCAAACCAGAACCAAAATCAAACACCACATAATCCAACCAGAACAATCATTCCAATTTCCACACCAAATAGCCAAACCCAACCAGATAACCAGAATCAGGCTTTGGTAATTCAGAAGGATTTGATTGGACTGGATTGCAACTTTGTGTTGAGGAGATTACAGTTGGTAATGTGGCGTGTGTTGCTCAGAAGATAGATTTGGAGGAGTTGGTGTTAGTTGAAGAAGGTTTAGAGATTGAAAAGAAATCTGAAGTTAAGATTGAGGAATTAGTGGAAGAGACTGATGTTTGTGTTGAAGAGAAATCAGGATTGATTCTTGACTCGGTTACTGATATTCCTGAACAGTGTGACTCAGTTTATTCTAATTCGAAGAGCGAGTCTGATTCTGAAGCTAGTGCTAACTCACTAGATGATGACATTGATCAACTTCTAGCCGAAGCTGATTTTCTTATGACCCGCAAATCTTGCATAGTGGATGATGCTTTTACCAGAGTTGATTATTCTAAATTCTTTGCTGGAAAAGAAGCACACTTTGCTTTGATAGCAATGACAGAGCCTCCGAAACAGGTAAGTTCTGACTCCACTTTAGACATGAATAGTGACAAATATTGTGGTGCATGTGATAGATTGGCAGAGGATAATAAGCAACTCAGGGTTCAACTCGAGAGTGCTAGAATCAATTGTCAATCATATCGAAAAGAAGCACGTGAATTCAATAAGGTGCTTGATGGTTATAAGAAAGACATTTCTGATCTTAAGAAAACACTTTCTTTAAAACAATTGGCTATTAAAAATTACATTAATGAATTGGAAGAAACTAACTTGAAATGGCAACCATCAAGTGCTTTGCTGAGAAAGTCAACAAGAAGCTTGAAAGCTACAAACATATTGCATATGTTGTTGACCATATTATTGAGGAACCCTCACAACCGAGTAGTGCAAACTACAAAGCCGTCCCATCTCCAGTGTTGTTTGAAAATCACACTTTACATTCAATAACACCGGAGAGTTCAGTTAAGTCTGATTCTACATCGGATGATGAGTCTAACACTTCCAGTGTGGGAGATCCAAATTCCGATGTTAGACCAATTTTGGGACTGAATGATGAGGGTGTGACAGCTGTAACTGATGATTCTGACTCTGAGGATGATAAAACTGAGATAGTGAGTGATATTCCAGTTGAAAATCACATTATCACCAATGAACCGGTTTCACCTTCTCAGATTATTCATCCAATGGCTAACGCTCATCGAGTGAATCAGCCAGTTAAGCAAGTTGAGAAGAATGAACCGAGTGACAAACCCGTCAAAGTGTTTTATCGGATGGAAGGATCCGATAAGATTATTTCTGACGAGGAATATCCAATTAAGTTTGCCAATTACTCCAAGATTGAGAAAATTTGGCAGGAGAGTACTATTTGGTCCCCAAAACACGAAAGGACCAATGATGTACCTCCAGAGGTTTTGAAGAAAATTTATTTGGATGTTCCAAAAGAACCAAAGGTTCATGTCACAGAGTTTATTAAGCCGAAGGAAATGGCGAATAGTTTTCTTGAGCCGACTTACTCAAAGGACCCAGCTCCTGAGAGTTTAAGACGAAGGTGTGTGGATGACCAATATCCTATCACTACTTATGCAAAGTCGAATGCCAAGAACAACTTTTAAGAGTACCGTGCATGCGATAAGTGCGGGGAGAGAGGGCATTTACTTGCTCACTGCCCGTACATGAGGCACAAGAGGCATGAGGTTGAAGTGAAGCAAAAATATCAAAGTCCAGTCGATAATCATTGTTATCCCCAACGACGCTTTGTCCCTCAACCAGCGCCTTTTTACAATCAAAGCCGTTTTTATCAAAAGATGGATAATCATTAGATGACATATGATCGTCGTAACCAGATCACAATGGAAAAACCTTTTAAGAAACCAATAGTGAACAGAACTGTTGAGAAGCAAAAGGTACCATTTAAATCTGCGGTTAAACCAACAGTTGGACCTGTCTCTGTTAAATTAGAGAAGGTAACCAAGAAAGTTTCCTTCAAGAATGAAGTAAAGAAACCGACTGAGACTACAAAATCTCAGATCCGGATCTTGAAACGTTCGGAACAATTCTTGTCACCGGTGGGTTCTCAAGGTGCTTCGACTTCAAAAGCACATGAAAAATCTGAAAATGAAAAGGATTTAATTGATCAGAAAAAGATCAATTCAAATTCAAAAGATTGTGAAAAAGATTCTTTGAAACAAAATGTTCAAAGACCCAAGACCAAGCAGGCTTGGGTCCCCCGAAAGAACTAATTTCTTTACTTGATATGTGCAGGGAGCTTTAGCTGGCCCTGTTAGCAGTCTTTGGATTGTTGACAGTGGAGCTTCTGGTCACATGACGGGGGATTTATCGCTGCTGTTCGACATTAGAAACATCAATGGCGGATATGTAGCATTTGCTGGGAACAAAGGAGGATACATTACTATGGAGGGTAGTGTGAGTAATGGTATACTGAGTTTTGAGAAGATCTCGTATGTGAAGCAAATAGACTATAATCTGCTTAGTGTTAGTCAAATCTGCGACAAACAGTTCTTTGTATTCTTTGATGACAAATCTTGCTACATTCTTAAGCCTGGTTTCGTACTTCCAAAAGAATGGATAATGCTGAAAGCACCGAGAGTGAATAATTTGTACATTCTCGACATGTCAAAGGCCATGACAACCCAGGGCCAAGTCACGTGTTTCCTCTCCAAGGCTACTGAAAAAGAATCTATAATGTGGCATAGGAGGATGGGACACATTCACCTTAGAAAAATGAACCATCTAGTGAAGAATGGACTTGTTGAAGGCGTAAATGTTAAAAATTTCCATTTGAATGACAAGTGTGTGAGTTGCAAAAAGGGAAAGCAGCACAAGCAATCCCACAAACCAAAGAAAGTCAATTTAGTTGAGATGCCACTTGAGCGTTTGCACATGGACCTATTCGGATCGGTCAAGCGCAAAAGGCATGCTGGTGAATTGTATTGTCTTGTGGTTACCAATGACTATTCCAGATTCTCGTGGGTTATGTGTTTGCATCATAAGAGCGACACGTTTAACAATCTGAAGGTTCTGTTCACTCGTTTAGAAAAAATGTCTATGGTCTGAAGATCAAGAGAATTCGGAGTGATAATGGGACGGAGTTCAAAAACGCACAGATGGATGCTCTTTGTGAAGATAAAGGAATTCATCATGAATATAGTGCTCCGTATACCCCTCAACAGAACGGTGTCGCAGAACGTAAAAACAGAACTCTAATTGAAGCGGCTAGAACAATGCTTGCGGATTCCAACTGATGGGATTGGGTGCTCATCACTGCGCAAATCATACCCAAACCCAGATTGCAATATCGCGGAGAGGCTTCTTACGCGCAAAGTAAACTTCGCCAGCAAGTAAAGCAGTAACGACTCTCCTATAATTACGGAGTAATGCCCGCGCGCGTAAGCGGTAAAGGCGGTAATCGTTCCATATTTCCTTATTTATGGGTATCTGTTAACTACTTTACTAATATAATCCTTGGGTAGTGGAGACAACCTTAATCGGGCCTGGCCCATTACGATTAGGGTTTTGGGTAATGGTGGCATACGTCCATCTCTATATAAAGGATCATATCCTCAATAGAGGGGACACTTTTGGCTAACCCTAAGAGCTATCACACTTGATAGTATCCCCATTCACCCACGTTTTTGTTATAAACTACTACCTCGTGTAGTCGTCTCCCTACCCACTCAATCTTGTTTGCAGGTTACACCAATCCAGGAAGTGCTAGTGAAGGATCAATCTTGTGGTTGCATCTAGGCTATCATCCCTATAAGGAGGTTAGGCTACTTGTTTCTTCATTGGCGCCATCCCTTACGGTCTACCAATCTTTCAAACTAGTGCAAATGGATTCTGGAACCGAACAACGTGCCGACCCCATCAATGTTGATGATGGAGTTCAAGCGAATCAAGACACAGGAGCACCAACAAAGGTGACTAAGAATGTGAATCAGAAACAGGCTACCACAAACTTTCAAATGTTTGCATCAAGAAAGCCGGCGTTAGCAGCGCAAAAGAAAACAGCTGAAGAGCCTGTGGAAGACCTGGAAGAATGGCTGGCTCAAGAAAATGCTAAGACAATAGCAGAGTACCAGAGGAAACTGATAGCAAAGGCCAGGTTGGAAGAAAGAAAAACTTTGAATTTTGACACTGAAGATAACTCTCAAAACGAAGAACAACCTGCTTTTCGTCATACAGCTAAACCCCGCCAGGCGGTACGTGGTGGAGAACGTGGTAAGACTACTCACGTTCAGGACCACGTCAACCTGACTGGGGAACCTGACGGTTATGAATCTGAAAATGAGATCAATTCCGATCCAACTTGGAAGCCGCGTAATAAATCTGTAGCCAGCAATCAGACTAACCCAGACGATGATCTTCACAAGCCGTATCGTCCAAAATCGTTTGCGGAAAGATCCAAATTTTGTGCAAGAATCGCGCTGGCATCCATGCCAGTCGAATGTAAGCTGCCAAATACGATTGGAAAATATGATGGCTTGCACGATCCGGATGATCACCTGCACGCATTTGACTGCGCAGGAAGTTCTAAGCCATGGCCGGTTCAAGCTTGGTGCCATCTGTTTGTTCAAACCCTAATAGGAGCGGCAAGAGTATGGTACGAAAGTTTACCGGTAGGTAGTCTTGTAGACTTTGATGATTTGATAAAGAAATTCAAGAATCATTTCTCCCATCTGCGGAAGCACAAGAAAGACAAGGCTCAGATTTTGTTATGTTCCCGGAAAGATAATGAAAGCCTGGAAGATTATATTGTCCGATATAACAAAGAAGCCCTACAATTGGGGTATGGCGAAGAGCTTATCAGGGTCGCATTCATTCACGGAGTGCGAAATGATGATCTCATGAGATGCCTGACTGGGAAAGAAGGTGTGCCTGAAGCATGGGATGAACTGATAGAGGCAGCGAAGGTATATGCGTCGTCGGAAACACGCTCGAAAAACTTTTATCACAACGGTAATCAAGGTGCAAACACGCACGACAAAGGAAAGGGGAAACAGTCTGTTTGGTCTAGAATTTCGGGTACCGTAGAGGAAGGGAAATACTCCTCAGGACAAGATGCGCGGCAATTTCTCAACAGCAGGCACTCACGCGATTTGAAGACACCAAGTAAGAAGAATTATGACTGGACCCCACTGTCAAAAACACCTTCGGAAGTTTTGAAGACCGAACAAATCCAGTTCCCCAAGCCTAGGGAACTAAGCAAAGATAGAAGAAATGTGGACACATCAAGGTATTGTGAATACCATGAAGATTATGGCCATCTGACGGACAACTGCTACAGTCTAAAGATGGAGATTGAGAATGCAATCAAGTCAGGCCAACTCTCCCATTTAGTAAAGAACATGCGGAAGAAGTCCAGGGACTCGCAGGGGGAGGCCGATCCCAATAACAAGAGGATCAAAAACCTTAACGCGCACCATGTGCAGCGCTCAGGACGCTATAACTGTTACATGACTCACAACAGGAGTCAAAAGAAGAGATCTTACTCTATTGCTCACGACGATTCCTGGAAGGAAACACCTGTCGTCATGCCACGGGTTAAAGGAGGTGCGTCTTCCACAACACCACTGATCATAACGGGGGTCATCGGGCACTGCCGCACAAGGTATATATTCCTCGATAACGGGAGCAGTACCGACATCATGTACCAGCAATGTTTCGATCAGTTAGATGCGGACGACAAAGCAAAGCTCGTTCCAACCACAGAGCCAATATCCGGATTCATCCATGAGGTGATCCTCCCATTGGGTATACTCACACTTCCCGTCACATGGACGGACGGACAACTCTCCCGCACGGAGGTTTGCGACTTCATGGTCTTACCAGTGAGTTCATCGCATGATGTCCTCATAGGGAGAGAAGGATTGGCAAAGTTTAATTGCAACGCGTTCACACCGCACCAGATGGTCGGTTTTCTAACGCGCGGAGGAGTGGCTTTCATACGGGGAAACAAGCACTGCCATGCAACAGACACATGCAAGCCCCCCAAGATAATGAAACCAGCAAACCGCACTGATCCCGAAAAATGGGTTATAAACCCTAAATTTCCAAATCAGACGGTTGTCATAGGCCCAGTAATCTCAGACACCATACGTGCGCACTTGAAGCAGTTATTAACCAAGAACATGGACGTCTTTGCTTTTCAACCGGCAGACATGGTGGGCGTTCCACGCCACATTGCGGAACATCGGCTCAACGTTTACAAGTCTGTAGAACCAATTGTCCAGAAAAAACGCAGTATGGGACCAGAGAAAACAAGGGCCATGAACGAACAAGTTGCTGAATTATTAGACGCAGGCATTCTGCGAAGGACAAGATACCAAACTTGGGTTGCTAACCCGGTCATGGTAGGGAAATCCAATGGGGGCTGGCGGATGTGCGTGGATTATAAAGACATAAATAAGGCATGTCCGAAGGACTGCTATCCACTACCTGAGATAGACTTAAAGGTGGACTCACTGGCACCATTCAGATTCAAGTGTTTTCTTGACGCCTATAAAGGGTATCATCAAATCCAAATGGCAAAGGAAGATGAAGACAAGACATCCTTCCGCACGGATACGGGAACTTATTGCTATACCAAGATGCCATTCGGATTGAAAAATGCAGGTGCTACATATCAGCGTTTAATGGACACCGTGTTCAGTAAACAAATCGGAGTCAATCTCGAAGTATACGTGGATGATTTGGTTATCAAAAGCACGGAAGAAGACCAAATGCTTGTGGATATCCAAAAAACCTTTGATCAACTCCGCACAGTCCGAATGAAACTTAATCCGAGCAAGTGTTCCTTTGGAATGGAGGAAGGCAAATTTTTAGGAGTGGTTACTAAAGATGGTTTCCGAGCAAACCCCGATAAAGTACAAGCAATTGAACGCATGCCATCCCCATCTTTGGTCCGGGAAGTTCAGACACTCATGGGGCACCTAGTAGCTCTCAATCGTTTTCTCTCAAATTATGCCTCCAAGTCATTCCCTTTCGTGAATACATTGAAAAGTTGCCTCAAGAAGTCGAATTTCACTTGGACAGATGAGGCCGAGGCTGCCTTTAAGGAAATGAAAGAATGTTTGAGTCACTTGCCTACGCTCACAGCGCCACTTCCAAAGGAGCCATTAACGTTATACTTATCGGTAACGGAAAAGGCAATAGGTGCTGTTCTCCTGGTTGATCGAAAGGGTGTTCAAACCCCAGTATATTATGTCAGCAGAACTTTGCTCGGCGCAGAAACCCGATACTCCATGATGGAGAAGCTGGTGCTGGCATTAGTTCACGCATCACGAAGGCTGCGGAGATACTTCCAAGGACATCCTATCATTGTCCTCACAGACTTCCGTATTAATGATATCTTGCGCAAGCCAGAATTATCAGGTCGCCTGGCTAAGTGGGCCATTGAGCTGGGAGAGCACACAATTGAGTACAAGTCCAGAACATCCTTTAAAGGGCAGATACTCGCAGACTTTGCCGCAGAGGTCCCCTCCGAAAGCATCACTGAATGTCAACAAGCACACGTTACTTCTCCCACTCCCGAACCAGCGGAGAAATGGGAACTATACACAGATGGGGCATGCAATGAGGACGGCGCAGGAGCAGGCTTGCGCCTAATCACACCGGAGGGGAAGGATTTCACATACGCAATCCGGCTCGATTTCCCAACAACAAATAATGAAGCGGAGTATGAAGCGTTGCTCGCGGGATTGCGGATCGCAAAAAAGATGGGTGTACAACACTTGGAAGCTCACGTCGATTCCCAACTGGTAGCAAACCACATCGACGGCTCATACGAAGCGCGCGAAGCATCGATGATTTTGTACCTGGAACAAGTTAAAGTTCTCATGCGTGATTTCGAATACTGCAGGGTTAACCACATCAAGCAAAGTCAAAATAAGCTCGCAGACGCGTTAAGTAAGATGGCATCGACAGTTTTTGACCATCTGGCAAAAGATGTGCGGGTGGAGGTGTTGGATCATCCATCCGTGCCCCAAAAGCAAGTTAATGTTGTCCAAACCGGCAAGACATCGTGGACAACTCCCATCAAAGCTTATCTCATGCATGGGACACTCCCAGATAACAAGGCAGAAGCCCGAAAGTTCCAAAACAAGGCACTGCGTTATCAAGTCATAGACGGAACATTATATCGGCGCTCGTATTTAGGGCCATTGCTGCGGTGTGTTGACTCCGCAGAAGCAACGTACCATATCAGAGATATACATGAAGGGTCATGCGGATTACACGCTGGCCCAAGGATGGTTGTGGCTAAAATAATGAACGCGGGATACTACTGGCCCGGAATGCACATGGACGCCATGACAGAGCTGCGCAAATGCAAGTCTTGTCAGCGCCATGCGCCAGGAACTTTGCGGCCCAAGAACAACTTGGTACCCGTTACCACGGCTTGGCCATTTCAAAAGTGGGCCATTGACCTTGTAGGCCCTTTCCCCATAGCTCTCGGAAACGTCAAATATTTGGTGGTGGCAATTGATTACTTCACCAAATGGGTGGAAGCAAAAACCTTAGCGTCAATCGATGGAAAAAGCATCAAGAAGTTTATTTGGGAATTCATCATCTGTCGTTTTGGCTTACCGATGGATGTCGTAAGTGATAATGGCACGCAATTCGCAGACCAGCACTTACAAGAATGGCTCTCTTCCATGGGTATCAGTCAGATATTCACCTCAGTAGCGCACCCACAAGGTAACGGGCAAGTCGAGCGAGCAAACAGAAGCATAGTGGAAGGCATAAAAACCAGGCTTGGTACAAAGCGCACTGGTTGGGTTGACGAGCTCCCCCATGTCCTATGGGCTCACCGCACACTGTCCAAGACAAGCAACGGAGAAACACCGTTCAGCCTCACGTATGGGACAGAGGCTGTCATACCCGCAGAAATGCATTGCGCATCACCAAGGATCTTACTGGCAAATCATCGGGTCAATGACACAGAGTTAAAGCTCAATCTGGATCTGCTAGAAGAGCGCAGAGATATGGCCGCTATTAAAGAAGCCAATTACAAGCGGCAGCTCGAAAGATACTATAATGCAAAGGTTAAGGCAGAGGCTTTCCACGTAGGGGATTATGTTTTTCGCAACAATGAAGCATCCAACGCGGAGAAGCCAGGCAAGCTCGCACCAAACTGGGAGGGGCCATACAAAGTGCAAGAAGTATTGGGGAAGGGCGCTTATGCTCTAGAGCGCTTGGATGGTACCCCAATCCCGCGCACATGGAACGCAGCCCAGTTACGCATTTGTTACCTATAGGGCATTATTTCATGATTGTAATAAACAGCCTATGGCTACGTTCATTTCAATTTCAATAAAAGAGAACTTTCATTTTACTTTATACTATTTTAATATCGATTACATGCAATGACAATCATGATCAAAAAGCATTACAATCAGTTACGAAGCATCAACCAGCTGCAAAAAACAACACGACAGGCCGATACTACATATATGCCACTAACCAAAAAGACACATACAAAAAGCAAAAAGGGGTGGCCTAATCGGTACAATATATGCATCATTAACTACTTAGCAACAAGGCAACAAAAGACCATCATCCCTGCTACGCGGCATGCTGCCAGCCGGTGGATGTTCGACGAAGCCTAAGTTTGGGAATCTTTGGCATATCACTGAGCTCATCCAACTTCTTCATCTTCACTGGAGCAGCAGATGGACCTTGCTGATTCACTTGATCTCCGGTCAGCAGGAGATAACCGCAATAGGTGGTCAGTTGGTGCATCGGAGTAGGAGGTACTTTGATCACAGGAGGATGATCGGATAACATCAACATCCCGTGGAGTGCTTCAGCTTCAATGTTGGTGATTCTTAAAGGAGAAGCCATTGGAGTAAGAAGTGAGGAAAGAAAAGTATTGTATCAACAATGATAAACAATAGTCCTTTTATAGGAAGGAAAGGGCAGCCCATTAATTACCATTAATGGTTAATACTCGAGTAGGGAGGCTAACCGTCACATCAATCACCTGAAGCGCCGTCAAAACTGTCAGACGACGTCAGCACACAGGGACAAGTGGCATCCGTTTCAATGGTGACGTCATACAATCATTATGACAAATTTAATTATCACACAAATTCAAGTTAAGCACAAAGATCCAAAAAATACAAAATACAAAGGGGCAGATAATTGTTCAGCAAAGTAACAAGAGTTTAAACAACAAAGGGAGATAACGAAAATCACTCATAGTCTATAAGATCTATGTAGGTGTCATCTTCAGCTTCTTCGTGCAACGCGCCAGAGCTTGCACCAGCAGCGGACGACTCTCCTCCTCCCTGCGCCGCAGCTCTCCGCGCCTCCTCCTCCCTGCGCTCTTTCTCTTCCATCTCCGCGCCAAGGCGGTCAGACTCTTCGAAGTAGCTGCGAAGCTGCCCAATGGGATCTTCCGTTCTCAAGCATTGGTCCACCACATCAAAGACATCAAATGTAAGGGTCTCGAATTCTTGCTGCGCAGCGACGGCTTCATCTTCATATGGCTTACCAAAATGTTCTCCATCTTCGAGCGCTAAGCCAGCAGCATGATGATGATAGCCTTCAGCAAATCCCTGTTGCAAACCACTACGCATGGATGTGGCTCCAATCTTCGCCACCGCATCGCCAAATTTGGGCTCATTCCATATGCGCTTGAAGACCTATGGATTACACATGAACCAGTCAAGTTAAAGCCACATAACAAAAGAATGTGACATAAATTACGAATAATCTTACCGCTTGAAGACCATGCTACATCATCCAGGATAATCGCTCTTGGGCAGCTCGAGAAGTTTGCACGGCAGTTTGAAGCTCATTTTGAGTCTGTTGAAGGCTTACTTCCAATTGCACGCGCGAAGAATCCAACAAAGCATTCGTCTCCTCAAGCTGCGCCTTCTCACTAGCAAGCCCCTTAACCTGTCCTTCCAACTCGGACATCCGCGTTGTGGCAGTTACAAGGGCTTCATGCTGATCCTTTAACTTTATCACAGTGTCGGACAACTCAGCCTGTTTGGCATCAAGAGCCTTCTGCTTCTCTTCCGCCTCGAGCACCACTCGGGCAAGATCATTCTTCACCTTCTCAACGGCCTTCCCCCTACGCTCAAGGTCTAGGTTGGTACGCTCACAGGATTCTTTCCATTGCTTGGCAGCTTCAGCTTTCTCCGCCTTCAACTTTTGAATCTCACCCTCGGCTGTTCGAAGTTGACCCCTCAATTGCTCAACTTCCGAACGAGAATCCACGCGGGCGCGCTGGAACTCCTCCTCCCTTTTTCTTTGTGCATACTCTGCACTCCTCAAAGCTTGCCAAGATCGCTGGAATTCTTCCTCTTGCCGCATGATCGACCCATAGTTACTAAAGCAGAGCGCTAGGTTCAAGCTCATATCAGACATCAGCGAACGACGGTCAATGCCATCCTGGTAATCTCGTTCGCTAGACGGCACAGCATAGGCGATGAACTATTCCGCGACAAGCGGATTAGTGAACCGAGTCATCTGCCTAATGTCCCACCGGGGTTGATAGGGTTTGTTTGGATCATAGTCCAGGGGAGCTATTCTTCCCCTACCTCCACTTGTTCTCCCTGATCCCTGCAGTGTCTCGGTTGCACTCCTTTTAGGGGTTGAGACAGATGACATCACATCCGCAGACATTTTCTCCGCAGGCACCTCTGTGGTAACAAGTACACTCGGTGCAGGAGGCTGATCGAGCTGAATACCTCCCTCCTCATGAATAACGTCAGTGGCCACATTTGCAACATCAGCATCCACATGCGATGGCTCCATCAGCGGACGTTTCCCAGCTTTCTTGCTTGCTTCCGGAGTCAACATCACTCCTTCAGCTTGAACAGCCGACTGAGTCCCCAAAATAGACAAATTCGTCCCTTCCGCGTTTTCGGGGACGGGCTCACTTACCTCCTTCACGTTCACAGCCGGTTTCTTCAGAGTCCCTTGTTGAACAGGACCCTTACCTGAAAAATCAAACAAGGGAAATCAATTAACTTATGCTCTCCATCAATGAAGGTGATAACGAAATCTAACCGGGGAGCTCACCAGAGGCTTGCTTGACAGATTTTATGAACAGGGGTTGACGTTTGGGCGGAGGCTTAACAACCAACTTCACTCCGCTCGGCATAGCATTCGTTTCCCACCAGTAACCGGATCCGCACCCACACTTGACGGTGCCACCTTCACGCTCTCCGAGGTTGGCTTCGGGACTTGCACTTGCGTTTGGGCAAGTTCGTCAAGGCGTTTCTGATACAATTCAGTTGATACTTCAACGGAATCGTCTGGAGGAGTGGGCCCGCTGGTACGTTGGCGTTTAACCTCCTCATCGGATTCCGTTGCCTCATCATCTCCCTTAGACGCTGCGGAGCTCAAGGCCACCTTTTTCCCCTTTCGCGACTCTTTTCGCTGGCGTTTCGGCCCAGTTCCTAAAATCACATACAAACGAAGTTTCAGAGGCCATCACCATTCAAACAACTACAAACAGGCTTACCTGTACATGCCATCTTTTTACGACTTGGGGAGGTCTCCCCCTGGCCAACCCCAGGTTTCTTCACGGAGTGGATTCCTGCGCCTGAAACAAAGGGCACGCCGGATCAGAGTAGGAAATGCGCGGATCACACCGCACCCTTTTGGCGCAGGAACAGTCCGCTAGCGTGACTGTCATAACCGACACATAGCAACAAAGGGAAGAGAATACTTGTACGCGCATAATGGCGCGGAGCGTCTTTGAGTTGAGGCATCAAGAAATTGCGCTCCAATCGCTCCATGACTGAAGGCGCACCAGGGGGTAGAGCTATGTAACTTAGTTTAGCAGCACCACGGGCGTCGAACAAATCAAACTTCGTCATCCCTACAAAGACAGAAATATAAGGAGAAGATACCACATTGAAGTAAACCACTAAGCGAAAAGGGGGTAGACATGTTACTGGCATCAGCCGCGGTAGGCTCACGACCCTCCGGGTTCCCCAAACGGCTGAGACCCAACATTACAAGCACTCCTTCAGGGCATTCTCCATAGACAGAGGAGTAGCATGGGCACACAGGGTTTCATACCAAGGTTGGTTTTTGTAATCTTTCATCAGAGGGAACTCCGCAATCCTCTCCTACACCCCAACGCTCATCCACTGTAGCGCAACAGGGATTACCCCCCTATGAATGTAGAAAAATTTCTCCTTCCAGTCATACATCGACTTTGGACTCTCCGAGACAACCTGAGTCCGATTCTGTCGGGGTGATACACTATACCTCCCGGGTCCCCCACGAGCCTCTTCCAAAACGTAGAACACGTTCAGCATGTCAAAGGTCGGCTCCAAGTCTAACGATCGGCAGGTCGCCTCGAAATGTACAAGTCTTGATAGCCCAAAAGGAGTCATCTGTGTGGGATGAACCCCAAATTTCATAAAGGCACTAACCAGGAACTTCGTAATCGGAAGACGGAAGCAACACCGGGTGAAGAACGCTTCATATAATGCAATCTTGCCAGGGGAAGCTTCCAACGCCGTTTTACCGGCGGCCGGTAATTCCGGCTCCCAGGCGGCTTCAATCCCGTACTGGTCAAGAAATGTGGAAAACGAAGACGCGTCCCACTTGACAACGGTGGTGGTAATACCTTTCTCGGTCTTCTCGGTCACTTTGGATTGGTCGGCAGCACCAGAAATTTCTTGAGACATTTTTAGATGGAGGATTGAGAACAAGAAATCAGGTCAAGAAAGGAATGGGAAATGTGTCAGTTGAGAAAACTTTGAAATGCCTTTATACTGTGTGCAATAACTGCCAATGAAGTCAGCCTGGGTAAGTGGAAACGACTTTCCACACGACACGTGGCATTGAATAGCGAAATAGGCGGCACACGCGCTAAGCACGCGCTTTCACGCGACTGACGCAGTCGTCTGCCATAACTGATGGGATGCTCACTGACACAGGCATAGCTTGTACCAGACGCCACCCACCACGCTTCGCTCAAAAATAGACAGCAGTCCTCCACCAACGTGGCACGTCACGCGGTCGCGGAGAATTTACGTCAAATAAAGTACCGTTCTCCGCAATCCGCGTCAGCGACACTCCGGGTCCTCATCAATCCGGACAAACTCTCTACCAACAACCTTATTTTTGCTACCAAAGCAGGATGAGCTATCATCAGAGTGTCAATACTATGAGTCCACCATCCACCCTCCTCCCTCATACACTCGAGAAAAGGGTACACACTGGACTGGGGGGACTTGATGGGATTGGGTGCTCATCACTGCGCAAATCATACCCAAACCCGGATTGCAATATCGCGGAGAGGCTTCTTACGCGCAAAGTAAAATTCGCCAGCAAGTAAAGCAGTAACGACTCTCCTATAATTACGGAGTAATGCCCGCGCGCGTAAGCGGTAAAAGCGGTAATCGTTCCATATTTCCTTATTTATGGGTATCTCTTAACTACTTTACTAATATAATCCTTGGGTAGTTGAGACAACCCTAATCGGGCCTGGCCCATTACGATTAGGGTTTTGGGTAATGGTGGCATACGTCCATCTCTATATAAAGGATCATATCCTCAATAGAGGGGACACTTTTGGCTAACCCTAAGAGCTATCACACTTGATAGTATCCCCATTCACCCACGTTTTTGTTATTAACTACTACCTCGTGTAGTCGTCTCCCTACCCACTCAATCTTGTTTGTAGGTTACACCAATCCAGGAAGTGCTAGTGAAGGATCAATCTTGTGGTTGCATCTAGGCTATCATCCCTATAAGGAGGTTAGGCTACTTGTTTCTTCACCAACCTTCCAGTAATGTTCTGGAATGAAGCCATTTATGCAGCATGCTATACTCTAAATCGTGTGTTAACAGTGAAGAAGTTTGGCAAAACTTCTTATGAATTGTTGAACAGACGAAAGCCTAACTTAGAGTATCTAGAACTATTTGGAGCACCGTGTACTATGCTTAATCCATCTGAAAAGTTCGCACCTAAAGCTGAAGAAGGATTCTTTGTTGGATATGCCACCCCGCTCAAACGGGTATTCAACAAAAGAACTCGTCAGCTAGAGGAGTGGGCTAACGTTGAAGTTCGCACCGAAAGCTGAAGAAGGATTCTTTGAATCATTCAATCTAGATGACTTGGTTGAAGAGGCTGTATTAAGATTATACTACGAGTGTGAAAGCCCAGTAACATCACCATTAGTGTGTCCGATCACCGCAACTCCTCAAACAGCTTCTAATGATGACAATGTTCCTTCAGCTGAAGAAGAAGTGTTCCAAGAAGCTTCCACAACTCTCAATTCATCAGAATCGGAAGATGATGATGATGTCACAAGTGAAGCTATTCTAGAATTTGCTACAGAGACACCTCTAGTGAACCCAAATCCAAATGGTACTTCATCATCAAACTTGGGTAATGATCTGGATTCTACAGAGAATTTGACTACTCAAACAGGAGTACAAGTACCTGATTATCCGGAATCTCGGATTCATCGTATTCACCCGCTCGAGCAACTTATTGGTGATCCTGGAAGCCCTGTTATGACAAGAGGAAAACTTAGGAATGCAAACTCACAACAAAATCTTGGCGCTCTAGCTTTATATGCTAAAATTCAGAAATCAGGTTGTTAGAATGACTGGTCTTTTGCTTACTATATTTCGCAGGTTGAGCTGCGGACATACAAGGATGCTCTTTTGGATGACGCTTGGGTAGAGGCAATGCAAGAGGAGTTATTGCAATTTCAGAAACTGGGAGTGTGGACACTAACAGATTTACCTCCAGGTAGGAAAAAGATTGGAACCAAACGGGTGTTCAAGTGCAAAAAGGATGACAGAGGAGTGATCGTGAGAAACAAAGCTCGGCTGGTTGTACAAGGATTTCATTAAGTGGAAGGAATCGACTATAACGAGATTTATGCACCTGTTGCACGCTTAGAAGCTATTCGCATGTTCCTAGCGTTTGCATCATACAAGAAATTCAAGGTGTATCAAATGGACGTTAAAAGCGTGTTTCTTTATGGTGTGGTCAAGGAAGAAGTTTACGTAGGTCAACCACGTGGCTTTGAGGATCCTATCCACCGAGATAAGGTCTACGTTCTTAACAACACTCTCTATGGGTTGCACTAGGCTCCACGGCAATGGTATGAGGAGCTGAGCACGTATCTTCTATCCAAAGGATTTAAATGAGGTTTGGAAGATTGCACACTATTCACAAAACGAACAGGGGATGACTTGCTTCTAGTGGAAATTTATGTTGATGACATTATTTTTGGATCTACTAACGAACTTTTGTGCAGAGAATTTGAAAAGGTTATGCAGGAAAAGTTTGAAATGAGTGCGATGGGAGAGATGCAGTTTTTCCTAGGCTTGCAGGTGGACCAAAGACCAACAGGGATCTTTATTCACCAAACCAAATACGTATCTCAAGTCTTGAGCCGATTCCAGATGGAAGATTTGAAGCCGATGGATACCCCGATACAACCTAATCACGGGATTGGAGTTGACGCAAAGGGGGAGCTAACTGATCCTTTTACATACAGAGCAATCGTCGGATCTCTGATGTACCTCACCGCATCTATACCAGACATAATGTTCGCCACATGTCTATGTGCACGTTATCAATCGAAGCCGAAACAAAGTCATCTAGCAGCTGTCAAACGAATCCTAAGATATCTAAAGGGTAGTCCGTCGAGAGGACTATGGTACCCTAATGATGATAATTTTGACCTAATTGCTTTTAGTGATGCAGATTGGGGAGGCTGTGACAAAGACAGCAAGTCCAAAGACTTAGTAAATCACTCAAAAGCTAAGCATATCCGGATTAAATACCATTTTATCTGTGATTGTTATGCAAAAGAGTTGATCGATATGGTCAAAATCCACACTGATTATCAACGTGCAGATCTTTTTACGAAAGCTTTTGATAAATCAAGATTTGAATATCTTTTAAAGCTAATGGTATAAAAGAAAAACAAGACTGATCATCACCTCGGTTTATTATTTTTAGTTTTAGTTTTTACTATTTTTTAGAAAAATTCAAAAACCCAAAAATATGTTTTTCATTGTAGGGGGAGTTTATTACAGAAAAACCAAAAACATTGAAAAAAATCAAAAAGCCATAAAAATTAGAAAAACACAAAATGATTTCTAGGAGAAAAAGAGGAAATGATAGTACATCAATGGGGATCTGACACATGCTAAAGAAGTGTAATGCAATATAAGGCGTGTGTTTGAGTCTGTGTGATGTGTTGATAGGCTTAGTAGACCTAGTACTGCGTGCCTGATACATACATATCAAACGAATTGTTATGTGAATGAACTCCTCATTGGCAAATGGTCTTAGTACCGTAATTTCGTTTGATAGGGTTTTTGTACAAAATTCGGAGGTTTCGGGTCGTTATGTTATTAGTTATCTGGGGATAGCCTATCTGATCTGTTGTCGTAAGTCATTACGGACCTAGATCAGACAGGATATCTTTATAAAGATCTTTAATGCCAAATCCTAAGTTACCAAATTGAGGAACTTTCAATGTATGACGATAATCAAAGATTATCTAATGCATCGTATTCAATCATTGATGCAAATTGTGACACCTGGTAATGTAGCAGATAATTAACCGTACTTATGTAAAGTTAAGTATGGGTTTATGAATAATATTTAAGGTTAATAAAGTGGATTTTTAGTCCAAAAGGCTTATTTTATAAGTGAAAATATGACCGGAGGTGTCATATTTAAAATCTTGTCGCGTAGCGATTTTGCGTGCGAAAACGATCGTTGGTGATGATCCGGCTAATATTTAAAGTCCGAAATTTAAAATATATGTTTAAAAAAATATTTTTAGTTGAAAAATATGGAGAAATAAATTTAGAGTATAAAGTGTGATTTTAGTCGTAACGTGCGATACAGTGCAGTCTGCGCGCAAATTATACTCAAATTCACAGTTTTTACACTGGATAGCACCTAATATTAACTTGGCTTGTATGATATTATGTCTTGAGTCAAAAATATTATTTTTGGGTGTGTCGGGTATTTAAAACATTTAAAGGCCTGTACCGCGTTAACTAGTAATATACCCGCTAATTTACACCTAATAAACGCTTAATATTATAATATTATATCATCACACTTCATGACCACTATATGTGAGTATGTGTCGATTATATAGCAGCACAACACATTCCTATCATTTTGATTCATCCAACCTATGCCTATGTAATGATTAATATATAAACATACACATTAATCTTCCATCTTCCACCATCAAAGTTGCACTCTCTCACCTACATCACCACCACAATCTTCGCCACCTTCCTCCTCACCACCACTCTCTCCTTCAAACACTAAAACACTATGTTAATCATCCATGGAGTCCAAGGTTTAAAACTATGAACAAGAATCATCAAGGGTTTTGAAGTTTTTATCAACTACCATCTAGTTTTTCTTCATTATTAAGGTAAAAACTCTTGTTCCTTTGTTTCAATCTTATTTCACCATTAAACATGGATGATTCACACAAAGTCTAAACATACAAGTGTTTGTTAAACGATTTTTTACAAAAATAAAAAAGAGATAGTTATGGGTGTGTGATGCGATTGTGTTGTGTGTGTGTCGTGTGTGTTGTGTGTGTATGTGTTGGATGATATGCTTTGAATTTTGTCTTGCATGTATGATCCAACACCTATAGAACAAGATTCTTGGTATAATATAGCAGTTTATTAAATTGGATATATATATATATATATCTATATATATATATATGTATGTATGTATATGATTTTGGTTATTAAAACTAACTAGAAACTTGTTGGATACTCTTGATTTTATTAAAAGACATAATAATATTATTCCATGGGTTTTCATAAGAATGAGTTTATTAACCTTAAAATGGTGAAAAATAACATAAAAATGGTGGATTTTGTTAGTCACATTGATGATATGTTATGTTATTTACATTAGTGTTTAAATAAATCTTGATTAAGCTTTATGAAATAAAGTAATGAAATTATGTTTTTAGAACAGAAAATATTGACATTAAAAGGGTATTTTAAAGGCCAATATTATGGACAAAAATAATAAACTTTGGTTAACATGTTGGATTCAAAGTTGGACATAAAAGACATGAAAATTTTGCATAAACACGAGGCTTTTTAATGAGATTTTTAAGAGCTGATTTGAAACAGAAAGTTTGTTTTATAAACTTGACTAAAATGACTCGTGTATAAAGGAAAATAATTGGGTTTTGGATTGTAAGAAAATGGCCAAGTTTTGGGCCTAAAAATGAATAAAATATGGACTTTAATAGGTTATTTTTGAAGAAAATATGAGATCTGATTATTTATACCAAAAATCACTTAAAAGTTCACTAAATAACTTGTTTTGACTAAAAAGTTTGAGTCTTGGTAAGAAAACTTGGTTTCGATGGTACAAAACTATGCGGTAAAAAGGCGAAATTCGGCTTAATCTATACAAATTTCAAATCTGATTTAAAACAGGTTCAAAAAGGGTATTTTTAAAGTAAAAACGTATAATTAAAGGTATATTTGAAATCCTACATGTTTTCATAAGTCACACGAGTTGGAATTTTGAGAAATTGCCAAAATACCGCCTAAAACCGACAAATTGTGTAACTAGGTGTCTTGCATGTGGTAATTTAGAAAATTTGTGCATGTTGATAAGTGGAACTTATAAAATGCACATGAACATGAAAATAAGGTGCTAGGTGAGTCGGTGTAAAAATAACGGACCAAAAACGAGTCATGATCACCAACGAGTCGTGCTTAAAGACAAGTAATTTTGAAAATAAATACTTTCTAAGGATTACATTTTCAAAATAAAATGTTGTGTGAAAAGTCTAAGTTGGGTGAACAACTTAAGGAAAATAAGTAAAATATGGTCGTTTACACGATTTACATGATTAGGAAATCGGACCGACCAGAAACGAGCTTTTGGAAAATAATCTGAATTGATCACAAGGTGAGTTCACAGCCCCATTTTTATAAAGTTTTATAAATATTTTTGGGGGAAAACACGTTGTAAAATTAAATAGATTATGGGAAAAGGCAACGGAAAATGTGGAATGTGTGCGGTATAAGGGTGAATAATAATCTTTCGAGAAAGAAAGATGGAAAAAGAAATCTTAAGATAATGTTCCCAGGCCATTCATAATGCGGAAAACTACTTCAAAAATTGGTGTAGTGAAAACACCGGAATAATTGGGAACCAAATGGTCATGTATTGATTATGAGCTTATACAGCGTAATACACATATTCATATTCCTAGCTAGTTTATGAAACCGCATGATTGTCAGTAATCTATTTATATTAAAAATTTGTCTTTTCGTAGATAAGGCGAAAAGGGTTTTAAAGATAGACTTTTCATGGATAAAATGAAAAGGGTTTTAAAGATAGACTTTTCATGGATAAAATGAAAAGGGTTTTAAAGATAGACTTTTCATGGATGAAATGAAAAGGGTTTTAAAGATAAACTTTTCGTGGATAAAATGAAAAGGTTTATTATTGTTTTTGCAAGAATAGCAAAAATGTTTATTAAAAGAACTCTGTGAATTCACCAACCTCGTGTTGACAAAATTGTTTTAACATGTTTTTCAGGTACATGAGATTGGCTTCGAGAATTGGCGAAAACAGTGTTTTAACAATAATGTGTTTCGACACGTATTTGAATAAAGATTTTGGGGACCTATGTATCAATAAGATCCATTTTGGGTCTTAATATAAAACTTTTATGTAATATGAGTTTTATATAAACTTTGTCCAAATGCTTAATATTTGCTATTACACCATTGATTACCAACCTCCGTTCACCACCATGCTAAGTCTTCCACTGTGGCATTTTGGGGTGTGACAGAAGTTGGTATCAGAGCCAATGGTTGTAGTGAACTAGAAATGTTTTTATAAAAATTTCTAGACTACAACCTGAAAATATTTTGAGAAAAAGTTTTCGAAATCCGCAAAGCCAACGATATTATAAACATGGATTTTGTTTATATGTGATGCCAGGATAAAACGGCATATTAATTATTTGAATAAGGATACATATACTTAGTATACATAAGTTAAGTATTGCCAGTGTGTTTAAGCTTGCATAATTCTCCTTAAAGCACATTATCTTCCTTATCTTGTCCTCGTAATATCATTAGCCAACTTCACCAATGACAAAGGGACGATTACCTGAGTAACGGCTTGAAGCATTATCTTCATCCATGGAAGAGCAAGTAACTAGAGGACTAACCCATTAGTGCATTCATGCAATCGTCTAAAGATGTGTTGCTTGTGGTGAGAATTTTATGAACCAGTCTCGATAATTCCATCACTTGACGTTTCATCAATGATTAATGGCTATGTCATTCGTAATGTATAACCATAATAGATCATTTGCATCGATCCATGTAATTTAATGAAACGCTTAAGTTCTTTTGATCCAAAACTCAAATGTGGAAGGAAACTCGGGTGATCATGCAGGGCAAATTATAATTACGGGTGCACACGTAATCATAGTTTGCGGTGCATGAGAATCCTAGTGAATTCTATAGTTGAGTTGAGTGTTCAAATTCGTGTATATCTTTCGATTTGTTACAGGGGATCAGGCCTCTTAAGAAACGAATATTAGTTAGAGTAACCTCGACAACACCATGTGATACATCGACCTTCTGATGTTCATTTAAAAATGTCTTATGGTTCACTCTCTCATCTTAAGTTTGCAAGATTTGATGTCTTTGCTAACTGTCATGCTAAGAACGTTTCTTGATCATTTGGTTGATTATTTTCTTTTGTTCGTGCCTTTAAACCACTATTCTTCCTATATCGCCTTAAATCTATTACCTGGTGATAGTAGAAAGATTAAATGCCGCCTAGAATGAGACAAGGATCCATTCGTAAAGGATCGGGTTTCTCAGAAAAGTTAGAGCAACTAATTTCTCAACATGTTAAAGCTACTCTAGAATAGCATAATGTGAATTGAAATTTAGGTAAAGCTGACATCGCAATAATAGTTGCAGTGATAGTGGTGGAACTCATATTGGTGCCTCTAAAGATAGCAAGATGACCGAACATGTTTGACAAAAATTTCCTCATGTTATTAGAATAGTTAATCAATGGCTGAAATTGATTGGGATAACTATATACCTGGAGGAACTTACAAAACAGTTCAGGATTGTAACCTTTGGTCATTTTCTGTAACTAAAGGCCCTCTAGACATCGTCTGATGAATAGGTAAAGTGGAGTCAGTTATAACAATTAGTGATTGTACTCTTACGCAAAGAGTATAGTGCACTTCTTGTTCCATTCGATATAAAGCCCTGACATGGTGAAATTCGCAAGTCTATAATTTAGGAGAAGATGCTGCCTATAACCTACCATGGAACGAGCTCTAGAAGGTCAAGACTGAATTCAAGAATTTGACCATGAACAGTGCTAGCGTTCAGAGTTATACTTTCCATCTAATGAGTTAGTAGGATTGTTTTCTTAAATAGTGACACCCAAGTATTTTAGGATTTAGAGATACAACTAGGATTTAGCGCCTGCAATCCCAAGTATAGTTACCTCTGTAAACCCGACAATTATTCTGGACATGAGGATCCTAGCCAAGATGCTGACCGATGAAGATCTATGAAAGGGATTTCTGTCTAAGAAGGGTGATACTTGAAAGAAACCCGTAGAGTCTGAGAAGAAGACTCTTAGCGTTGATTATAATGCGAAAGGAAGATCCGTCAGTCATCACTCGTACGTTCTTAATCAATGACCAATATGCTTTAGTACTTTTGATAGTAGAACCGATTTAAGCTTTGTCTCTAGAAGACTTGAATCTCTCCTTGGCTCGAAGTCTTGTAAACTAGATAAAAAGTACTCCATTGAATAAGCTAACGGATAGAAACCAGTGAGGTCTTTCGTGATTGTAATTTTCTCTCGGAGAATCATAAGTTCTGTATTGAACTATTACCTGTCGATCTTGGAAGCTCTGATGTTGCCATTAGTATGGACTGGTTATCGAAAAACCATGCTGAGATCGTATGCTCAAAAAAGCTAGTACGTTTACCACTCCCAAATGCTGAAACTTTAGTGATACATGGTGATAGATGCGGTTCGGTATTGAAGATTGTTAGTATGATGGAAGCACGCAAGCTCTTGTGTAAAGGTTGCCCGACGTTTCTAGCTAATGTGGTGGATACAAAGGCTAAGGTACATAAATTGGAAGAAATTCCTATAGTACGAGATTATCTAGAAGTTTTTCCTGAAGATTTGCCTGCATTGTCTCCGTCAAGGTAACTTGAGTTCAAAATCAATCTTGTTCCCGGCGCAGCACCGATAGCTCGATCTCCATACAGGTTAGCACTTTCTGAAATGCAGGAGTTGTTGGAAGAACTTCAAGAAATGTTGGATAAGGGAATTCATTAGGCCAAGTCTCCCACCCTGGGGGAAACATCGGTCCTGTTTATGAAGAATGGATATCTCAAAATGTGCATAGATTATCGAGAGTTGAACAAACTAAACATTAAGAATCGGTACCGACTACCAAGGACTGATGATCGGATCAACCAACTGCATGGGTCAAGTTACTACTTGATGATCGAAATATGTTCTGATTATCATCAGTTGAAGGTAGCAGAAGAAGTTATACCTACAACTTCTTTCAGGACTCGTTATGGTCATTATGAAATCTCAGTGATGTCATACGGTTTGACTAATGCATCTACCGTGTTCATGGACCTCATGAAATGGGATATGCAAACCATACTTGGATAAATTCGTGATTGTATTCATCGATGATATACTTATCTATTCGCGAACCAAGAAGGATCACGAGCAACATCTGAGGCTGATTTTAGAGATGTTGCGGAATGAAAAGTTATACGCCAAATTCTCTAAGTGTGAATTCTGGATCCGGGAAGTCCACTTCCTCGGACATGTCATCAATGAGAAAGGTATACATGTTGCCCCCTCGAAGATTGAAGCGATCAAAGATTGGGAAGCACTGAAGACTCTGACTGAAGTTCGTCAATTTTTGGATCTAGTTGGGTATTACTGAAGATTCATCGAGAATTTTTCAAAGTAGCTCAGCCGTCGACGTTATTAACTCAGAAAGATCGAAAGTTTGATTGGACAGTTTTGCAAGAAGAAGTTGTTCAGCAGTTGAAGCTTAAGCTGTGTAGTGCACCAATTTCATCTCTCCTAGGAGGAACGGATGGATTTGTAGTTACGATGACGCGTCGTGATTGGGTCTTGGATGCATGCTCATGCAGAAAGACAAAGTCATGACTTATGCTTCACACCAACTCAAAGTGCACAGAAGAACTACCTGACTCATGATCTGGAGTTAGGAACTGTTGTTTTTGCTCTCAAAATCTAGAGACATTATCTTTTTATGGTGCGAAGTGTATGATTTACACTGATCATAAAAGTCTTCAGCATATCTTCGATCAGGAAGAGCTCAATATGAGGCAACGATGTTCGGTGGAATTACTCAATGATTACGATTACGACATTCGTTATCATCCGGGTATGGCTAATATTGTTTCTAATACTTTGAGCAGGAAAGAAAGAGAAAAGCCTTTACGTGTTCGTGCATTGGGTTTAACTATCCAAACGAGTCTTCCCGAGAAGATTCGTGATGCACAAAGTGAGGCTTTAAAGGAGAAGAACCTCTTGTCTGAAGGTTTGAGAGGGTTTGAATATGATCTAGTGCTCAAGGCTGACAAAGCAATGTACTTTTTGGATCGAATTTGGGTACCTCGATATGGGAACTTGTGACAACTGGTAATGGACGAGGCACACAAGTCCAGATATTCAGTACATCCAGGTTCTACCAAAATGTACAAAGATCTCCAGGAATTCTATTGTTGGCCTAATATGAAGGGATATATTGCTAGATATGTTAGCAAATGTCTAACTTGTTCCAAGGTTAAAGCAGAGCATCAAAAGTCATCTGGGCTCCTGCAACAACCAGAAATTCCTCAGTAGAAATGGGAGCACATCATTATGGATCTCGTAACCAAATTACCTCGAACAGCTAGTGGCCATGACGCTATTAGGGTAATTGTGGATTGATTAACGAAATCTGCTCACTTTCTACCGATCAGGGAAAAATATAAGTTGGAAAAGTTAGCATCGATTTATCTGAAGGAAATTGTGTCACGACATGGAGTTTTAGTATCAATTATCTCTGATAGAGACGGGTGTTTTATATCCAGATTTTGGCAATCACTACAGGAATCATTTAGTACTCGGTTACACATGAGTACAACATATCACCCTCAGACGGATGGTCAGAACAAGAGAACCATTCAAACTTTGGAGGACATGCTGTGAGCATGCGTGATGGATTTCATGTGTAATTCGGATACTCACTTTATGTTGGTTGAGTTTTTTTTATAATAATAGCTATCACTCCAGTATTAAAGTAGCACCGTTTGCGGCTTTATATGGGAGGAAATGTCGATCACCTCTTTGTTGGGCTGAAGTGGGTGAAAAGCAGCTGATTGGACCCGAGATTGTTCAAGCTACCTCTGATAAGATTGTTCAGATCATAGAGAGGTTTAAAGCAGCTGCAGATCGACAAAAGAGCTATGTTGATAATAGAAGAAAACCATTAGAGTTCCAAGTCGGTGACCGCATTCTATTGGAAGTCTCACCATGGAAAGGTGTAGTGGGATTTGGTAAAAGAGGTAAGTTGAGCCCTCGATACATTGGACCATTTGAAATCCTAGCTCGAGTCGGTCCGGTCGCTATTCGTCTCAAATTACCTCAAGATCTGAGTGGGATTCATGACGTTTTTCATAAACTTGAAGAAATGTCGATCGGATGAGACATTGATTATTCCACCAGAAGAAGTTTGTGTTGATGACAAGCTTCGGTTTATTGAAAAACCTGTTACGGATTGGGGAGCAGGATCGTTACCTGGATGCCAATTTATGGGGAGCAGGCTCGTGACCTGGCACTGTAAGAAACAAACTGAAGTCGCCTTATCAACATGTGAAGCAGAATATGTCTCAGCTTCAAGCTGCTACTCATAAGTTCTGTGGATCCAACAACAGATGGTTGATTACGGTTTGCAATTTCTTAAAACCCCTATTTACTGTGATAATGAGGCCGCCATTGCATTAACTAAAGACTTAGTCAATCACTCAAAAGCTAAGCATATCCGGATTAAATACCATTTTATCTGTGAATGTTATGGAAAAGAGTTGATCGATATGGTCAAAATCCACACTGATTATCAACGTGCAGATCTTTTTACCAAAGCTTTTGATAAATCAAGATTTGAATATCTTTTAAAAGCTAATGGTATAAAAGAAAAACAAGACTGATCATCACCTCGATTTATCATTTTTAGTTTTAGTTTTTACTGTTTTTCAGAAAAATTCAAAAACCCAAATATATGTTTTCCATTTTAGGGGGAGTTTATTTTTAGAAAAACCAAAAACATTGAAAAAATCAAAAAGCCATAAAAATTAGAAAAACCCAAAATGATTTCTAGGAGAAAAAG
Organism: Ambrosia trifida; assembly: GCA_028751855.1. Classification (NCBI taxonomy): domain Eukaryota; kingdom Viridiplantae; phylum Streptophyta; class Magnoliopsida; order Asterales; family Asteraceae; genus Ambrosia; species Ambrosia trifida. The sequence continues at coordinate 62,396,551 of CM054131.1, forward strand.
AGGAAATGATAGTACATCAGTGGGGATATGACACATGCTAAAGAAGTGTAATGCAATATAAGGCGTGTCTTTGAGTCTGTGTGATGTGTTGATAGGCTTCGTAGACCTAGTACTGCGTGCCTGATACATACATATCAAACGAATTGTTATGTGGATGAACTCCTCATTGGCATATGGTCTTAGTACCGTAATTTCGTTTGATAGGGTTTTTGTACAAAATTCGGAGGTTTCGGGTCGTTATGTTATTAGTTATCTGGGGATAGCCTATCTGATCTTCTGTCGTAAGTCATTACGGACCTAGATCAGACAGGATATCTTTATAAAAGAGCTTTAATGCCAAATCCTAAGTTACCGAATTGAGGAACTTTCAATGTATGACGATAATCAAAGATTATCTAATGCATCGTATCCAATCATTGATGCAAATTGTGACACCTGGTAATTTAGCAGATAATTAACCGTACTTATGTAAAGTTAAGTATGGGTTATGAATAATATTTAAGGTTAATAAAGTGGAGTTTTAGTCCAAAAGGCTTATTTTATAAGTGAAAATATGACCGGAGGTGTCATATTTAAAATCTTGTCGCGTAGCGATTTTGCGCGCGAAAACGATCGTTGGTGATGATCCGGCTAATATTTAAAGTCCGAAATTTAAAATATATGTTTAACAAAATATTTTTAGTTGAAAAATATGGAGAAATAAATTTAGAGTATAAAGTGTGATTTTAGTCGTAACGCGCGATACAGTGCAGTCTGCGCGCAAATTATACAGAAATTCACAGTTTTTACACTGGATAGCACCTAATATTAACTTGGCTTGTATGATATTATGTCTTGAGTCAAAAATATTATTTTTGGGTGTGTCGGGTATTTAAAACATTTAAAGGCCTGTATCGCGTTAACTAGTAATATACCCGCTAATTTACACCTAATAACCGCTTAATATTATAATATTATATCATCACACTTCATGACAACTATATGTGAGTATGTGTCGATTATATAGCAGCACAACACATTCTTATCATTTTGATTCATCCAACCTATGCCTATGTAATGATTAATATATAAACATACACATTAATCTTCCCTCTTCCACCATCAAAGTTGCACTCTCTCACCTACATCACCACCACAATTGTCGCCACCTTCCTCCTCACCACCACTCTCTCCTTCAAACACTAAAACACTATGTTAATCGTCCATGGAGTCCAAGGTTTAAAACTATGAACAAGAATCATCAAGGGTTTTGAAGTTTTTATCAACTACCATCTAGTTTTTCTTCATTTTTAAGGTAAAAACTCTTGTTCCTTTGTTTCAATCTTATTTCACCATTAAACTTGGATGATTCACACAAAGTCTAAAAATACAAGTGTTTGTCCAACGATTTTTTTACAAAAATATAAGAGAGATTGTTATGGGTGTGTGATGCGAGTGTGTTGTGTGTGTGTCATGTGTGTAGTGTGTGTGTTGTGTGTGTTGTGTGTGTGTATGTGTTGGATTATTTGCTTTAACTTTTGTCTTGCATGTATGATCCAACACCTATACAACAAGATTCTTGGTATAATATAGCAATTTATTAAATTGGATATATATATATATATATATATAGATTTTGGTGATTAAAACTAACTAGAAACTTGTTGGATACTCTTGATTTTATTAAAAGACATAATAATATTATTTCATGGGTTTTCATAAGAATGAGTTTATTAACCTTAACATGGTGAAAAATAACATAAAAATGGTGGATTTTGTTAGTCACATTGATGATATGTTATGTTATTTACATTAGTGTTTAAATAAATCTTGATTAAGCTTTATGAAATTAAGTAATGAAATTATGTTTTTAGAACAGAAAATATTGACATTAAAAGGGTATTTTAAAGGCCAATATTATGGACAAAAATAATAAACTTTGGTTAACATGTTGGATTCAAAGTTAGACATAAAAGACATGAAAATTTTGCATAAACATGAGGCTTTTTAATGAGATTTTTAAGAGCTGATTTGAAACAGAAAGTTTGTTTTATAAACTTGACTAAAATGACTCATGTATAAAGGAAAATAATTAGGTTTTGGATTGTATGAAAATGGCCAAGTTTTGAGCCTAAAAATCTATAAAATATGGACTTTAATAGGTGATTTTTGAAGAAAATATGAGATCTGATTATTTATACCAAAAATCACTTAAAAGTTCACTAAATAACTTGTTTTGACTAAAAAGTTTGAGTCTTGGTAAGAAAACTTGGTTTCGATAAGATTCGGTACAAAACTATGCGGTAAAAAGGCGAAATTCGGCTTAATCTATACAAATTTCAAATCTGATTTAAAACAGGTTCAAAAAGGGTATTTTTGAAGTAAAAAGGTATAATTAAAAGTATATTTGAAATCCTACATGTTTTCATAAGTCACACGAGTTGGAATTTTGAGAAATTGCCGAAATACCGCCTAAAACCGACAAGTTATGTAACTAGGTGTCTTGCATGTGGTAATTTAGAAAATTTGTGCATGTTGATATGTGGCACTTATAAAATGCACATTAACATGAAAATAAGGTGCTAGGTGAGTCGGTGTAAAAATAACGGATCAAAAACGAGTCATGATCACCAACGAGTCATGCTTAAAGACAAGTAATTTTGAAAATAAATACTTTCTAAGGATTACATTTTCTAAAGAAAATGTTGTGTGAAAAGTCTAAGTTGGGTGAACAACTTAAGGAAAATAAGTAAAATATGGTCGTTTACACGATTTACATGATTAGAAAATCGGAACGACCAGAAACAAGCTTTTGGAAAATAATCTGAATTGATCACAAGGTGAGTTCACATCCCGATTTTTATAAAGTTTTATAAATATTTTTGGGGGGAAAACACGTTGTAAAATTAAATAGATTACGGGAAAAGGCAACGGAAAATGTGGAATGTGTGCGGGTCACTACTAGAAAAATACCCCTATCTTGACACACATTTTATGACACGCGTTCATTTATGACATTCAAAAGCGTGTGTCATAGTGTCATGATTTGAAAATTTTCATTAATTAATGATGTGTTTTTTTGTGTGTCAAGAATGTAGTGTCAAAATATTAAAAACATGACAATATAAGATATGGTGTGTCATGGTTTCCGTCATAACATTATTATATATATAATTACCAAATTGGTTTTGTGAGTGTAAAGTCACTATTGCAACATGTACAACACTTTCAAAGCACGCGTACAACTCTCAGAATCCATGTAACCCTCTTTTCTTCATACCCATCCCTTCCTCCTCATAATCATCATTTCATCTCTCTCTCTCTCTCTCATATGGAAAAGAACAACAACCAGATACATGAACCTCCAAACTCTAGAGAGATTTCCATTACCCTTTTTTTTTGCGTGCACTAACTTTTGCCTATACTTCCCATTTTGTCACTTTATCTCTATCTCTAAACCAACACTTTCCTCCCTCTGTAAAAGACCGCATCACCGTTGGTCGGTAAATCCGTAGATCGGTGGTCGTGAGTCCGGTGAAGATGGCTTTCTTTCCGTCTATGGCGGCGGCGGTGATGATTGTGCTCCGATTGCACATTCCATGAAGTTTCCACCATCGTTTTGCGGTCATCGGAGCTTTGCGTGTGTCAGATCTGTGTTTCGCCTGTTCGTGCTTCACGTTTTATGGTCGCCGGTAAGCGCATTAGTATTTCACCTTTCCTTTTTGTTTTACGCCCGTAACTTCTGATTTCATCTGCATCTGTGGGATATCATTTGACCTTTACTGTGTGTCTTCGCATAGGTGTAAATACCTTTCTGTGAATTGTGATGTTGGTTTGGAGAGGTTTGATTTTAGCCTTTTCTGTATGAAGATGCATTACACTTTTCTTAGTTTGCTAAAGATACCTAATAAGTTTATATAAAATATTCTTTTTTTTTAATATTTAAACATTCATATGTCCTTGCTAACATATCACATCTTAATCAGTCTGATGTTCTTAGTTTGCTAAAGATACCTACGCCCCCTTCGCCGCATTCCTATTTCTATGACCTATTTCCCTTTTACTCCTTTTTGTTTGAATTCTGCCCTACCCCTGTTTCATTTTAGCCCAAGTGAACTATGCATTGCAGGTTGGGTTTATCATTCTTCGTATGTTAATTTGGTCTTTAGGTTATCACAAGTTCACAATGTTTAACTTCAGACTCCATTTGCCGTTTTTTATTTGTTTTGAGCTTGGAATCCATCAGTTTCATGGAACTATCATTTTATTGTAACTACTACTTATGCTAATTGTTTTTCTGATTAAATAGTTCACTAAAGAAGTTGAGCCTTCCTTGGCAAAGTTGGGCCCGGTGAAAGTTAACGGAAGGTACAAGTGTTATATCTTTGTTTTGTAATACTAAAGCTAACTTAAGACTTCTATTCTCTTATTAAACATATGTAGAGTCGAATACTTCAGTTTTTGTCTTTTTTTTAGTTAAATAATTGAAGGCAAAAGCAAAAAACAAATCCTCATGTGCTTCGTGATTGGCATTCGTTCGGTATTAATTGATTTAAGTGGATTCATCAAATTTGCCACTTCTTATGGTTTTTGTAGTGTCTTGATTTCATGCATGACTTCAAATTTATGCAACAGGCTAAGATGAACTCAGGGTGTGATCTACTAATATGTGACCGCCGAAAGGTACCCGCTGTTGTCTTAGGTTGGGGGAGGAGTAGATGTTTACACGGATGCGGATATTGATGTCAGTTGTGAAGAATGGTCAAGTTATGTCGCAACCTTCATTTTCAAGTGATCCGTATGTTTAGGTATAGACTAACATAATGTATTGACATAATATTTTTGTAACCGTTAATACTTGTGGTAGGATTCGATAAATGCTTATATTGTAATGGATTTTTTGGTGGTATATATAATAAATGCAGTTTTATTATCTAATTTATTGATTTTGTAATTATAAATTTAAATATAAATCCAGGGATATTAGTCATTTTGCAGAATTTTTTTTTAGGTTAAAAAAACCATGACACGCAAAATGAGTGTCACAAAGGTGTGTCAAGAATGCATGTCATTAAAAAGTGTCATTAAAGAGTGTCATGAAAGCGTGTCATAAATGCGTGTCAAAAAAGCGTGTCATGAACGCGTGTCATTAAATGATGACACGCGCTTGCGTGTCATAAAAATTTAATGACATGTTCTCCCTTGACACTTTGCTGTGTGTCATAAACACTCTTTTATGACGCGCAATGCGCGTCAAGATAGGGGTATTTTTCTAGCAGTGGGTATAAGGGTGAATAATAATCTTTTGGGAAAGAAAGATGGAAAAAGAAATCTTAAGATAATGTTCCCGGGCCATTCATAATCATTAACCTTGGTAAAAAGGGGCCAGCGAAGTGTTGGTGGATCCATCGGGTTGACGACCTTAGCCGCGACCAGTCGCTCTGCTCATAGTGCGGAAAACTACTTCAAAAATTGGTGTAGTGAAAACACCGGAATAATTGGGAACCAAATTGTCATGTATTGATTATGAACTTATACAGCGTAATACACATATTCATATTCCTAGCTAGTTTATGAAACCGCATGATTGTCAGTAATCTATTTATATTAAAAATTTGTCTTTTCGTAGATAAGGCGAAAAGGGTTTTAAAGATAGACTTTTCATGGATAAAATGAAAAGGGTTTAAAGATAGACTTTTCATGGATAAAATGAAAAGGATATTAAAGATAGACTTTTCATGGATAAAATGAAAAGGGTTTTAAAGATAGACTTTTCATGGATAAAATGGAAAGGTTTATTATTGTTTTTTCAAGAATAGCAAAAATGTTTAATAAAAGAACTCTGTGAATTCACCAACCTCGTGTTGACAAAATTGTTTTAACGTGTTTTTCAAGTACATGAGATTGGCTTCGGGAATTGGCGAAAACAGTTTTTTAGCAATAATGTGTTTGGACACGTATTTGAATAAAGATTTTGGGGACCTATGTATCAATAAGATCCATTTTGGGTCTTAACTTAAAACCTTTTATGTAATATGAGTTTTATATAAACTTTGTCCAAATGCTTAATATTTGCTATTACACCATTGATTACCAACCTCCGTTCACCACCATGCTAAGTCTTCCGCTGTGGCATTTTGGGGTGTGACACAAATCATGATTGATATCAGCCCTCAACCTGGTAGAGTGCACAAGTTACTTTGTAGCATTGAATTGCTGACCTGTACACCTCTGTGCCTCATACCTTGTAAATTACAGATGACGAAAGCATAATCACATGTTACAATGGGTTTTTGTACAATTATTCCTTGATATGGGAGTATGTCGTGTGTGTGGGAACCACATACAATTGTGGTTATACTATTAATAGTCGTATCAGTCTAAAGCACTGCAAAACAGTTTGCATGTGAGCATATGTGGACAACAATATCAGCAATTGCCGGATCACACATTGTCTTTAATGATAATATAAATCAAAAGATCAACGGTGTGATCAGATTTCTCAATAACTGATATGATCCTCTTACCGGAAATCACAAAACATTTACTGCTTTATGTTTACATTTCTGCATTTTACATTTTTCGTCAAAAATACAAAAACTCAAAAAGATTTTAGGTGTGTTTTAACAAAAACTTTTAGAAAATCCAAAAGATTTTACATTGATATATTCTTTTTGATAACCGATGGTGGTTGATGGTGATTTTCTGAAACTTGATGGACCATTTGAGTTTTGTGATCTTTAAATGAGAAATGATGAATGTTGGATGCTTAAAAGTTAAGAAAAATATTGAACAGGATTCGATTTGGAGATTTGGTAAAAAGTTCAAAAATTCCAATCTTCATTCGCCCCTTCGATGGGTCGAATGTGGAATTTTCCCTTTACATTCGAACTTTCTAAACGGTCGAATGTAAGTGTTCTTATGTCTGTTGCACATTCGAACCATATTTCCTCCTTCGAACCTTTAAATAGGCTCGAAAGTGAAAATATCTTCACATTCGCCCAAGTAAAAGGGTCGAATGTGGAAGCCTATATAACCACTTCTGCACGTTCGAACCTTCATTTGAAAATTTTTCAAATTTCTGTGATTACACCCCCTTGTTGCTCGTTTATTTTAGACCTTATCATTGTAATCCCTGACATTTTCTGATCATTTCTATCAAAGATTTGCAGGTAATTAACTCGTTTTCAAGGCAGAATCGAGGGTTTTATGTCCGAACCCTAACTGTGAATCGATTGTGGTTCTAGAGTCTGTTTTTGTTTGAATTTTTTTTATTAGGATTCAATCCTTAAGTGTTTTAGGGGGAGAAGATAACAAAATCAAGGGTTATTACATATCAGATTGATGAATTGGATGATTAAACCATTCAAACCCTAGATTTTGGGGAAAAACACTAAATGATTGAATAATTATAACAATTGATGATTGATAAACTTTAATCGGACCTATTAGCAACTAAACAAATCAAAATGGCATGTTAAAACAGTCAAAATCGAAATCTGAAATTTTTGAAAGATGAACAGCCTATTCGACCAATTCAAAAGGGTCGAAAGTGACTTTTTGGTCGAAGGAAGCTTGTTCAAACGGTCGAAAGTGGATCAAAGGTCGAATATACAATTTTATATCAACTTTTTCACATTCGAACCATATTTCCACATTCGAATCTTATATTTTTCACGTTCGAACTAACGTTCGGTCGAAGGTGGAATTTCGAAATCCAAAATTTCAATTTTGTATATTTTGTCCGTTTCTAATGTGTTTTCGTGTTTTGTTTTTGCAGATTATCAATGGCTGAACCTCAAAGTACTGATGTTCCAGCAGGTTCATCTGAAAAGGCTGCCGGGAAGAAGCCGGAAGAAGAGCTACCTTTTGAAGAAGCTCATAACTATTTCTCTTTTCTTGGAGATTTGAACAAACATGCCGAATTCACTGGTATCGTTGAGTTTCTAAAGCGGAGCAGAGTTGTAGATGCTATTGCCACACCTGCTATCATTTACAGAGATCATCAAAAAGAGTTCTGGAAGAATGCACGAATCGATTTTTGGGATAATGAAACAACAATTATAAGTAAGATTCAGGGGGAAATGGTGATTGTATCTGAAGGTGACATTAGGAAAGCCTTGAAGCTGAAAGACAAGAAGACTGATCCGAGATGCTTATCTTGGAGAGAACAGAGGAAGTGTTTTCTGAGGATGAAATATAATGGACCGATCACAGACGGAGCCCTACATAAAGGTAAACTGTGCCATAGTTTAAATACCTGGCTCATGTGATGCTACATGTATTTGGGTCTGTGAGTGGAGGATATGATGTCATGAGAAAGAGTATTAGCTCTTTGATGGTTGCCCTGATTCTGAACAAACCATTCAACGTATCGGGGATGATACTTGATCACATGCTTGAACCGTTGAGAGGTCTGAAGAGTAAGAAGTTTTTACTTTATCCAAGATTCCTGCAGATGATATTCGATCAGAAATACAAGAAGTTGAGGAAAGATCCAACTCAGATTGTAGTAGAGGATCATATGAGTTTGAGCACATTGGTGAGAATGAAAGGATATAAAGGTGTACATGTAAATGAAAGACAACCTTTGAAGAATCTGTTTGGACATCTGATCAATCAAGATTACAAAGATCCAGGTGTTTATAAGGCAAGGAATGAAAATAGTGAATCTGATAATGATGATCCATTATGTCCTGTTGATCCTGAAGCCAAAAGAAAGCGACAAGTTGTTAATGTTGGTGCCAATAGTGGTAAAGGTAAGGGTAAAGAGAAAGAAGTTGAAGCAGAACCGCCAAAGAAAACATCTCGAAGAAAGAAGAGTGTTGCAAAGAAAGGAACACATTTGATGGATGAGGAGACTATTGATTCTGAAGAGACTCAGGAGGATGAGAGATGGGATTCTGCTGACGAGACTGTTAAGACCACCACGCCCAAGGCCACTGTGGCTAGTGAATCTGAGAGTCTTAATCAAACTATGGAAGAACAGAGGATGAAGAGTCCAGTTGTGATGGATGATATTGATATAAGTCTGGGATTGGGTTCTGAAGATTTTGGTGGATCACCAAAGGCTGGAGAAAAATAGAAGAACCCAATGTACAAGAAGAAAGCTAAGGCTGTTGAGATTGAAAAGCCTAAGAAGAGGAGAGCTAAGGATATTGAAAGTCTGATTGCAGGAAAGAAAGTTCCTGAAGTATCTAGCTTGAAGTCTCCTGTGACATCCCCAGCAGCTAAGAAACAGAAAGTATCTGCTGCTGAGAAAACTGATATTCCAACTGATGATTTTAATGCTGCTTTGGATAGAGTCTTAAACAAGTTTAAGAAAAAGACTCCAGTTGTCAGGCTTCAACTCCTAAGGTTACTGTATCAGGAGATGTGATGGATGCTGTTAATCAGAAGCTGACTGAAATGATGAAGATCATAAACCAGCAACAAGAAGAGATTGATCAGTTGAGAAAGAATGATAGAAAAATGTTGGATGTGGTTGAATCTTCACAGGAGAGTCAGGAAGAGTTAGCAGCAAAGATTAAACTACTCCAGAAAGAGAATCAAAAGTTGTTAAAGCATGAGCAAAGAAATACGAGAAGGTACATGGCTTTAAGACTTGAAAACAAGCAGGTAAAGAAAGATAACAAAGGGCTTAGGAAGCTGATTGATGATCTATATGAAAGAGCTCCTCAGTTACAAGAAGGAGAGGAGGATAAAGAAAGAGAAGAAGAGCTTGTTGATTTTGAACCATCTGAGTCTGAGAAAGATGATGAAGATCTTGAACAAGATGCCGGTGATGCTCCTGAGAAAAAGAAGGATGGTGATGATGATGATGGTTTAAGTGATAATTCTGGAGATGATAATAGCTTTGAAAATGATGATGATGATGATGACGATGATGATGACACTGATAATTATAAGTGTGAAAAGAGAGAATCAGGAAAAGATGAAGGAGAATCAAGTTCGAAAGCTCCTGGTGGAAATACTGATGATGATGATGATATCTTTTGGAATGAGAAGATCAGATCTTTATCTGAGGAGGAGAAGTAGCTATATCGTCAGATGTTAACAAACATAGTCTGGACGATTGAGATGACAGGAAGATTTCCAGAAATATTTGAGTGAGATGACATGAGATTTGAACTTGAGTACAACGATCCTGATCCTGAAGACGGTGAAGTTTTTGCAGCTGTTTCGAAAGAGATACTTGAAGGATTGGCTAGACAGGTTGGGAAATCTCTTGAGGAGTTAATGAGTGAGAATTACATTCCAAATATTCCTGAGAAAGAAGCAGGTAATCACTCTGATGATAGAGATACTCCAGTTTTTTAAGACGTAGAGATAGAGGATATTACAAGTGAGGAATATCCAGAATACTTTAAAAATGATAAGGATTCTGGATTTCCTGAATTTTCTGAAACTATTAAGCCAAGCTGAGAAACTTGCACGTGAGAAAAGCAAGAAGTTCGTTGATGAAGTTTTCAAGAACTCAGATTGTCAGAAACTGACTATTGAAGAATCTGACGATCTGAAGAACTTGTTAAGGAAGCTGAAAGAGAAAGAGGCCAACCGACCAAAGACTGAGATTCAGGGTGGTTTCTATAAATTCCATAACGAACTGTTTAAAGGTAAAGCTCTTGGGTGGAAATATTTGAGACAGCTAAGGTGTGTTGCAGTGAAGTGGGAAAAAGGAATTATGTATTTTCACAGATTCCATGACATAAAAACACTACCTTACTGAGCTGTACGCGATATCTGCAGACATACATTGTCAGGTGCTACTGTGAACAACGATGCTGTTGGATACTTTGCAGATCGCATGGCGAGAGAGAGTAGGACGAAATGGGATGTGTTCACCCCACAGTATCCGAGGAGGATTGATCATAAGAAGATTAAAGATCAAATAACGGGGTTGAACAAGGTTACTTTGAAATATGATCCACCGACTGTTTTGAAACATATACCTTTGATGCCTATTCCACAACATTTCTCGAAAGACTTTATGTGGTGGTATTATGATTGGAAGACGACAGAGGCTATTATCTTGTTGAAAGATGGGAAGAATGATTTCAAGAAGATACATATCTTTGATCCAATGTGGTTGATAAACTGTTCTCATGAAGACATTATCATGCTGTATTACAACCCGATATACTGTGAAGAAAAAGATAGTGAACAAGCTGCAAAATACCAACGTGTGGTATTTTTGTGTTTTGCATGGGATGTTAATGCGGGGTGCTACTATGATAAGAAACTGGGGAAGTTTGTTCAACTTCAAAAGAAAGAAAAGAAGAAACCGAAGCAAAGTCATGAACCAGTAATGACGAAAGAGCAGAAGACCTTACTGCACATCAAGCTGATGAACAAGAGAATGGATGAAGAGCGAAGGCTTAAGCAATCCAAGCAATAGTCGAGGGGGAGTTTGTAGATACACGAAGTGCGACTAGTGCTATTGGATTGCTAATCAAATCGTGTTTTGTCATAATCGAATGGTTGAAGGTGGATTTATATATGGTCGAAGGTGAAAGTTTATGGTCGAAGGGAGAAGCTAAAGGTCGAAGGGAAGTTTTGTAGTATATAGTGCTGATTCGCCCGTTTGTTTGGTCGAAGGTGCACATTCGCCCATACGTATGGTCGAATGTGCAACTCTATATATAGGCTGAATCAGATTTTAAAGTTAATAGTTGTCATTTTATTTCCCTCCTTTGAGTGTGTTCTCTCCCTAGGGTTTCTGTGTATCTGATTCTAGATTATATCATTGTAAACAACAATTTATAAAGATTATCAAGCTTGTTTATAATGAAATGGTAACTTTGAAAGTGATTTGTGTGTTTTGCTAGTTTTATTATCATTTCGTAATCGATTCAGGGATTCCGCACCTGAATTGATATACTTATTTGATCAAAGTCTTTGTTTTTGACAATTTGATCCTCATACACATGTAAGCTACTATAAATATACGTTTTTTTTGGGCAGCTTCATTGTAAAACATTTGGGATTAATAAGCTAAAAACAGGAACATGAATACAAATTTTTTGGGCAGCTTCAAAGAGTTCACCCTCAAAACGTTTATCCCAAATCTACATCTAAAACAGGTACTTGAACCCAATGAATTCAACAAAACATAGAAACATGACAGCCATGTGTATAATTAGATATTGCAAAACACCACAAACAAAATTAGTTGACTACTCAATTATGCAAACCTCTATACCTTTTGGTGCAACTATAAAATGGATCATATAGAGATGCTTAAAGAGCTTTTGACTCTCTTAAAGCACATGCAATGTGTGACACCCGGCACGTTTAGGTTAACATTTTATAAAACACATAAGTCTACCTTATTCAACCTTATTCAACCTCTGCAACACGTTTTTGATCAAGAAATCACATTTCCAAGCTTTACATCTCATAATCTTACAATTTCAAGGTGTGTTCTTCATCCCAAACCTTTGTAATGATATTGTTTTGATCCCTAAAGGTCCAGACCTAATTTCTAAACATTTGTGTCTTTGAAAACTCATTAAAATCAGTTTCTAAACAAACCCAAACCTCTATGTTTGTTATATGTGATGTATTCATGCAAAATAGGATTTTTATCGTTTAAACATGGTTGTTCTTGTATTATTAATATGTTCCTGATCTAAATGAGTTCATAAGATGTTAACCTAGGAGTTTGAAGGTCCATAGATGTGTATTATTGATATTAGGCGTTTTGACCTGTTTGAATGATTATGAAGGATTGATGATGATATGTTGTGTTTTGTTGATTGTTTAAGGTTATGATTTACTCTAGGATGATGCTAGAACAGTAGGATAATGTCGGACAACGTCGTTATGTGATGAAATCTGGATATTTGCTATTTAGGGTAAGTTTTGCATGTTGATGTGATGTTTACATGCTAGTTATGCTATTTTGGGAAAACGCTTGCATTCGGGACGGTTAGGATGATGATAAATTGGGGGGTTTTGCTTGAAATAGTTGGATTAATGTTTTGGGTTTGATATTGGGTGTTTCCACATGTTTCGGATCTGATTTGGAGGGTTAAACGCGCAAAAAGGCGGCACAGTGCAGTAGGGGCGAATAGGAAGTTCTAATCGCCTGTATTAAGGGCGATTGGCCCCCAATCGCATGAACTATAGGCGATTGGGAGCCCAATCGCCATTATGTCTGGCGAATACAATCCTAATCGCCAGTTTGACTCTCCTAATCACCAGTTGACTTTTCCTAATTGCATGTTTGATTCCTAATCGCGTGTACTGCTGCTGTATGTATATTTTAACATCCCGAAACACGGTTTGACACTTAGGAACATGTTAGGAACCCCGTGACATATCTAATAACTTGTTAACACGTGTTCGGACTTGTTTATGCGTTAATTGGGCGTTATGCTAGATAGGGTGAATGTTTGCGCATGCTAAGTGTTTAATTGCATAAGTTGGATGATATCTTGTATGTGGCTAACACGTGGGATGTCGGGTCACCAATGGGATGTCGGGTATTGTTTGGTTTGGTCGGTTTGCTGTTTAAACATGTTTTCAACATACACGGTCACGGTCTGGACAATCGGGGACTAGTTAACCTTCGGGTTAGTAGTCAATACACTTATTCAAACTCATTGATAGGTTGTCACTAGGTTGGGTCATCATACACGTGTTGGAATTCTTAGTATCTGAAGGCGCACTCTAAGGTGAGTTTCACGGCCCCACTCTTTTACTGGTTTTACATTTTTGCGGGAGAAAACATGCTGTGTTCTTTAAACGTGGGTCAATTGTGATCGCAAGTTCATTACGTTTGGGAGTGTTCATTTGGGTTCAAGGTATTTATTATGTTCAGTATTATATGGCCTATGTTGTGGTAGTTCGTTAGCCGCGATGCGGTAGTTCGTTAGCCCTTAAGTGGTAGTCCGTTAGCTATGATATGGTAGTTCGTTGACCATGGGATGGTAGTCCATTCGCTATGATAGCGTAGTTCGTTGACCATGGGATGGTAGTTCGTTAACCGCGGTGGGCGATATTTCGTTTAGGGGGTTCGTTATGGAGTTCAAATGTTTAACGAGTGTTTTCATCGGTCGGTTGTATCATGATAGTCTTTCAAAAGTTCATGAAAGTTTTTACTTAAAAACCTGTGAACTCACCGGCATTATTTGCTGACATTCTTTAGCATGTTTTTCTTAGGTCACTAAGGTAGCAGCTATCGGTAGGCGCACGGAGTCTCACGGCGTCTAGGATTCACTTGCACGTCTCTTAGTACTTTCAGACTTTTATGTTTTACTTTCGGTTGTAATAAAGTTTACGCTTCCGCAGCAATGATTAGATTTTTGAAAACTTAATGGGCAATTTACGTTGTTTTTATATCATTTAGTTGTCGTTTATTGTGACCATTGACTTGGATCCTGGTGTGTCACGCGCCTCGCGGTAAAACCCCGCACGTGGAAATTTGAGGGTGTGACAGATTGGTATCAGAGCCAATGGTTATAGTGAACTAGGACTGCATGTAGGGTCTAGTCTATAGCCGAGTATCACACACGTTAGACGGTCACACGTAGTTACGAGTCGTGTCATTTAGTGAACATACTAATCTTGTCGGGTTGTCGGTGTCCTCATCACACAGTATTGTATTATCTATCCTTCGACTATTTCTACACTTATTCTATCTTCTTCTTCGAGTTTGAAGATGAAGGGGCTTATCGCTTATACTTGGCAGTAGTGTACATTGGAGTGGCTTCGGCACATTCTTGAGATTTTTCCGGGATTTGGATATCTCCCCTCTATGCTCTAATGTACATACTTGCCTACACACACACTATCTTGCACTAGTACTCGTCATAGTACCCCCCCCCCCCCCCGAGTGATTGTTCACTTTGGGGACCTTCGTGCGATAACAGTTTCTTTTAGGAATGTGGGTATCGGGTGATTGGAAGTTCTAGCTAGGAGCACGCCTAGAGGACCATGTAGAGCGATTTGTTATTTCTGGTGCACACGAAATCATAAATCGAAATGCATGAAAATCTTGGTGGACTTCGAGTTCGGACAGATGATCATGCTGGAACCCCGTTCTGAATTCGTTTGGTCACTAGTAGTTTGATCTAGTAATGATGCTGAGTATCTTGCTTATGTTTTGGCAGAACATGTCTGGTCGTACTGGTGGACGTACTGGGGGACGCCGTGGTGGCGGCGGGGGCCGCACGGGCGGTGGACGAGGTGGTGGGAACATCACCATGACAGAGTTGGAGAACATGTTGCAGCAACAGTTGAACGTTGCGTTGGCTGCTTTCCAGGCTGCTCAGCAGACTTTGGGAAATACAAATCAGGTGCAGTCTGGGTGCACTTACAAGAAGTTCATGGATTGTAAGCCCCAATACTTCAATGGGACTGAAGGGGCAGTGGGACTACTCCGGTGGTTGGAGAAGATCGAGTCGGTGTTCGCTATGTGTAACTGTCCCAATGCTGATCGCGTCAAGTATGCTTCTGCTACTCTGGAGGGGCACGCTTTGACTTGGTGGAACTCCACCACTGCGAATCTTGGTCTGGGTGAGGCCAATGCTTTGTCGTGGTCTGAGTTTATGCTGATGTTGAGGGCGGAGTATTGCCCAAGGGACGAGATTATGAAGTTGGAACACGAATTTTGCAATCTGAAGATGGTTGGGTCCGAGATCGAGGAGTTCACTGCTAGGCACAATGAGTTGGCTGTTATGTGCCCCGGTTTGGCAACACCGGAGTACTGGAGGATTGAGCACTACGTTGCTGGGTTAGTGCCAGAGATTGCTGGGCTTGTTGTCGCTGCTGATCACACTACTATGTTGGCCACTGTTCGGGCAGCTCACAAACTGACTAACATGAAGGTGGCTGAGGGTGTCTTACCCCCCAAGGGTGCTGCCGTGAAAGCCCCTGTGGATAACAAGCGGAAGTGGGATGGTACTAGGAAGAGTGCGAGTTCAGGTCAACCGCAGCAGCAGGTGAGGAAGATTGAGGCTTTGGGATCGTCTTCGGGTCAGAGGCAAGACAGGTACACGGGGAAACTGCCGGAGTGCAATCAATCGGGGTTCCATCATTATGGCAGCTGTGAGAAGTTTCATTGCAACCATTGTAAGCGTGTGGGCCATGTTGCTAGATACTGTAGAGTCAATCTCCAGACTGTTCCAGGTCAAGTGATTGTCCCTGCTCCTGTTCCTCAGGGAAACCAAGGGTGTTATAACTGTGGGGAGTTGGGGCATCTCAAGCGTAACTTCCCGAAAATGAATCAGGTCGAGGCAAGGGCTGCAGGCGGTGGTGGAAACAACGAGGGTGGCGGTCGAGCTACTCGTGCTCATGCTTACGTCATTGGTGCTAGGGAGAACGTGGAGGATCCTGATACTGTTACTGGTGAGTTCTCTTTCTTGCTATTTGTCGTGCTCTGGTTGCTTGCGTACGTGTTGTGTGGCGCTTCGCATTCATCGAGTGTCTTCAGTACTGAGTTTCGTTATCGTTTTGTATTCATGGGTTTGATGTGGGTCCTTTGGAGATGCTACTTGGACGGTACCGGTGTGCCATTTATACCGATCACAGTAGTCTCCAGTAGGCCTTCGATCAGGAGGATTCGTTGTTTTGCATTCAACTTGGGGAGGGCGGTTCCCCGGCCTGGAGTATCTGTTGTTATCTTTGTTCGTTCGTGGTTACCCCATCGTTTGCATTCTGGAAAATGTTACTTGGGTTAGGTCGACACTCATTACTGTCGAAGAGTGAATCTCGGGGCGAGATTCCTTTCAACAGGGTGATGATGTGACGACCGGGAAAAATTTTCTTTTATCGCTTCGTTCTCTTTTGCTTCGGGAAATTTTCGGGATGAAAATTCTTTCAACAGGGGGATGATGTGACACCCGGCACGTTTAGGTTAACATTTTATAAAACACATAAGTCTACCTTAGCAAAAAAACGTTTTCAAACATACTTAACTAGGTCAGTTGAGTCGTTATGATGGTTCCGGGAATCATCGGGAGTCGTTACGATGATCCACGGGATCATTGGGAGTCGGTCCATAACCATGTGAACACGGATTAGTGATTTGTAGAATCGTCGGGTTTAACGCACACACATAAATCTTGAGTCCCGGGAATTGGTGAACGGATGGGAACGTGTTAGTTATCATGCATTATGTGCTTACAATCATTATATGACTTGCCGGTATGTGAATACGTGTTTATATGTGTTAAAATAGTATTGCATGACAATATAGGTGATTACGCGTAATTGCCAATAGGTATAGGCATTTAGAGCCTAATCGCCAATAGGTATAGGCGATTAGAGCTCCAATCGCTAGTAGTACATGCGATTAGGAATTCTAATCGCCTGTACTGCTGCGTAATCGCCTGACGCGTACTAAAGGACTAGAAACGCCTATAAATACCCCCTTATGTTTTAAAACATCATTTGTGAAACCCTAATACACCCCCCAAAAGCCACCCCACACCTTATTCAACCTCTGCAACACGTTTTTGATCAAGAAATCACATTTCCAAGCTTTACATCTCATAATCTTACAATTTCAAGGTGTGTTCTTCATCCCAAACCTTTGTAATGATATTGTTTTGATCCCTAAAGGTCCAGACCTAATTTCTAAACATTTGTGTCTTTGAAAACTCATTAAAATCAGTTTCTAAACAAACCCAAACCTCTATGTTTGTTATATGTGATGCATTCATGCAAGATAGGATTATTATCGTTTAAACATGGTTGTTCTTGTATTATTAATATGTTCCTGATCTAAATGAGTTCATAAGATGTTAACTTAGGAGTTTGAAGGTCCATAGATGTGTATTATTGATATTAGGCGTTTTGACCCGTTTGAATGATTATGAAGGATTGATGATGATATGTTGTGTTTTGTTGATTGTTTAAGGTTAGGGTTTACTCTAGGATGATGCTAGAACAGTAGGATAATGTCGGTCAACGTCGTTATGTGATGAAATCTGGATATTTGCTATTTAGGGTAAGTTTTGCATGTTGATGTGATGTTTACATGCTAGTTATGCTATTTTGAGAAAACGCTTGGATTCGGGACGGTTAGGATGATGATAAATTGGGGGTTTTTGCTTGAAATATTTGGATTAATGTTTTGGGTTTAATATTGGGTGTTTCCACATGTTTCGGATCTGATTTGGAGGGTTAAACGCGCAAAAAGGCGGCACAGTGCAGTAGGGGCGAATAGGAAGTTCTAATCGCCTGTATTAAGGGCAATTGGCCCCCCAATCGCATGAACTATAGGCGATTGGGAGCTCAATCGCCATTATGTCTGGCGAATACAATCCTAATCGCCAGTTTGACTCTCCTAATCACCAGTTGACTTTTCCTAATTGCATGTTTGATTCCTAATCGCGTGTACTGCTGCTGTATGTATATTTTAACATCCCGAAACACGGTTTGACACTTAGGAACATGTTAGGAACCCCGTGACATGTCTAATAACTTGGTAACACGTGTTCGGACTTGTTTATGCGTTAATTGGGCATTATGCTAGATAGGGTGAATGTTTGCGCATGCTAAGTGTTTAATTGCATAAGTTGCATGATATCTTGTATGTGGCTAACACGTGGGATGTCGGGTCACCAATGGGATGTCGGGTATTGTTTGGTTTGGTCGGTTTACTGTTTAAACATGTTTTCAACATACACGGTCACGGTCTAGACAATCGGGGACTAGTTAACCTTCGGGTTAGTAGTCAATACACTTATTCAAACTCATTGATAGGTTGTCTCTAGGTTGGGTCATCATACACGTGTTGGAATTCTTAGTATCTGAAGGCGCACTCTAAGGTGAGTTTCACGGCCCCACTCTTTTACTGGTTTTACATTTTCGGGGGAGAAAACATGATGTGTTCTTTAAACGTGTGTCAATTGTGTTCACAAGTTCATTATGTTTGGGAGTGTTCATTTGGGTTCAAGGTATTTATTATGTTCAGTATTATATGGCCTATGTTGTGGTAGTTCGTTAGCTGCGATGCGGTAGTTCGTTAGCCCCTAAGTGGTAGTCCGTTAGCTATGATATGGTAGTTCGTTGACTATGGGATGGTAGTCCGTTAGCTATGATAGAGTAGTTCGTTGACCATGGGATGGTAGTTCGTTAACCGCGGTGGACGATAGTTCGTTTGGGGGGTTCGTTATGGAGTTCAAACGTTTAACGAGTGTTTTCATCGGTCGGTTGTATCATGATAGTCTTTCAAAAGTTCATGAAACGTTTTTACTTAAAAACCTGTGAACTCACCGGTATTATTTGCTGACGTTCTTTAGCATGTTTTTCTCAGGTCGCTAAGGTAGCAGCTATCGGTAGGCGCACGGAGTCTCACGGCGTCTAGGATTCACTTGCACGTCTTTTAGTACTTTCAGACTTTTATGTTTTACTTTCGGTTGTAATAATGTTTACGCTTCCGCAGCAATGATTAGATTTTTGAAAACTTAATGGGCAATTTACGTTGTTTTTATATCATTTAGTTGTCGTTTATTGTGACTGTTGACTTGGATCCAGGTGTGTCACGCGCCTCGCGGTAAAACCCCGCACGTGGAAATTTGAGGGTGTGACACAATGTGAGCAAACCATTAGGCAGTTTCAGCGGGACCATTTCCTAGTTAGCAATCTTTCACCATGTTAGAAAATCAGTGTGAGGACACCACTTCTGCAATCTGCACTTTTTCACCACTCTATACCATCTGAAAAAAGATATGATTCAGAAAGTAGGTCAGACTCACCAAATTGGGGATTCGACGCAAAATTGAAGCCAATGTTTGACTTACAAAAACAAAGGTTTGACTAATTGGTGTATTTTTGCAGTCTATTTAAAAAGTAAATGGTTCATAATGCTCATTTTGCATATTTCACCAAAATGGGTGCACTTGGGAAAGTATAACATCAAAAGGATGCACATAAACAACCAAAATTGTTTATAAATTGGTAAAAATAATTAGCTAATATCTTAAGTTTATCTAAAGGATACTTTGCATTGCAAAGATATGAAACTAAATCTTAGAAAAATCATGAAAGGTTCTGCTTACCAAAGAAAACTCAAGTGGTGGGAACATGGTTTTGTCTGTATAATTTGTGATGCAGTTTAGCACGAGTATAGAAAACCTGTGGACCCATAGATATACCATACAACATAAGGTAAAAAAATGAACACCAAGTATTTACCATTAGTTGTTTTAACTTGTAGGCCACAATTTCAGAGACCCCATATAAATAGCTACTGAGAAGTGTAATTTATAATTTTATACTAAGATTTCAAGCACTTGTGTTGGTTACAAATACCTGTTGGATCAGTTAGCTCTTTTTGCTAGGTAAGAACTTGCTATCTTGACACTTAAGTGTTTAGCAAGTCCTTGTAAATCAGATTATAAGCACAGCGGAATGTATAAGTTAAAGCAACACTTTTTATACTAAGGCAGAGTTATTACTCCCCCTTGATGTTTGAAACTAATAAATGACAAGTATTTATTATGAATCTAAGCAGTAAATGAGAATTAGATACTTAGACAGATTCACAATAAATACAGAAATGGAATAGAACAATGATAGTGTTTGAAGGATTTTTCTATTAAAATCAATGTCTAAAATAGAAGGTTGAAGCCTCCTATTTATAGACGTTTACATGCATGTATCTTGCCCAAAAAGCAAGTACAGAAACAACAGAAACAAGTTGCACAAGTTGCAACATTGAAAGAAACAAATACAGCTAAAAGTAATAATAAACAATAAACTACTGATGCAAAAAGGCGGTGGGAAATATCTGATGCTAAGTGCTGATGAAGGACAAACTACTGATGAGTAGTTTTGTCTTCAGTACTTCTGAAGTGAACTTGTCTGGTTTGGACTTCAGAACTTCTGATGAAGTTTCTTCTTCAGCACTTCTCATATCTTCTAATCAGCAGTTTCTTGTCTTCTCTTCAGTACTTCTATACTTAGCCAAAATGACAGAAGTGAATTAGACTAAGGTTTACAAAAGTGGTTTCACCAATCCTCTTTGTCCTAACAATACTGGATAAAAGAGACACTGAACACCAAACCCGGACGGAGGTCTGCACTACCACTTGTGCTGTATAACTATAAAGTGTCTTATGAATGTGATATTGATTGGAACACTAACAACCAAATCATCGGTGTATTGGACTTATCCTCATCAATTAGATTAATGTGATACGCAACAACACCATATCACATATAGATTCACTTATGTATTATTATTCATGTATAGAATAAATATAAGTGAGTAAATGTACATAAGTAGCCAAAGATTTGCTCATCTTATGACGATAAGGTATAACAAACATACAAAAGAATTGTCTCATGTTTTTAGTTATCTATAGTACAAGCATGATCTTACTTATCTTTTATGAATATAAAATTACAAAAAAATTACTTGTTTCCAGCAGATTAAATGTTTATGCCACTCTCCTCCATAGCAAAAGGAAGTATCAAATCTTCATCTTTTTAGCATCTGAATATATAAAAAGTTTCATAAAGCATCAACCTTTTTAAATAAAATATGATAATTTACTTACAATTCAGTAATAAAGTTAACCAAGATCAATCAACAGTAGTTCTATGTACACAAAATTTGGAGCCCATGAAGCAAAATTTAGTGATCTTTGAGCAACGTTGATTACATTTCACATTTGCCATATTACCATTCTTCATGTTGGAAGTTACTGTTATGCCCATTGACGAAATTTATAACGGTCAAACTTTTGACTTTACACCAGAGTCAAACTTAGACACAAATAATGTAAGTATTACCTCGTGAGAAAACATACAATCTGAACCTCGATTGCAAGACCCTTTTGTTTGATAATTATTGCAGGGATATTTGGAGAGGTCATGATCGAATGGACAATCATACACGCATATCAAACAATAATAAAATGAGCTTTAAATTCATCAGTTGAAAGTGGTGGGTCTTTTTTATAGCAAGGGTTGAAGTGGTCCGGCTTGAGTTGACGTTCTCAACTTTTATTGTCTGTTATGCAATGACAATGATAATTCAAGTCCTCGAATAAAAAATCCAGGTGGTTATATACATCAATCGGATATGGACTTTGAGCACCTTACCATTTGACCCATTCCTATTATAGCTAAAATTTCGAGTTGACCCGTTTAAGATAAAAGATGATCCAAATCAACCTATTTGAAAGTTATTGGGTTGAAATTACACAATGATCAACAACTTCACCAATAAAATGATATGATTAATAGATGTGGCAAAATGAGAAAACATGTAGCTTTTGCACGACTTGATACAGGTAGAGCCGGGCTGGGTTAGCCATAAAACTTATGCCCAAAAGTCCAAATTTGTTATAAATTATTTTAGTAATAATCTTTTCTCTGAAATAAAATGATTATGTAGGCTTTGTATAGTATAAGGTTATATAGAAAACCCTTGTTATATGGTAAACTCTGGAAACTCTAACTTCCCGACTTTTTTTTTATGTAAATTTTAGGGTATGTAATATACATTTTTTTAAGCATTTTTGGCCAAAAAAATCGAAAAAGCGTCGAACGGTTTTTTTTTTTTTAAAAAACGTCTTCTGTTAACACATGGTTAACACATGTTTTGTTTCGCTTAACATGTGTTAGTCGAAAGTTTATTTATTTTTTTAAAAAAAAAGTACTCGGCGCTTTTTTAATTTTTTGGCCCAAAATGCTTAAAATCATGTATATTACTTGCCCTATTTTTTTCAAAAAAAAAAATTGGGAAGTTAGAGTTTCCAGAGTTTACCATATAAGGATGGGTTTCCACAATATCCCTACCCTATAGATGTAATAAGCACACTTTAGGAGCCTCTTGACTCGTCAGACCCATTTAAATTGTCTCCTTGTAAGCTAATCTATTAAACTTTACCCAACTAACCCACAGTAGAGAAAAAAACACAGCCTCGATCAACCCGTTCAAAGTGATGTTCCAAAATCACGATTAACAACCTTAGTGTAATCTTCATGACATTAGAATGAAGAAAATACAATATCACATACCTTGGATTTTGTCAAAGGAGTCGTATCATGAGAGAGCTTGCACTTCTCACCCTGATATAAATGAATAGATTTGTAGTGTTACATAAATAATACATTTAAATTACAAAAATGAGGATTAAAAAAACATGAAACTATAACGTAACCTCATGGCGTCTTCCATATATTGCCGCCAATATGTAATTTTCTTCTTTTTAATCACCGGTTGAAGTTTCAGCCTTTTGACACCAAGTTTTTTGTTATTTTCAGCTCGTTTAATCCTATCCTTTATCCGAAAGACATGTGATTGTGCTGACAGGATTAGTTGGAGTAATTATAAATAAATGCATATAATGACTTACGAAAAAATACACTTGACTGATAAAAGCAAGAAAAATAAGTTTAGGAAATCCTAAATGTCGGGTTTTACCCTTTCTTAATTTATAGTGTCATTGTAGGTGACATTGCTTACCACTCTGCAAAACGTGCATCTACGATAGATGTGATTGGTTTTAGATTTTACATTTGTTCTTTATCAACAGTTTTGTCAATAAGGGCAAATCAGACATTTCCCCCTTCAGAAGTTTGACCTAGGGCGGTTATAAACTTCTTATAAACAACTTTTCCAACACTTATCCTTTCAAAAAGCAAAATTCCCTCCTTCTCTCTCATAAACACTCTTAAACCCTCCCCTGCAAACAACCAAAAACACTGTTCGATCCACACACACACAAAACCACATGGCTCTCATACTGAAACAGGGACACAATCAAAGAGGCTATTTTGAGAAAGATGAAGCCTGGTCCCAATACGACGAAATCATTGATTTAGTCGTCCAATCTCAATACTTCACTTCTTTCACCATTGATCCTCCAATTCATACTGAAACTCTTAATGAGTTCTGGGCAAACGCCGAGGCAGTGATAGTGAATAACCAGATCATTTCCCTAAAATCAACTATCCAAGGGAAAGTAATGGCAATCACACCGGCTACTTTGGGGATAAGACTTGGTCTGGATGATGCTGAAGCACCAGATCATTTTCCCAACTCCGCAATCCATTTAACCATGACAGAGTGTAGTTACCAAGGTACTCTCTCACATGCAACAGTTTTTAAGAAATTTTTTGAACCAAAATATAAACATTTGTTTCACTACATAATCATGTGCTTGAGTCCAAAAACTGGATCTTATGATCAGATGCCCTCCACTTTTCAACCTATTTTCCATTCCATTGTGAATGAGACAAAATTCATGGCATCAGCACTTTTCTTTAATGAGTTGGTGTTGCATCACCAAAATTCCAAAAAGAAAATTTTGTTGTATCCAAGGTTCATAATGCAATGCATAATTAAAGAACTTGGAGATGAGGTGCTTGTGGGAAAAATAATTGTTTTAAAACCATTAACCTCACAAGCATACTCAAGGCATAACAAACCGGCAGCCTTGCCAGAAGATGACCAAGGGGAACAACAAACAGTCCCCATGGAACCAACATCTTCCAAACCTTCACCTAAAAAGGCCAAAAAAAACCAAACAACAAAAATCTTGTTGGATCAGTAATGCTCTTGATGTTTTGCTTGCTAGTGAACACTTATGTGTTTAGCAAGTTCAATCATATTTCCACAGCGGAATAAGTAAGTAAAGTTACACTATCAACAGGAGTTGTTACTCCCCCTGGATGTTTGAAAACTAAAGATAAGTTTAATGAGAATCTAAGTATTCAATATGAATGACAATAAATACTCAAACAGATTCTCAGTAAATGAAATGGAAATAACAATAATAAGCTTTGAAGGATTTCAGTTTCAATTAAAATCATTGTCTAAAACAGAGGGATGAACCCATCTATTTATAGACTTAAAAATACATGAACCTTGCCAAAAAGCAAGTCTGTAACAAGTTGCAACAAGTTGCATTCTTGGAACTTGCACAAAAAGATAAAGTAATAATAAACAAATAAACTACTGAAACACAAGGCGGTGGAAAGATTCTGGTACAAGTGCTGATGAATGAAAAACTACTGATGAGTAGTTTGTCTTCAGTAGTTCTTCAGTGAAGTTATCTGGTTAGACTTTAGAACTTCTGATCTATCTTATTTAGTACTTGTTGAATCCTTCTTCAGTACTTTAGTCTTCTTTCTTCAGTGGTTCTATACTTAGAATATTTGCAGAAGTATGAATTAGACTAAGGTTTGCAAAAGTGGTTTCCTCAATCCTTTTTGTCCTAACAATCTCCCCCTGGATTGATGAAGCCAAAACCTTATCTAATTCTTTATTGTTGTTTTCTTCTGTCATTCACAATCTTCCATATCTCCTTGAACATGGAATTCTTCAGTTGATTCAGCTGTTCATCAGTGAGAGATTCCTTTTGAGGTTCCAAATGTTGTAAGCAAGTCCTGAGTTGATAGATTCTTTAGTTCATTCATGGATTTGTAGGCCTTGCTTGTAAGATCTCTTCTTATCACCAATACTGAGTTGGAATCAGTAAAGGACCATCTGATGATCAGCACTTTAGATTTGTTAAAATCTGAAGTATAGGGAACCATGCTGGATCCCTGGGATGTTCCTGAGTGTTGGATGTTTTCTACTTCTGTGACTCTCAGGTGGGATTCACTTCTGTCTTCGTTTTGCACCACATCAGGTAGTTTAAAAGTAGGCAAATGATGTTCAGTCACTACCCTTGTGTGCAGTTTGTCAATGATAGTCTTCTGAATTCGGTAAGCAAATGTTGAAGGATCCCTAAATTGAGTTATCAGAGGCTTCTCTTCAATATCAAAGTCTCCATGTACAACTGTGTTGCCTTCTAGCAACACCATTTTGAAGTCAGTCTTTGTATTGTCCTCTGGCTTTCTCTTGGTAGCTGGTCTTTGTTTGACACCAGAAGTTCTAACTACTGAAGTTGATACTTCAGAAGTTTTGAACTTCTCTGGATTAGCAGCCTTGGCAGCCTTGTATTTCTTGTAAGTGTCCAGTAGTTTGTCTTGTTTCTATTTTGACACTGAGGCTTTTGAACCATAGTCATTAGCTACCAGTTCTTCAATGATCTCTGGTCTCTTGGCTTTTCTATCCTTCTCTGTTGCAAGTTTGTCAGCAACAATTTGAGCTCTTTTGGTTAGCTCATCCATTGAGAGCACTTTGAATGAAAAAGCTTTTGTTTTGCTGTTCTTCGTGATGAAATACACCAGTTGTTGTCTTTTGTTTTCTTCAGCAACCTTTTCAATCTTGGCTTGCCTATTCAGCTCTGCTTCATAAGCTTGAAGTTTATCATTGAGGCTCATGTCTTCCCTTGCTTCCAAACTATTCCAGATCTCATCTTCCTTAGCCTATCTTTGGGCTGCAAGTAAACTCTTCTCTAGTAATTCTTTGGACTCTGAAATTGGAGAAGGGTTCAGCACAGTCATTGTTGTTGTTGTAGGCCTTGGAATAGGAGTTGGTTGTTGTTCAGTTGGTTTGGAAGGCTCTTCAGTTGTTTGTATGCTGGAAGTGTTAACTGCTGAAGTGTTGATAGAAGTATCAACTACTGAAGGATTGTCTTCAGTACTTTCTGAGTCTTCAGAAGTTTCTTCATTATGGCCTTGGGAAGTTTCAGCTTCAACTTCAGTTCCAGAAATAAGCCTTTGTTGATCTTCTTTTTGTTTTTGGGCTTTTTCCAACAGTTGTTGTTGTTGTAGAGCCACTCTTGCCTTTATCCTGGTTTCCAGTGACTCCTTAGGTTCCTTAATCTTCTCCCCCTTTTGGCTTGATCCACTTCTGGAAGCCTGCTAGGTTGAGAAGTTCTACCAGTTAGTTCAGCAAGCTGTCTTGAGTTGTTGTCAATCTTGTTGGACATCTCACCAAGGTTCTTGTTGATCACCTCAAATTGAGTGTTGGTTGACAACTCCAAAGCAGTTGTGAAAGATTTGAGGTGATTGGCAATAAGGGTGTTGATCAACTGGTATAGGGGACCATCTGGGCTGCATAGTTGGTTCAGGTCTATGCTTGATGACCCAGGGAATTGGTTAGGCATTTTTAGTGAGGGGTGTGTTTTTGGGTGATCTTCATGTTGTATAGAAGATGCCACTATAAGGGAATCAGGGATCAAGTGGACTTTAACCTGATCTGGTTTGACTAGCTCTTTGAGCTTAGAGACACCAAGTGCAGGACCTTCACTAGCAGCCGTCAATTCATGTTTGGTGGAGTGTGAATCATCATCCAAATCAATGGAATCATCTGAATCCCTGATTACATCCTC
The DNA here is from genome assembly GCA_028751855.1 of Ambrosia trifida. Taxonomy (NCBI): domain Eukaryota; kingdom Viridiplantae; phylum Streptophyta; class Magnoliopsida; order Asterales; family Asteraceae; genus Ambrosia; species Ambrosia trifida. Next base: position 62,423,721 of record CM054131.1, read on the forward strand.
AATGAGGACAATATCAGTTATATCATGAGCTGGGCCCAATCCAGTAGTCTTATGTACCTCTTGTTCTTGGTTTAGAGGATTTCCTACCTCAGGCATTAAGCCTTCATCAGCAGTTGCCACAAAATGAGGTCTTAGCTATGTTAATTCTGTCCTCAGATCCACCACTGGGTGGTAAATGAGTAGTAGCAGCCTCAAATGTACCTAAAGCCTCTAAGTTTGGGCTTAGAAACCCTGGTTCATCCTTATCTCTTGGGTTAGGGCTATGGACATCCACATTCATGTCAAAGTCTGAAGGTATGTCCCCTGTTTGATGTGGTTGTTGGGGACTGACATGTTCTGATGGGATGGTCTCTATTTGCCCAAAGAGAAGTTTGGCAATTTCTATGGTTTCGGGTTCAAAAGTTTGTGGTAAACTTTCAGCAGTTTGAGGTAAGGGTTCAGCAGTTTCAAAAGAAGAGTCAATGGGTATTGTTTTCTTAAATTTCTTTCTTTTGAAGAGAATTGTGATTGGTGCTCTTGTAGGTGTTTGAGATGGATGAGATTGAGAGGATGTTTCAGTCACACCTTTGTCAAGTGCAGATTGCACATTGGCAAGTTCAAGCATCTCAACCTCCTGAACTGCCTTTCTTTTAAGCTGGTGGGTTTTGGTGTTTGTTGTTTTGGTTTCTTGGCCTTTTTGGGTGAGGGTTTGGAAGATGAGGGTTCCATGGGGACTGTTGTATGTTCCCCTTGGTCATCTTCTGGTCAGGCAGCCGGTTTATTGTGCCTAGAGTATGCTTGTGAGGTTAATGGGTTTAAAACAGTTGTTTTACCCATAAGCACCTCTTCTCCAAGTTCCTTTATTATGCATTGCATAATAAACCTTGGATACAACAAAAACTTCTTTTTAGAATTGAGGTGATGCAACACCAACTCATTAAAGAAAAGTGTTGATGCCCTGAATTTTGTTTCAATCACAATGGAATGAAAAATAGGTTGAAAAGTAGAGGGCATCTGATCATAAGATCCAGTTTTTGGACTCAAACACATTATTATGTAATGAAACAAAAGTTTGTACTTAGGTTCAAAAAATTTCTTAAAAATAGTAGCATGTGAGAGAGTACCTTGGTAACCACACTCTGTCATGGTCAGATGAATTTCAGAGTTTGGAAATTGATCTGGGGCACCCACATCATCTTGACCCAGTCTAATCCCCAAAGTTGCTGGTGTGATTGCCATTCTTCTCCCTTGGATGGTTGAATTGAGGGAGATCACTTGTTCATTCACTGTCATCGTCTTCGCGTTCGCCCAGAACTCATTTAGAGTTTCAGTGTGGATTGGAGGATCAATGGTGAGGGCAGTGAAGTATTGGGATTTAACGACTAAATCAATGATTTCGTCGTATTGGGACCAGGCTTCATGTTTCTCAAAGTAGCCTCTTTGATTGTGTCCCTGTTTCAGTGTTAGAACCATGTGGTTTGTGTGTGTGTGTGTGGATCGAACAGTATTTTTGCAGGTTAAGGGTTTTGAGAGTGTTTTTGAGAGAGAATGAGGGAATTTTGCTTTTTGAATGGATAAGTGTTGGAAAAGGTGTTTATCAGAAGTTTGTAACCGCCCTAGGTCAAACTTCTGAAGTGGGAAATGTCTGATTTGCCCTTAATGACAAAATTGCTGATGAAGAACAACTATCATTAGTAGTTCCCATTTTCTCTTCAGTAGTTTGTTAACAACTGATAAGAATGTTTATAAAAAACTTTATTCATAACTTCTGAAGATTATTTTATCAGAAGTTAATCATTTATCAGAAAATATTCCCATACTGATGTTTTATTCATCAGTAGTTTCTCTCCTTTTGTTTTTCAGAAGTTTTTGGACTAAAAACAGATGTAAGTGAAAAATAAAATATGTGCAGAAAAGTAAAAGAAACACTCACAAATTTAGCATCCCAAGCATGGATACTAACTTCTGAAATGTTGATGTGTCAAGGGGTTTAGTGAATATGTCAGCTATCTGATTAGCTGTTGTTACATGCTTCACTTCAATCTTGCCTTTTTCATAGCAATCCCTTATGAAATGATACCCGATTTCAATATGTTTAATCTTTGAGAACTGAACAGGATTTTGAATGATGTTAATGGCAGATTTACTGTCTACAAGCAATGGTGTCTTGGTCTCTTTGATTCCATAATCAAGAAGTTGATATTGGAGCCATTGTATCTGTGATGTACAACTTGCAGCTGCAATGTATTCAGCTTCAGCAGTTGAAGTTGCAACAGATGTTTGCTTCTTTGATTGCCAGGACACTAGACAGTTTCCCAAGAATTGACAACCATAAGATGTTGATTTTCTTGACATTTTGCACCCTACATAGTCACTATCTGAAAAAGCTGATAACTTGGTATTGCTAGAAGCAGGATACCAAATTCCAAGTGTAGGAGTTCCTTTCATATATCTGAAGATTCTTTTGACTCTAATTAGGTGTGATTCCCTAGGAGCTGATTGATATCTAGCACAGACACATGTTGAAAACATAATATCTGATCTAGAAGCAGTTAGATACAAAAGGGAACCTATCATACATCTATACATGGTTTGATCAACCTTTTTTCCTTGATCATCTGGTTCAACTTGTGTAGTAGGTGTCATGGGAGTGGAACATGATTTACAGTCTTGTAAAGAAATTTGTTCAATAAATCTTTAACATATTTAGATTGATGTATAAAAGTTCCATTTGTTTGTTGTTTAATCTGCAGTCCTAAAAAGTACTGCAGTTCTCCCATTGTACTCATCTCAAATTTTGATTGCATGAGTTTCTTAAATTCATCACACAATTTTGTGTTTGTTGAACCAAATATGATATCATCAACATAAATTTGAACAAGTAAGACATGATTTCCAACATTTTTAATGAAAAGAGTTTTATCAATGGAGCCTCTTGTAAAGTTATTTTTGAGCAAAAAGTTGGAAAGTGTTTCATACCAGGCTCTTGGAGCCTGTTTTAGCCCATAAAGAGCTTTGTCAAGCTTGTACACCCACTCAGGATGAGAAGGATCCTCAAACCCAGGTGGCTGACAAACATACACTTCCTCTTTAATCTTTCCATACAAAAATGCACTTTTAACATCCATTTGAAAAACTTTTATTTTGTTGGAAATGGCATAGGCCAGAAATAACCTGATGGCTTCAAGCCTTGCAACTAGAGCAAAGGTTTCATCATAATCAATTCCTTCTTCTTGAGAGTAACCTTGTACCACCAGTCTTGCCTTGTTCTTAATGATCATACCAGCCTCATCTTGTTTGTTCCTAAAAACCCATCTTGTGCCAATTAGTAGCTTGTTTGGTGGAAAGGGACAGATTTCCCAAATATGTTGCTTCTTGAATTGAAGCAATTCATCTTGCATAGCTTCCACCCAATTGTTGTCTTTGAGGGCTTCTTGGTACTTCTTAGGTTCCAACTGAGAAATGAATCCTGGGAAGAAGCAAAAGTTGGAAAGCTGGTTTCTTGTGAGAACACCTGATGCAATATCACCCATGATTTGTTCTAATGGATGCTCTTTGTGTTCAATCAGTTGTTGTAAACCACTGACAGGGTAGGTGGCTCTTGTACTTCATCAAACAAACCAATAAGGTTTATAATGTCTGGTTCAGCTGTTTGAACATCTTCAGTAGTTGTAGGAGCTGAAGCAGATGTTTGAGTTTATACATCAGCAGTTGTTGAATCAGAAGTTTGTGAAACTTCTGAAGGTTTGAAAGTTGACTTAATGACTGTTTTAGGAGTCCATGGTGTTGGATCCTCATCATCAAACCTCTGATCACCGTAATAAGTAGGCTTAGATGAAGTGACAGTCTTTTCAGGTCCGAAATGGAAGCTGTCAAGGTCAAAGAGTTCAGCAGGATGTGCTGGAATAAGAGTGTGCTTTGATTCATTGAACTTGACATTCAGTGTTTCTTCTACTATCTTGGTTCTTGAGTTAAAAACCTTGTAGGCCTTTTAGTGGAAGAATAACCAAGAAAATAACCTGAATCAACTTTAGCAGCAAACTTTGAAATAGAGTCTTTAATGTTTAGTATGAAACATTGACATCCAAAAGCCCTGAAAAAGGAGATAAGGGGCTTTATGCCATGAAGAACTTCATAGGCAGACTTGGAGTGTCTCTTGTTGACAAGGACTCTATTTTGAACATAACATGCAGTGTTAACTGCTTCAGCCCAGAAATACAATGGTAGGACTGAATCAGCTAACATAGTTCTTGGTGCTTCAATTAATGTCCTATTCTTCCTTTCTACCACACCATTTTGTTCAGGAGTTCTGGGAACACTGAATTGTCTAATAATCCCTTTAGACAAACAGAATTCATCCTGAGTTTTGTTCCTGAATTCTGTCCCATTATCACTTCTAATGGCTTTGACAGATAGAGAATATTGTTTCTCTACTTGTAGAAAGAAGAACTTGATGATTTCAGCTGCCTCATCCTTGGAAAATAAGAAGAATACCCATGTGAATCTTGAATAGTCATCAATGATGACCAAGCAGTACTTCTTCTTGCCAAGGCTCATGATTTTTACTGGCCCAAATAAGTCCATATGGAGTAGTTGAAGACATGCAGTTGTTTTTTATTCTTCAATAGACTTATAGGAGGACTTATGCTGCTTTCCCTTTAAACAGGATACACAGTGTTCTTGACACTGGTATACTTTCAAGGGTAGACCTCTGACCAAGCCCATTTTTGTGACTTTATTTATGGTTTTAAAGTTCACATGGCCAAGTCTCCAGTGCCAGAGATCAGTCTCTGAAGTTGATGCCTTTGAGAAGAAACAGGCAGTGTTGTTCAGTACTTTGTCCTTTTCAATGTCCACTGCATAAACATTGCCACATCTTTTGGCTATCAACCAAGTATGATCTTCAATGATCTTCTCTATCAACTTCTGGCCTTCTGGTGATATGATCTTGCATGCTGTCTTTGTGAAAAAGGAAGAATATCCTTTATCACACATTTGTGACACACTCAGCAAGTTGTACTCAAGGTTTTCAACCAGATTAACCTTGTCAAACTGTATTTTGCCAGAAGAGACATTGCCATGTCCTAGCACATATCCCTTGGCATTGTTCCCAAAGGATACTGATCCTTCTCTTTGACTGATAAAGTTGTTTATCAGGTATCTGCATCCTGTCATGTGCATTGAGCCTCCACTGTCAACATACCAAATGCTACATACCAAATGCTATTTAAGCCTCTGGAGACCCTCTGCACAAAGTAGCAAATTAGTTAGATTTAGGAACCCAAGCCAGTTTGGCTTTGGGTTTGCTCTTGAGAACATTAACTACTGAAAGAGAATTTTGAGAAAAAGATTTTTGTTGAGATTTCATCTTTTTCTGAGAAAAGGTGTTTGCTGGTTGTTGTTTCTTGGGAGAAAAAGTTTCTTCAAAATCATTTTTGATTTGTTTTCCCACAACCAGTTGTGAAATTTTCTTGTTGTACTGAATTCCTTTTCTATATCTACAAAATTATGTCTTGTGGTTAAACAAGCCACAGATTTCACATTCTTTTGCCTTTTCTTTTTCATTTGAAGGCAAATTTCTGACTGTTTTGATTTGTTTTAGGTCATCAGTAGTTTTCAGGTTCTCAACTCCTGATGTAGATGAAACTATTGATGACTTAAAGTTAGATTTTATCAGTACTTCTGAAGAACTTTCTTTATGAGTTTTTAGAAAGTTTTCATGAAAAGATGTGCATTCTCTCTCTTCAGAAGTTTCATCTGAAACAATTTTTCTCCCATCTTCAGTAGTTTTGGGGGAAAAATCTGTTGGTGTTTCAGTGTGATTGTACCCTATGCCAAACCTAACATTTGAAGCACTTTGTTTGTTAAGCAGCAGTTGATACCCTTTACAAGATTCTACCCATTTTTCACAAACAACCTTGGTGTCAGCAAGCTCTTTTCTGACATTTCCTAGGTCTTCTATCATGATTTTAAGTTGTGCTTGGGTTTCAATAGCATTGTTAGTTAATTTAGAATTTTCTTTTGCCTTTACAGCAAGTTTTCTTTCTAAATCACATTTCATCTGAGTAAATTTTCTCTCAGAGTCATTTGCTTTGCCTTGTAAATGCACATTAGTCTCTCTTATGAGAGCAAAAGATTCTTTACATGAAGTTGAACAAAGTTTTGTTAAAGATTCTTTTGATACCTGAGACAAGGCAGATTTTAAGGTGCAGCCCTCAAATGCCATTAAGGAAAAATTCTTTCTGCCATTGTCAGGTTCTCCCCAGTTGATGTCAAACATTTTGTTGTCTGCATCAGGATTGCACTCAGTAGTGTCAAAAGGAAGACTGCTCCAGTCAACATACCTTGAAGTGAACAAGCTTTGTTGTGAGGCTTGCTGAGTCTGTGGAGGTTGTTGAGCAGCTGGAATGGGAGGGATTGATTGTTGGCTCTGCATCTGTTAAGCAGGCATCTGAACATATTGTACTTGTGGCACATATTGGATTTGTGGAGCTTGTGCCTATACAAAATGTGCACTTCCTTGTGTTCCATTATTCCTATTATAACTAGGGTTAAACTGATTTCCAGACTGAGATTGGTTGTAGCTAGAGCTTCTACACTCTCTAGCAAAGTGTCCCAACTTCTGACACTTGTAACATCTAAGTTTAGATTTGTCAAAACCAATTTTTGTAGAACTGTTTAGTCCTGGAAATTTCCTTCCTGACCTTTTATAAAATTTGTTTGTTTTAATACTTAACTTGGCCAGTTGGTGTAAGATGTCCATTTATTCTAAGTCATCATTGCTAAAAAATTTTAAATCATCCATGATAAAACACATGTTATCAGCAGTTTGACTATATTCATCATTGTCATAACCTGGGAATGATCTTTCTGATGAGATCCCAGCAATTATGTTAATGTGGTCAAAAGATCCAAAACTATTTGAACAAGTAGGTGAATCTTGTCCCAATAGTGCTCTACTACCTGGTAGATAGTCATCAGCAGTTTTACCAGAACTTTGCAGTTTCTTCTTTTGATCGATTTCTCTTTCAAAAGTTAGCAATCTCCCATGTAATTTTGTAAGAGTGAGGGAGCTAAAGTCTGGTGAGGATCTGAGGACTATAGAATATGTTTCCCATTTTTCAAGTAAACAGAAGAAGGAAGAGAATCTCACCTGAGGGTCACTGAAGTAGAAAACATCCCTCACTCAGGAACATCCCAGGAGACTAGCATGGTCCCTTACACTTTAGACTTTGACCAATCTAAAGTACCGATAATGAAGTGGTCATTTACTGATTCAAACTCAGTATTGGTCACAAGGAGAGATCGTTCAAGCAAGGCCTTCAAATCTATGGAAGAACTGAAAAATCTATCTACACAAGACTTGCTCCAATCCAACATCTTAAACCTGAACAAGGATCTCTCACTAATGAACAACTGCACCAACTCAAGACTTCCATGTTCAGAGAAATTTGGAAGATGCTTGATGGCAAGAGAAGACAATAAAGGATTAGATAAGGTTTTGGCTTCATCAATCCAGTGGGAGATTGTAAGGACAAAAAGGATTGAAGAAACCTCTTTTGCTAACCTTAGTCTAATTCCTACTTCTGCCAAAATATGCTAAGTGAAGAACTACTGAAGGATTGAAGAAGAAACTGCTGAAGAAGGATTCAACAAGTACTGAAGAGTTAAAGATCAGAAGTTCTGAAGTCAAACCAGACAAGTCAACTGAAGAACTACTGAAGACAAACTACTCATCAGTAGTTTGTCACTCATCAGCAGTTGTAACAGAATCTTTCCACCGCCTTATGTTTCAGTAGTTTAGTATTATAACATTACTTTATCTTTTGTACAATTTCCAAGACTACAGCCTGTTGTAGGATTGCTTTTGATTCAAGTTGCATGTATCTGTTCGTCTATAAATAGATGGGTAAATCCCACTATTTTAAACATTGATTTTATTAAACTGAAATCCTTCAAAGGCTTTTACTTGAAATACCATTTCATATCTGAGAATCTCTTTGCATATTTATTATCATATACATTCAATTGCTTAGATTCTCATTAACTGTCTTTAGTTCATTGCATCCAGGTGGAGTAATAACTCCTGTTGAAAGTGAAACTTTATAACTGAACACTTCACTTATTCCGCTATGTCAACTGCTTTGATAAACTTGCAAACACATAAGTGTTCATAAAGTAAACAATTGTTAAAGAGCTAACTGATCCAACAAAAACACTTAGTTTGCATTAAGAATCGCACATACTTAGCTGTAAGGTCGAATCAGTGTTTTTGGTGGCTCATTCGACCCCAAGAAGCCTTGGTTCGACCTCCACAAGATTCCCTCGACCCATATACAAGTTCATTCAACCTAACATATGTTCCTTCGACCTTAACACGTGTTAATTCGACCAAAATCATGTTCGTTCGACCAAAACAAGTCTGGATTGACCTGTCCACATCTGGTTCAACCCCATGCCCCCTCCTTCGACCCCACAACTGGTCGAATGTGGTCTGGTTTGACCCAGTCTGCAGTATTTGTTCTAAACGCATCAAATTGCATCAAAACAATCGGAAAACATCACGAAACACCATGAAACACAGCAGTCAAGTATGAATAACATATCCCCACGAAACCCTACTAATTTTACTCCAGAATCAATCCGTTTTAACACTTACCCAAAATTGCAAAATTATGGAAACGTCACATCATGCATGAAAACTTTACCCAATTTGGAAACTTTTTGAAATCCTTTCATAATCTTCTCAAAATGCTCAGTTTGTTATGTTTATGAAACCCCCCAATTGTATATTTACAATAACATGTATCAAACCCTAGATTTATCAAAAATCCCCAAATTAGACATAATAACAACCTTAATCCAATTGTAACCTAAAACAATCATAATCCAACATCAATAGCAGCCCTACATCATGTTTTTATCATCTAAACAACATTAAATCATTAAACCACATATAACACCACATAAAACACCATTAACACATGTTTATTGATATGAAAACTCATGTTTAATGATAGGGTTTTGTTTAGAAAGATGTTTGAAAGGTTTTTAATCATAAAAAAAGCCTTAGAACAGATCTGGACATTTTGGGGCTAAATGAAAACGAATCAAAATGCTTTAAAAAGGGTTTTAGATCAAGAACACACTTTAGATCTTTGATTAGATGATGTTTGTAGGTTAGATTATGAAAAACAAGGGCCAAAACTCCTTCCCCAGTGATTAAAGTCGAGAGAGAGTGTTTAGAGGCGACTAGGGTTTGTAAAATGATGAAAAATGACAAAGTGTGATATTTATACCCAGGCTCTATTCGACCCCTTACCATGGTCGAATGAGATTATACAAGTTCGAATGACCTTTCCACTTGGCTATCATATCTGGTTCAACCCCCCTTAAGGTCGAACCAGTGCCCATGTTTTCCAGATATTCCAGTTTTGTCGTTAAAATGCGTTTTAGCACATCCTAACACATGAACATGCAATCCTAACATATGTTAAGCGTATGGAATCATGTATAATCATATTTACACCTTCGAAACACTTATTTGCACATTGTATCACATGTATGTATCAATCCACGTATAACACTTAATTCAACTTATGTAATTTCACCAACAACGAGACTCAAGACTAGTGTAAACTCAAAACGACTCTCAATGATCCTTCATATCATTGAACCCTGGACAATCCTAACCTGACCCGAGTCAACTGACCCAGTTAAGTCTGTTTATAATTGTTTTTCACTAAGGTAGACTTATGTTTTGCTAAAATGTGGTGAGAGATGGAGAGGGACGGAAGGTAGGTGGGGGGAGAGAGAGAGAGAGAGAGAGAGAGAGAGAGAGAGAGAGAGAGAGAGAGTGTGTGTGTGTGTGTGTGTGTGTATTTGAATTTTAAAAGGAAAAGTAATTGGGTTAAGTGTTTGAGAGGGATGTGAGATTTGAAATTTAAAATTTGAAATGTTATTGTATGAGTCGGGGTAACCCGAAAAGATCCAAATCAACTAGAATGGAACACATTAGCATATTGAATAGATGATGACAAGTATGCAACACTCTTGCCCAAATCCGTAATACTTTTAACCTTATTTGGAATAATAATGAAGTAATGGGGTTGGATTGAAAGAAAACCGAAGTAAATCGAGCGTCGGCCAGCACGTCTTTCTCATTTCACTCGAAAACAGACCTACCTGCCAGCCAATCGGCACCACTGCAGCCAGGTTTCAATTCCAACTTCATTTTAATTTAATTTAATTTAATTTAATTTGTTGCCCTTCAAATTGATCCTAAATTTGTCTTCAATCCGTAAGCCTAAAATTGGTTGTTTGTTATCTCATTCATTTAATTAATTAATGAATAATTTTAAACCCACTGAAAGAAACATGATTTTGTTGAACAGAACTAAACGCCTTTTATGCTGTGTTTGTAGACATGACGTAGGAAACTTGTATAATTACTACTGCTCACGAAGATTTAAAATAAACCATGTAGCTTAGCTTAGACTGCTAGTTTTTGTTGAGCAGGAGGAGAAGAGAAACTTGTGTCATCTGGCCAAATTTTTAGTTTTTTTTTTTTTTTTTTTTTTTTTTTTTTTTTTTTTTTTAATTAAGTTCAAAGCCCACGAATATAAATATGCTTCTGCCAGAGATTGCACGCACACTTTATTCTTAAGGAGGGAAAGTCTTTTACTTGTTTTTTTATCTACCCAGTCCCAGGCTGAGCCTACATCAATAAAAGTAGACAGATGAGCATCACCAGCAGACGAAGTGACGACCAGCATGTTGTTGATTATCTGAAGCGAAAGCAAGCACAGAATCCCGCTTTCTTTTATACAATTGACTGCAGCGGTGACCAATCTAATGGAAATATCTTTTGGGTTGACTCAACTTTCAGGATGAACTACAATTATTTTGGTGATACTGTTAGACTCGACACCTCCTACAAATCCCATCACTATATGCTCCCATTGGTCTCCATAACTGGTCTAAATCACCATGGCCAACCCGTTTTATTTGGTTGCGGATTGCTTCATTATGAGTCTGACTCAGCTTATGTTTGGCTACTCCAAACTTGGTTGCATGCAATGTCTGGAAACTACCCAGTCTCCATTACAACCGAACCTGATCACCGTATTCAGATGGCTGTTGCACAGGTATTGCCTCAAACCCGTCACCGTTTCTGCAGATGGAGCATATTTAGAGAGACCCATGAGAAACTGGCACAAACTTGCCATCCTAGGTTTCATGAGGAGTTTAGGAAGTGTGTTCATGATACAGAGACACTCGATGAGTTTGAATCGTGTTGGCAAGCTCTTGTTGAGAGATTCACCCTTGCAGATAACGAATGGCTTCTGTCTATCTACAATGCACGCCATCAGTGGGTTCCTGTTTACTTGCAAGACACATTTTTTGGAGAATTGTATCCTGCTGAAGAAACTAGTAGTCGAAACATGTTCTTTGATGGTTATGTTAATGCAACAACGTCAATGCAGTCACTAGTTAAACAATACGAGAGTGCGGTAACAAGTTGGCATGAGATGGAATTAAAGGCGGATTTTGAGACTGCCAACACCACGCCAGTCTTAAAAACACCGTCTCCCATGGAAAAACAAGCAGCCAGTCTGTATACTAGAAGGGCGTTTTTAAAATTTCAGAAGGAGCTAGTGGAGACCCTTGCTAATCCCGCAACTAAAGTTGAAGATAGTGGGACGGTTGCAACATATCGGGTGGCCAAATTTGGGGATGGGGAGAAAGCACATGTCGTTGGGTTCAACCCATTTGAGATGAAAGCTGTTTGTAGCTGCCATATGTTTGAATTTTCAGGCATAATATGTCGGCATGCTTTATCAGTTTTCAGAGCTAAGAATGTCCTTACACTGCCGTCTGAATATGTTTTGAAGAGATGGAGTAGGGATGCTAATGTTCCAAGCAATAGTTGTACTCAACAAGACTGTTTGAGCGTACGCTATAACAGTTTAAGAAAGGAAGCCATAAAGTTTGTGGAAGAAGGAGCCAAGTCTATACACATATACAATGTAGCAAAGGATGCTCTGCAGGTGGCTGCAAACAAAGTTGGGGCTTCAAAGAAACGTGTCAACCTCGGTCTCATGTCAAGTCAAGAAACACGAGAGGTAGAACTTTAACTGTTTGTGTTTTATTCTGACTTGGGGTAATGTGCGAATTCGTGTTGGTATTACAGGGTGAGAAGGAAAAGAAAATTCGAGAACTGAGCAGTGAGCTGGAAAGTACAAATGAGCGATGTGAAGTGTATCGTGCAAACCTATTGGGAGTTTTGAGAGAAATGGAGGAGCAGAAGTTGAAGCTTTCAGTTAAAGTGCAGAATGCAAGGCTAACCTTGAAAGAATGAATGCCCCGCCCCTGCTTCTTGCTGCCTACAATCAATCTCTCTCTCTCTCTCTCTCTCTCTATATATATATATATATATATATATATATATATATATATATATATATATATTTAGGATCTGTTTGCTGGATTTGCTACTTGACTGACTTCTACAAATGTTCTATTCATCGATTAACATGTGTACCAACCAATTGCTTGCTAAATATTTGTTGGTTTACAATTCAATAATTAACGAGTATTTTACCCCGCCCGACACGCGGCGGCACACAACGGATGAAACCGTCTGTTACACACACCGCATAACGTTTGTATTATACGACCATTGTGTTGTGTTCAGTCGTCGTCCTTATGATAAGTAACATAATATAGTTAACTTAATATACTATTTAGAGGGTGTTTGGGATTGCGTTTTGAAACTGATTTTTAGATTATTGCGTTTTGAAAACGCAGTTAATCAGTTTTTAGTGTTTGGGATTGTGTTTTGAAAACGCAGATAATCAGTTTTTTAGGCTACCAAAACGCAATAATCTATAAGCAGCTCCACCCCTGCTTTTCCAAAACGCATAATCTGGTTTGAATAATCAATCCCAAACACCCCCTTAATAATTCTTGCATTTCTTCTAATCATTATCGAAACTTGGAGATAATTAGGAGGCCCAATCATCAGGCTCACTTGATGTCTTCTTGAACCCTCTCAGGAGTTCATTATCACCGGGCTACTGTCATCCAACCCAATTAGATAGAAACCAAGAGCTAAAAGATGCAGGAAAAAATTTATTATTTTTGCACGCTTTCGATGGTAATTGTAAACAATAAATTCTATATATATATTTAACGGAGAGCTCATTTGTACAGTATTCACCTCCTCCGATCCACATATTTTGTATGTGTATCATTTCTCCCAGCTTTATTATCATTCCTCTATTTGGTCTAATGGTTGATTTAGTTTGCGTTAACCACATAGGCCCCGGTTCGATCCTCCTTTACACCTGTTTCCCCCCTTTTTTTAACCCACCTCCTTTACACCTGTTTCCCCCCTTTTTTTAACCCATCTCCTTGCCCACGTGTCTCTTCCACATGTTCTCCTCAAACACTTCTTTCTTCTTTCGTGTAGGGATGGCAATGGGTCGGGTTTAGGTAATCCCAACCCCATACCCGGTTAGGTATGCTTGTCCCAAACCTGGCCCAAAACCCGTCGGGTTTGTTTCGGGTAATTACCCATCGGGTATCGGGTATACCCGTGGGTTTCGGGTAAACCCATTAATTTTTAAAACTTAACCATTGAGTATATCCGACCAAAAACCCGACGGATATCTATTAGGTAACTATCAACCGATTACATTTAACATTATTAAATATATATGTAAATGATTACAATGTATAAATATAAAATAATTAAATCATATAAAAACACTCAAAGACATAGATAACAAATAGTATACACTATTTTTTTATAATTTTTAGCACAAGATGACAATATAGATAGACAATTAGATATATTATGCATACATATTTAAAAAGATATATCAGAAATTATATTAGGTATCTAATCGGGTAAATGGGTATACGTTATCGGGTAATCGGGTCGGGTAAATGGGTATATCATCAAATCCCAAACCCGCGAAAAAATAAAAACTAATCCCATACCCGGACCCGTACCCGATTACCCGACCGCAAACCCGTCCCAAATGTGTCGGGTTTCGGGTTTACCCATCGAGTTCGGGTTTGATTGCCATCCCTACTTTCCTGGCTTCTCCTTCACCATTTTCACTCTAGGCTTTACCCCTTTCTTACACACCAATTTTTTTTAACCTCTCCATCAAAAAGCATCTTCTGTGGCTCAGGTAGTGACTACCTTCCAGGAAAGGGGCGCGATGGAATATACTATTGTGGTAGCCGAAACGGCGGATTCCCCTGCTACATTACAGCTATGTACTAAAAATAGGATTCTAATCGATGAATCTTGAAAGGAAACACGCCCCGCAAAAGGAAACTAGATGGTTCGACCAAAAGCAAATCCCAAACCCGCGAAAAAATAAAAACTAATCCCATACCCGGACCCGTACCCGATTACCCGACCGCAAACCCGTCCCAAATGTGTCGGGTTTCGGGTTTACCCATCGAGTTCGGGTTTGATTGCCATCCCTACTTTCCTGGCTTCTCCTTCACCATTTTCACTCTAGGCTTTACCCCTTTCTTACACACCAATTTTTTTTAACCTCTCCATCTTTTCTCTGTTTCTTTTCTTCCTTTCTCCTAGGTTTGGCATCTTTCTCTTTTGTATTACTTTCTTTATAGTTGCAAATATGACATTGTTAGAAATAAATAGTTTAACATTTAATATAATAAAAAAAATTGTTAGATAATTATGTCAAACAAATATGACATTGTTAGATAATTATGTGATTGTTTTGTGTAAATATGATTGATTTGTCATAGGATTAAATAAGGTTGATATTGTCTGTATACGGAGGGTTTACGGTCCTTTTGGCCGACGCATTTTCCCGACTATGCTTCAACCAAATTGATGATTGACTAATGTTATCACCTTTTAGTTTACTTCATTTTTTTTTGGTGACTTAGATTGTTTGTCTTTTATTCCCTATTTTATATTTCATATCTTCTTTGGGGAATTCAATATACATGATGCTCTGTTTTTTTAAGCGCTTATCTCGAGATCAAATCGTAACTGGAATACGATTTGGAGCTGACAAGAAATATATTATATGATGATAGATAGTATACTTGATATATGATAACAATGTGTAAACAAATTAAATTCATATTAGATCGTTTATCTCTGAATTTACAGTACTACTTTCATACGCCTGGTTTTACAACTGAATGTTGCTGTCCAGTAATAAAGCTAGCTCTTATACATGCTTATTAAAGTTAGAGTGCCTAAAAGAATGCATCTTTCATAATAAATAGTTTGTGCGCTTCTGTTTAGTAACATTTTGCGTACCATTTGGGGTTGTTTATGGCTGATATACGCTGTTATTGCCCCGTTCGCCTTTTGGTTGGCCGTTTCCAAAAAAATTGCCCGTCAGCTGTAGCCGACTTTTTAAAATGCTCATTTGTTCTTTACGTGCTTTTTATTATGTTTGCGTGTTACCTCGCATCTTATGCTGTATTTCACATTTTTTCCTCACCTGTTTGATTCATTTAAATGATTTTAACATCTTAGTTGTCGTCTGCCTTTTCCAGCGCTGAAGCACGGATTGTTGTTTTGCTCACCTTCTGCTTATGTTAGTATGTGTTTCCTATCCACTTTAGCTTTCTCATTCCCTACTATTGTCTATTATATGCATTAGTTATGAAATGAATATACAAATGCCTTGATGCATCCAACTTCAAATTTAGTTAATAATTGGTACCTTTTTTTTTCCCTTTTTAGTGAATACTGTATCATCATTTTTATCCAAAATAAATGAACTTCTTAAACATATACTCCTCTGCAATAGGATATATATATATATATATATACACGTATATAAAGGAAGGCATATATAATACTTGGGTATGCACTTATGTATTTGTGTCATAACCTGTTGGCGGATATCATTCCCAACTTTCACTTTAGCCAATAGCACTCCCAACTTTCAACTTATTTTCTTTCATCACTCCCAGACTTAACGACATTAGTTTTTATCCTATGTGGCTAACAGAAGCTGACGTGGCATTGCTTAGGTGTAAAAACCAAAACTTCTGTGTGGCCAAATTATAAAAAACAAAACTTAAGGGGCATTTTTAACAATAAACTTTCAACTTATAAATCCCAAACCCCCATTTCTCTCTATCTCTTTCTCTCTCTAAACCATATCTGATCTTCATCATCATCATCTTCCACAACCACACCTTCCGACCTGCAACCACCACCATCGACCTTAATAACCCCCCAATCAACCACCAACCTATTAAACCTAACTACCAGTTTTAAAACCTTGCTGCTTCCATTTATGCTTTTGAAATTGGAAAATTTGACACAATACCAGCTTAATGATTCGTGTTGTAAAATCCTTTTGTTTTCACGTGAAGAATACAAATGAGAAGAAAAACTATTATAAGAAGAAAAATAAGAAATTTAAACAAGAAGGAGCCGACTTGTTGGCCATGCAGTCTGATATTGTTGAATTAGAAAGAAAAATGGAACATTGTGAGTTGGCAGAAGAGGAGGTGTGGATATATGAAGAATGTAAGAAAGGTGTGGGATTAAGCGAGCATTATCGGAATCTAGATGTGAAGCAAAAATCTCGTATCAAATGGGCCACCCATGGAGATGAAAATTCTGAATTTTTTCATTGCATTGTCAATGGTAGAAAAGCCAAAAATAACATCCCGAGTTTAATGGTTGAAGGCGAATGGGTGACAAAGCCAACTCTTGTTAAGAAAAATATCTTTCAATTTTTTCGCTCTTTGTTTTCTTCTGATTGTGCAGGTAGACCGGCTTTGCTGTGTCAAAACATTAAGAAGGTCACGGCTGAACAGAAACTTGAATTGGTGGCCGAATTCAATAAAGAAGAAATTAAGAACGCGGTCTTTGAATGTGGAAGTGATCGAGCCCCAGGCCTAGACGGTTTTAATTTTTCATTCTTAAAACATTTTTGGGCTTTCTTTGAAGAAGATGTTCACAAGCTGTTTATTGATTTCTTTAGAACGGGTACCATTAATCACGGGTATAGTGCTGCGTTTATCACTCTTATACCTAAGATTAAAAACCCAACCAGTTTAAAGGATTACAGGCCAATTACTTTGATTGGTATCATGTCTAAAGTTATTTCTAAAGTTTTGGCTAACCGTATCAAGAAGGTGATGAAAGGGGTTATTTCCGAGACTCAAAGTGGCTTCTTGTCGGATAGGTTTATTCTTGATGGGCCTTTGATTATCAATGAAATATTATCTTGGTTAAAGAAGCGAAAAGAAAAGGCTTTTATGTTTAAGATCGATTTTCAGAAGGCTTATGACAACGTCGATTGGTCTTTTTTATTATCTATTTTGAAGCAAATGGATTTCCCGGATCGATGGTGTATGTGGATGGAAGGAGTTTTAAAATCGGCCCGATCTTCAATTTTGGTGAATGGTTCTCCCACTTATATTTTTCAATGTGAGAAAGGTTTACGACAAGGCGATCCTCTTTCTCCCTTTCTCTTCCTCATAGTCATGGAAGCTTTTTCTTGTCTTATTAATAAGGCGTCGGAGATTGGTAGTATCGATTGTGTCAAGATTGGTAATAATGGGCCGAGCATCTCTCATTTGCTTTATGCGGATGATGCTCTTATAGTGGGGAATTGGTCCGTTGAAAATTTTAAAACTATGCTTCATCTGCTTCGGATCTTTCATGTTTGTTCGGGTTTGAAGATTAATCGATCTCCACAAATCGAATGTTTTTGGGATTAATAGTTCTGAAGAGGAGGTTAAAGAGTTAGCTAATCTATGTGGTTGCAAACAAGAAAGTATTCCTTTTGATTATCTTGGTATTCGAGTAGGCGCCAATATGAATAGAATCCGGAATTGGGATGTAGTGGTCAATAAATGTCGATCAAGGCTTAAGTTATGGAAGGCGAAACAACTTTCGATAGGTGGCCGTCTCATTCTTATAAAGTCGGTTTTATCTAGTTTACCAATTTATTATTTCTCTCTTTATAAGGCGCCGGCTAAAGTTATCGAGATCTTGGAAAGCATCATGAAGCGTTTTTTATGGGCGGGTGACGAAAATATTAAAAAGATACATTGGGTTGCATGGGATGTGGTCACAAGTCCGAAGAAAAGTGGTGGATTGGGTGTTGCTAAACTGATTGAAGTGAATTTGGCTCTCTTAGTTAAATGGGTGTGGAGATTTAGGATCACATTGTCTATGGTGGAAAATTATAAACTGTTGCCATCAAAATAATAAAGTCTGGTCATTGCTTCCTGTAAATAATGCTAATGCTGGAGGATGGAGGTCTATCGTCGGATGCCTTAATAAATTGGACTTACAATCTAAAGTGGTTAGTGCTCGGCTGAAAGGCTGTGTTGGGAACGGGAGTTTTATCCGTTTTTGGATTGACAAATGGCGTGGAGATACTCCTTTCAAGGACACATTCCCTAATTTATTCTGGTTGGCTATCAATAAAAAGGCTACTATAGATGAGGTCTGGGATAATGGTTCAGTTAACTGCAGGTGGAGGATTCAGCCTGCTTCAGATACTGAGATACAGGAATATAACTCGATGTTGCTTTTGCTGCAAGGTCTGCAGCTAACCATGGCTGGAAATGGGACCAAACTGGAGCAGACGGCTTCTCAGTGGCCGCATTCAGAAAGCTTCTAATGCAAGATCGGGTCCAAAACAAGGTGCATCATATGACGTGGATTAAATGGATCCCTTTAAAGATAAAAATATTTGTTTGGAGGTTAGAGATGGATCGAATTCCTACTCGTGCGGCTCTTCGTAGAAGGCAAATTAACATTCCTGAAGACTCTTGCGTGCTTTGTCAAATGGAAGAGGAGACTTCTTTGCATGTGTTTACGGGTTGTGGTTGGTCCTTTGGGGTTTGGTCGGCGATAAGTGCTTGGTGCAAGATAAGTACTATTTTCGCCTTTGAAGTTAAAGACTTGCTTTTGCTTGGAAAAGATAATCGTAATAAGGAAGCTCGTAAAATTATTCAAGGGATTGTTATGATATCGATGTGGGTTATCTGGACTACTAGAAATGAGAAGATTTTTCAAGCCAAGGATGCCAAAATTGTTGAAGTGATCGCTAGAATTAAGTCGTTAGCTTTCCTTTGGTTAAAAGCTAGGTCTAAGTTTAAGAACTTGTTGTGGAAAGATTGGGTGTCTTACCCGTTATATATGTTGTAATCTCTTTTGTGCGTCAGCCCTTTCTTTAAGGACCGTCTGCGTTTTTTTAATGAAGTTCACCTTTCAAAAAAATATATATATAATAATTGTATTTAATGTTAAATAAATGATTATTTTTTTGTAACCCCTAAACTTGTTAAATTAATGAAACTCATAATTCACATTCAAAATATATTCTTTAATATCAATCCTAATTTAAAATGATTATTATGAGTTTCCTCCTGAATTGGTGACTTGGTGGTGGAATATGATCGCGTGGCAACATTGGTGGTACAATGATACTCCAGTGTTCCGTGAGTGATTCCAATTTGTTGGCCGTTCAAAAAAAAAATGAAGGATAATTTCGATATGTGTAGGACAAATGTATGTTCAATTTCTATATGCGTATGATTAACATATGATAATGTTGATATGTGTAGAATAAACATGTAATAGTTTCAATATATGTAGGATGAATTTGATGTGTAGGACAAAATTTGATAATGTGTAGGATAAAGTGTTAATCACCAATTAATTAAAGAGATAATAATTAATCTAATAAGAGTTAAAGTATTTAATGTTTCATTTCTTCATTTGGTTCTCACAATAAGTTTCTTCTCATTTGATCATCTCCTTATTTGCATTATGTCTTTTAAATTGAAGATACTTTGTTTCTTACGGATAATTTTACTAATTATCCTATATATTGATATTTGAACTCTCATGAATAGTATTAGGGTAGTCTTGTAATTTCAAGTGGTTATGATGCTGGGTTATGCCACGTACATTTTGCCTTTACTAGTGTTCTCTTCATCTTTCTTACTCTCCCTGTCTATCTGTCAACCTGTTCTCTTTCCCCAACCGCCCGCCCCAACCCTCATCTCAACCAACCACCTGTTACCACCCACATCCACTGCACCCGCCATGTTGTCAGCGCCTCCGTTGCACGCAGTTGTGTTGATTGCAACCGTCATCCCCTGACGGTTCTATTGTAGCGGCCGAGGCATATCGCCAGTGACCGAAGCATGTCAGCAACATACAAGGTCTGACCAGTTTATTTTGTTTGTTGCCAGATTAGGTTTTGTAAATCATCGGTTTTTTCTAACATGTGTCTCACTTCTCATCCCACACCTCCAATAGCCAGAGAGAGAGGTATGTGGAAGATCATCACTCATCAGCAACTCTCCGACGCTCGACGCTCTACTCCTGACGCATGCTCGCCTCCCACTCAAAGAACCCAAGCTGGGAAACCAGAGATGGTGGTGGTATGATAACCGGCCATCCGGTGGGATCAAGTGAAGATAGTGGTTTCAATGCTAGATCGGCTCTTCAACAGTTGAGTTAAGCACCAATTTGGGGTGATAGTCGTCAACGCAATGATGGTGACGAAGTCGAAGACAAGCGACATGCAACGACCGTCCAAGCCGATCTCCGGCAACTACTAGCTTGGACCTGGTATACATGATTCTATTGTTGGGTTAGACTCTATATTAACTATTCGTTAAAAGATGTTATCAGTATCCCTCATTTGTTGAGTTAGAAAGGCTTCAAGCCCAAATTACACTGAGTTCGCTCTCTTTTTGTGTAAATCCCCAATTACGTCCAAGGGTGATCTTAATGGTATAAAAAACGTGTTGTTTTCTCTTTGAAGTATTATATTCTTTATGAGATTTAAACTTTAGATATTGAACAGGTACACAGCCAACTGGAATGCTCTGTTATGGTGACTTATGTTTCATCTGATTACTCACATAATAGGTACTTTTTATGTTGTTTTGTAATGAAGTTGGCAAAATAGGTGGGTCAGACAGGTTGGGTAACCGGTCTAGCCTGTGGAACTGAGTTAGTTTTATATATTAATGTGACCCGTTTACAGTGACTTCGAAGTCTATTACTTGCCTGGAAAAACCGAGGTATATGAAATTCGTATATTGTGGTAATGTTCCACTAATTGTTGGCCTTTCATTTATAAAGAAAGTGCATCCACGTATTCTAATATATCTTTAGCATATATATGTGTGATTATTTATAATTTGCATTTAAATTTGGATAATGCAGTATGTTTTAAATTTGGAACAGTCGATGTGAATACGTCATTACCAGGAGTTGTAAGATATGATAAAAAAGGCGTATTCAGGAATTCTAAATTTTTTGTTAAGCATAGGTGAATAAACTTCAAATTTTCTTTGCCACGTTGAATACCTTCTGGTGGTTTTTTTAACTGAAGTGTCCTATTTTCTTATAAATGTTTTGCAGGTAGTAGCCAATATACCTTTTAATATAACTACATATATAGTTAAACAACTTCTGCCAATGGGTGACATCTTCTCAGAAATAGTCTAATTAACGATGTTGCATTTTCCTAGGTATGCATTGTTCTGGAACAAAGTATTCGCTTGCTCAATGATTGTAGGATGCCTATCGATGACGTCGATCGATTTTGATTATTCGGATGGAAAAACAACGAACAAGCTACTGTTAGGAGGTTGGTTTTGTGGTTCCACTTTCAGTTTTGCATAATTTTGTTGAGAATTTTGTTTTAATAATATCAACTGGAGCAGCACAGCAGTGTAGCAACAGAACGGTTCAGTGCAATCGTTTTGGTTGTTGTAACGAATAGGGAAACATTATATTTTTTGCTGAATGGTTGTTTGAGGGTGTATCTATTTAGTTCTGGATTTTATTAATAGTTTATGCTATGGTACTAAGAATCTCTAACTCAAACATAAATCGTTATTTGATTACATTAATGTTTTGAATATGCTTTTCAAGTGTTCAAGTGTGTTTTATATTCATGTTTTTGTGCTTATGATTGATTAACATGTAGAAAATGTCATATTGACATATATAAATATTTTTTTTATAATTTTTTTAATACTATACGTGAAGCTCTCGCCTCGCGCTTTAAGCCCCGCGCTTCGGATTTTGGACCCAAAACGCCTCAGGAGCGCCTCACGCTTTTTTAAACCAAGAGCTTAATGGATTTCACCTGAGAATGGATATGCATCCCTAGAGTTTCTGTTTTTGTGTTTAAATTGTTATCTCATGCCTAAAATCGTTTGCTTTTGCTACCTGTTTATATGACTAGAACCACACATCACATAATTTTAAATAATATAACAAAACTAGACATTACATATGAAATTGGAAATTTCACTGGAGTCAAGTGGAATGAAGCCTTACCGAATGATGTTGGTTCTTCTTATAGTAGAATACATCTTGGATATGAATATATTCTCACCACTTTTGATTTTTGAATAATGTATACCTTTGGCATTTTATTTATCGCTATCTCTGTTCGCTCACAAATATGTTCGAAAGTTGCGCAACGCGCTACTCGATAACCCACTAGTTACGATAATAAATTATATGCAGAGGTTGGGTTGAGAAATGGGTGAGTCATGAGGCTTTTGGCGTTTAAAATATACGCGTGTTTTAAAATCGTTTACAACATCTTTTGACATCTTAATATAGATGAAATACCTTACATCTTAAAAGATGACAAGTATGAGCCGAAGTACATGACTTTCAGGTCATTATGGAATGCGCACACACTGATGGGTTTTACCATGGGATTTGTTGTTCCATTGGTGCAAACAGTGGTGTATCCAGGACGGATTTTTAGGGGTGTTCCTTTTGTAGATTTTAACTGATTTTCACTAATTTTTCGAATTTTTTCACTAATTTTTTCATTTTTTTTTTCAAAACCGAGGGGGTTCCTAGGAACCCCCTAAAAAGCCCTAGATCCGCCCCTGGGTGCAAATGCAAGGATTTGAGTTTCTGGTCCGCTTCAGATGCAGACATTTGAGCGTTTTTGTTGCTTTTAATGTTTTTGTGTTACTGTCTGTGTACTATTCGAACTAATCACTTAAAAAAATCATAGCCCCGGCGCGTAGCGCAAGGTAAAAAACTAGTATATATAAAGCACAATAGGAAAATCTGCCGGATATATTACAATATATATAAAGAACAAAAGTAAAATCCACAGACTATGCATAGAAGAGAAACTAGGAGTATTGATCGCAAGTACGCTATATTTTTCGTCTGAGATTAGAGATCTGATCGGGTCACATATAATATTTGCGATCCATGTCGCGGTAAGACGCGACAATAAAAATTACTAGTTAAGTAATTAATGAATAATGCACCCTTTTATTTTGTATGCGTTGTGTGGTATAAAAATGAGAAACAAGAGAAATTAATAATCTTTTACCAACACGAACCGAAGCCTCATTATAATTTAGCACTTCATGATTCACAATCACTGAATCACATTGTTGATATAAAATATCAATCACATTGAAAATATTTAGGTAAATATTACAAATTAAAATTTAAGCAATTGTTAGGTATTCTAATCCTATATTAATAAAAAAATGTTTATCTTTATATATTAATAAAAGAAAGCATTAAGGTTGACATAACGCTCAATGATCCCCTTTTGAATGTGTCACGTGGTATACTCCCCCTTATTTCCCTTCAAAATTCTTTTTCTTTCTTATGTTCCCCTCAATTTGTAAACATTAATAACTTTTATATACAAGATTTTTAAAATAAAAAAATTACACCAAATTAACGAGCGTTTTATTATCCTCCCAACGAATATCATAGTGCTATATAAAAACAAAAAAAAAGGACAATTTTTGTGGGGTTTTGTTTATACAGGAAAAAAACACAATGTGTACAGGTAATTCATTAATCATGTATAAGCAAATCACTAATCATGTTCAAACAGTAAATATGAATTCTATTTCCATTCAGAGCAGAATAGGTTAAAACCATTTCTTTCCAAAAAAAAGTCACATCTTTAATACCACTGCCTCATCATGCAGTGCAATGATTGCTTATGGCTCTACTCCTCATACAAATATATATTTTCTTTTTAATATACATTTCCATTCTTATTCAAATGATTAAAATTGTTGTTTTCTCATATTGTAGTATAGTAATTTTTATGTTACATCATAACACATATTTTAACACTTTATATTAGATTTGTATATCCCGAAAAACTTCCGGGATATAATCTAGTTTGACATAAATGAAAAGTATATGAATATCATATCTGTTTAGTGGTTACTTTTTTCTTTCCCAATGAACCGAACACATGTAGGTATTGTTTTAATCATTATATAACTGTATAACTTGAGTTTTCTTTTTTGCTTGCTTTTTTTTTTGAACGGTCAATTGGAATCACTCACGGACTATTGGAGTATCATCATGCCACCAATGTTACCACACGATCATATTTCACCACCAAGTCACCAATTCAGGAGGGAACTCATAATTATGACAATACCCCTTGTGAAATTCGAACCAGGGCCTTATAGTCTCTAAGTCTTATCCCACCACTAAGATGTCACTGGGCTATAATGCCTTTGACTTTTTCGCTTGGAAAAGCATATGTTGTGACAAACTGAACCGATACCAATCAAATTCTCTACATGTCCTTGAAACAATGAGCTGACTGAATAGTGAAGTTCAAGTTACACAATATGTATGGTAAAAAAGTTGTTTTTTTTTAGAAAGAACAACAAAAGCCCGATTATCCGATTAGACCAATTGACAAAAAGACACCCACGTCTACATAGGTAGACGACGCTAGTGACCTGGCCTGTCATCATTAGAGTAAATCTATCACCGTCCGAAGGCTCATGTTAATTAACCCCTGGCATAACACAAAAGTAATTTTGGTCAAGGCAAGGCTCGAACTCATCATCACGTCTGTATTGAAAAGTTGTAATTTAGTAGTGATGGGTGGGGACACGTGTTGGAGAAGGCAAAAATGAAAAGTCTAAGACTATAGGGAGTGGAGGGGCGGGAAAGAGGGGGGTGAAGCGCCATATGGCACTTGTAGAACCCCATGTGGGAGGAAAAATTGTGAGGAGTGAAAGGGGGGAAGAGGGGGGGGGGGGGGGGGGGGGAGGGAGGAGAAATATTATTATTATTATTATTATTAATGTGTGTGAGAATTAAAAAAAAAAAAAGAACCAATCAACATTCACCTAGCATGCCCCCCGCCGGTCCTTCCCTCCCCGCCTCACCCTCCCGCCCCCTCTTCCACGCCCTCTAGGGGCGGTGTTCCCGCCTCCACATCACCTTCCCGTCCACCCTCCCGCCCCCACTCCCTCCTGTCTAAGACAAGAGGGAGTGGGGCGGTAGAATTGAGCGGCAGGAGGTTTCCCAGGCAGGAACATCGCCCCATGGGGGCATGGAGGAGGGGCGGGAGAGGTGAGGCGGCGAGGAGAGGCCGGGCGGTGGGGGGTATTGGGGTGTGAGGTGGCAGTTTGTGATTGGTTGTTTTTTTTTTATTTTTTTTAAATCTAACACACACATAATAATATTCATTCCCCCTCCCCTTTTCCCCCCTTCCACTCTCTACAATTTTTTTCCCGCCACATAGAACCCACAAGTGTCACATGGCGCTTCACCCCCCCCTCTTTCCCCCACTCCAATCCCTATAGTCTAAGTTGAAGGAGGCTATATGGCTAGTGTTAAACTGATGGTCCTGAATGGTCCATCTCACCACCATTTGTTTCTTGAAAGCCACAAACTCCCTGTTTCCTTACTATTATTATTTACCAATAATAATAATATAATAATAATAATTTGTGATATCTTCTTCTTCAACTTGAGAGGAGGAGGAGGATTGAAATTGAAATGGCTCAATTGCTGTCTCCAGTTTGCACAGAGTCAGGGATTAAGTTCCAAAAGAGGGGATGGGGTTCTTCAGGTGGAGGAAGCAACAGGATGTTGGGTTCCAATAATAATAGTATACGCTGGAACGGTCGAGGGAGAAGAAGACCACTTACCAGAGTCAAAGTCGCTACCGATCCCTCTCCCTTCTCATCTCCCGATGCTGCTGATGATTACTATGCTGTCCTCGGACTGGTATACATACATATGCCTATATATTTCTTTACTTTTCATCTTAAACTTAACTTATTCTTTTCTTTTTCTTTTTCAATTACATAAGTTTCAATTTTCAAACTACCTTCAAATGGAAGGAATCGCCTTATCTTTAGCCCAAAACTTAACTTTGGAGTTAGCCTCTACATAAAACATAATCATAGTATTGTACATAAGGTTTTCTTTTCTTTGGTTGTACGTAATATAGTCAGTCTTGAAACATAACATAAAAAGAATGGTGGGAAGGGAAATATTTACACAATATCCCTTTCCATGTCATGATTAATACACCGATGCCAAAGCAAACATACACACTATCCCTGCTGTTTAACACATTTTCCCCGGATCCCTCGTCAAAATGCTTTTCCACTCTATGGGTTTCAATTATGATCATGAGCTCTTCTCAAAACAAAATAGCTCCAGTTGGTGGTTTTCTTCCAGATTGTAAAGAAAACCAAAGGTAAATAGAAAAATAGATCGGATATGGATGATTATAAGAAGGTAGTCAGGATGGTGTAAGGAACATTGCAGTTGAGTAGAGTTTACCTGATGGGAGGCTGAGAGCTCATTAGATGGGGTAGAAAAGAGATGAAGTCATGATTCTTTCACTGTAAATTGTTCGCTTTTGTATGTCAAAGGTCTGATGCCAAACATTCTGTCATTTCCATTCTTGTTTCTTAAAAGTTAAATCCTCAATCCAAACACCATTTAACATACATTTATTTAGGAGTTAGGACACTGTTATCGGTGCATACATTTACATTAAAGTATTTGCAGAGGGATATGGTTCCACAATAAAGATTATAGAAAAATGTTAAGGGTTGTTCCTGTTGATTTAAAAACATTGACAACATACAAAGTTAAAGTTGGTGAAACTTTAGATATATGATTATGAAAAAGGAGACCAAGTGGAGAAAATATTTCCGTTGACATCAACAGATGTTGATTCTCTTGTTCTCTCATGTGGAGATTGATTAAACGGACGAGGTGACATGTTTCCTGTGAATCAAATCTTTCTCTAATTGATTAATTTATTCTCAGCAATAAGCCAATAATAATTCTATTAATAGTTAATGTTTCTACTGTCTAATCAGCTTCCAGATGCAACTCCAGAGCAAATCAAGAAGGCCTATTATAATTGCATGAAATCATGTCATCCTGATTTGAGTGGCGATGATCCAGAGACTACAAACTTTTGCATGTTCATTAACGAGGTTTATGAGGTGGATGTTTTTTGTTTTCTTTTTATTAAGCATATATTCAAATGTGACATGTTATTATAAACAAAATGTTGCAGTGTAGGTTCTCAGCGATCCAGCTCAGCGAATGGTATACGACGAAATTCACGGATATGCTTTGACTGCTATAAATCCCTTTCATGATGACACCTATCCCAAGGATCATGTATTTGTTGATGAGTTTAGCTGTATCGGTATACTCTTGCTTTTACTCCCATCTTCAACTTTTAAACAGAACTAAATTAACATCATTATGTAACAATACATACCTACTCAAGTAAGCAGTAACAATATATATTGAAATGAATAATGGTGGTGGCGAATTATTGTAACATAGGGTGCAAAAACTGTGCGAATGTATGCTCAGCCGTGTTTATGATAGAAGAAGACTATGGTAGAGCCAGAGTATGTAGCCAACAGGGAAACCCTGAGTTGGTTCAAGAAGCCATTGATAGTTGGTATGCATAGCTAGCTTATTGAATGTGAAGTAATCCTAACATATTAAGTATGTTTTGATGATACGATTGGACTTTTCAGCCCTGTTGATTGCATCCATTGGACTTCTGCTGCACAATTATCTTTGCTTGAAGATGAAATGCGGAGGGTTGAACGGGTGAATGTAAGCGCAGCCTGCTGTCAATCATTTATGTTGCATTTATCTGCAAGTGTTCTTCATGTCAATTTATTAACAATTGAAGTTTGGGTTTGGATCAGGTAGCCCTGATGCTTGCAGGAATGGGTTCATCTGCTGATGTTTTTAGAATGGTAAGAGCATGAATGAATTTTGGTTGCAGTCAATGGGTGGGGGGTTCAATTCATGATTCTGTGGTCTGTTTTGTTTTGGCAGGCAAGCTCTCGATGGGAAAAGAGACAAAATAAGATTTTGGTAAGAAATATATATAATGTTGGTAACTGAAAGACGTTAAACGAGTCAATTAGTATTGAGAAACAATATATTTATTAATTTGCAGGAGCAAGCTAGAATAAGAATGATGAAATCTAATGACAAAGCTGAACCTTACTGGACCAACCTTTGGGGTAATGCTAAAACCCAGCCAAGTACAGGTATCTTGAGAAGCTTTTCATATTTTTCGTTCAAATCGACCCATTTATAAGGAATGGGGGCCATAACACATATCTTGCATTTTATTATGAACTTTTTTATATTGAAAATAAGTGTTGAAATTTGACGGGACAGAGGAGGAAGTGAGGGAGAGAGCAAGCAGAGCGGCTGCAGCTGCACGTAGATGGAGAGAGTACTCAAGACGAGGTGTCGACAAACCTGCCACCTATAAGCTTCCTGACAATTTATCGCCTACTGAAAAGTAAACCTCTCATCTTATTCTAATGGCTAATGGTCATGACCCATTTACTAATATATTGTATATTGTCTGTCACATAACCATGAAATAGATATCGTGGATGTATATAGTTGTATAGATTTTTATTATTATGAATATATGATGATGTTCCTTTTTTATGAAAAGCTTTTAGCACGAGTTTTCTAAATCTAATCGAATCTTTTTGAACGGATAACGAATAATAGCCCAGCTACTTGTGGTAACCAAACCAAATGGCAAAAGGCGATCCCATACGTCCGCGATCGCAGACAGCTTTGGGTAGCCCAAGCCCACCATCCCCAGTTTCGGGGAAGACAGACGCCCTGAAGAGCCACTGTTGTGGTTGGGTTTAGATTCAAACTTGAGACGTGGCTGTCAGTCCAAATCTTCACTTCCCCACCAATGCAAGTTGAGCTATAGCTTATTGGCAACGACAAGAAAATAAAAGACAAATTTAAAAAGCATAACTCCGTAACACTTACAAATAAAGGTTCTACATTTATTATTCAAGGAGAAGGGATTTTTTATGGCGCTATACACAGTTTATTGATGAACTTTTTTAATCAAAATTTTAGAATATTTTTGACAAGCGTTTGGCTAAGGTTTTAGTTAAACCTTATCCGATATCAAGTATATTATCATACTATTGATCAAATCAAACACCTTGTAGATGCTTTCACAAGGTCATGTTGAACACACATTTATTTCAACTGTTAAAGAAGAAGGTGATTCAGTGCCATAAAAATCATTTTCAATTTGTGTGTATAAAAACGAGAAACGGTTTATGATTTTTGTAGATAGTCAAGTTCTCTTGGAAGGCGGTAACAGTGTTATATCCGCAACAATGTTTTCCCCAACGTCCTCGTTCCAAATGAGCAACCTTATTCATGATGGTATTCTTAGACTATGCGGAGTGGGGGCGGGAGAGAGGGCGGGAGGGGCTGGAACACCGCCATACGCTGGCGTGGAGAGGGGCGGGAGGGGGGGGGGGGGGGGGGGGGGGAGGGAAGCCACTGGCGTGGGGGGAGTGATGATGGACACGTGGCGCGCGATCATTGGGGGAGGTTTGTTTATTACCGTTTAAAAAAAAAAAAGAAAAAAATGTATCCGTTGGTATAACGGCTAGTATTAAAAAAAAATTTATTATATATATATATATATATATATATATATATATATATATATATATATATAACAATAACATCCTATACACAAACACACTCATTTTTTTCATAAAATCCTCTCAATACTATCATATATTTTCAAAAAAAATTGCAAGATGCTGAGCGATTCTTCGAGTTCAGACGATATGTTTGATCAACTCGCTTTGGATGACTTGGGCGAAGGTGCCGCAGAAATGTTAATGGCGACCGTTCAGAACGTCGTTAAAGCTATAGCGGACGACGAAGGGACCTCCGAACCACCCAAGCGTAGAAAGTATATCATTCGTGAACGACAAACCGGAAATGAGTTATTGGTACGTGATTACTTCTCACCCGAATCAACATTCGATGAAAGAAGTTTTAGACGTCGTTTTCGTATGAGTCATAATTTATTTATAAGAATAACAAATGATTTGGAAAATAAGTTTGATTATTTCAAACAAAGGCCCGATGCACGTGGTCAGATGGGATTTACCGCGATGCAAAAGGTCACAGCCGCGCTTCGAGCATTGGCTTACGGAATGACTTCCGACATAATGGATGAGTATCTAAGGATGGCCGATAGAACGGCTAGAGTACTCAGTTTTTTTGTGCGGGCGTCATTGATTTATATTTAAAAAGATATTTGAGAAAACCAACATTTAGTGACGTCCAGCAACTTTTACAGTTTCACGAAGAAAAACATAGTTTTCCCGGTATGCTCGGGAGTTTAGATTGTATGAAATGGGAGTGGGAAATTTGTCCAACTGAGTGGCAAGGCCAACACGCTAGCGGTTTTCATAAAAGGCCGTGTATGATGCTTGAAGCAGTTGCGTCACAAGATCTTTGGATTTGGCATGCGTTTTTTGGTGTGCCCGGTTCGTTGAACGATAGGACTGTTCTTAATCAGTCCCCAATCTTCAACGATCTTATAAACGAAATTTCACCAAAAGGAAGTTTTTTTTTTTTTTTTTAAATGGGGTAGAATATAAGTACGGGTATCTTCTAGCAGATGGAATTTACCCTGATTGGGCCGTGTTCGTAAAATCGTTTACACGGAGGACGACGTTAGACCCTAAGAGGAAAAAATTTAACAAAGCTCAAATGGCTGCACGGAAAGATGTTGAGCGTGCTTTTGGTGTGCTGAAAAAAAGATGGCATATTTTGGCCACACCCTGCCGAATGTGGGAAAAAACGCATATACGAAATGTGATGTACGCATGCATTATTTTACATAACATGATTTTGGAGGATGAAGGGCGTGCAATATGCGAGTACTTTGGTGAGGAAACGCAGCAAAGTCAAGCAAACATTACGGATGAAGAAAGAAACACCAACAACTTTGAAATCAAGAGTAGCCAAACACATCACAACTTTCGAGCGGATCTGGTTGATCATATTTGGAGTGTACCAAGAGATTACGAATCTGATGAAGACGATAGCGATAATTAAAGTGTATTTTTTTTATGTTTTTATTAAAATTTCATGTATTTTTGGTTTGTAAGTGTTTTTTTTATTTAACTTTGTAGTTTATTATGAATTAATATTATGTTTTTTTAAAAATTTGGTTTATATTTATTAAAAAAGAAAATTAAAAACAACAAAAAAATAAAAGAAAAAAGAAATGCCAAGTGTCACTTCCCCCCACCTCTTCCCCCCCTTCCACTCCCCACAATTATTCTCCCCCCCCCCCCCCCCCCACAAGGGGCCCACAAGTGCCACATGGCGCTTCATCCCCCTCTTTCCCCCCCACCACTCCTTATAGTCTTAGCGATATATTTAGGAGTAATTAAATTTGAATTGTATAGATAGAAGTTTACCATGTTTATCACTTGTTTCCATGTTTATCTGTTGTACTCAATACCTATATAAAGGGATATTATTTGTATCTTTGAGACTCAAGAATTATAATATCATAAACCACTTTTATGGTATCAGAGCTACGGCTCAAACCCTAAACAACCTTTCCCTGGTTTCGATCAGATCTGCAACCCTTCTGTCCTTTTTTTTCGATCGCAGACTTCATCAGTTCTGCATATTCTGTCTGTTCCAGCGATGACCAAAACCGGCGAAGACACCTCTGCTGCAGCTACGGCTGATAAACCTTCTCCGTTCCATCCCGCGTATTCTGTAACCAACATCCATAGCAAAATACGCACCCTTGACGGCAAAACCGTCACCTATTCAGCATGGGTAAAGATGTTTCGACTCCACGCCATCGCTTACAAAGTCCTCAATCACATTGACGGGACTGACCCACCAGAAGAATCAACCGCCGAGTACCCAATCTAGGTCGAAATCGACGCCCTCGTGCTCCAATGGATCCTCAACACTGTCGCGGACAACCACCTTCCTCGTCTACTAGGTCGAGTCTCTACGGCTCGAGCCGCATGGCTCAAGCTCGAAAAGACTTTTCTTAGTAACAAGAAGGCACGCGCGGCAGCCTTGGAGACACATTTTTGCAACCTTACCTTGTCCAACTATTCATCCGTTGATGATTATTGCAAACGCCTCGGCGATCTTGCCAATCAATTAGAAGATGTGGACCAACCCGTACCCGAATCTCGCCTTGTCCTTCAACTTGTTCGCGGGCTTCCTCAGGAATATGACACATGTGCCTCGCTGATTCACCAGAATGATGCTGATTGGGACTCCGCGTGCACGATGTTACAAGACGAGGTTATTAGGATGGAGGCTCGGAAATCATCTTCGGCTTCTGTCTTGGTTACGCAGCAGCAGCCGCATTCTTCATCCAAACCGCACCACTCCTCTC
Organism: Ambrosia trifida; assembly: GCA_028751855.1. Lineage (NCBI taxonomy): Eukaryota > Viridiplantae > Streptophyta > Magnoliopsida > Asterales > Asteraceae > Ambrosia > Ambrosia trifida. Next base: position 62,456,279 of record CM054131.1, read on the forward strand.
AGCCATCAACCCGGCAGCCTCACCCCAACCCGAACCCGTACCCACCTTCTTACAATTCACGGGGACGGGGGAGGGGCAGGGGACGCTCTGGACGAGGTGGCAGAGGCCGTGGCAGCCCATACATGCCCTACGGTTGGGCTCCCCAGATGCAGCTGCCCTCATACCCTAACTGGGCTTGGTGGAACACTCCGCCTTGCCCGTACCCGACCCAAAACGCGTGGCAGCCCAACTCGCAAACCAAACAGGCTTCGGGCCCCTCACAGTACTCGCCTTATGGCCAGTCAGCCAGCTCTAATCAGGCTGGTCAGTCACAGAATGCGGCTGCCCCGAACCCACCATCGGCACAGTACATGGGTTACTCGGTCCCTCCACCTTCGGCTCCTCCGGGCTATGACTACAATGCATTATGTCCATCAGATTTAAGCGCGGCTTTCTCAGCTATGCAGATGCAACCTCAAGACCCTACTTCTTACATGGACACTGGAGCCGAAGCACATGTCACACAGGACCAAGGTATGATTAAATTCCCTTCATCATCTACTGCTTGTACTAAACTTTTGGTAGGCAATGGCGAATGTGTCCCAATTATTAAATCGGGAACCGGCTTTTACCAACTCCCTAACCGAACCTATATTTTGCCTAATGTCCTTTATAGTCCCCAAATTATTAAAAACCTAATTTCCGTTAGATGTTTTTCACGTGATAATTGGGTATCCATAGAATTTGATCCGTTTGGTTTTTCTTTGAAGGACCTACGCAATGGAAGAATTTTTTCCCGCCACAATAGCACCGGGGACTTATATCCATTTACTGCTCCACAACTGCCGCCTCAAGCCTGCTACCTCACCACTGCTTCCGAACCATGGCATGACCGTCTAGGCCATCCTGGCACCCAAGTTTTAGATTTTCTTAGTCGTAATTTCAATTTACCATGTAATAAAGACCATAGGTCTAATTTTTGTGACTCTTGTCAATTGTCGAATAGCAAACGTTTACCTTTTCATGCTTCTAATATATACTTTTACACCATTTGACATTGTTCATTGTGACTTGTGGACCTCACCGGTTCCAAGCAAGTCCGGATATAAATATTACATGGTCCTTATTGATAATTTTTCTCATTTTGTTTGGGTGCTTCCTCTCAAATATAAATCTGAAACGTTTCCTACCTTTGTTAAATTTCATCGCCTTATTCACACTCAATTTAATCGACTTATTAAAACTTTCCAGTGTGATTTGGGTGGCGAATTTGACAACAATGCCTTTAAAACCTTTGCCATTCAAAACGGTTTACTTTTCCGTTTCTCCTGCCCCCAGACCTCCTCCCAAAACGGGCATGCGGAACGTATGATTCGCCGCCTAAACAATATCATACGTGCCCTCCTTATTCACGCCCATCTTCCCCCATCCTTTTGTGTGGAAGCTCTCCACACCGCCACATACCTTCAAAACATACTCCCAACCAAACGTTTAAATTTTTTTACCCCAACCTTTGTCCTCTATCTTCGCCACCCTACATATGACCACTTACGAGTGTTCGGGTGTGCGTGTTACCCCAACACTTCTGCCACCTAACCCCATAAACTACATACCCGTGCTCTTCCTTGCATCTTCCTTGGTTACCCACCCGACTTTCGTGGGTACCGATGCTTCGATCCAACTACAGGAAAGGTTCACATCTCTCGTCACGTTACATTCGACGAGTCAACCTTCCCTTACACCATTCCATCGTCCCCCACATCCTACACTTTTCTAGACGACACCGTACCCTTGGCCTTTTCCTTTCCACCAAACCAACCAACATCTATACCACCACCTACGGCCCCAAACCCATTGCCTAACCCACCACCGGCCCAACAATCCCAGCCTATACCAACACCTAAAACCCCGGCCCAGCCCATTACCTACTCTCGTAGACCTCGACCCTCAACCACGGCCCAACCATCCCACACTTCCCCACCTCCCGGGTTCCCACCCTTACGAACCTCGACCCAACTCCCAACTCACCAACCCACGGCTCAAAACACTCCTACCGTGCCTGCCCATCAGCCCCCTTCTAGCCCATCCCAGCCCAACACTAACATTCATCCCATGACGACCCGGTCCAAAACCGGTTCGCTTAAGCCTCATACCCCACTTAACCTTCACACGGCACCTATATCTCCCGTATCCACCACATATGCCAAAGCCTTTTCCGATCCTAATTGGACACACGCCATGCAAACCGAGTTTAATGCTTTGCAGGAAAATGGTACATGGGATTTAGTCCCCCGTCCGTCTGACAGCCCGATCATACGTTGCATGTGGCTATTTCGTCATAAATTCAAGTCGGACGGGTCTTTAGAGCGGTATAAGGCTCGTTTGGTGGTAAACGGTAAATCTCAAACAGTTGGGATAGATTGTGAGGACACGTTTAGTCCAGTTGTTAAACCCGCTACTATACGTACAGTTTTATCATTAGCCGTATCTCGTTCTTGGCCTATCCATCAGTTGGATGTCAAGAACGCGTTTTTACACGGACATTTTTACAGGAGACTGTGTTTATGCATCAGCCACCGGGTTTTGTGGACAAACGGTGTCCAAATTTTGTATGCCGATTGAAGAAATCTTTATATGGCTTGAAACAGGCACCTCGGGCATGGTACACGTGGTTTGCTACATATATTATTTCTCAGGGGTTTCGTAGCAGTGTGTGTGAACTTCCTTGTTTATTTACAACAAGGGCTCCCACATGGCCTATTTATTATTATATGTCGATGATATTATTCTCACTGCATCCTCGGATGCACTGTTACAGGAGATTATTAATTCACTCTCACGAGAGTTTGCTATGACCGACTTGGGACGCTTGCATCATTTTCTCGGCATACAGGTATCCCATCTTTCTAATGGGTTGTTTCTCTCCCCGTCTCAGTATGCAAAGGACATCATTGACAAGGCTAAGATGTCAAATTGCAAGCCATGTGTTATGCCCGTTGATTTATCGTGCAAGCTTAGTGCCACCGATGGGCCTCTCTTTCATGACCCAACTTTATACCGAAGCTTAGCAGGAGCCCTTCAGTACTTAACATTTACCAGGCCCGACATTTCCTATGCCGTTCAACAGGTGTGCTTGTTCATGCATGAGCCGCGCGATCCGCATTTTAACTTCATGAAGCGTATCATCAGGTATTTGCAGGGGACGATTTCTTATGGCATTCGGATCGTGAAATCTGTGGTTAATTCATTAGTCGCATACTCTGATGCGGATTGGGGCGGTTGTCCTGATTCTCGCCGCTCCACCAGTGGTTATTGTGTGTTCTTGGGTGATAACTTACTTTCATGGTCTTCTAAACGTCAACCTATTGTGTCTCGTTCAAGCGCTGAAGCTGAATATCGCGGAGTAGCAAACGCCGTTGCTGAAGCCACTTGGTTAAGGAACTTACTTCTTGAACCTTTTGTTCCTTTGCAACGTGCCTCTGTGGTTTACTGTGACAACGTCTCTGCTGTTTACCTGTCCAATAATCCGGTTCAACATCAGCGTACCAAACATGTTGAGATAGACATTCATTTCGTCCGAGAAAAGGTTCGTTTCGGTCACATTCGGGTTCTTCATGTACCTTCTTCTTCACAGTACGCGGACATTTTCACAAAGGGATTATCTAGAGAACTGTTCCAGTCTTTCCGCTTCAGTTTAACCGTCTGCTCCGCACCCGCTCAAACTGCGCGGGGATCTTAGCGATATATTTAGGAGTAATTAAATTTGAATTGTATAGATAGAAGTTTACCATGTTTATCACTTGTTTCCATGTTTATCTCTTGTACTCAATCCCTATATAAAGGATATTATTTGTATCATTGAGACCCAAGAATTATAATATCATAAACCACTTTTAGGTATCCACTATCGATGGACTAAAATGACTAGAGAGGACAGACAGACACGGGAAAATTAGGTGTCTCCATCTAATTTTGTATGTTAAACCATTTTCGTCATTTGGCCATGTGATATCTGATTACATTGTCTGTCTATCTGTATGTTGGAAGTCTCACAAACTCTATTGTTTAGGTTTCTAACAAAACAATATATTTGATAACTATGAAATCTGACTAAGAGATTCATGAATAAAGAAAGCTAAACGATTGCGTTTGGATATAATCAACACACTTCCTTGACCCATATTCACGTTGCGAGATACTCAAGTTGGGTTCTTTACTGCTCCCTAGATTCATGATCTTATTAAAAGGTTTTCAAGCTCACATCTTTTCAATTTCATGCAAGCATGTAAAATTCAACGGTTTGACACTTGAGGGAGAATTCATACGAGGCTAGCTGGAAAACATTTGAGTTTCTGTAATTTCTCTGGTTTTCCTTCTTTGTTTGTTTCCAAGCGTCTTGCTGGTGTTTTCAATAAAATTAGCCTTTCCTAAAAAAAAAAAAAACAAATTCTTTCGACAAGCACCTCACTAACCTTCCCACGAAACAATATAAATTAGGCAAGTCAAAAGTCAAAAACATCATCTTTAGACGAATCCATTGAACGAAGGGACTAGACAATTCTTGCTTTTTTACTAGATTAATAGAGGTAAAATAGCTTGCGAATTGGGGTGCTAAACGGGTTGTGTTTGCGGGTCTAAGTTGACCCGAACCCGAAAATTTCATATGAACCCAAACACAAATCGAACCAGAAAATTGTGCCATACATATGAATCCAAACCCGACCTGAATATTAGCGAGTTGACCCGAACACAACCTATTCAACCCGAAATCTTTTATTTTGTTAATTTTTTCCGCAAACTAACATGGGAGGCTTCAGGGTGGGCCGAAGAGGCCAACCGAACAGGGCCCCGTAAATCTCGGGGCACATCTTTGAAAAAAATCCTACATATATATATATATATATATATATATATATATATATATATATATATATAGGGGAAGGTTCAATTGAGAACTCATAGTTAGGGAGAGAACTCGAGAACTCCTACTTAAATTAAAAAAAAAAAATCATAACTCAAAATTTATGTCAAAACCAAAAATCTGGTTCGGAGCTTCTCTTTCCCACGTCATCCCGGGTCAGAAAAAAAATAAAAAAAAATAAAAAAAAATAAAAAATAGACGACTTCTAATGCACCTGTGTAGTAAATGTCCGGTTAGGTTTAGGGTTTAGTTTAGCTTTTAGGGTTAGTTTTTTTTTTTTAGTTTAGTTTGTAAGGTTTAGATTTTGGGGGTGGGGTGGGGGTGGGTGGGGTGGGGGTGGGTAGGGTGGGTTTAGGTTTTTGGGTAGGGGGTTAGGTTTTTTGGTGGGGGTTAGGTTTTTGGTTGTGACGGGTGGGGCTTAGGTTTTTGGTAGGCGGTGGGTGGGGTGGGTTTAGGTTTTTGGGTGGGGTGGGGGTGGGTAGGGTGGGTTTAGGTTTTTGGGTAGGGGGTTGGGTTTTTTGGTGGGGGTTAGGTTTTTGGTTGTGACGGGTGGGGCTTAGGTTTTTGGTAGGCGGTGGGTGGGGTGGGTTTAGGTTTTTGGGTGGGGGGTGGATGGGTGGTTTAGGTTTTTGGGTAAGCGATTTAGGTTTTTTAGTGAGGGTGGGGGTGGGTGGGGTGGAATTAGGTTTTTGGGTGGGGGTAAGTTGGGGGTAGGTGGTTTAGGCTTTTGGGTTATACTACACATGTGCAGTAGCGTTTTTTAGGTGTGTTTTTTTTATTTTTTTTTATTTTTTTTCCGAACGGGTATGACGTGGGAAAGAGAAGCTCCGAACTAGTTTTCTATTTTTTTACTTAAATTTTGAGTTATGATTTTTTTATTATATTTTTTTGTATTTAATTAGGAGTTCTCGAGTTCTCTCAATAAAATGAGTTCTCTATTGAACCATCCCCTATATATATATATATATATATATATATATATATATATATATATAGGGTCAAGATCTTGTACAAAGTGTTTTTTGTGAGAAGTGTGAGAAGGATTAAAAATTGTTATTTAGGCATCATTTTTTGAACTTAGTCGTGATGTTTTGGATTGTTTTGCCTATAAAAACACCAAACATAACAATTAAAAACCGAAAATGATGTATTTTAGGCTTAAAACTTAAAACACCATGCTAAGAACATTAGCAGTGTGTTTTATGTGTTAAGTAGTGTGTTTTAGATGTTTTTTAAATTTAATGACTATAATACATTGTATTGTGTGTTAGATTGTTGTGTTTGGTGTTTTTCAAGTTAAAATAACCTAAAACATCATTCCTAAATCCAAAACATGATGACTACATGTCAATTCTTAGTCATTCTCACACTTCTCACGAAAAATGTACTTTGTACAGGATCCTAAACCTATATATATATATATATATATATATATATATATATATATATAGGGATCGGTTCAAATAAAAAGTTTAAAAAACGTGCGAAGCGTGCGAAGGCTTCTACGCGCATTTTCTTGAAGGGTAGTATCGTCATTTTACTCGATATTTAAAACCCATATCTTTTATAAAAGGATCAGATTTTCAAATTCGTATTTACTCTGTTTTTAGATTTTTAATTCAGTATAAATCAATCATAAATCAGTTCATTCTCTTTCGATTTCTCCAAACGATTTTCCTTTATTCATTCATTAAAGATGTCTGTGAATAATGATTGTGCAGGTATAATTTGAGCTATTTATTACGTAATGTGCTGTTCGATTGCTTTCTTTTTAATGATTTCGTTTTCTGTTTAGTAGAATTTGAATTAAATTCAGCTTTTTTTTATTGATTGTACATTGTTTTTCTATTTATGGAAGCATTACGTTATTTGTTCTTAGTTTTGTTATTAAATTCATCTTTTTTTGTTTGATTTCTTTGTATTAATGATAGTTTTTACGTTTTTTTTTTGTGTTTTTGTTTGTTTCTTATCACAATGTCACAATTTTACGTGTTTTTTTTGTTTGTTTTATTATATTCATGTTACGTAACTTTCATTACGTTATTTCATTACGTTATTATATTTTATGCTTTTATTAGGCCATTTATGTTACTGTGTTAATAGTTATTACGTGATTTCAGGTTTTATTTTCAATGATAGAGGTGAAAGTAGTTCTACTCAGGCTGTTTCAACAGTTTATAAACCACAAGTTGCCTCTTCTATGACGCCATGTGTTGATATGGTATTTCCATCGATTGATCATGCGTATGAGTTTTATGTGACATATGCAAAAAATGCTGGATTTAGTGTTCGCAAAGGAGGTTAATATGTTCATGGTGAGATTCTTAAGTTGAAGCATTTGGTTTGTTCAAAGGAAGGATTCAAATCTTGTAAAGCGTTTGATAGTCTTCAAAATGGTAAAAGTAGGAATAAACCATCGCAGAGAACAGGTTGTAATGCCCATATAGTTTTTTCGTCAGAGAATGGACAAAATTTTAAAGTTTCAAAGTTTGTTGAAGAGCATAACCATTATTTGGTTTCTCCAGAAGATATGCAATTTCTTCCATCATCACGTAATTTGACATATCTACAAATGCAAGTGTTATGCAATATGTCCAAAGTAAACATGGGTCCTGTTAAGGCTTTTAATCTAATGAGGACAATTTATGGTGGTTTTGAACAAGTTGGTGCTACTGCTGCAGATTTCAAAAATTTTAAAAGGGATTTGAACTTATATATTGGTGAGTATGATGCGGATATGGTAGTTAATATGCTGCAGAAGAAGCAAGACTTTCTTCCTGATTTTTATTTTGAGTATAGTCATGACACTAAACGACAGTTAACTGGATTATTTTGGGCTGATGAGCATGCAAAAAGAAGTTATAAAGTTTTTGGTGATGTTGTTTCATTCGATGCTACTTTCAATTCTAACAAGTAAGTTCATTACGTAATTATGTTATTCATTTTACGTAATTATTTCAGTTTAATTTTTTTTCTTTTTTAGATACAAGATGGTATTTGTTCCATTTACCGGTATCGATAATCACTACAACAATATAACTCTAGGTGCTGGATTGCTGAGTTCAGAGACAATTGAATCCTACTCATGGCTGTTAACTTGTTTCAAGAAGTGTTTTGGTAAAGAACCGCTTGTTGTAGTTACCGATCAAGATCTTGCTATAAAACAAGCAGTTGCATCAGTTTTACCAAATAGTAGGCATAGATTGTGCATGTGGCACATCATGAAAAAGGTTGCTGATAAGGTATACGTCATTTTTTGCTATGATTTTTGAATTTTTTGTATGTTACGTATTTTGATAAGGTATATTACGTGATTTTTTTTATGATATGATTTTTTTGATTTTGTGTATGTTACGTGATTTTCAAGGCTTTTTATTTGCATAACATATTTTTATTACGTGATTATTCAAATTCATAACAATATGTGTTTTTGTTATTTTTATAGGTTGGTCCTGCATTATGCAACAATGATGATTTTAAACAGCGTATTTGCGACATTGTTTGGACAGATTCTATTTCACCAGAAGAGTTTGAAAAGGGATGGGAGCAACTTGTTTTTGATTTTAATCTCTTTTACCACAACTGGTTGTGTGACATTTATTCAAATAGAGCAATGTGGATTCCTGCTTTTTATCGCGATGAGCCAATGTCAGGTCTTATGCGTACTACTTCAAGATCTGAATGTGAAAATCATTTTTTTGGTCAAGTTTCAAATGCTCAATTAACGCTTCTTGAGTTTATTAGTCATTTTGATGCTGCCATGGAATCTCAAAGGTATACTCATAGGAAAAATGATCATGAGACGAGGTATAAAACACCGGATTTTTGGACTGATTATCCTATTGAGGTGCAAGCTGCGAAATTATATACAAGAAGTATTTTCTTTGATGTCCAAGAAGAAATTTACGGATCTGTGCATAAATGCATAAATGTCTTTCTTTCACATGAAGGAGATATAGGGACGTTTCTAATAAAAGATCGTTCTGCGTATGGTGCCGGTTTGATAGAGGTATGTATAGTTTATTTTTTATGTTACGCAATTTTTTACATATCATTGTAACAGACATTACGTAATTAACTGTTTCATTAGTCTCTCACTTTCATATACCTCATTACGTATTTTATTTTTTTATGGAGATCTTTTTTGTATTGCAGGTTAAATTTAACCTGGAAGATTTGACAATTTTATGTTCTTGCAAGCGTTTTGAGCGATATGGTTTATTGTGTCGACATGCTTTTTTAGTTTTAAGGTTGTATGATATAAATGAAATTCCCAGCAGATACATTCTTGATCGCTGGAGGAGTGATGTTATTTGCAATAGTCCCTCTCGGTCGAGCTTGTCGTTGGTGATGCATACTGATGAAAATGGGGACCATCAAAGTGTTAATGATGTTGTTCGTGATATAATGTATTTGAGTGAGTATGTAGTTAATAAGTTGATTACTGATTTTGAAAAGTTGAAGCTGTTTAGAGACGAGCTAAAAGCGACGAAAGAGAAGACAGATGAAGCTGGTATTCAGAGGATATCAGCCAAGAAGAAAGAAATTATTCAAGCTATTATTGGGGCTCCACATCAAACTGAGGCTGCTGTTCATGTTCCTCATGGTATTAGGAATAAGGGTTGTGGGTCACGCAAAAGGTTTAAATCAAAACGTGAACAAGCGATTAGTCGTGCAGGGAAGAGATCAAGAAATTGCAAAGTATGTGGGGGTAGTGGTCATGATAGGCGCACCTGTGAAGTTCTTAAAGGGACTGCAACAGCTAACAACAAAGGGAAAGAATCCGTCAATGAAGCAGATGCGGATAATAGTCTAGATTCGGAATATGAAGTTTGCGATGATTGATTATGTTTTTTTGTTAAATTGACATTGAAACATTTTCTTTTTTACATTGTTACGTGATTTTTTTGTACACATATGGTTTTTTTTGCATTTCATTACGTAATTAGTTGACATGTTACGTAATTGTATCATAGCATAATCATTCACATATAACCATTACTTTACATTTTTTTTTCACATGTTACGTAATTTTATGTTAGGTAACCATTATCAGTTTCATACATGATTAACATATAACCATTATCATACATGTTTTTTGTATGTTACGTAATTGTATTTTGTATGTTAGGTAACCATTATCAGTTTCATACATAATCATTCATACATTATCATTCAACATAATTAGAAACATACATAATCATTCATATAATGTAGTATGTGACAAGCAAAATGTTAAATTGTATCAGGACATTTGTCATACATAAACCAAATGTTAAATTGTATCATGACATTTCCGACACGTGGAATTAAAACTATTTCAAACATGATCATTTTGTCTTTTCACAAGAGTTTGGAATAAGTTCTTCTTGTACTTCGCTTTCTCACTGTATTCCTTTTGATGAAACTCCCTAGCCAGACGATCAATTAAATTTTTATTTTTGTTGGCATCGGAGAGTAGGATTTTTGATAGATATTTGTAGCGAAGGTCATCAATCTGCATTTGTTGAGCTGCTCCTTCTTTTTGAAAACCAGTTACCCATTTTCTTCTATATGTGCTCATGAAAGTCTTCATATGTCTCATTGTGAACACCCCACAATCGATTTTGTTCTGTGAAGTTCTCCATTCCATTTGGACTCTCACTGGATTTTTACTTACCATTTTAGGAATCATGGGGTGTTCATTGACCATCATATAGTTGCATAAAGCTTCTTTCTGCATACATTACGTAATTTTATCATAAGCATTACGTAATTAACTAACATCAAAATAATATTAAGTAAAAATATTTTTTTTACCAATGGCACTACGATGTTGTCATATTTGCTATTAGCTCCAAGCTTGCTGTTGTCTAGTATTTCTATCTTCGGGTTCTTCATGTTGAAACATATTACATATATGTGGTCCGAAGATACGATGGGCATGAACAACAAATCCACCTCATTGACTGATTTTATTTCATTTTTGCTAAGTGCAAGATTTAGGTTCGCTGTCATGGTGTCCATTCGCTTTAAATCATCATATTGAGGCGTGAAGCAGTCACTTGGCTGTAAATTTAGCATACATTACGTATTTTAGCATAACCATTACGTTATTATAATTTATGTATTACATGAAAAAGCTAAGGAGCATACCAGAATATTTGTTTGAACAAACAATCTAAATGGTGAACCCGGAGCTCTTTTCTTCTCGTCGTGGTTCAGCACATGCGACCATGCATCCAAACATTAGATGATAATGTTATCCCAGGGTATAAGCATTCAAATACCACTTTGAAGAATGGAGTCCCATCTGCTGGCTCGAATACAACGTCACTGTGGAAGATAAGTTTTAATACACATTACGTAATTTTTTGTAATAAACTATGTTCTGAAAATATTCATTATGTAATTTTTCTAATAACAAATTAAAGTAATATAAGGTTTTTCTTACTGTGTTGCCTCGGTTGCTGCAAATATAAACTGCGCAACTATGTTTTCATCTTCAGTTATTTTGTTCTTCATCACCACCTGCCGTTGAATGTAAGGAGACTTCAGAGGTCCAGCCAACATCCTTCCTCTTTTTGCACGTTCAACGTGTTTATTGGCTATAGTTGACTCCAGTGATTGACTAACTATTAGTCTCCCTACTGTTTTTGGTGTTTTGATATCAGCTTCAGAGTTTTGTAGGAATGGTAGATCTGGAATTACATCTGTAGGTGTATCAACTTGTGAGATATTCAGATCGAAACTTGGTCCTTCATAGGTTTCTTTCTGTATTTCTTCTACTTTGTTTCCTTCCGATGTCTCGATCTGTTTTCCTTTCCTAGATCTCTCTTCAAACTCATTCAATTCTTTCAAGAATTGCGAACTGACATTTTCGGATGATGTTTGTGTGGTTGAAGTTTGCAAAGCTGCATTTTTTTCTTCTTTGTCGGCTGCTTTTATCATCTCAGCAATCATATCTGTGCTGTCACTCTCTAGGGCCTCATTTCCTGATTTTAGTTAACAATTTATATATATTCATATAAGTTCCATTTAGTATAAACGTTTTTAATATACATTACGTAATTTTTTTTACCTTTATCGGCCGGTGGTTCATTTGTTGTTGCGTCTTTCAAAGCATCCATTATATCTGTCAAAGCTTCTTCTTTATTTGTTTCTTCAAGCTGTTCAGTTGCGGCAATCATTGCATCTAGCATTCCTGTGCTAACACTTTGCGAAGTTGTTGCCGTTTCATTCAAATTTTTTTTTTTCACCTGTAATTACGTATTATGATCATTAATAAGTTTTGACAAATAATCTGTTACGTGATTTTTTACCTTTATTGACAGGTGGTTCATTTCTTGTTGCATCGTTCAAAGCATCCATTATGTCGTTCACAGCTTCTTCTTCATTTGTTTTCTCAAGTTGATCAGTTGCGGCGATCATTACATTTAGCATTCCGGTGCTAACACTCTGTGAAGTTGTTGTCTTTTCATTCAAATCTTTCCTTTCACCTGTAATTACGTATTCTGATCATTAATAAGTTTTTGACAAATAATGTGTTACGTGATTTTTTTTACCTTCTAGTGTTTCAGCTGCAATCACTATTGCATCTAGTATCCCTGTGCTAACACTGTTCTGGTTTTCCTTTTCACCTGCAACTACTAATATACTTTTTTTATATCCATTACGTAATTTTTAACTAACTTTTTTATCATTTAAATATACATTACGTAATTTTTACCTTCTATGTTTTTCTCATTACTTGATTTGTAACTTGCTACCCATGACTTCCATTTTGTTTGCTTCTCACGTATAATGTTGCTGTCTAAAAAATTTGAAGTGGCTTCTTCGAAAATTTCATCTATTTCAGCAACATATGTTTGAAACTTCTCCATTTTGTTTTCTATTTTTGAAATCCATTCCTGCAAACAATACGTGAATAAATTACATGATTTCTGTTGATGTTTGACATAATAAATTACAGTTACTTACATTCTCATTAACTGGGTAAGGACTTTTGTTTTTCTTCTTTCCCATTGTCTTTTTCCTTGTTGACCCTTTTATGCTCTCATCTGTTGATTTTTGAGTTGCAACTTTTTGTATTTTTGGTGTTGTTGTTGCCTTATTTGCATCACCAGCCTGCAAACATTACGTGATTTTTTAAAATCCTATATACATATGCATGTTATGTAATTTATATACAGTTATTGCACTTACGTTAGGAACTTGTGGAGTGTTGTAATTTTCCAAGATTTCATCAATGTCAGAGAGTGATTTTGTTGTTTCAAAGACGTTGTTGAATTCTTCTGAATCTTGATTTTGAAGATTATCCACGAGGATTTGTTGTTCAAGAAAGATTTGCTGTTCATCATGCTGAATGTATGCATCTTCATTCTTACCATCTTCTTCCATTTTTTCTGCATCACCTTCTTCACCATCATAATCATCTCCACCAACACCACCAGCATCTTCATTTCCACCATCATCTTCTTCATCCTCATCATTATGTCCTTCTTCATCTCTAGGACTTTCTACTTCATCATTTCCTTCTTCATCCTCATCAATGATCTTCTTTATCAGTTGAAAATGGCCCATTGTCATACAAATGTTTATCAACATCAGACAAATTTTGGGTGCTAATGTACTTAATTGCTGGTGTTTGTGCTATTTCAGGAGCATGTGATAACCTCTTTTCATGTACATAAAGCATCTGTCATGTGAATAAAGTTAACATTTGATCATTACGTAATTAGAAATAACACATTACGTAATTTGTATTTATTATACATTTACATAATTATGAATAAAAAACATACCGCAAGAAAAGGCAAAGGTCCATTATACATTTCAGTTCCGTTCCAGCTTGCCTTCGTTCTTTTGAGACAGAAAATTAAGTACTCACACCAATTCAATTTTTTGATTGATTTTTCATCTGTCACTCCTTTCAAGAACATTTGATTTACTGTTGAACTCTTTGTTACTTGCCCAAATATAGAGTTGTAAAGTACAAGGAAGTTCAACTTGAAAATCCAGTCTCCGCTTTTGCTTTCAATTATTTTCTTCTTCACATCCGAGATTAAAATCTTGTTATGTTCAAACTGGGACTTCCATACAGTAACCGTGTTAGATGAACCCTTCCTTGGTTTGTTCTTTTCATTTACTGTCTGGTTACCCATTGGGACACCAAGGACTTGTTGAACTTTGTTGCTTGTAACTTGAATGATGTGGTTTCCTACATTCAACTCATCTCGTCTATCATCATAATTCACTAATAACCATCTTGCTAACTTTGTTGGCACTGTTTTAATGTTCATTGATAAAAAAGCTTCAAATCCCATCTGTTTGATTGTTTTTTTCTGTGCACTTGATAAGCTTGCCATCGCCTCATTCATGTTATCAACAGAAGCCCTTACTTGTAATTTTATATTCGAGTACAGAACAAATTGCTTTCTTTGTGGTGAATTTTGAGGCTCTTCTGGTGAATTTGCAGGCTGTTGTTGTAGAAGTAATTCATTTTCATTGATCTCTGCGTTATTATCAAATGTTATAATTACGTAACAATGACAGAATCATTACAAATTTCATTACCAAAATAACGTAATATAGACATATAATCATAACTAGTGTTTTAATTTACCAAAATTGCTTAACAATGACAGAATAACTACATTTTCATTACCAAAATAACGTAACAAAGACCTAATCATAAACTAGTGTTTTCATTTATAAAATTGCTTAACAATGACAGAATCACTACATTTTCATTACCAAAATAACGTAACATATACATAATCATCATATATTTATGGCCAGAATCATTACAAATTTCATTACCAAAATAACGTAATATAGACATAATCATAAACTAGTGTTTTCATTTAACAAAATTGCTTAACAATGACAGAATAACTACATTTTCATTACCAAACTAACGTAACAAAGACATAATCATAAACTAGTGTTTTCATTTACCACAATTGCTTAACAATGACAGAATAACTACATTTTCATTACTAAAATAACGTAACAAAGACATAATCATTACAAATTTCATTACCAAAATAACGTAATATAGACATAATCATTTCTAGTTCTATTAATAAAATTACGTAACACAGACATACTTTTTTCCATTACTAAAATCATGTAACATTGACATAATCACTACATTTCCATTACCAAAATAACGCAATATAGACATAATTATGATGCACCATAGACATAATCATTTTTCTAAAAGCATGTAACATTTTTGACAGAATCACTACATTTCGATTACTAAAATCACGTAACACATAACAAAATAAAATTCTCTGTACCATTTTTCTTTGAAGGCCTGTCATGGTTTGCTTTTGTTCTTCTCTCTGATTTGTCAGTTTTATCCTTGGTTTTTTGAATTTTGCTAGGGCCTGATAATTAGAAATACGTATTTTAGTACAATTTCACAACGTATTAACAATATTAATTCACGTAATACTTATTTACCTTCATCAACGTCGTTCTTTTCACCTTCATACTCTGTTCCTCTTTTTCTTCCTGTATCATGCATAATGTAAGTTATTATATAGTTTTTCATTGTAAAATTTGGTACAGAATAACGTAATATACTTACTTTCGTATACTTTTGAGTATTTCATGGTTAATCTTCTGTAGAAATGGAGTTTATTGATGATTTTAACTAGGGTTTCAGAGTTTATTATGTAATTTTGGGGAGAAGTTTTGAGCGATTAATGAGACTGAACGGTCTCTTATAATTTGATTTTAGAAAAAAATGACGATTATACCCTTATTAACTGTCTAATCTCTCACTTATTTACGAAATTGACACCGCGTACTTTTTAATTAATGACGTAAGATTATTGATTGATCGACGGTTAATATTCCTTCGCACGATTGTGTGTTTTTGTAGAATAACCGTCCCATATATATATATATATATATGTTTTTGTAGAATAACCGCCCCCTATATATATATATATATATATATATATATATATATATATATATATATAGGCCAAGTATTCACAAGAAACCCAAAATTTTGAAGAAACTCCCGCAAACCCACCTAGTGGAC
The DNA here is from genome assembly GCA_028751855.1 of Ambrosia trifida. Classification (NCBI taxonomy): domain Eukaryota; kingdom Viridiplantae; phylum Streptophyta; class Magnoliopsida; order Asterales; family Asteraceae; genus Ambrosia; species Ambrosia trifida. The sequence continues at coordinate 62,472,220 of CM054131.1, forward strand.
TAGATTAATCTACACAACACTCTTTATTATTTTAATTAATAAGGGTAAAATAGTATTTTCACCTTTCCCCCCTCTTTTTTAATTTGAATATTCTCTCATCCCTCCTATATAAACAACTCACACTCTCTCTTCATCTCTCTTCCACCATCTTCATCAAGATTAATCCCACCACCACCACCATCTTCATCAACATTCATACGAGATCTATGATTTTTGCTTGAAGATTAAAAATGAAACTGTTGATCTGGTACAACTCTTCCTCTTCATCTATCTCTTTTTTTTATAAGATTTTGCCTTTGCTCCTGTCTGACGACCTCTCTGTTTTTTGTTAAATTCATATATTTTTTTTTGTTTCTTTAATGTGAATCTTGGGCTGTTTGTCCATATAGTAATATACACCCAAAGAGATAAATATTCATACACACACAGTTTCAAGGGATCGGTAATTTGGGGATCTTTTTTAATAATTTAGGGTTATGGAGGTTAATGAGGGGGAAGTTGTTGCATTTTCAAGAACCCCCCCCCCCCCCCAAAATCAAACTTTTTGAACCCAGGCTGTTTTAAACAAATTAAACAAACGTTGCTGCATTTTTTTGTTATTTTTTTTGTAATTAAACGTTTTGTAATTGATTTGTATTTGTTCTTTTTTTTTGTAATTAAACGTTTTGTATTTGATTTGTTTTTGTTTTGTTTTAAACAAACGTTTCGAAGTTGCTGTATTTTTTTTGTTTTTTTTTGTAATTAAACGTTATTATTATTATTATTATTAATATTATTAATGATTTGTATTTGAATTGGGACTAACTGTTGGTGGGTGTTTGGAAAAATGGTTTTTGGTAAATGGTGATCACCATGTTTTGATTTTTAATATGATTTTGAAAGAGGTTAGAAAACATTTAACGGTTAGAGTTTGAATTTGAGCTAATTAGTGTTTAGTAATAGGAAGTTGTTTGTGATGGTTTTGAAAATGTATGTTTGCATCTGTTTCGTATGTAACTCCATAACTAATCATGTTTACACGTAGGTAGCATACATTAACACGTAGGTTTACATATTAATTAACCTTTTTTATATGTTATTATTATTAATATGTTTTTTTAATCAAAATTAGTGAATTTTAATGTCTCTTAACATATGCAACAATATGTCTGATTTCTTTTTTTTACCAGTATGTGCATGGTTGTATGAGTATTATAATGTGTGGAATGTATGTTTGCATCTGTTTCCTATATTGCGCCTGTTTCGTATGTAACAACAGAACTAAGTTGTTATAAATTAGTTACCGATTTTTTTACAGATACAAAGGTTTGATTTTTTGACTTTTCATGTAGGTTCAAGTGTGATATTTATTGGTGTTTGTAACACCCCAACCGATGGCGGAAACATCGGGATGTCACGTAGTGATGATTGTTCAGTAGCTCATGGTGAATAATAAATTTCATTAAATGATTTAAATAAATTACATACAATTGTTCTACAAGAATTCGTACATCAAATTGAATAAAACTATGCACATATCTTCAAGCAAATCTTCAAGCAAGTAGAACCTGAAACATGTTAAGTTGAAAATATTTTGGGTCAACAAAAGTTGGTGAGCATTACATAGGTTTTGATAATCAAATGAAATTGTTGTGCAATTCATGTGTCATGGCAATCCAGTCCATATGTGAAAACATACTAGAAGTAAATCGAGTGCATAATCAACCATTGTGACTGTTGTATTGTGGTACATCCCATACGCTCATGGTTCACTCGTTTATATTGCAGTAACAAACACCCACGCAACCTTTGTAGGAGGCACGTATCCGGGTGGGATTGTCAGTCCAATAGATCTATCAATGTATACTGTCGGCTGATGAATGTTTATGCTAGAATTGTGCTTACCCTAGTCATGTTCAAGACATAATGCAACATAGAAATACACATAGACACATTGATGATTGAATTGCATAAATAATGTTGTAACATGTTTCACCCCAAAAATGGTGATAAATAGAAAAGGGGCTATGTAAAACTCACCTTAGCAAAATGTTATATATGTTGAAAAATTGAATAGTGGTGTTGCCCAAATGTGTCAAGTATCACCATATAATAAAGTAATAAATATGTCTAAGTCTATCTAGTCTGTATATGTTCTAGGGCTTCGAATTGGGGATAAATGCTTGTTTGATTAATATCAAAAATGTTTGATAATTGAGGGAATATTAATAAATGAATAACCAAAAATCTTTTTAGGGAATTTAAATTTAAGATGGTCACAATAGTGTGTTTAAAGTGTAAAAATAATTTTTACAAAATTATTTTCTTTAAAATAGAATATTAATTATATTTATAACAAATTGTTAAAATTTAACTTTAATATTTAAAAATATTAAAATTTAAGAATTATAAGTTTAAAAATTATATTTCTGTTCCAAATAATCAGAAATAATTTATATAAAATTTTGGTGCAAAAATATTAAAAATTGGATTTATTATGATTTAATTATGATTAAAACTAACAAAAATTGATTAAAAATATTAAATAAATGATTTTTCAGAAATAAAAATCATTTCTGAAAAGCTTAATGTTATAAAAACTCAGAATAAATTTTGTGGAAATTTATAAGATTGTTTAGATATTTTAATAGAATTTTGTAAATATAATAGAATAAAATTGATTTATTTATTAAGTATATTAAATAAATAAATTTTTGAAAACTAAAAATTGTGAGTTAAACCTTTTTATCAGTTTAACTAATAATAATTTTTGTAGAATTATTAAAATTGTTTTATTATTTTATAATGAATTTATAAGATATAAATAATATATATATATATATATATATATATATATAAAATTGATTGTTTTTGAGTAAAACAAAGAAAAAGGAAAAAAAAAAGATGTGGCTGCCGGGTTTCGAACCCGCGTGGCCGGCTAGACAAGCACCAAGCACAACCACTTGGTCTAGACCTGTGGTTGTGTTTGGATTCAGTTTGTTAAAACTTTATAACTTAATCAAATTTCGTGTTCTTCCCCAAATAAGGCTTTCGAGCCCTAGTTTTTGCAATCGATCGAATCACACAACATTAACCCAATTAATCATGGGGTTAATGTTGTGTAGGTTCCGATTAATGAAACCCATCAAAGATTACGAACTTACAAACTTGTTTAAGGTACGATTTAGTCAGTCAAGCCCGAAGTCAAAGAACACGATCAAAAACACCAGAAAACAGTTTTAATGTAGAAATTGGAGGTTGGAAGAGGATGTTCGGCGATTGTAGGAAGTCCAGAAGAGTTCAATTTATAGTGAACGGGTCTGTTTCGTTGAATTGGAAATCTTTGACTCGCTATGAATGTTTTACGCGTCCAAGAGCTAAAAATGGTATGAATTGAAGGGTAATTGAATGTGTAATTACTTGTGATAGGCTGGCAATCATGTAATCACTCCTTCCATGGATCAATTACGCGTTTGTGATGGTTAATTTTGGTAGCTACCCGTCACAGTTGACTTTCCCAAGTCAACTGTGAAGTATTAGGGTCATGTTAAGTATAATTGAGGCTGGAAATGGAACAAGACACTTGTGTAGAGCAGCTGGTTTGGTGTCTGTTTGACTCGGCCATGGGCTCGGGTTCGAACCTCGGCCCATGCAAACATTTTTTGACTATTATTTCTTATATATATATATATATATATAATATAACTTTATAGTATGATACTAGGGGTCCAAATGCGTCACGAAATATTTTTATAGAGCACGATATTGATAAAAATTCGGCGTTTTATGACGTAATGTAAATAGTATTTAATGCGAAATGTTACAGTGTTGGATTACATGTAGGTAGCATACGTTAACACGTAGGTTTACATATTAATTAACATTTTTTTTATATATTAATTAAACAAAAGTCACTAATCATGAGATGAAATATATGTTGCGTCTGTTTCGTATGTAACAGCAGAACTAAGTTGGTATAAATTAGTTTCTGATTTTTTTAACAGATACAAAGGTTTGATTTTTTTTGACTTTTCATTAGTTATACATGTTTTTTACTTTCAACACCAGTTGCATATATTAATTAAAACAAAAGTCACTAACTATGGGATTAAATCTATGTTGCGTCTGTTTCGTATGTAACAGCAGAACTAAGTTGGTATAAATTAGTTTTCTGGGATGTATATTTTTGTGGCTGTATGTTCGTATCTGTTTCGAATGTTTTTTTGAATCCAGATAGTTAACATTCGTTAAGACCGGGGGGTGGGGGGTGTGGGCTTTCATGTAAATTGATGATTTTGTTTTCTTTTTGCAGGTGAACATATTTTTTTGCATTAAAGATGAAGATGATCATCAAGAATGAAGTGTAGACAATTTTTTTTTTTTTTTTATATATGATAGTTTTTTTTTTAGGATTTGTTGATTGTAATGACCGTTTTATGGATCATTTTTGTTACGTTTATATGTTGTTTTGTAATTGATTTTTTTTTTATAAATTTATACATTTTGTTTGTAATTAAAAGTAGTGAATTTTGAAAAGTAAAATCATATGGAACTTGGTATGTATATAACAGACGTAACAAAATGTCTATTACCATATCAATTCTCGTTACGTATGCAACAATTCTGGTGCTGGTACAATAAAACGAAAAAAATATGGTCTAATAAAAAAAATAATAAATCAGCATTTTTTAAATAATATAATCTGGCAACTCAGTTTTAACCTATGTAACACAACAAATGTTACATATGTAACACGGGACGTCTGACAGCTTATATAAGAATGTGAAAAAAGTAAGAGAGAGATGATGTGATGGGGTGTCATATCAGCTTTTGTCATACTCTTTTTCAGAAAAATTCAATTACCCTATTACCCTTTATTGTCCTTTTTCACATATTTAATTAAATCAATATTATAGAAAAAATGGTGACCATAGATTAAATGGATGGATGGTTAGGATTGAGTTTACAAGGTTTCTTCAATTTGAGTGGGTTTTTATTTGAACATTCCCCTATATATATATATATATATATAGGGGGAAAGATCTTGCACAAAGTGTTTCTTTAGTAAGAACTGTGAGAATTGTAGATGCATATGTTGCGACTAATGCTATTGGATTGCGAATTACAAATGTTTTGTTCGATGTCGTTTGGTCGAATGTGGAAAGATGAACGGTCGAAGGTAGAAAGAATGGTCGAAGGAGCATCAGGGAGGTCGAAGGAAAAATTATAGATTATAGTGTCTTGGTTCGCCCATGTCGAATGGTCGAACCTGCACATTCGACCAAGTGATTTGGGCGAATGTGCAGGTCTATATAAGGTCGAATCAGTTTTTGAAATGTAACTTTTGGTCACTTGTTTTCCCTCCTTGCGTGTGTTCTCCCTAGGTTATCTTATTGAGTCTGTAAAAGTGTTTTATCATTATAAACTACATTTTCAAGTGTAATTGATTATTAAAGTGAATGAATTGAATATGTTTATGACGATTTCTGTGTTTTGCTAGTTTTATTATCATTTTGTGATCAATTCAGGGATTCCGCACCTGAATTGAACTTGTTTGATCATTATTTTTGTTGTTTAGACGATCCTATGCGCATACAAAGTGGTATCAGAGCCATTTGGATCAAACCAGCACAAATTGATAATATTACAGCTGATTTGGACCCAATTTTGATCAAAACTTTATGTTTTTCATTGATAAACTAAATTTGGTGTTAAATTGATTAATTTGAACTTGTTTTCATGGATAAAACTCAAAATTCTCTTTGTTAAACTTGTTCCGAATCTAATCCGAAGCAAAACCTGCATAAGATCATCAAATTTCATTAACATTTGAAAATTTTTGATCAAAATCACTGATTTTCAAAGAATAACCGTTTTTCAAACATGAAGGGTCAAACCTAGGGAGATTTGGTCGAAAGTGAGAGTATTTGGTCGAACCAAGGATTATTTGGTCGAACGTGGAGTGTTATTTGGTCGAACCTAGAAAGTTGTAGTGTGTAATTGTTCATTCGACCTTATTGGGTACATTCGACCAATCGAGTGGTCGAACGTGGGTATAAACAGTCGAAAGTGAACTGTGTTTGTTATTTTCTACATTCGAACTTTATCAAACGGTCGAACGTGGACTAATTTTCACATTCGACCACGCGATCATTCAAAAGGGTCGAATGTAGAAACTGTTATAAAATTTTTCTAATCGTTTCGTGTTTAATCATTTTCAGAGTGACATGTGGAATTTTCCTACAACACCACGACCTAATACAACACCACAACAGCAGACAACCTTGGATCCTTGGTAAGTAGCTGCTCAAAAGTCTAGTCAATCATCCCAACCGATTAACTATATGGCGATGACTAGTTCTATGCCCCAACAAGTTGCACAACCACAACCACAACCGATGGCTGATTATTGGGGAGTAGCAGCAGTGGCGGTACATTCTCAGACTACCAACGCGATTTCAACTCTTATTCAAGATTTATCTTTGGGTAGTGGGAGCCGTCCACCAAAGTTGATGGAAATGGTAGACTACAACACATGGAAGACCAAGTTCAAGATTCATCTTGAGGGAATGGGATTAGAAGGAACGGAAGCTTGGCAAATGATTGCTAAGGGCTATGTTGCTTCGATCTTGGAGAACACGGGTGAGCCGATTCCATTGGAAAGTCTTGCTGAGGATGAGAAAAAGAAATTTGCGGTGGAAAAGAAGGCGTTTTTCCCAACTGTCCCAGGCCATTAATACTGATCTCTTACATCAGTTTGGGTCTTGCACTACGTCTAAACAGTTGTGGGACATGTTAAGAAATCGTCATGATGGGAATGAGAAGACGAGGAAGTTGAGAATGGAGGAATTAAGAAAAGAGTTTGAGAACTTCAGCTATATGGGGAATGAGACGCTGAAGGAGTTGATTCCAAGGTATTGTCACTTGTTGACTGAGCTTTCAAGCTACGAGATTAACATACCAATGTCTGAGCTGGTGGACAAGTTTGCTGATGCGTTGCCACCAATACTGGACCATCAACAAGTTTATCCAGAAGCTTGAGAATAAATAGATGGAAGAAAAGAGGAAAGCAAAAAGAGCTCAAGTTCCTCAGAATCCGGAGTTATACCACGGTAGTGCATCTTCATCTCTTGCTAGTTCAAGTTCTAGTTCAAATGTTGCTCCACACATAGCGTGCGTTTCCAGCCATGTAGAACCATCCAAAACACCTATCAATTGCCTTGCTCAAACTTCATCTTATACCCCACCATCATATCCTAATACAACTTTCATCCCACCATTTTCACCAATGCAACAAGCAGCTTGTTATTCTGCAAGCTTAAACCAACCTCAACAACAATCTTATATTCCTCAAGTGAATCAAACCCAAATAAACCAAACTCAATCTAATCAGAGCCCAATTGTGCTGGAGACCTCGAACTTGAACCATGTTACTATTGAGATTGCACAGCAACATGTAGCATTGGTGTCAGCTATGGTAGCTTCTTATAACGGACTAGTTGCTAGTCAAATTGGTAACAACAACTTAACCAGTGAAGACTATGCACAAATTGACAAAGAAGAGATGGAGCTCATTGATATCCAGTAGGCATTTGCTAGTGTTATGAGGAGAGCTACTGAATTCATTGAGAAAACTGGAAGAACTAATCTTTCTACTTCTCCAAACACCACATATGGCTTCAACAAAGCCAAAGTGACATGTTTCAATTGTGGTGGGAAAGGTCACTTCAAGAGGGAATGCACACAGCCAGCACAGAAGGGGAACATAAATCCTTTCAACACTAACTACCAAAACCGTCAAACCCAAAATCAGGTATTTTACCAAAGTCCAAATATTTCAAGTTTTCAACCACAAAACACCTATCAAAACCGCCAAAACACTTCACAAAACAACACTGCTAGACAAACCACTACACAAAACCAGAACCAGAACCAAAACCAAAACCAAACACCACAAAATCCAAACCGAACAATCATTCCTATTTCTACACCAAACACACAAACCCAATCAGATAACCAAAACCAGGCCTTGGTGATACAGAAAGATGAGGGATTTGATTGGACGGGTATGCAGTTGGGTGTTGAGGAGATTACCACTGGTAATGTGGCATGTGTTGCACAGAAAATGGATTTGGATGAGCCGGTGTGTGTTGAAGAAGAGATAGTGACTGAGAAGATGTCTGAAGTGAAAATTGAGGAGTTGAGTGAAGAAAGTGATGATTGTGTTGAAAAGAAGTCGGGTTTGATTCTTGACTCTGTTACTGATGTGCCAGAACAGTATGATTCAACTTATTCTGATGTGGAGAGTGAGTCTGATTCTGAAGCTAGTGTTAACTCACTGGATGATGATATCGACCAATTGCTTGCTGAAGCTGATTTTCTGATGACCCGCAAATCATGCATGGTGAATGATGCTTGTACCAGAATTGATTATTCAAAGTTTTTCGCTGGTAAGGAAGCACACTTTGCACTGATGGCGATGACAGAACCTCCAAAGCAGGTAAGTACTGAATCTAATCTTGATATGAATAGTAAGAAGTATTGTGGTGCATGTGATCGATTGACAGAGGATAATAAGCAACTCAGGGTTCAGCTTGAGAGTGCTAAGATCAATTGTCAATCGTATCAGAAAGAAGCACGTGAGTTTAACAGAGTGCTTGATGGTTACAAGAAAGACATTTCAGAACTCAAAAAGACTTTATCTTTGAAACAACTAGCCATTAACAATTACATCAATGATTTAGAAAATACAAAACTGGAAATGGCTACCATCAAGTGCTTTGCAGAAAAAGTGAATAAGAAACTTGAGAGTTATAAGCATATTGCTTATGTTGTTGATCATATCATAGAGGAGCCTTCACAGTCTAGTAGTGCAAACTACAAGGCCGTCCCATCTCCAGTGTTATTTGAAAACCATACTTTACATTCAATAACACGGAGAGCTCAGCTAAGTCTGACTCGACATCGGATGATGAGTCAAACACTTCTAGTGTGGGAGACCCAAATTCCAATGTTCGACCAATCTTGGGACTAAACAATGAAGGTGTAGTAGCTGTAACTGATGATTCCGACTCTGAGGATGACAAATCTGAGAAGGTGTGTGATATTCTTGTTGAAAATCACATAATTACAAATGAACCTGTGTCACCATCTCAGATTGTGCATCCCATGGCTAACGCTCATCGAGCGAATCAATCAGTTAAGCCTGTTGAAAAGAACAATCAAAGTGACAAACCCGTCAAGATTTTCTATCGGATGATTGGATCCGATAAGATAATGTCTGACGAGGAACATCCAATCAAATTTGCCAATTATTCAAAGATTGAGAAGATTTGGCAGGAGAGTACCATTTGGTTCCCAAAGCATGAGCGAACAAATGATGTACCTCCAGAGATCTTAGAGAGAATTTACTTGGATATTCCAAAAGAACCGAAAGTTCATGTCACAGAATTTATCAAGCCAAAGAATAAGGCTAACAGTTTTCTTGAGCCGACTTACTCCAAGGACCCAGCTCCTGAGAGTCTTAGAAGGAAGTGTGTGGATGATCAATATCCTATCACTACATATGCTAAGTCGAACGCCAAGAACAACTTTGAGGAATACTGTGCGTGTTAGAAATGCGAGGAGAGGGGGCATTTACTTGCTCACTGCCCGTATGTTAGGCACAAAAGGCACGAGGTGGAAATGAAGCAAACATATCAGAGTCCAGTCGATAATCATTGTTATCCACAAAGACGACTTGTCCCTCAACCTGCACCGTTTTATAATCAAAGCAAATATTTTCAAAAGAGGGAAAATCGTCAGATGACATATGATCGTCGTAACCGGATAGCAAATGCGAAACCCCTTAAGAAACCGATGGTGAACACAACTGTTGACAAGAAAAAGGTTCCTGTAAAACCTACTGTCAAATCAACAGTTGGACCTGTCTCTGTTAAATCAGAGAAGGTAACCAAGAAAGTTTCATTCAAAGACGAAGTAAAGAAACCGGTTGAGACCCTAAAATCTCAAATTCGGATCTTGAAACGTTCAGAACAGTATTGGTCACCAAAGGGTTCTCAAGGTGCTTCATCTTCACAAGTGAATGAGCATGTGAACACTGAAAATGAAAAAGATTTAATTGATCAGAAAAAGATCAATTCAAATCAATTTGTCTGTGAGAAAGAATCTTTGAAACTCACAGTTCAAAGACCCAAGACCAAGCAGGCTTGGGTCCCCCGAAAAATTTCTTTTACTTGATATGTGCAGGGAGCTTCATCTGGCCCTGTGAGCAGTCTTTGGATTGTTGACAGTGGAGCTTCTGGTCACATGACAGGGGATCTATCGCTACTGTTCGATATCAGAAATATTAATGGAGGTTATGTAGCGTTTGCCGGAAACAAGGGTGGATACATTACCATGGAGGGTAGTGTAAGTAATGGGATAGTGAGTTTTGAGAAAATTTCGTATGTGAAGCAAATCGATTATAATCTGCTCAGTGCCAGTCAGATATGTGATAAGCAGTTTTCAGTATTCTTTGAGGACAAATCTTGCTATATACTCAAGCCGGGATTCGTTTTACCAAAAGAGTGGGTGATGTTAAAGGCACCGAGAGTGAACAATTTGTACATTCTCAACATGTCAAAAGCTATGACTACACAAGGCCAAGTCACGTGTTTTCTCTCCAAGGCTACTGAAAAAGAATCAATCATGTGGCATAGGAGGATGGGACACATTCACCTTCGAAAGATGAATCAATTGGTGAAGAATGAACTTGTCACAGGCGTGAATGTTAAACATTTTCATTTAAATGACAAGTGTGTGAGTTGCAAGAAAGGAAAGCAGCACAAGCAATCCCATAAGCGAAAGAAAGTCAATTCCGTTGAACTGCCACTTAAGCGTTTGCACATGGATCTGTTCGGACCGGTCAAATGTAAAAGTCATGCTGGTGAATTGTACTGTCTTGTGGTTACCGATGACTATTCCATATTTTCATGGGTTATGTGCTTGCATCATAAGAGCGACACGTTTGATAATTTGAAAGTTCTGTTCACCCGATTGGAAAATGTCTATGGTCTCAAGATCAAGAGAATTAGGAGTGATAATGGGACGGAGTTTAAAAATGCACAGATGGAAGCTATTTGTGAAAACAAAGGAATTCATCATGAATACAGTGCTCCGTATACCCTTCAACAGAACGGTGTCGCAGAACGCAAAAGCAGGACTCTAATTGAAACGGCAAGAGCAATGCTTGCGGACTCCAATCTTCCAGTAATGTTCTGGAACGAAGCAATTTACGCAGCTTGTTATACTCTTAATCGTGTTTTAACGGTGAAGAAGTTTGGCAAAACTTCTTATGAGCTGTTGAATCGACGAAAGCCGAACTTAGAGTATCTAGAACCGTTTGGAGCTCCGTGTACAATGCTAATCCATCTGAGAAGTTCGCACCAAAGGCTGAAGAAGGATTCTTTGTTGGATATGCAACCCCGCTCAAACGGGTATTCAACAAACGAACTCGTCAGGTCGAGGAGTGGACAAATGTCGAAGTTCAAAGATATACTCAGAATGTACAGGGTAGCGGTCCAGACTGGATGTTTGATTACAAAGATTTCTTTGAATCATTCAATCTAGATAGCTTGGTTGAAGAGGCTGTATTATGATTATATTACGAGGTCGAAAACGCAGTGACATCACCGTTGGTGCGTCCGATTATAGTAAACCGTCAAACAGCTTCTAATGATACCAACGCTCCTGCAGTCGAAGAAGAGGTATTTCAGGAAGCTTCCACAACTCTTAATTCATCGGAATCTGAAGATGACGATGATGTTACAAGTGAAGCTGTTCAAGATGTTGCTACAGAGACACCATCAGTGAACCCAAATCCTAATGTTGCTTCATCATCAAATTTGGGTAATGATCTGGATTTGACAGAGAATTTAACTACTCAGACGGGAGTGCAAGTACCTGATTATCCGGAATCTCGGATACATCGGATTCACCGGATCAAGCAGGTTATTGGTGATCCTGGTAGCAGTGTTATGACGAGAGGTCAACTGAGGAATGCAAACTCACCAGAAAACCTTGGCGCTCTTGCTTTATATGCCAAAATTCAAAAATCAGGTTTTCAAAATGACTGGCCTTTTGCTTGTTATGTTTCGCAGGTCGAGCCGCGGACATACAAGGACGCTCTTTTTGATGACGCTTGGGTAGAGGCTATGCAGGAGGAGTTATTACAGTTTCAGAAACTCGGAGTGTGGATACAACAAAAGCTGCTGCTCACAGGTTCTTTGGATACAACAACAGATGGTGGACTACGGTTTGCAATTTCTTAAAACCCCTATTTACTGTGATAATGAAGCCGCAATTGCATTAACAAAAGACTTAGTAAATCACTCGAAATCTAAACATATCCGGATCAAATATCATTTTATCCGTGATTGTTACGCAAAAGAGTTGATCGATATGGTCAAAATCCACACTGACTATCAACGTGCAGATCTTTTTACCAAAGCTTTTGATAAATCAAGATTTGAATATCTTTTAAAAGCTAACGGTATAAAAGAAAAACAAGACTGATCACCACCTCAGTTTATCGCTTTTTAGTTTAGTTTTTATTGCTTTTCAGAAAAATACAAAAATCCAAAAATATGTTTTACATTTTTTTAGATAGATTTTATTTTCAGAAAAAACAAAAACATTGAAAAAGTCAAAAACCCATAAAAATTAGAAAAACCAAAAATGATTTCCTAGAGAAAAAGGGAAAATGATAGTACATCAGTGGGGATCTGACGCATGCTAAAGAATTGTAATGCAATATAAGGCGTGTGTCTGAGTCTGTGTGATGTGTTGATAGGCTTCGTAGACCTATTACTGCGTGCCTGATACATACATATCAAACGAATTGTTGTGTGGATGAACTCCTCATGGGCATATGGTCTTAGTACCGTAATTTCGTTTGATAGGGTATTTGTACAAAATTCGGAGGTTTCGGGTCGTTATGTTATTACTTGTCTGGGGATAGCCTCTCTGATCTTCTGCTGTAAGTCATTACGGACCTAGACCAGGCAGGGTGTCTTTATAAAAGAGCTTTAAAGCCAAATCCGAAAGTTACCGAATTGAGGAACTTTTCATGTATGACGATAATCAAAGATTATCTATTACATCGTATCCAATCATTGATGCAAATCATGATTGATATTAGCCCTCAACCTGGTAGAGTGCACAAGTTACTTTGTTGCATTGATTTGCTGACCTGTATACCTCTGTGCCTCATACCTTGTAAATTACAGATGACGAAAGCATAATCATGCGTTACAATGAGTCTTTGTGCATTTACTTCTTGATACGAGAGTATGTCGTGTGCGTGGGAACCACAGACAATTGAGTTTATACTATAAATAATAATATCAGTCTAAAGCACTACACAACAGTCTGCATGTAAGTTTATGTGGATCACAATATCAACAGTTGCCAGATCACACATTGTCTTTAATGATAATAAATCAAAAAGATCAACGGTGTGATCAGATTTCTCAATAACTGATATGATCCCCTTACCGGAAATCACAAAACATTTACTGCTTTATCCTTTTATTTTGAGCATTTTACATTTCTCGTCAAAAATACAAAACTCAAAAAGATTTTAGGTGTGTTTTAACAAAAAGTTTAGAAAATCCAAAAAGATTTTACATTGATAGCTGATGGTAGTTGATGATGATTTTCTAAGACTTGATGGACCATTTGAGTTTTGTCATCTTTAAATAAGAAATAATGAATGTCGGATGCTTAAACGTTGAAAAATATTTTGAACGGGACTCGATTTTGAGATTTGGTAAAATTTTCAAAAATTCCAATTTTCGTTGGGTCGAAGTTGGAATTTTAACTGCTCTTTCGAACCTTTCAAACGGTCGAATGTGAGTGTTCATGTGATATTTTCACATTCGAACCATTTTTCTACATTCGAACCTTTAAATAGGGTCGAAGGTGGAAAAAGTTTCACATTCGCCCTAGTCAAACGGTTGAATGTGGAGCCTATATATACCTGATCTGCACATTCGACCCCCACTTTCAAAAATTTTCAAATATCTGAGCTAAAGTGATCTTGTTGCCCGTGCATTAAAAATTATATCATTGTGTTCGTCTTGAATTGCTGATCATTTTGATACAACATTTGTAGGTTATCATCAACTATACAAGTCTGAATCATTGATTTTGTGCCTAAACCCTAACTGACATCAAAACTCAATTTTAAACTGTTAATTGTCATAACTTTTGATAAGGTTTCATTGCTTATGTGTTTTAGGGGGAGAATAAACAAAAACTAGAGTTTAAAACTGATCAGATTGTCCAATTGATGTTTTAAAACCATCGAACCCTAGTTTTTATTAGAAAACACATAATCAATGGATAATAATTGAAATTGCTGATTGGGAATGATTAATCGGTCATATTAGAGGGTATTCAAATCAAAATGGCATGATAAAACGAACCAAATCAAAATTTGATAATGAAGAAGATGAATAGTCTCCTTTGCCCAAATTCGTCTCCTTCGCCCAAATTCAAACGGTCGAATGTGACTTTTTGGGCGAATGTAGATGTTCAAACAGTCGAATGTACACTTTTACAAAATGATTTTCATATTCGAACCTTTAATCCCACATTTGAACCTTTGATTTCACATTCGTACCCTCGAACGGTCGAATGTAGAATCTGAAAATCAAAAAATTTCAAGTTTTGTTTATTTTGTCCGTTTTTAATGTGTTTTCTTGATTTGTTTTGCAGTCTAATAATGTCTGAACAGGAAAGTGCTGATATTCCCGCTGGATCTTCAGAGCAGGCAACTGGAAAGGAACAGATGGAAGAATTGCCATTTGAACCAGCGCACAACTGCTGTGCGTTTATGGGAGATTTAAAGAAACATCAAGAGTTCACCGGCATTGTAGATTTCTTGAAAAGAAGCCGAGTGATTGTTGCCCTTGCTACCCCTTCTATCATTTATAAAGACCATCAACAGGAGTTCTGGAAGAATGCCAGAATGGAATACTGGAACAATGAATCTGCTGTGGTTAGTACGATTCAGGGGGAGATAGTGTTCATTTCAGAAGATGACATTCGAGAGGCACTGAAGTTGCATGATGAGAAGAAGACAGATCCTAGAGAACTTTCATGGATTGAACAGAGAAAGTGCTTCCTACGAATGAAGTACAACAGACCGATAACTGATGGTTCGTTACACAAAGGGAAGCTATGCCCTCAGTTCAAGTATCTCGCTCACGTCATGTTGCACGTATTTGGATCAGTGAGTGGAGGGTATGATGTTATGAAAAAGAGCATTAGTTCTTTGATGGTGGCTCTTATATTGAACAAGCCGTTCAATGTATCTGGTATGATACTTGAACACATGTTAGAACCACTCAGAGGCTTAAAGAACAAGAAGTTTTTGCTTTATCCGAGATTCATACAGATGATACTTGATGAGAAGCATAAGAAGTTGAGAAGAGATCCTACCCAGATTGTTGTACAGGATCACATGAACCTGAACACACTTGTTGGAATGAAGGGTTATAAGGGTGTGCCGTTGAATGAAAGACCACTTCACAAGAACCTGTTTGGTCATCTGATCAACCCAGGATATGTAGATCCAGGAAAGAACAAGGTTAGACATGATAACAATGATTCAGACAAAGACAATCCTTTATGCCCAGTTGATCCAGTTGCAAAGAGAAAGCGTCAAGTTGTGAACGTTGGTGCAAAGACTGGAAAAGGCAAAGAGAAACAAGATGATACTGAACCCGCTCAGAAGAAGGTTTCTAGAAGACATAAAAGTGTAGCTAAAAAGGGATTACATGTAGTAGACGAAGTGTCTGTTGATTCTGAAGAGACACAGGAAGATGAGAGATGGGATTCGGAGAGTGAGACTGTAAAGAGCACCACGCCCAAGGCCACTGTGGCTGGTGAGTCTGAGAGTCTTAATAAGTCTGTGGAAGAGCAAAGGACAAAAAGTCCTATTGCATTGGATGAAACAGATGAAGGTTTGGGATTGGGATCCGAAGACTTTGTAGGATCGCCAAAGACAGGTGAGAAACAGAAGAAACCACAATATAAGAAGAAAGAGAAAGTGGAGAAGCCGATGGAGAAAAGGGCTAGAGATATAGGAAGTTTGATTGCAAGAAAGAAATTACCGTAGCATCTAGTTCCAAATCACCCATCACATCCCCAGCGGCAAAGAAACAAAAGACATCATATGCAACTAAACAAACTGAATTGCCAACTGATGAATTCAATGATGCACTGGATAGAGTGTTAAAGAAGTTAAAGAAAGGGAAGATTCCTGTTGCTGAAGCTTCGACACCTAAGGTTACTGTAGACAGTGATGTGATGACTGCAGTTAATCAGAAGCTTGCTGACATGATGAAGATTATAAATCAGCAACAAGCAGAGATTGAACAGTTGAGAAATAATGACAGAAAGATGTTAAGATTAAACAACTTCAGGAAGAAAACAAGAAGTTGTTGAAACATGAACAGAGAAACACCAGAAGGTATATTGCTATAAAAGAGGAGAACAAGAAGCTGAAAGCAAGTAACAAGAGTATGGATAATCAGATTAAAGACTTGTACTCTAAAGCTCCTCAATTACAAGCTGGTGAAGAAGATAAAGAGCGTGATGAAGAGGAAGTTGATTATGAACCATCTAATCAAGAAGAAGAAGAAGATGATGAGTTGGATGAGGATGCCGATGGTGCTCCTAAGAAGAAAAAGAAAGATGATGGTGATGATGATGGTTCAGGAGATGATTCAGGAGAAGATAATAGCTCTGCTAGTTCTGACAGTGATGATGATGATGACACTGACAAGTATAAGTGTGAGAAGAGAGGATCGGGAAAAGATATAGGAGGATCAAGTTCGAAAGCTCCTGGTGGAACCGTTGACGATGATAATATCTTTTGGAATGAGAAGATTAGATCGTTATCTGAAGATGACAAGAACTTATATCGCCAGATGTTGACTGACAGAGTCTGGACGATAGAGATGACAGGCAGATTTCCTGAGATATTTGAGTCGAATGACATGCGTTTTGAGTTGGAGTACAACGATCCTGACTTAGAAGATGGAGAAGTTTCTACAGCCATGTCTAAGGAGATATTGGAGGGACTGGCAAAACAGGTTGGTAAGTCTTTGGAGGAGTTGATGGCTGATAATCAGATACCAAATATACCTGAAAAAGAAGCAGGTAATCACTCCGATGACAGAGACGTTCCAGTATTTGAAGAGGTAGAGATTGAGGATATCACTAGCGAGGAATATCCAGAATATTTCAAGAATAACAAAGATTCTGGATTTCCTGAATTTACTGATGAGCTGTTAAGCCAGGCTGAGAAACTTGCTCATGAAAAGAGTAAGAAGTTAGTTGAAGAAGTGTTTCCAGATTGTCAAAAGCCAAACACTGAACAATCTGACGCTTTGAAAGAACTTTTAAAGAAGCTTAAAGAGAAAGAAGCTAACCGTCCAAAGACAGAAGTTCAAGGTAGCTTTTACAAGTATCATAATGATTTGTTTAAAGGGAAAGCTCTCGGCTGGAAGTACTTGAGACAGCTGAAATGTGTAGCGGTGAAATGGGAGAAAGGAATCCTTTACTTTGAAAGATTCCATGATATCAAGACACTTCCATACTGGGCTGTTAGAGATATCTGCAGACATGAGATGTCAGGTGCTTCAGTGAACAATCATTTGGTTGGTTACTGTGCAGATAGGATGGCCAGAGAGAGCAGGATAAAGTTGGACGTGTTTACTCCACAGTATCCTAAGAGGATTGTCCATAAGAAAGAAAAAGATGATATTACGGGAATGCCTAAGGTGACCTTGAAGTACAAACCACCTAAAGTGTTGAAACACATTCCGTTGATGCAGATTCCACAACACTTTTCTAAAGATTTCATGTGGTGGTATTATGATTGGAAGACTGCAGAGGCTATTATCGTTTTGAAGGATGGTGCAAAAGATTTCAAGAAGATTCACATCTTTGATCCTATGTGGCTGATCAACTGTTCGCATGAAGATATCATCATGCTGTACTATAATCCAATCTATTGCGAAGCTAAGGATAGTGAACAAGCAAGCAAATACCAACGTGTGGTATTCTTATGCTTTGCATGGGATGTGAATGCTGGATGTGATTTTGACAAGAAACTGGGGAAGTTTGTGAAAGTTCAGGAAGTTAAAAAGAAGAAGCCGAAACAAACTTATGAACCAGTGATGACTAAAGAACAGAAGACGTTTTTGCGCATCAAGCTTATGAACAAAGCAATGGACCAAGAACGAAGACTCAAGCAATCCAAGAAATAGTCGAGGGGGAGTTTGTAGATGCATATGTTGCTACTAATGCTATTGGATTGCGAATTACAAATGTTTTGTTCAATGTCGTTTGGTCGAATGTGGAAAGATGAACGGTCGAAGGTAGAAAGAATGGTCGAAGGAGCATCAGGGAGGTCGAAGGAAGAATTATAGATTATAGTGTCTTGGTTCGCCCATGTCGAACGGTCGAACCTGTACATTCGACCAAGTGATTTGGGCGAATGTGCAGGTCTATATAAGGTCGAATCCGTTTTTGAAATGTAACTTTTGGTCACTTGTTTTCCCTCACTGCGTGTGTTCTCCCTAGGTTATCTTATTGAGTCTGTAAAAGTGTTTTATCATTATAAACTACATTTTCAAGTGTAATTGATTATCAAAGTGAATGAATTGAATATGTTTATGATGATTTCTGTGTTTTGCTAGTTTTATTATCATTTTGTGATCAATTCAGGGATTCCGCACCTGAATTGAACTTGTTTGATCATTATCTTTGTTGTTTAGACGATCCTACGCGCATACAAGAATCAAAGGAGGGTATTTTTTTTATTTATTTTTTTCGAAATTTTTTCCCATATTGTTAAACACGTATAGTATTGAAATCTAAAAAAAACAAAAAATAAATAAATTTTGGTGTAGAGTAATTACGTAATTACTCTACAACAGTAATTACGTAATTACTCTAGTGTAACCTAATGTATTTACTTTAATGACGTAATTACACTAAAATTTTTTTTAATTTTTTTTGTATTAATCATCTAGAAAGTATGTTTAAGCACATGGGAAAAAAATCTAAAAATAAATAAATCCCCCTTGATTCTCACAGTTCTCACCAAAAAAACACTTTGTATTTGATCTTTACTCTCTCTCTCTCTATATATATATACATATACATATATATATATATACAAAAAATACAAGTGTATAGATTACATTTATGTTTTAATTATAAAATCTCATACTAATTTCTATTTTAAGTTATAGGTATAACATAAAATACCTAACCAAATTAATTTAAAAATCACTATTCATAACTTTGAAAAACTAATAGATTGAATGATAATTTATAGCATATAACATGTTGTAATATATATATATATATATATATATATATATATATATATATAGGGTGAGGTTCCTGTACAAAAACCATTTTTCGTGAGAAGTGTGAGAAGGATTAACAATTGATATGTATGCATCAATTTTTGAACTTAGTCATGATGTTTTGGATTATTTTGCCTAGAAAAACACCAAATATAACAATTAAGAACCGAAATCAATGTATTTTAGGCTTAAAACTTAAAACCCCATGCTAAGAACATTAACAGTGTGTTTTAAGTGTTAAGTAGTGTGTTTTAGCTGTTTTTTAAATTTAATGACTATAATACATTGGATTGTGTTTTAGATTGTTGTGTTTGGTTTTTTTCAAGTTAAAACAACCTAAAACATCATTCTTAAATCCAAAACATGATGCCTACATGTCAATTCTTAATCCTTCTCACACTTCTCACGAAATATGTTTTTTGTATAGGAATATATATATATATATATATATATATATATATATATATATATATATATATATATATATAGTATAAATGGGTTATACGGAACCCGCCCGGTTGACCCGAACTCGACCAATTTAACTAAAAGGGTTCGTTGGCTCAACTTGAAACTGATCCGAACCCGTTTAAACTAAAACAAAACCCATTAATTTCGTGTTAGGTTTGAGTCGTGTTTTCAGATCGTGTCAGAAATTCACACCCTTACTTGTTAATAGTTTAAATGGTTCATTACAAGAGTAAACCATCGGCTAATCTAGTCGGTTAATTCGTAAACTATAACGTGCTAATATGTTTAAAAAGAATGAACAACGCATGACCTGTAAAATAATAAATGCGCGAAACCCGTTACTTTGTAGTATTCAAGAGGACAAAGTCATCAACAAAGTTGCTTGCAACATTGCCTAACTTACGTTTGGACATTCTCTAGCGACCTTATTAAAATCTCCAACACACACCAGTGACTTTTTTAAAGTCTCAAAACTATCAACTTTATTAAAGTTACTAGCTCATTCCGGTGACTTTATTAAAATCTCTAGCGACGTTATAAAAGTCTACATGCCTAACTTGCATTAGGGAGTTCCTCTAGCTATTTTGTTAAGGTCCTAGGCCCATCAACTTTATTAAAGTCACCGTCATACAAATAAAGGCGCTTAGAAGAGTAGTCTACTCCGAAGTCCTGTTTTTTTTTATCCGAAATCACAAATTTTTATTTCCAAATCGTTTTGATAACTTTGAAGAAGCAAAAACAATGCTTTATAACTATCATAACACGTAAAAATTCAAACTTTAAGGAAATACCCAAGTTTTACCAAAAAAAAAAAAAAAAAACTCCAAATACTTAAAATCATAGACTTAAGGTTGATTATTACCTGGATTTCAATCATGATGATGCTCTGATGATCATTAAATGTTTTGCAACCAATTGCAAGCTTCAAATTCTTGATTCCAAACCTTTGATTTTCCTTATTCTTCATGTTTTGTCTCTAAAACCCCCATTTTTCCTATCTAGGTTGACGAAGAAGATGATAAAAATGAGGATAGGGTTTTCACCTTTTCAGTGTATAGTAAGGATTAGGACCCATAATTGATGAGAGGGTGTTTTACCATGTTAAGATGTAGTTAATTATGTGATTATAAGTGATTTATATCATAAAACATGGTTACTTTGAGTTTAATTTGAATTGCAGGTAACTGGAGCGGATTGAATGCATTTTTGGGAAATTCAAATGGATTTTAATTGAATATATTAAATTATGGTGTGATAAATCTCTGGAATACGAAGACGTGGCCGCAAGAATCGAAGAAAACGGAGTTATAACGAAGTTTTTACGAAGAAAACAAGTTTGGCGCGCTGTTTGGGAATTTCAGCATTAGGTGGCGCCAAAATGGGTGGAAAATGGTGCCAGGTGGCGCCAGTTACTGATCATATACGAAATTTTTGGGTTTTCACCATATTAAAAGATATACCATCACAAAAACGAATATCTCTTCAACCCTAGCCATCTTGGAGCTCCCAAGGACGAATTTTATCATCCCAAACCTCAATCTAATCAATTCTTTCATGCAATTAACATCTACAACAATCATTAAAGATCCTATGATGAAGATGAGTGGCTAATCCTCTTTGTGACCACCTCCGGGTGGATGGTTTGTATGTGAAACTCAACTTGATTCATTTTAGTATTGTGGATTATTCTTTATGTTTTGAAGAATACTTGTGGTTGGATTCATTTAAACAAATTATATGTGTTTCAATTGCTTATCTTTTGATCATTCGCATTCGGTTTTCTTGTATCATGAGCAGTTTGATTATTGGGAGGTTATTTGGCACATATGGTTTGGTAATTGGATTGTATAGGTTATTATTAAAAACTTGTGTCTAATTACCACTTAAATTACAATCAATTAACAAGGCCATGTCTATGTGGTATTCTTACTAACTGAAACAAGTTGGGTGAATCGTCAAACCAGAGATCCGGAGGGGGCTACTTTCTTTTAATTATTGTTTACAACTTAAAACCAAAGTTCCTAGCTTTCTTAGCTTTTCCCAATCAATCAAAACAAATCATTAGACAGTAGTTCATTTAGATAAAAATTAAAACTTTCCACCAATTCTCCGTGGAGACGACCTTACTTTCCACATACTACTTAATCTTTTCTTTTGACCGACCAAACGACATCGATCAAAATGGCGCCGTTTTTGAGTACACAGCTCCTTCAAATACTTAGCATAAGAGGGAATCTGTTTAATAGCATCCAACAAAGGAATGTTAATCTTTACCTGCATAAAAAATTTCCACATCTCCTCCTGTTGTGGGCTCCTTCTATTTACCTTTGTTTCTGATGGCACCAAAGCTGCAGGAAACGGGATGGTATTACCCTCCACACCCTTTTTCTTAGCTTTAGTGTTATTCTCTAATACCCTATTTGGTGATTAAGAAAAAGTTACTTTCTTAGTCTTTTTAGGGCTAACATCATTGACATCCTCCATCACCCCCTCTACAAATGGTGGTGGAGACCCTACCTTATTATCATAAATCTTACCTGAGCAAAGAATACTTACCTGATTAATCTCTGCATTCCTGCCATGTCTCGAGCTGGATGATTGGTGTGCAGGATTCACTGTGGTAGTGCTCGGAAGCTTACCTGGATCTTGACGCATAGTGGACAACTCTTCTGCAATCTGACCAACTTACTTCGAAAGGGCCTTATACTCCTTGTCCCCGATTTCGTTGTCCTTCCTAATCTCCTTCATGAAATCTCCTATTGACTTCATAAACTCAGTCAACATATCTTTCACCGATACATCCCGCCCTGAAGATCCACCCTATTGATTGCTCTGACTTCTCCAGTTGCCTTGAGAACTTCTTTGATTGCTTCCAGATCCTTGCTGATAATTTCGTTGGTTGTTGTAGTTCCCTTGGCCTGAGTATCCTCTCTGAGTATCCTCTCTGAGTGTTTTGATTAGGTATCTGTGATGGAGGATTCAACTGGTTATAAGTATTAATGTAACTAAAATTAGGGTGATTTCACAAACCTGGGTGATATGAATTAGAATTCATATCATATGGCTTTCGCTGTCCATAAAGTTGATTTACTTCTTCAGATTTCCCTTGTTGAGTAGGACAATCAGCATCCATGTGTCCCAGATCATCACAAATGGAGCAAACTGTAAAAGAACTAGCTGACTTTGCTCCATCATTCCTTCCTGCGCCTCTACCAGCTGTCAACTATGCAATCTGTCGCTCTAAGCTTGCTATTCTCTTTTCAGCTTCTATATCAACACCCCTAGCTGCACCTATTCAGCTTCTTCTACTAGCACGAGCCTGTCTCTTTGATATTACTGCCAACCTTTCCATATACTCCCAATCCACATCGTCATGGTTAGTAAAAAAGGTACCATTACTGTTGGCATTCAGATCTCTAACATCCTCAGGTAATAAGCCGTCATAAAACGACTTAATCAGTTCCCACATAGGTATATCATGAAGTGGACATTTCCTTAACAACTCCTTAAACCTTGTGAATGCTTCATGAAATGGTTCCCCCAAGTGTTGTTGGAAGGTTCTGATAGCCTCCCAAGCATTAGTAGTGCGAGTCATAGTGTAATATTCCTATAAGAACTGCTGTTGAAGCTCTTGCCATGTGAATATACTCCCAGCAGGCAATGAATGGTACCACAACTTCGCTTGATCATTGAGGGTGAACTGAAACATCATCAACCTCACCTCATCCTGACTAAACCCATGGCCCCCAATGGTATTACAGATACTTACAAACTCCGCAATGTGTAGATAGGGTTCTTCTGTTGCCTTACCATAGAAACTCTGAAGGTGGTTCAAATATTGGGGTCTAACCTCAAAGCTCCTTCCGTTCTGATGTGGTGGTACTACAGGTGAAGTGTGCTCGGTGGCCACCAGAATAAAATGGGTCCCAACAGTTCATCCGATGTACTCCATCTACATATTGCCTCTGCCCATTCTCTCGCACTTGATTTCTTGGTTGATTCTGAGGGACCCTTCTTTGTCCCTGATTCTGTCCCCATCATATTCAACCCTCGCTGATGTTGCTGCTGATATTGCGGGCCGAACTCGTCATACTCATCATAGTTGAAATGATCCTGATTCATGTAGTACCCATCATCAGCAACTCCTCCATCCCAACCAATAACTCTACCATTAAAAGTGCCCGCTGCACCCTGCATACTGTCATCTCCATGAAGCGAATATGTTGCTCTATTACTGTTAGATCTTGGGTTTTGGTTTTGTGGTGGTTGTCGATTTAAGGCTAATGGGTGGTTGGGTTGTTGTTGCTGTTGTTGGGCCTCAAAATCTGGATCATTTTCATAATGTTCGTCCACTCGTCATGCTCTTGATGGCCTTGCTGAAATTGTCTAGAACCACCAGCGTTCGGATCTGGGTTAAATTGTGGGAATGGTTGTTGTTGTCTTGGAGTTGGTGCTGTTTGAAATGGTCGTGGAGGCATATCGCCCAATGGGTTTTGTTGTGGTGGTATTGGGTCAGGTTGGTTTGGTGGAGGTTGGTTGTCTTGGTTATTGTGATGGCTCATGTTTGGTGTTGGTCGGGTTTGATGAATGGCTCTATTCTTTCTAGCTGTCTTTTCAATTTCCGGATCGTAGATTAGCGGTGAAGTCTTGCCCAAATAACGTGTATGATGCATGCAACTGAATTACCTGCATAGACACAAACAAGCAAACCACGCGTAATACTGAACTAAACAAAACAAAACAAACCAAACTTAAACTAAAATACTAGAAAAATAAAATATTTTTGGTTTTTTTTAAGAAATGCAATAAAAACTAAAACAAAACTATCTAACTAAGCGCACCGATTCCTCCTAAGATCAGGGATCCAGGAACTCCTTTGATACCCATTCAAGTGGTTGTATTTAGGATAGACCGAGCTTTACTGGATCTCGGAGCTAGTGTTAGTATCCTATCGGGGAGTTAATAAGACCAGTATGATTTTGGGTGCTTACAGAAAGCCGACACTACTGTGGTGTTTGCTGACTTGACTTTGAAACTTCCCCGGGGGATAGTATATGATGTCATTGTCAAAATTGAGGACTTTTACTACCCAGTTGATTTTCTAGTGTTGGATTATGTCTCTTCAGACACAACTAAACAACCTAATGTGATACTTGGTAGAACATTTTTAGCAACTGGCACCTTCGCATTCAGGTGAATGCCATTTGGCCTTTGTAACGCCCCGACCACCTTCCAAAGGTGTATGATGAGTATCTTCTCAAATATGGTCGGGGACTCTCTAGAGATCTTCATGGATGACTTTTCCATTTTTGGCACATCTTTTGAGTCATGTTTAACACAACTAACAAAAGTTTTAAAAAGATGCGTCGAAACAAATCTGGTTTTAAGTTGGGAAAAGAGCCACTTTAAGGTTCAGGAAGGGATTGTGTTGGGATATGTAATCTCAAATAGGGGAATTGAGGTTGACCATGCTAAAATTCAAGTGATTTCAACTTTACCTCCACCTACAAATGTTAAAGGCGCCCGTTCCTTTCTTGGACACGCCGGGTTTTATAGGCGGTTCATAAAAGGATTTTCTGTTATTACTAAACCGCTATGTAACCTTTTGCTGAAAGATGTCCCGTTTGTTTTTGATGAAGAATGTATGAAAGCTTTTACCACCCTAAAACAAAAACTAATTGAAGCTCCTGTTTTACAATCACCAGACTGGTCCGCCCCTTTTGAGATAACGTGTGACGCTAGTGATTATGCGGTTGGGGCGGTTCTAGGACAACGGGTAGATAAAAAGCCTGTGGCTATTTACTATGCAAGCAAAACTCTTTCTGATGCTCAGTTAAACTATACCACTACTGAGAAAGAGTTGCTTGCAGTTGTGTATGCATTGGATAAGTTTAGATCTTATTTGTGAGGTAGCAAAGTTTTTGTTTATTCTGACCACAGTGCTGTCAGGTACCTCATGGAAAAGAAGGATGCTACGCCAAGGTTTGTTGATGCATATTATGCGACTAGTGCTATTGGATTGCTAATGAAATTGTGTTTTGCCATATTCGAGAGGTCGAATGTGGTTTTGAACAGGGTCGAACCTGCACATTCGCCCCTTCGTAAAGTCGAATGTGCAGGTCTATATAAAGGCTGAATCAGTTTTAATGTTAAGTAGTTGTCATTTTGTTTCTCTCCTTCGAGTGTGTTTTCTCCCTAGTGTTTTGTTGAGTCCGAATTTAGTTTATTTCATTGTAAAAACTACTTTGTAAGATTAATCAAGTTGTTTATGAATGAAATGGAAACTTTGAAAGTGATTTGTTTGTTTTGCTGATCTTATTATCATTTTGTAATTGATTCATGGATTCCGCACCTAAATTGATATACTTGTTTGATTAACGTCTTTGTTTTTGACAATTCGATCCTCATACAAAGTGGTATGAGAGCCATAAGGATCAAACAACTACGAATTGATAATATTTGAACTGATTTGGACTCAATTTTGGTCAAAATTTTTCTGTTTTCAAAGAACAATTGATTTTGATGAACATTGATTGATTTGGACTAGTTTTCATGGATAAAATCTAATATTCTCTTCATTAAACTTGTTCCAAATCAATTCCGAAGCAAAACCTGCAAAACATCATCAAAATTCATCAACTTTTGAAAAATTTGGATCAAAATAACTGATTTTCAAAGAATAACCGTTTTTCAAAATGCAAGGGTCGAACCTAGGGAGAAACGGTCGAGAGTGTGTGTTTTAGGTCGAATCAGGTGATTTTAGGTCGAAAGTGAACTTTATTCCGGTCGAACCTAGAAGTTTTCAGTGTGTTGTTGTACATTCGACCAGTTGGTGTACATTTGACCCATCACGAGGTCGAAAGTGGGTTACTTTGGTCGAAGTGGGAAAGATTGTTATATTCTACCTTCGAGTCTACTGAAAGGGTCAAACCTGGACTGAATTCCACCTTCGAACCCACGATTACTTGAAAACGGTCGAACGTAGAATCTGTTTGAAAATTTTTGTAATCGTTTCATGTTTTATACTTTGTAGATGATATGTGGAACTTTCCAAAAACACCGAGACCTAATACTACACCACAACAGTAAGTAACAATGGATCCTTGGTTTGTAGGTGCTCAGAAGACGACTAGTCAATCATCTCAACCAATCAACTACTTAGCAATGACTAGTTCGATGCCACAACAAGTTGCACAACCACCACAACAACACATGACTGATTATTGGGGAGTTGCAGCAGCCGCGGTACACTCTCAAACTACCAATGCTATTTCTACGCTAATTCATGACTTATCTTCAGGTAGTGGGAGTTGTCCACCAAAGCTGATGGAGATGGTGGATTACAATCAATGGAAGACCAAGTTCAAGATTCATTTGGAGGGAATGGGAATGGAAGGTGTAACGCCCAGCGTTTCTCGAATAATATAATAATAATATTTTATTCATAAGTCGACGCGTTAATTCGTTAACAATAATATCTCATTAACTAAGAAACACATACTATTTCATTAACAAATTTAATTATCTAAATTCGCCAAATAACGCGTTTGTAAATAATAACACACTGGTAAACCGACATGTACCCTTGTAAATCTAATAAACATAAATATATTGTATAAATAGATACATTCCAAATGCTCGTTTAAATCGGTCTATATATAAATGAATTTTATCAAAAATTACTATCTTAGTAGTTAATCAAGTTACGTAATTAAACGAGTGTCGGGACATTTGACGGGTTCGTATACGCGGTACCCTTCCACTTAACCTAATATCCTAACTATTTAAACACATCTTATTCTTCACCTCCACCACTCCTTCTTCCTCCTCAAAACCCTAACCACCATAAACATCTCCCTTTTCCTCCTTATATAGGTGGCGGCAGCCACCAAGAGCCGCACACCAGACCACCACTCCGCCAACCACCCTCATTCCCTTCCAAACCTCTAAGCTTCCCTCATTCCCTCTCTTTGGTCCGATTATCAGATCTGGGTTCCGAACGAACCCCTCCGACATTAACCACGAACAACAAACCACCTACAACTAACAACCCCTCGTCGTGGAGATGCAGCGCCGCTGCCAACAGCAGCAGAAAGCTTTTGTTTTGACCCATGGAGCAACAATTGGAAGAACCGTCTTCCTTCTTGGCCCGATGTGCAGGTTTCTGGTCACGTATATCGAGGTATATCTCCTAGTCTTGTACCGATTTTACCCCCTTCATCTCCTTATCCTGTTTCCGGTTGGTTTCGATGGTTTTAGTGGTGGATTCGTTATAGTGCAGCGACGAAATTGGTGGATCTGATGCAGATGGTTGTAACCTGTGGTGGTTGAGGCGGGTTCGGGTCCATGACAGGAAAAGGTGAGGTCGGAGACGAGCACTACGGTCGGGACCGGCTATGGTGGCCAGAAGATATTAGGATGACGTTGGGTTGAGCCTTATATCCTGTTCGTTTTCTTCGAGCCACGGTCAAACATGAGTTGACCAGGTCAAACCTAGTCAACGACAGTCAAAATGGTCAGCTGGTCAGTGCGGGTTATGAAGCGTGTACGCGAGGATTCACGGGTAGTTTGGGAAGGTATAACGCGCGCCTTATCTTGATTTGTTCTTTTTGCGCTACATTGTATTAACTTATATAAATATAATTGTATTCTAAAAACAAAACATTAACAACGCATACGCTTGTAACGAACCGACTTAAGTGTATAAAATGGCTAATGTAACGATGAGGCGATAAAATGGTTAAATGTATAAATAGATATACTTATGAACATGTTCACGACACTAACTATTAAATTGTTTGAAACATACATACGAAAATATCCAAGCACAACATTAAGCGAGTCGTATAGTATCTAGAGTTTCTAAAGCGTTGATAAATTTGAGTGACATGTTTTGAAAACGGACTATATATATGTATATTACTTGTTAAAAACATATAGTTCTCGTTTATTACAATCTTGATAACTTGAACCTTTTGTCGCATTTAAAGACTATAATTTGTATTGGTTTTGTTTGGTCTATTGTTGTTTTGGGATAAAATAGACGACTTGCGTTGTCTGGTTTCTTACAAAAACAGAGGAAACTCTGCCCAAATTTTTATAAAATATATCGGATGGTCAAATCTATTATTTCGTAAAAAAGAAGCTACGCTTTACAAATAAACGTTATTCAAACCTTATTTTGTCATGATATAAAAGCGTACATAAATAAATATAA
This sequence comes from Ambrosia trifida, assembly GCA_028751855.1. NCBI lineage: Eukaryota > Viridiplantae > Streptophyta > Magnoliopsida > Asterales > Asteraceae > Ambrosia > Ambrosia trifida. The sequence goes on from CM054131.1 coordinate 62,501,317, forward strand.
TACATATATCGTCCGGTCTTCAAACAAACTAAAAACGCGAATCAAGTTACACATATTATTTTTTTTCAATATCTTAAATATTCGTTTCTAATTAGTTTCAAGCAGTGAATCTGAACATTATATATAACTATACACACGCGCATACTTTCAAGAAATCAAAACCAAATCCTATCGGTTCGTTAAGTTATAAATACTTTAAGGCGAGTATTGTTTACAATACGAGTCTAGGTAGTTGAATCAACTATCTTTACAACCAAGAGATGAAACAAGCGTATTTTCATTAGAATTTAAGGCATCGTTTATTTGTAATAGGATACAAGAATTCAATTTATCCAAGTTCAGATTTGTTGCTACTTGCTAGTACTTGCACGGTGAATTTCAGGTGAGTTTACGTAATCCTGTTTATGCGATTCTTTATACTTGCAACAATTTTAAGCAATTCAACATGCATGTCTAGTAGTAAACTTTATTGCCTCATGAGTTAGTCAACAGTTTCAACGAGTTTCAACATTTACATAATCATTAGCTATGGCCAAGCCGGCGATACTCAATAATAGATCTATTGGATTGACAATCCCACCCGGATACGTGTACCTCCTACATAGGTAACGTGGGTGATTGTTATCGTTCAACATATTACTAAGGTGAACCGTAGATGATGGGATGGACCTAAACTAGTCGGAGGTTTGATTATGTCAACATATTATACTATTCATGTAGACTTAAATTTACGATAGACATACGAATTGCTAGACTTTTATACTTAAACTATATGCTTAACATGGATTATGTATTCTCACCAACTTCTAGTTGACCCCCCCCCCCCATTTTTCCAAACTCAACAGGAAATAACGATGCTTGAAGTCTAGAGCTAGCATGAGAAGATATTTGAAGATTTAAGTTTCATTTGTTTGTTTGATGTATTAGACCTTAATGTAATTCAATATTGTAATGTATTAAAGGATTATTTAAACATATGTATTACCATGAGCTACTGAACAATCATTCATACGTGACACCTCGATGTTTCCGCCATCGGTTGGGGTGTTACAGAAGGCACCGAGGCATGGCAAATGATAGCTAAGGGGTATGTAGCACCAGTTTTGGAGAACACTGGTGAACCGATTCCATTGGAGAGCCTAGCTGAGGATGAGAAGAAAAAGTTTGCGGTGGAAAAGAAGGCGTTCTCACAACTATCTCAGGCTATTAACACTAATCTTCTACATTAGTTCAGGTTGTGCACAACCTCAAAGCAGTTGTGGGATATGTTGAAGAATCGTCATGATGGGAATGAGAAAACAAGGAAGTTAAGAATGGAGGAGTTGAGAAAAGAGTTCGAGAATTTCAGTTATATGGGAAATGAGACATTGAAGGAGTTGATTCCTACGTATTGTCATTTGTTGACTGAATTGTCAAGTTATGAGAACAAAATACCTATGTCTGAGTTGGTGGATAAGTTTGCTGATTCATTACCACCATACTGGAATCAACACATTGAGGTCCTTAAGGAGAAAGATGCATACCAGTATTGGACCATCAATGAATTCATCCAGAAGCTGGAGAACAAAGAGATGGAAGAGAAGAGGAAAGCAAAAAGAGCGCAAGTTCCTTAGAATCCAGAGTTATATCATGGTGGTACATCTTCATCTCTGACTAGTTCAAGTTCTAGTAGTTCTGTTGCTCCACACATAGCTTGTGTTTAAAGCGTTATTGAACCAACCAAAACCCCAATCAACTATTTAGCTCAAACCTCATCTTATACACCACCATCATATCCTAACACTTACATCCCACCATTTTCACCTATGCAACAAGCTGCATGCTATTCAGCTAGCATGAACCAACCCCAACAACAACCATACATTCCTCAAATGAATTCAAGTCAACCTAACCAAAGCCCAATTGTGTTGGAGACATCTAATTTTAAAAATGTCACTATTGAAGTTGCTCAGCAACATGTAGCTTTGGTATCTGCTATGGTCGCTTCATATAATGGTTTGGTAGCTAGTCAAATTGGTAACAACAACTTAACCAGTGAAGACTATGCTCAAATTGATAAGGAGGAGATGGAGCTCATTGACATTCAGTTGGCATTTGCTAGTGTTATGAGACGAGCGACAGAGTTCATTGAGAAAACTGGTAGAACTGATCTTTCTACTTCTCCAAACACCAAATATGGCTTCAACAAAGCCAAAGTCACATGTTTTAACTGTGGTGGGAAAGGTCATTTCAAGAGAGAGTGCACACAGCCAGCTCAACAGGGAAACAGGAATCCTTTCAACACTAACTACCAGAACTGTCAATCTCAGAATCAGGTATCTTATCAAAGCCAAAACAACAACTATCAATCACAAAATAATTACTAAAACCGACAAAACACCTCACCAAACAATTCTGTTAGACAAACCACTACACCAAACCAGAACCAAAATCAAACACCACATAATCCAACCAGAACAATCATTCCAATTTCCACACCAAATAGCCAAACCCAACCAGATAACCAGAACTAGGCTTTGGTAATTCAGAAGGATGAAGGATTTGATTGGACTGGTATGCAACTTGGTGTTGAAGAGATTACAGCTGGTAATGTGGCGTGTGTTGCTCAGAAGATAGATTTTGAGGAGCCGGTGATAGTTGAAGAGGTTTTGGAGACTGAGAAGAGATCTGAGGTGAAGATTGAGGAAATGGTGGAAGAAGCCGATACTTGTGTTGAGAAGAATTCAGGATTGATTCTTGATTCGGTCACTGATATTCCTGAACGGTGTGACTTAGTTTATTCTGATTCGGAGAGCGAGCCTGATTCTGAAGCAAGTGTTAACTCACTAGATGATGACATTGATCAACTTCTAGCCGAAGCTGATTTTCTTATGACTCGTAAGTCTTGCATAGTGGATGATGCTTTTACCAGAGTTGATTATTCTAAATTCTTTGCTGGAAAGGAAGCACACTTTGCTTTGATGGCGATGACAGAGCCTCCGAAACAGGTAAGTTCTGACTCCACTTTAGATATGAATAGTGACAAATATTGTGGAACGTGTGATAGATTGACAGAGGAAAATAAGCAACTCAGGGTTCAACTTGAGAGTGCTAGAATCAATTGTCAATCGTATCGAAAAGAAGCACATGAATTCAACAAGGTGCTTGATGGTTATAAGAAAGACATTTCTGATCTTAAGAAAACACTTTCTTTAAAACAATTGGCCATTAACAGTTACATCAATGAATTGGAAGAAACTAAACTAGAAATGGCAACCATCAAGTGTTTTGCTGAAAAAGTCAACAAGAAGCTTGAAAGCTACAAACATATTGCATATGTTGTTGACCATATCATTGAGGAACCCTCACAACCGAGTAGTGAAAACTACAAGGCTGTCCCATCTCCAGTGTTATTTGAAAATCACACTTTACATTCAATAACACCAGAGAGTTCAGTTAAGTCTGATTCTACATCGGATAATGAGTCTAACACTTCCAGTGTGGGAGATCCAAATTCTGATGTAAGACCAATTTTGGGACTAAATGATGAGGGTGTAACAGCTGTAACTGATGATTCTGACTCTGAGGATGATAAAACTGAGAAAGTGAGTGATATTCCAATTGAAAATCACATTATCACCAATGAACCGGTATTACCTTCTCAGATTATTCATCCAATGGCTAACTTTCATCGAGTGTATCAGTCAGTTAAGCAAGTTGAAAGGAATGAACCAAGTGACAAACCGTGTCAAAGTGTTTTATCGGTTGGAAGGATCCGATAAGATTATTTCTGACGAGGAATATCCAATTAAGTTTGCCAATTACTCCAAGATTGAGAAAATTTGGCAGGAGAGTACTATTTGGTTCCCAAAACACGAGAGAACCAATGATGTACCTCCAGAGATCTTGAAGAAAATTTATTTGGATGTTCCTAAAGAACCAAAGGTTCATGTCACCGAGTTTATTAAGCCAAAGGAAAAGGCGAATAGTTTTCTGGAGCCGACTTACTCAAAGGACCCAGCTCCTGAGAGTTTAAGACGAAGGTGTGTGGATGACCAATATCCTATCACTACTTATGCAAAGTCGAACACCAAGAATAATTTTGCAGAGTACTATGCATGCTTTAAATGCGGGGAGAGAGGGCATGTACTTGCTCACTGCTCGTATGTAAGGCACAAGAGACACGAGGTTGAAGTGAAGCAGAAATATCAAAGTCCAGTCGATAATCATTGTTATCCACAACGACGCTTTGTCCCTCAACCAACACCTTTTTACAATCAAAGCCGTTATTATCAAAAGAGGGATAATCGTCAGATGACATATGATCGTCGTAACCGGATCGCAATGGAAAAACCTTTAAAGAAACCAGTGGTGAACACAACTGTTGAGAAGCAAAAGGTACCATTAAAACCTGCAGTTAAACCAACAGTTGGACCTGTCTTTGTTAAATAAGAGAAGGTAACCAAGAAAGTTTCCTTTAAGAATGAAGTAAAGAAACCGACTGAGACTCCAAAATTTCAGATCCGGATCTTGAAACGTTCGGAACAATTCTGGTCACCAGTGGGATCTCAAGGTGCTTCAACTTCAAAAGCGAATGAGAAATCCGAGAGTGAAAAGAATTTAATTGATCAGAAAAAGGTCAACTTAAATTCAAAAGATTGTGAAAAAGATTCATTGAAACTGAATGTTCAAAGACTCAATGTTGGATCAGTAATGCTCTTGATGTATTGCTTGCTAGTGAACACTTATGTGTTTAGCAAGTTCAATCAGATTTGCACAGCGGAATGATAAGTAAAGTTACACTATCAACAGGAGTTATTATTCCCCTGGATGTTTGAAAACTAAAGACAAGTATTTGATGAGAATCTAAGTATAGAATGAGAATGAATACTTAAACAGATTCTCAGTAAATGAAATAGAAAGAACAATAAGAACAATAATAAGCTTTGAAGGATTTCTGTATTAATCAAAATCAATGTCTAAAACAGAGGGGATGAACCCATCTATTTATAGACTTTACATATACATGAACCTTGCTAAAAGTAAGTCAGTAACAAGTTGCAACAAGTTGCATTCTTGGAACTTGTACAAAAAGATAAAGTAATACTAAACTAATAAACTACTGAAACATAAGTCGGTTAAAAAGATTCTTGAACAAGAGTTGATGAATGACAAACTACTGATGAGTAGTTTGTCTTCAGTAGTTCTTCAGTGAACTGTCTGGTTAGACTTCAAAACTTCTGATACTTCTTCTTCAGTACTTGTTGAATCCTTCTTCAGTACTTTAGTCTTCTTTCTTCAGTAGTTCTATACTTAGGATATTTTGCAGAGGTGAATTAGACTAAGGTTTACAAAACTTGTTTCACCAATCCTTTTTGTCCTAACACCCAAGACCAAACAGGCTTGGGTCCCTCGAAAGAACTAATGTTTTTACTTGATATGTGTAGGGAGCTTCAACTGGCCCTGTTAGCAGTCTCTGGATTGTTGACAGTGTAGCTTCTGGTCACATGACAGGGGATTTATCGCTGCTATTCGATATCAGAAACATCAATGGCGGATATGTAGCATTTGCTGGGAACAAAGGAGGATACATTACTATGGAGGGTAGTGTGAGTAATGGGATTGTGAGTTTTGAGAAGATATCTTATGTAAAACAGATTGTTCAAAGCGTCAGATTGTTTAGTGTTTGGCTTTTAACAATTTGGAAACACTTCTTCAACAAACTTCTTACTCTTTTCATGAGCAAGTTTCTCAGCCTGGCTCAACAGCTCATCAGTGAATTCTGGAAATCCAGAATCTTTGTTATTCTTAAAGTATTCTGGATATTCCTCGCTAGTAATATCCTCAATCTCTACCTCTTCAAATACTGGAACGTCTCTGTCATCGGAGTGATTACCTGCTTCTTTCTCAGGTATGTTTGGTATCTGATTATCACTCATCAATTCCTCCAGAGATTTACCAACCTGTTTTGCCAGTCCTTCCAATATCTCCTTAGACATGGCTGCAGAAACTTCTCCATCTTCTAAATCAGGATCATTGTACTCCAACTCAAATCTCATCATTTGACTCAAATATCTCAGGAAATCTGCCAGTCATCTCGATCGTCCAGACTCTGTCAGTCAACATCTGGCGATACAAATTCTTGTCATCTTCAGATAAAGATCTGATCTTCACATTCCAAAAGATATTATCATCGTCAACAGTACCACCAGGAGCTTTTGAACTGGATTCTCCTGTATTCTTTCCCGATCCTCTCTTTTCACACTTATACTTGTCAGTGTCATCATCATCATCATCACTGTCAGAACTAGCAGAGCTATTACCTTCGCCTGAATCATCTCCTGAACCATCATCATCACCATCATCTTTCTTTTTCTTCTTAGGAGCACCACTGGCATCCTCATTCAACTCATCATCTTCTTCTTCTTCTTCATCAGATGGTTCATAATCAACTTCCTCTTCATCACGCTCTTTATCTTCTTCACCAGCTTGTAATTGAGGAGCTTTAGAGTATAAATGAAAAAGAAAAGGCAAAAGAATGTGAAATATGTGATCTGTTTATCCACAAGACAGAATTTTGCAGATATAGAAAAGGAATTCAGTACAACAAGAAAATTTTACAACTGGTTGTGGGAAAACAAATCAAAAATGATTTTGAAGAAACTTTTTCTCCCAAGAAACAACAACTAGCAAACACCTTTTCTCAAAAAAAGATAACAAAAATCTTTTTCTCAAAATTCTCTTTCAGTAGTTAGACCTATATCATCAGCAGTTTCACAAACTGCTGAGATTAAAGATTTCATGTATATGGTATAACTATTGATGACCAAGGTTGATGGTGGTCCTCAAAAGGATACCACCATTGTTCTTAATGAAAAATCCATTGCCAAAAAGACATGGATTCCTCAACCTGGTCAAGAACAAACTGTTAATGTTCTCAAGAGCAAACCCAAAGCCAAACTGGCTTGGGTTCCTAAATCTAACTAATTTGCTACTTTGTGCAGAGGGTCTCCAGAGGCTTAAATAGCATTTGGTATGTGGACAGTGGAGCTCAATGCACATGACAGGATGCAGATACCCGATAAACCACTTTATCAGTCAAAGAGAAGGATCTGTATCCTTTGGGAACAATGCCAAGGGATATGTGCTGGGACATGGCAATGTCTCTTCTGGCAAAATACAGTTTGACAAGGTCAATCTGGTTGAAAACCTTGAGTACAACTTGCTGAGTGACAAATGTGTGATAAAGGATATTCTTTCTTTTTCACAAAGACAGCATGCAAGATCATATCACCAGAAGGCCAGAAGTTGATAGAGAAGATCATTGAAGATCATAATTTGTTGATAGCCAAAAGATGTGGCAATGTCTATGCAGTGGACATTGAAAAGCACAAAGTACTGAACAACACTGCCTGTTTCTTCTCAAGGGCATCAACTTTTGAGACTGATCTCTGGCACAGGAGACTTGGCCATGTGAACTTTAAAACCATAAATAAAGTCACAAAAATGGGCTTGGTCAGAGGTCTACCCTTGAAAGTATACCAGTGTCAAGAACACTGTGTATCCTGTTTAAAGGGAAAGCAGCATAAGTCCTCCTATAAGTCTATTGAAGAATAAAAAACAACTGCATGTCTTCAACTACTCCATATGGACTTATTTGGGCCAGTAAAAATCATGAGCCTTGGTAAGAAGAAGTAATGCTTGGTCATCATTGATGACTATTCAAGATTCACATGGGTATTCTTCTTATTCTCCAAGGATGAGGCAACTGAAATCATCAAGTTCTTCATTCTACAAGTAGAGAAACAATATTCCCTATCTGTCAAAGCCATTAGAAGTGATAATGGGACAGAGTTCAGGAACAAAACACTGGATGAATTCTGTTTGTCTAAAGGGATTATTAGACAATTCAGTGTTCCCAGAACTCCTGAACAAAATGGTGTGGTAGGAAGGAAGAACAGGACATTGATTGAAGCAGCAAGAACTATGTTAGCTGATTCAGGCCTACCATTGTATTTCTGGGCTAAAGCAGTTAACACTGCATGTTATGTTCAAAATAGAGTCCTTGTCAACAAAAGACACTCCAAGACTGCCTATGAAGTTCTTCATGGCATAAAGCCCCTTATCTCCTTTTTCAGGGCTTTTGGATGTCAATGTTTCATTCTAAACATTAAAGACTCTATTTCAAAGTTTGCTGCTAAAGTTGATTTAGGTTACTTTCTTGGTTATTCTTCCACTAGAAAAGCCTATAAGGTTTTTAATTCAAGAACCAAGATAGTAGAAGAAACACTCTTATTCCAGCACATCCTGCTGAACTCTTTGACCTTGACAGCCTCCACTTTGGACCTGAAAAGACTGTCACTTCATCTAAACCTACTTATTATGGTGATCATAGGTTTGATGATGAGGATCCAGCACCATGGACTCCTCAAACAGTCATTAAGTCAACTTTTAAGCCTTCAGAAGTTTTACAAACTTCTGATTCTACAACTGCTGATGTACAAACTCAAACATCTGCTTCAGCTCCTACAACTACTGAAGATGTTCAAACAGCTGAACCAGACATTATAAACCTCAGTGGCTTGTTTGATGAAGTACAAGAGCCACCTACACCTGTCAGTGGTTTACAACAATTGATTGAACACAAAGATCACCCATTGGAACAAATCATGGGTGATATTGCATCAGGTGTTCTCACAAGAAACCAGCTTTCCAACTTTTGCTTCTTCTCAGCATTCATTTCTCAGTTGCAACCTAAGAAGTACCAAGAAGCCCTCAAAGACAACAATTGGGTGGAAGCTATGCAAGATGAGTTGCTTCAATTCAAGAAGCAAAAGGTTTGGGAAATCTGTCCCTTACCACCAAACAAGCTACCAATTAGCACAAGATGGGTTTTCAGGAACAAACAAGATGAGGCTGGCATGATCATTAAGAACAAGGCAAGACTGGTGGTACAAGGTTTCAAGAAGAAGGAATTGATTATGATGAAACCTTTGCTTTAGTTGCAAGGCTTGAAGCCATCAGGTTATTTCTGCCTATGCCATTTCCAACAAAATAAAAGTTTTTCAAATGGATGTTAAGAGTGCATTTTTGTATGGAAAGATCAAAGAGGAAGTGTATGTTTGTCAGCCACCTGGGTTTGAGGATCCTTCTCATCCTGAGTGGGTGTACAAGCTTGACAAAGCTCTTTATGGGCTAAAACTGGCTCCAAGAGCCTGGTATGAAACACTTTCCAACTTTTTGCTCAAAAATAACTTTACAAGAGGCTCCATTGATAAAACCCTTTTCATTAAAATGTTGGATATCATGTCTTACTTGTTCAAATTTATGTTGATGATATCATATTTGGTTCAACAAACACAAAATTGTGTGATGAATTTAAGAAACTCATGCAATCAAAATTTGAGATGAGTACAATGGGAGAACTGCAGTAGTTTTTAGGACTGCAGATTAAACAACAAACAAATGGAACTTTTATACATCAATCTAAATATGTTAAAGAATTATTAAATAAATTTTCTTTACAAGACTATAAATCATGTTCCACTCCCATGACACCTACCATACAAGTTGAACCAGATGATCAAGGAAAACAGGTTGATCAATCCATATATAGATGTATGATAGGTTCCCTTTTGTATCTAACGGCTTCTAGACCAGATATTATGTTTTCAACATGTGTCTGTGTTAGGTATCAATCAGCTCCTAGGGAATCACACCTAATTGCAGTCAAAAGAATCTTTAGATATCTGAAAGGAACTCCTACACTTGGAATTTGGTATCCTGCTTCTAGCAATACCAAGTTATCAGCTTTTTCAGATAGTGACTATGCAGGGTGCAAAATGTCAAGAAAATCAACATCTGGTGGTTGTCAATTTTTGGGAAACTGTCTAGTGCCCTGGCAATCAAAGAAGCAAACATCTGTTGCAACTTCAACTGCTGAAGCTGAATACATTGCAGCTGCAAGTTATACATCACAGATACAATGGCTCTAATATCAACTTCTTGATTATGGAATCAAAGAGACCAAGACACCATTGCTTGTAGACAGCAAATCTGCCATTAGCATCATTCAAAATCCTGTTCAGTTCTCAAAAACTAAACATATTGAAATCAGGTATCATTTCATCAGGGATTGCTATGAAAAAGGCAAGATTGAAGTGAAGCATGTGACAACAGCTAATCAGATAGCTGACATATTCACAAAACCCCTTGACACATCAACATTTCAAAAGTTAGTATCCATACTTGGGATGCTAAATTTGTAAGTGTTCTTTTATTTTTCCTGCACATATTTTATTTTTCACTTAAATCTATTTTTAGTCCAAAACTTCTGAAAAACAAAAGAGAGAAACTACTGATGAACAAAAACATCAGTATGGGAATATTTTCTGAAAAATGATTAACTTCTGATAAAATAATCTTCAGAAGTTATGAATAAAGTGTTTATAAACATTCTCATCAGTTGTTAACAAACTACTGAAGAGAAAATGGGAACTACTGATGATAATTGTTCTTCATCAGCAGTTTTGTCATTAAGGGCAAATCAGACATTTCCCACTTCAGAAGTTTGACCTAGGGCGGTTACAAACTTCTGATAAACACCTTTTTTAACACTTATCCTTTCAAAAAGCAAAATTCCCCCATTCTCTCTAAAAAACGCTCTCAAACCCTTAACCTGCATGAACACTGTTCTATCCACAAACACACAAACCACATGGCTCTAATACTGAAACAGGGACACAATCAAAGAGGCTACTTCATGAAACATGAAGCCTGGTCCCAATACGACGAAATCATTGATTTAGTCGTTAAATCCCAATACTTCACTGCCCTCACCATTGATCCTCCAATCCACACTGAAACTCTAAATGAGTTCTGGGCGAATGCGGAGACGGTGACAGTGAATGATCAAGTGATCTCCCTTAATTCAACCATCCAAGGGAGAAGAATGGCAATCACACCAGCAACTTTGGGGATTAGACTGGGTCTAGATGATGTGGGTGCCCCAGATCAATTTCCAAACTCTGAAATTCATCTGACCATGACAGAGTGTGGTTCCAAGGTACTCTCTCACATGAAACCATTTTTAAGAAATTCTTTGAACCAAAATATAAACTTTTGTTTCATTACATAATAATGTGTTTGAGTCTAAAAACTGGATCTAATGATCAGATGCCCTCTACTTTTCAACCTATTTTTCATTCCATTGTGAATGAGACAAAATTCAGGGCATCAACACTTTTCTTTAATGAGTCGGTGTTGCATCACCTCAATTCTAAAAAGAAGTTTTTGTTATATCCAAGGTTTATTATGCAATGCATAATAAAAGAACTTGGAGAAGAGGTGCTTGTGGGTAAAACAACTATTTTAAACCCATTAACCTCACAATCATACTCTAGGCACAATAAACCGGCTGCCTGGCCAGAAGATGACCAAGGGGAACACACAACAGTCCCCATGGAACCCTCATCTTCCAAACCCTCACCTAAAAAGGCCAAGAAACCTAAACAGCAAAAACAAAAACCCACCAGCCTTAAAAGAAAGGCAGTTCAGGAAGTTGAGATGCTTGAACTTGCTAATGTGCAGTCTGCACTTGATAAAGATGTGACTAAAACATCCTCTCAGTCTCATCCATCTCAAACCCCCACTAGAGCACCAATCACAATTTTATTTAAAAGAAAGAAATTTAAGAAAACAATCCCAATTGACTCTTCTTTTGAAACTGCTGAACCATTAGACCAAACTACTGAACCAGCACCACAAACTTCTGAACCTGAAGCCCTAGAAATTGCCAAACTTCTCTCTGGGCTAAAAGAGACCATCCCATCAGACCATGTCAGTCCCTAACAACCACATCAAACAGGGGACATACCTTCAGACTTTGACATGGGTGTGGATGTCCCTAGCCCTAACCAAAGAGATGAGGATGAACCAGGGTTTCTAAGCCAAACTTAGATACTTTAGGTACATTTGAGGCTGCTACTACTCATTTACCACCCAGTGGTGGATATGAGGACAGAAGTAACATTGCTAAAACCTCTGAACCAAGAACAAGAGGTACATGAGACAACTAGGTTGGGCCCAGCTCATGATATAACTGATACTGTCCTCATTGAGGAAGTAAGCAGGGATTCAGATGATTCCATTGATTTAGATGATGATTCACACTCCACCAAACTTGAATTGACGGCTGCTAGTGAAGGTCCTGCACCTGGTGTCTCTAAGCTCAAAGAGCTGGTCACACCAGATCAGTTTAAAGTCCACTTGATCCCTGATTCCCCTATAGTGGCATCTTCTGTACAACATGAAGATCACCCCAAAACACACCCCTCACTGAAAATGCCTACCCAATTCCCTTGGTCATCCAGCATAGACCTGAACCAACTATGCAGCCCCGATGGTCCCCTATACCAGTTGATGAACACCCTCATTGCCAATCACCTCAAATCTTTCACAACTACTTTGGAGTTGTCAACCAAAACTCAATTTGAAGTGATCAACAAAAAACTTGGTGAGATGTCCAACAAAATAGACAACAACTCAAGACAGCTTGCTAAACTCACTGGTAGAACTTCTCAACCTAGCAGGCTTCCAGAAGTGGATGAAGCCAAAAAGGGGGAGAAGATTAAGGAACCTACGGAGTCACTGGAAGCCATGATAAAGGCGAGAGTGGCTCTACAACAACAACAAAAAGAAAAAGCCCAAAAACAAAAAGAAGATCAACAAAGGCTTATTTCTAGTACTGAAGTTGAAGATGAAACTTCCCAAGGCCATAATAAAGAAACTTCTGAAGAAACTTCTGAAGACTCAGAAAATACTAAAGACAATCCTTCAGTAGTTGATACTTCTATCAACACTTCAGCAGTTAACACTTCCAGCATACAAACAACTGAAGAGCCTTCTAAACCAACTGAACAACAACAACCAACTCCTATTCCAAGGTCTACAACAACAACAATGACTGTGCTGAACCCTTCTCCAATTTCAGAGTTAAAAGAATTACTAGAGAAGAGTTTACTTGCAGCCAAAAGAAAGGCTATGGAGGATGAGGTCTGGAACAGTTTGGAAGCAAGGGAAGACATGAGCTACAATGAAAAACTTCAAGCTTATGAAGCAGAGCTGAATAGGCAAGCCAAGATTGAAAAGGTTGCTAAAGAAGACAAAAGACAACAACTGGTGTCTTTCATCACCAAGAACAGCAAAACAAAAGCTTTTTCATTCAAAGTGCTCTCAATGGATGAGCTAACCAAAAGAGCTCAAATTGTTGCTGACAAACTTGCAACAGACAAAGATAGAAAAGCTAAGAGAGCAGAGATCATTGAAGAACTGGTAGCTAATTACTATGGTTCAAAATCCTCTGTGTCAAAATGGAAAGAAGACAAACTATTGGACACATACAAGAAATACAAGGCTGCTAATCCAGAGAAGTTCAAAACTTCTGAAGTATCAACTTCAGTAGTTAGAACTTCTGGTGTCAAACAAAGACTAGCTACTAAGAGAAAGCCAGAGGATAATACAAAGACTGACTTCATGATGGTGTTGCTAGAAGGCAACACCGTTGTACATGGAGACTTTGATATTGAAGAGAAGCCTCGGATAACTCAATTTAGGGATCCTTTAACATTTGCTTACCAAATTCAGAAGACTATCACTGTCAGACTGCACACAAGGTAGTTACTGAACATCATTTACCAACTTTTAAATTACCTGATGTAGTGCAAAAATAAGACAGAAGTGAATCCCACCTGAGAGTCACGGAAATAGAAAACATCCAACACTCAGGAACATCCCAGGGATCCAGCATGGTTCCCTATACTTCAGATTTTGACAAATCTAAAGTGTTGATCATCAGATGGTCCTTTACTGATGACAACTCAGTATTGGTGACAAGAAGAGATCTTACAAGCAAGGCCTACAAATCCATGAATGAACTGAAGAATCTATCAACTCAGGATTGCTTACAATTCAACATTTGGAACCTTAAAGGGGATCTCTCACTGATGAACAGCTGAATCAACTGAAGAATTCCATGTTGAAGGAGATATGGAAGATTGTGAATGACAGAAGAAAACAATAAGGAATTAGAAAAGGTTTTGGCTTCATCAATCCAGGGGGAGATTGTTAGGACAAAAAGGATTGAGGAAACCACTTTTGTAAACCTTAGTCTAATTCATACTTCTGCAAATATTCTAAGTATAGAACTACTGAAGAAATAAGACTAAAGTACTGAAGAAGTATCAGAAGTTCTAAAGTCTAACCAAACAAGTTCACTGAAGAACTACTGAAGACAAACTACTCATCAGTAGTTTGTCATTCATCAGCACTTGTACCAGAATCTTTCCACCGCCTTATGTTTCAGTAGTTTATTTGTTTAGTATTACTTTATCTTTTTGTGCAAGTTCCAAGAATGCAACTTGTTGCAACTTGTTACAGACTTGCTTTTTGGCAAGGTTCATGTACTTTGTAAGTCTATAAATAGATGGTTCATCCCTTTGTTTTAGATATTGATTTTAATTGAAACAGAAATCCTTCAAAGCATATTATTGTTATTTCCATTTCATTTATTGAGAATCTGTTTGAGTATTTATTATCATTCACATTCAATACTTAGATTCTCATTAAACTTGTCTTTAGTTTTCAAACATCAAGGGGGAGTAATAACTCCTGTTGATAGTGTAACTTTACTTACTCATTCCGCTGTGCAAATCTGATTGAACTTGCTAAACACATAAGTGTTCACTAGCAAGCAATACATCAAGAGCAGTAATGATCCAACACTTACACATCGTGCTTTATTGGTTGTTAAACAGGTTTACATGGATTATGATGCTATAGGAAAGGCAAGAAAGTTGGCAATGGGAGAGCTAGAAGAGCTAAGGAACGAAGCATATGAAAGTGCAGCAACATATAAAGACAGAGTCAAAACGGTGCACGATGCTAAGATCCGGTTAAGAAACATTGACGTAGGTCATAGAGTTTGGCTATACAATTTCAGATTGAAGTTATTTCCTGGAAAGTTGAGGAGCAAGTGGACTCGACCGTATTTGGTCACCCGTGTGGAGAACTATGGAGATGTGGAGATTGAAGATTTCGATGATCATTTGAGGCAAGTGGTGAATGGCCATCGATTGAAGCCATACATTGAGCCGAATGACAACAATGGACCAGAAAAACAGTCAGAGAGCTATGCTTTAAGCACTCTGACTTATGATTCAGAATGAGCATCTGAGGTACAAGTCTGGCTGAACACTAATAAACTTAGCGCTACCGGGAGGCAGCCCAGACTTTTTGTATATATATGATTGCTTGTGTTTATTCCCGTTGTTGACCGTTTGCATGTTTGTTGAAGTATGCCCGGTGTCTCACACAAGTGTGGGGACGTTTCGATCGCACCGGTACGTCTTCTATCATGAGCCAAAGTCGAGGACGACTTCAATTTTTTAGGGGTGGAGAGGGCGAGTAAGAACATTGAAAAGGTTTTTGAAAAAAAAAAAATGAAAACACATCGTGTATTCCTGTTTAGTTTGTTCCATTTAAGATGATTGTTTTTTAAGATTAATTTAAATTATTATTATTATTTTTTATAATAGACCTTAAAAAAAACCGGCGCCACTTAGTTTCATTTTCAGAGCCACCTCTTTCCAATTGGCGCCACCTGGCGCTGGATCCTCAATGTTTTCTGATGTACGCTTATTTTGGAGCCACCTTTTAGAAAAATAGCGCCACATATTCAGCATATGGAGCAAACTACCCACATAAGTTAACGGGGCAACCCATATACCCATTGTGATCCATGACCCTACCTGTATACTAATTATACCCGATCCAAATCTGCATTTTTATTGTTTTCGGGTTATAACAAAAGACCTTCTCTCTCATATCTTACACTTATCTTCTTTTACCCCAAAAATTCTTCACATAAACCTTAACCTTCAAACCCTCAAAACTTACTCAATTCTTAACCAAATCAAGCAATTCTTGGCTCTAAACTCAATAATTTTTCGAGAGGAGCAAAACCCACCAAGTATATTTTGGTAAAGGCGCACGGTTTGGGAGATCTTGTAACTTTTAGGTTACGACTTTTTTGTTTTTTTTTTCGTAGGTTTTATGCAAGCTTCCATCTTTGGGTTTAATTCATAGTTATACATCATCCAAGGTACGTTTTCTGCCCTATTTTGCTATATTATTACAGAGTATGTTATTATTACTCACTAGATTTTGAGCTTGAATCTATCTATATATATAAAAGAAAACGTATATGCTGACGTGGCGTGCAATGGAGGCCTCAACCTCCCCTTGAGAGTGCCACGTGGCATCATAATTGAAAGATTTTAGTGTTTTTGAACTATTTCCTTTTTTAATTAAAAAAAAAGATAAACACAAAACCCTAAATTAAATTGAGTTATTAAAGAATTTAAAAATAAATTTAAAATTTTCCCTCTCATGTTTTCTCCCATAATTTTTAAACATTTATATCTTTTATATACGGGATTTTTTAAAGAAAAAAAATTACACCAAATTAACGAGCGTTTTATTATCTTTCCAACGAGTACCATAGTCCTATATAAAAAACGGAGAAAAATCGACTATTTTTTTGTGGGGTTTCGTTCATACAGGAAAAAAACACACAAAGTGTTCATGTTATTCATTAATAATGTTTTTTCTTTTAAACCAGGTTCTTATCTACGATGTTGAAAATCAGCCCAATCGCCATGTTATCATTGGAATTTTACTAGGTATACTTCATCAAGAGAAGTTAGGAGAAAGAATTGCGCAACACTGCAACACACGGTGTCACCTTATAGCAAGGTTATTTTTTTATTTATTTAATTACAAGAGTAATAATTATTACTATTAGTATTAGTATTATTAGAATGGTTATATTTTTCAACCCCGGGACGCTCCCGGAAAGAATTGATAGTTACTGACGTGGCGTTCAATGGTGGCCTCAACTATCTCTTGATTATGCCACGTGGCATAATGAGATGCAATGATTACAACTTCCAACTTAAGTGTTTGTTTAGTTGATTAGGTTAGGAATTATAAGAGCCATTAGAATGTGAGAAATTATAGAGATGTGATGAGTTTTTTAATAGTTGCAGCTTACATAAGTGATTCTTTAGATGATTACTGATTAGGTTTTAGATTAGGGAATATGAGTTATTACTGATTAGAATACTATGAACATGCAATGATTGAGAGATTTTGTGGTTAGTTAACTTGAGTCATTTGCAATAGGTTATCACGTAAAATTAGATTTTTCAACCCCGGGACCCTCCCGGGGTAATCAGCTAGTGTTTGAATATAGGTGGGTATTATGTATGATGAGTTAATTAGCATTACGATGGGAATTTATTAGTTTGTGGATGTTGAAAGTAGCTTATGACTTGAAGAGGAATCATGTAAATTGTTAGATGTGTTGCCATTATGTCACAAAATCAGTTCTTTATAAATTTTACAGTGAATAATGGTTACATCCCAAAGTTTATTGAAATTGGTATCTTGTAAAAGATTTAAACTCTTTTTCATAAAGTTGGTCTAACAAATGGTGATGCATAAGAAAAGTTTGATGGAAACAAGTGTGGGGATAGCACACTTGTAAGGGAAAGTAGTAAGTTGAAGAGTAATTCGAGTGGGCTTAAAGTATGATATTGTGTCTTGCTTTTGGTATTCGTTAAGAATTGAAGTTAATTGTTGGTATTTTTTTAGGAAGAATGGCACGTATAAAGGTGAGCACGAGAGGTAAAGGAAAAGAAGTTGCAGAATCATCTAGGCGAGGAACAAAAAGGGCAAGAAAAGCGGTTAGTGAACCACATTCGGAAGAGTCTGAATCATACATTGAGAGGTGTTGCATGCATGATTGATTGATATGGTAACTACATCCCTATATTTAGAATTGAAAAAAACCATACATTGGGGACAATGTATCCCAAGTGTGGGGATGGGGGGAACCTGAGGGAAATGTTTGGGAAATGTACACAAACATTGAAAATGTTGAAAATTTAAAAAAAAAATGGTTAAGCAAAGCTTAATTGTGTTTGAAAACCGGATTTTTCTGTGTAAATCATTAACTTTTCAAAGCTAACTTATTGATAGAGGTCCTTTCTCCTTGGTCATGGTCTAATTCATGGAGAAGTAGTATGAACCGTTTTCAGTAAGTGTTTTTAAGAAAGAAAATGTGTAGAATTGCCTGATTACGGTTAACAAGCTATTGGTAATAAAAGCATGCACACATCGGCAACCCATTTCCCCACTTTTATGAGATCTTGAGCCTACTAGATGATAGATTAACATAAAGATATTTTCATTTGTTGAGAGTAGGTCAGATGTTTCTCTGTTACAGAACTTATGGAATTTGATGCATGCTGAGGTTATAGACTAGATATGCACATAGATGATAAAGGCAACTTAGGATTCCATTTTTCTATTGATACCTTGTTATTTATTTATGTGTTGATCCATTTCCCCAAAATATTACCCTTAGTAGCCAATCTTGAGCCTTATACCCGTTCGTTTGTTAAACCTATATAGTCACCCAAATTGACCCGTAAACCTTTACCAGTTATTAGTTATTGATGACATCCAAAGTGTTAAGTGCTTGTGTTTGTTTATTAGAAATTATATATATGTGTGAAAAAAAAGAGAGAAAAAAAATCAAAAAGAAAGAAAATAAAAAAAATGCCATGAAAAAGAAAAAAAAGTTGTTTGTGTTATAGGTCGAATATGACCGAAGTTGTGATTATTAGTAGTATAGTGAATAAGGATTGTCTTTTAAACTGTTTCACCATTTTGTTTTAGCCACTTTTAGCCAAATATTTCCTACCGTTACCCTAAGCCCAAAACCCGTAAGTCCTTTAGATATGTGCATTGTCTATGGTTAAGGTGTGATTGTTATACAAGCCTATGATAACAGAGTTGCATACTTGGTTTTTGAGTGATTTATATTAGCTCATTACATGCTAGTCCAGATACTAAACCGAGTGGAGTGAAACATTGTGAGGGGTGTGTTGCATGATAATAAAATCCAGAAGCATGTTAGATTTAGTCGGGCAAATTCTGTTTTTAAAATGAGAATAACTTTGACTTGCTGAATTAACACATCTAATGCTGATCTTGAATGAGGCATGACCTTAGACCTTAACTAAGAATTAGTGGAGACTAGTGAAGTGTGATTATTAATGATGGTAGGATAGTTGCAAAGAAGCTTTGCTTGGGGGCAAGCAAAGGGTAAGTGTGGGGATGTGATTAGAGGGTGTTTTACCATGTTAAGATGTAGTTAATTATGTGATTTTAAGTGATTTATATCATAAAACATGGTTACTTTGAGTTTAATTTGAATTGCAGGTAACTGGAGCAGATTGAATGCATTTTTGGGAAAATAAAATGGATTTTAATTGAAGATATAAAATGATGGTGTGATAAAGCTCTGGAATACGAAGACGTGGCTGCAAGAATCGAAGAAAACGGAGTTATAACGAAGTTTTTATGAAGAAAACAAGTTTGGCGCGTTGTTTGGGAGTTTCAGCATCAGGTAGCGCCAAAATGGGTGAAAAATGGCGCCAGGTGGTGCCAGTTACTGATCATATACGAAATTTTTGGGTTTTCACCATATTAAAAGATACACCATCACAAAAACGAATATCTCTTCAACCCTAGCCATCTTGGAGCTCCCAAGGACGAATTTTATCATCCCAAACCTCAATCTAATCAATTCTTTCATGCAATTCACATCTACAACAATCATTGAAAATCCTATGATGAAGATGAGTGGCTAATCCTCTTTGTGACCACCTCCGGGTGGATGGTTTGTATGTGAAACTCAACTTGATTCATTTTAGTATTGTGGATTATTCTTTATGTTTTGAAGAATACTTGTGGTTGGATTCATTTAAACAAATTATATGTGTTTCAATTGCGTATCTTTTGATAATTCGCATTCGGTTTTCTTGCATCGTGAGCAGTTTGATTATTGGGAGGGTATTTGGCACATATGGTTTGGTAATTGGATTGTATAGGTTATTATTAAAAACTTGTGTCTAATTACCACTTGAATTACAATCAATTAACAAGGCCATGTCTATGTGGTATTCTTACTAATTGAAACAAGTTGGGTGAATCATCAAACCAGAGGTCCGGAGGTGGTTACTTTCTTTTAATTATTGTTTTCAACTTAAAATCAAAGTTCCTAGCTTTCTTAGCTTTTCTAAATCAATCAAAACAAATCATTAGATAGTAGTTCATTTAGATAAAAGTTACAACTTTCCACCAATTTCCCGTGGAGACGACCTTACTTTCCACATACTACTTAATCTTTTCTTTTGACCGACCAAACGACATCGATCAATAATCCCTTCATAGACTTTCCATTTTGAGCCTCATCCTCCTATAACTAAAAACCCACTTAGGAAATTGAAACATTCCAGTATTTATAAACGTTGGAGTGTCACAAGTCTACCAGCTAGTCCTAAAAATTGTCGCACTTCCGTCGGCGACTTGGGCACTTCCCAATTTTTGATTGCCTCAATCTTTGCTGGATCGACATGAATACCCTTCTCATTCACCACATGACCAAGAAAGTGAACTTCGCGAATCCAAAATCCGCACTTGGAGAACTTAGCATACAACTTCTCGTTCTTAAGTAGCTCAAGAATCAACTTTAAATGTTGCTCATGCTCCTCTTGAGTCCGTGAATATATCAATATGCTTTCGTATTGCACATGTAGCTGGTGATATCCTTATCTCAGATCAATCTTAGAATAGAAAATGGAGACTTGCAACTGATCAAACAGATCATCAATCCTGGGGAGAGGGTACCGATTCTTGATAGTGAGCTTATTCAATTTTCGGTAGTCTATGCACATACGAAAAGATCCATCTTTCTTCTTCACAAACAACACAGGTGCACCCCATGGAGAGAAACTTGGCCGAATAAAGCAACTGACTCGAAAGCTCTTGCATCTCTGATGGCGCTAAGCGGTATGGAGATGGGAGATAGGTGCAGCACCAGGAACCAAATCAATACGAAACTCCACCTGCCTCGGAGGCGGCAATCTGGGCAACTCTTCAAAAAAGACTTCAGGAAAATCCCTCACGACAGGGATGTCTTCGATCTTCAACTACTTGGACTTCTTCTCGATCACGTGTGCTAGAAATGCACAATAGCCCTTGCGAAGGCACTTCTGGGCTTTCATGCCAGATATAATCCGTAACGTGGCTCGACTATTCTCTCCTTTGACCAAAAGAACTTCACCACTCGGGAGGGGAATACGAACAATCTTTTCATGGCACACGATTTCCGCATGGTTCTTCGACAACCAATCCATGCCAACAACCACATCAAAACTACCCAACTCTATCATACTTTAAGTCCAGAATCATCTCTGCGGTGTCAAACACACCAAATCGAGTGCGGAAAACAAGATTGAATGTAAGAAAAACAAGGAAGAAATGAAAACAGAATGAATGTATTGCAAAAGTGCACACGACTTCTAAGAGTCGTCTGGTACACCGAGTTTGAGTACAAGAGAGCAAAATGACAATCAACTAGCAAAATTGCAAGCAACCCCAAAATGTTTTGGAACCCACTACTTATAGTTGCATAGGGCGGTTCTCATACAATGGGCCCAAAGGCCGAAACCCACTAAACCACTAGACCACTAACCTAATATGTCTAATGGACCAAGACATATGCAAACCACTAAATTATGGCCCTACAATATCCCCCTAGGTTTGTATCGTCTTGGTATTTCTACATCACTTCTGTCTACAAAGTGATTATTCTAAATACAATATCCAAAATTTAATCATTCTAATCTAGAGCTCTTGTTAGTGTCAATTTCACTTGTATTCTTGCTACATCCAGGTTCATCTCCTTTGATCACCTTAAGCTTGAGAAACTCCATGACACAGATGGTTCGACGTCTTTTTGAGATTTGGTTGTAACAACCATCATTTTACCCAACCTGATCCTGAGTCCTCGGTGATGACCTTTTGACCCGTGGATCATGTTTTTATAATTTATATACAGTAGACGAGTCTCACGGCATCAACAAAAATGTGAGCTTCGTCCAACATTTGATCCAAGTGAAGTACCATAGTGACACATGATGAGCGAAGACGTTTTCAGTGTCACACCGTCTACCCGTATCTGCTCAACATGCATTTTCAGCTGCATCCTGTTTTCGGTGAAATATGGAAAGTGATATTCTTTTGCCCATACAGCTTCAGGTGGTTCATCATTATCATCGTCCTCATCTGCAAGTAATACACAAACCCTTATAGCAACATCATTTTCAAGTGTCACAATACTGCAAGTTCATGATGAACTTTCACAATCAAAGAACACAAGCTTAATCTTTTAACAAAACTTAAATAAGACTCCAAGTTTAGATCAATTTTTTTAAGATAATCAAGGAGTTCTTGAATGAAGAAAATAATTTCGAGTGACATAGGATTCTCGGGTGATCTAGGAATTCTCAAATGATCCTAGAGTTCTAGTGTGGTTCAGGGGTTCTCGAGTAATCAAAAGGTTCTCGAGTGATTCATGGGTTCTCGAGTTATTCAGGGGTTCTCGAGTTGTGTGGGGGTTCTCGAATGGTCAGGAGTTCTCGGATGGCTGAGATAATACAGATCCCAAGGCGCGTGAACCTCACGTGCCGCCCAGTTAACAAGACTCCAGCCTTCTGATCATCTTCTCCAATTATTTCAACCTTTTATAAATCATCATTTTGGTTCAAATATGACTTTTACAAAGAATTAAACAAAACATCAACTACAATAATCAAGATCTTCATCACAAATACTTCATCCTTTCAGTTTTATTCTTTCCAAAAAAAAAAAAAAAAACAACCATCACGGCTTACCGGTGATCGTTGAACAAGATCAACGTTCATTGGATCCTCCCCGAGAAAAGATGAACGTACCTTTAGACTGCAAGAAGGACATGATCCTTAGTTTGTCCTAGCTCCAAACACTGACTTGATATTTTACAAAACTGAAGTGTGTGTTTGTGTGTGTGAAAGAGAGTGAAGGGTTCGGTTTCTAAGATGGAAACCGTGTAAATTCCTTTGAGATACCACTAATTAAACCCCAACCCTTTCTTTTATAACCAATAAAGTACAAGAGGTGAGATTTTGTTGAGCCCACCAAGTGTGCGGTATGTCCGGCTCCAATCCCAATACTGTCAAAATCTTTTTGAGATGGATTTTAATAAAAGTGGGTCCAGGTCAGATCATGAGAAGGTCAAGATTTTTATAAAAAGAAATAAAACATAAAATTAAACTAAACTAAACTAAGAGACACAAAATTTAAGAATATTTACACTCCAACCAAGATTTTTAACAATTTTGCTTATGGGATCAAATCACTATATTTCAGGCCATATTACACTTATCAACACTGATCTACTTAGGCCGGTCTTAGCAATTACTGGTATATTTGTCCACTTAAACTTATTTCCTTAGGCCTTCTTGTATGACAGTCCGTGATATCATTTTATCATGTTTTGGTGTATTAAAATGAACACTCAGGTAAGTAACAATCAAATCCTAGAATCATAAATAGTACACTCTATCATGCTAGTACACAGTCCAGGAATAGGTTGATGATCTGAGAATAGTTATAAAGCTCAAGAACTGAGTAGAATTCGAGAACAGCTATGAAACTCGAGAACTAGGCAGCATCCGAGAACAGAACTGAGGCTCGAGAACAGTTGCTTGATTCGAGAACGCTTCTCAGACTCGAGAACACAGACCTGATTCGAGAAAAATGTTCAGATTCGAGAACAGATCTTGACTCGAGAACAAAATGAAGACTTGAGAACATGTCCCAGCTCGAGAACAACGTGCAGACTCGAGAACAGGCTCCTACTTGGGAACAGTATGCAAGCTCGAGAACAGGCTTTGACTCGGGAACGCCTTCCAAGTGCAATCTCCTTTAAACTTGCCAAGATTAGAAAACAATTTTATTTCAAAAAATATGGAAACCTTTTAAATTTTAAAAGACAGACGCAAACCTCTAAATTGTGGCCCTGCATAAACTCGTGATCTCCCAAAGTTAAGGTACATCTTTCAACGACTTATTTTGACTCAATAATTTTACCGTTGGCCAATTCTATAGAATAACATGTGCCCAACCTACTAGAGTCTACCCCAACGGTTTGCTTAAATCGGTCGACACAAAACTTAAATCGGCACCAGTATCGAAAAGTACCGAAGCATAAGTGTTATTAACAAGGAACGTACCGGTAACGACATTGGGATCCTCACGAGCATCACCGGCTCCAATCACAAAAGCTCTCCCACGAGGCTGATTCTTTAACTTAGGATAATCCTTCTTGAAATGATCCTCAACACTACATTCTTAACATCCTGTTTTTCTGGTAGGGTTACAAACAGCCTTGGCACGACAACGAGAAGTGTGATGCCTAATCTTCTTGCAGTAGTCACAACGGATGCCATCGCAAGATCCAACAGGATGATAGTTACACTTGTTGTAAAGAGGGTATGATCCATTGTACTTCCTTTGGGGCTCATCAGCGGCAGTAGTGGTTGCAAAAAATACTTGGGCAGTCTCTTGTTTCTTTCTAAACCGATTTCCACCATTCTTACCTTTCTTGGTATTTGACCACTTTCTTTTGTCCCCCAAATTTCCACCTTTCTCGACTTCCTTCTTAAGCAATGCGCCCATACGCATCGGGTCATCCGTAAGACTATGAGCTAGTGTGAGAGCACCTTGAATGGTGGTGGGTTCAGCGGCAGTTACCATACTACGAATCTTAGGGGAGGGTCCCCAAATGTACCTTTCAACCCTATTGTACTCTGGTGTGACCATGTGGGGTACCGAATGAGACAACTCATGAAAACGAGTAGTCTAAGCAGTGATCTCAGCTCCGGTCATAGACAAATTCCAAAACTCTGACTCACGCTTCTGAAGCTCACTTCGGGGACAATACTTCTGCATCAACATGGACTTCAAATCGTTCCACGAGAGACCATAAGCATCATTTCTACCCAGAGTCTGAACTTGCAGATTCCACCAAGTCAACACCTCATCCTGGAAGGTGCAGGTAGCATACTTGACCTTCTGATCCTCAGCACATCCACTGATATCCAAGACGGATTCCATCTTCTCAATCCAACGATAAATACCGATTGCTCCTTCAGACCCACGAAAACAGGTTTGCAAGCCATGAAAGTCTTATAGGAACATCCATGCACCGTGTTTTCAACTTCTATGTCATAGATAATGAGACATCATCAATAACACTAAGTGATTACAAGGCCATAGGAAGTACAACAATTTGATATTTTACCGTTGTCATTATCACTCGTCCTTCGCCGGCCATTTCCACCAGATCCAACACTAGAGTCTGTTCGGTTAGCGTGGTGCTGCGCAATGGCTTGCGCAATCACGCGGGCTAGCTCCTTGGACGTAGTTGAGAATGTGCTATCATTAGTATTGCGGCTGTTCCTTCGGGGCGGCATGATGTCTTTCTAATACCTCAGATATAAAAAGAATGTGACACATATTTATCGATAATATTGTCAATCATGTGTGCTCGAATAAACAACCACGATATCCATAACCATGACATACACAACCACACAACCATCGAATGCAATGATAACCATCCAAACATGCAACAAAGATAATCAATAAACCAGATCATATACAGGTAAATAAATACAACCAATAAACCATAACATCGTCATTTCATTAACTTGTTTCGGTACATAGTTTTGTAAGTGGGAAATACAAAATAAGTGGGGTACAATGACCCAATACAAGTCATATAAATGAAATGACCCAAAAGATACTACCACAGACTAGAATAAACTATAGGAACCACAAACTACAACAACAACCACTAATCTACTAAGGAGGTGGGGAAAATGTAGCAGCTAAAGCAGGGGCAACAGCTCTTATCCTCTGGTCCAGCTCATCCAATCTATGCTTGATGATGTCCACACATCTCCATACCTAGTCTCTCCCACGCTCAGCCTCCTCCAATCGAGCTCGCAGATTGGTAAGGTGCTCAATGGTGGCAGCTCTCGTATAACCCTCAGCATGCGCATCGGCCTCTAAGTCGTCCACTCGATCACAGAAATTGTGGATCAAACCGTCGTGTGTACTAAACATGCCATACACCGATAGAAGAGTGTGGCACATAGGTAGAGTACCAAGAGGACCAGAGGCAGGAGGGTCAGTAGGGGGCTGGGAGGTCTTGCCACCATCAGCAGCAATGAAGATGTCGTCGTTAGAGTCCTCGTCGCTATAAGCCAAGTAGCCTGCTACTGTAGGTAGGAAGGTCTACTTGCGGGCCTGGGACCTCCTAAGCAACTTCTTCTGAGGGGGCTCGGAAGACTCAGTAGCATGACTGGGCTGGGTTGGCGCCACAGACTCCGCTGGCTGGGGCCTGCGCACACGCTTCCTGGCAGTGCAAATGATGCGTATACTACCAAGAATCAAATGACAAGGGCGGGAAAAAGACTGGCACATTGGCGGCGATGCCTCCTCCTCATGAGGGACCTCAACTGGCGGCTCCATGAACATAGGGGTTGAGTCAGCAGCATCCGTAACGACTCCATGGGCCTCACCGGTAGGGACGTCGGGCTCATCATCCGAAACAACGGGATCCAGTTGCATGTCATCTCCCACAATATCCACATCCTCGTCCTCCTCGGGCTACGAATCAGCAAAGTAACCGTCGACGTCATTGTCACTCGATGTCTCAGGAACCATGAAGGAATCGTCCTCCGAATATGAGATAACAATCGGGTGAGTAGGGGAAGCCATGATCCTGTCAAAATCCAAATGTACACATATACACATATATAAGTGTCAAGAACTCATATACTATACTCTCGTGAATGCAATGTATAATAAGAGTATGGAACTTGGGTAGTGCATCGTGATGAAAACATTTTTCATGCAATAAAAACTTTTCGTGTGAAAAAAAATCGTTATAGTTATAGTTTAGTTATTAGAGAAAACTAGTTTGCTATAACCTTGAGCTCTGATACCAATCTGTCACACCCCGCCTAGGCGGAAACACGGGACGCGAGACGAAAGGTTTTCAAACACAAGATTCGAGCAAACATTCAAAATAACTTAATATTTAAAGTACCAAACTTGTTCAACAACAACAACCATCACAAAATATTGTTTAAAACCGAACACGTAATCATAAGTTTTGTGTTGGATCAGTATGCTCTTTAACAGTTTACTTGCTTGTGAACACTTATGTGTTTTGCAAGTTTAATCAGTTTTGCACAGCGGAATAAGTATATAAAGTTTCACTATCAACAGGAGTCATTACTCCCCCTGGATGTTTGCAAACTAAAGACAGTTAATGAGAATCTAAGTATTGAATGTAAATGACAATAAATAAGCAGATAGATTCTCAGTTAATGAAATGGAATAACAAGTAAGAGTTTTGAAGGATTTCACTTTTCAATTAAAATCGATGTCTAAAATAGTGGGATGAACCCATCTATTTATAGACCAGCAGATACACACAACTTGTTCAAAACTTTACACAAAAGCAATACTACAACAGGCTGTAGTCTTGGAACTTATACAAAATGATAAAGTAATAATAAACTATTAAACTACTGAAACATAAGGCGGTGGAAGGATTCTAATACAAGTGCTGATGAATGACAAACTACTGATGAGTAGTTTGTATTCAGCAGTTCTTTAGTAGACTTGTCTGGTTTGACTTTAGAACTTTTGATCTTTCTTCTTCAGTACTTGTGTCTTCTTTCTTCGGTAGTTCTATACTTAGAATAATTTGGCAGAAGTATGAATTAGACTAAGGTTGGCAAAAGTGGTTTCTTCAATCCTTTCTGTCCTTACAATCTCCCCCTGGATTGATGAAGCCAAAACCTTATCTAATTCCTTATTGTCTTTTTCTTCCGTCTTCAACTATCTTCCATATTTCTTTGAACATGGAATTCTTTAGTTGATTCAGCTGTTCATTTGTGAGAGATCCTTGTTCAGGTTGAAGATGTTGAATTGTAAGCAAGTCTTGTGTAGATAAATTCTTCAGTTCATTCATGGATTTGAAGTCCTTGCTTGAACGATCTCTCCTTGTCACCAATACTGAGTTGGAATCAGTAAAGGACCACTTTATGATCAGCACTTTAGATTTGTCAAAATCTGAAGTATAAGGGACCATGCTGGATCCCTGGGATGTTCCTAAGTGTTGGATGTTTTCCACTTCAGTGACTCTCAGGTGGGATTCAATTCTGTCTTCTGTTTGCACCACATTAGGTATTTTAAATGTAGGTAAGTGATGTTCAGTAATTACCTTTGTGTGCAGTCTATCAGTTATAGTCTTCTGGATTTGGTAAGAAAATGTTGAAGGATCCCTGAATTGTGTTATCAGAGGCTTTTCTTCAATATCAAAGTCTCCTTGTACAACAGTATTGCCTTCCAGCAACACCATCTTGAAGTCAGTCTTTGTATTGTTCTCTGGCTTTCTTTTGGTAGCAGGTCTTGAATGTTTAACACCAGAAGTTCTAACTACTGAAGTTGACACTTCAGAAGTTTTGTACTTCTCTGGATTTGCAGCCTTGTTAGCCTTGAATCTTTTATATGTGTCCAATAGTTTATCTTCTCTCCACTTTGATACTGAGGCTTTTGAACCATAGTCATTGGCTACCAGTTCTTCAATTATCTCAACTCTCTTTGCTTTTCTATCTTTTTCTGTTGCAATCTTGTTAGCAATAAGTTGAGCTCTTCTTGTTAGCTCATCTATTGAGATCCCTTTGAGTTAATAGGCTTTTGTCTTGCTGTTCTTTGTAATAAAAGACACCAGTTGTTGTCTTTTATCTTCTTCAGCAACTCTTTCAGTCTCAGCTTGTCTATTCAGCTCTGCTTCATAAGCTTTAAGCTTTTCATTGTAGCTCATGTCTTCCCTTGCTTCCAGGTTGTTCCAGATCTCATCTTCCTTATCCTTTC
The DNA here is from genome assembly GCA_028751855.1 of Ambrosia trifida. Classification (NCBI taxonomy): domain Eukaryota; kingdom Viridiplantae; phylum Streptophyta; class Magnoliopsida; order Asterales; family Asteraceae; genus Ambrosia; species Ambrosia trifida. The sequence continues at coordinate 62,530,264 of CM054131.1, forward strand.
TTTGGGCTGCAAGTAAACTCTTCTCTAGTAGTTCTTTGGCCATGAGATTGGAGAAAGGTTTAGTACAGGCTTTGGAGTGGTTGTAGGCCTTGGAAAAGGAGTTGGTTGTTGTTCAGTTGGTTTGGAAGGCTCTTCAGTTGTTTGTATGTTGGAAGTATTAACTACTGAAGAGTTGATAGAAGTATCAACTACTGAAGGATTGTCTTCAGTACTTTCCGAGTCTTCAGAAGTTTCTTCATTATGGCCTTGGGAAGGTTCAGCTTCAACTTCAGTTGTAGAAATAAGCCTATCTTGATCTTCTATTTCTTTTTGGGCTTTTTCTAACAGTTGTTGTTGTTGTAGAGCCACTCTTGCCTTTATCCTGGCTTCCAGTGACTCTCTTGGTTTCTTAATCTTCTCCCTCTTTTTGGCTTCATCCACTTCTGGAAGCCTGCCAGGTTGAGAAGTTCTACCAAATAACTCTGCAAGCTGTTTTGAATTGTTGTCAATTTTGTTGGACAGCTCACCTAGTTTCTTGTTTATCACCTCAAATTGGGTTGTGGTTTTCAACTCCCAAGAAGTTGTGAATGATTTGAGGTGATTGGCTATTAGGGTGTTCATCATCTGATATAGGGGACCATCTGGGCTGCATAGGTGGTTTAGGTCTATGCTTGATGACCCAGGGAATTGGGTAGGCATTTTTAGTGAGGGGGTCTTTTTGGGTGATATTCAGGATGTACTGAAGATGCCACTTTAGGGGAATCAGGGATCAAGTGGACTTTAATTTGATCTGTAGTGACCAGCTCTTTGAGCTTAGAGACACCAGATCCAGGACCTTCACTAGCAGCCGTCAATTCATGTTTTGTGGAGTGTGAATCATCATCCAAATTAATGGAATCATCTGAATCCCTGATGACATACTCAAAGAGGATATTGTCAGTTGTATCAAGAGCTGGGCCCAACCCAGTTGTCTCATGAACCTCTTTTTCTTGGTTCTGAGGATTTCCTGCCTCAGGCATAAAGCCTTCATCAGTAGTTACCACAAGTGAGGTCTTAGCTAAGTTACTTCTGTCCTCAGGTCCACCACTAGGTGGTGAATGAGTAGTAGCAGCCTCAAATGTACCTAAGGTCTCTAAGTTTGGGCTTAGAAACCCTGGTTCATCCTCATCTCTTGGGATAGGGCTAAAGACATCCTCATTCATGTCAAAGTCTGAAGGTATGTCCCCTGTTTGATGTGGTTGTTGGGGACTGACATTTTCTAATGGGATAGTCTCTTTTAGCCCAGATAGAAGTTTGGCAATTTCTATGGTTGATGGTTCTGGTTCAGGTTCAGTAGTTCGGGGTAATGTTTCAGCAGTTTCAAAAGAAGGGTGAGTAGTTATAGTTTTCTTGAATTTCTTTCTTTTGAAAAGAATGGTAATTGGGGCTCTTATGGGGGTTTGAGATGGATGAGACTGAGAGGATGTTTCAGTCACATCTTTAACAAGTGCAGATTGCACATCAGTAGTTTTAGGCATCTCAACTTCCTACCCTGCCTTTCTTTTAAGGTTGGTGGGTTTGGGTTTTTGTTGTTTGGTTTTCTTGGCCTTTTTGGGTGAGGGTTTTGAAGATGATGGTTCCATGGGGACTGTTTCTTGTTCCCCTTGGTCATCTTCTGGCCTGGCAGCCTGTTTGTTATGCCTTTAGTATGCTTGTGAGGTCAATGGGTTTAAAACAATTGTTTTTTTTCCCACAAGCACCTCATCTCCAAGTTCTTTAATTAGGCAATGCATTATGAACCTTGGATACAACAAAAACTTGTTTTAAGAATTTATGTGATGTAACACCAACTCATTAAAGAAAAGTGCTGATGCCCTGAATTTTGTCTCATTCATAATGGAATGAAAAATTGGATGAAAAGTAGAGGGCATCTGATCATATGATCCAGTTTTTGGACTCAGGCACATGATTATGTAATGAAACAAAAGTTTGTATTTTGGTTTAAAATATTTCTTAAAAATGGTTGCATGTGAGAGAGTACGTTGGTAACCACACTCTGTCATGGTTAAATGAATTTCATAGTTTGGAAATTGATCTGGTGCATCCACATCATCCAGACCCAATCTAATTCCCAAAGTAGCCGGTGTGATTGCCGATACTTTCCATTAGATAGTAGATTTGAGGGAAATCACTTGATCATTCACTGTCACCGTCTCTGCGTTCGCCCAGAACTCATTAAGAGTTTCAGTATGATAAAAAGAAAATTATAGTATTGACGGATTTTTCGCAGTCTTATAAATTTGAATATATCGTTTATTTAAAATTTAAAGAAGAGGGATATATATATATATATATATATATATATATATATATATATATATATATATATATATATATATATATTTACTCAAAATTAAAATACTGGTTTAGTATAAAAATAGTAATGACTAAGAATAAATTCAATAAACCTTAGAATTATACTGAAAAGATTTAAAACATTTTAAATAATCGCGGAATATATTTGATCTTTGTTTAAATAATCGAGGAAAATTCTTTAGAAACACAATATTTATATGTTTCTAACATATCGGATTTTATAAAAATTTCGGAATTTACAGAGTAAAATAATATTTCTGAAAACTCGATCATAGGAATGTTAAAGTTGGAGCGTAGTAATCGTATTCTATTTATAAATATTGGAATAATCATAAGGTTAACGATCTGAATAATTACTGAGACTCGAATAATTCGATAATTTATACGGAATTTCTAGAATATACGACGAATGATTATAAATGGACGAGTTTTTCTAGAGAGTGAAGTACGATTTCTAAACTCTAATACAAGTCAATTAAATTATCAAAGAATAACTTTGTAATTTTTATATCTATTTATATATATATATATACTTCTATAATTTTCGTGTTTTATATCTGGATTTATTTTCTAATTTCTTTTAATATATCTGGTTTTTTTTTTCTGTATATTATTTCTCATTTATTGTGGCCTTAATATCCTGTAAGATTTCCTAGAAATTAGATGTGCATATAAATTCACAATTGTGTACAGAATTGTCAATTTACCCCACATAATCATTCTAGTAATATCCTGTAGTGGATTCGTTCTGATTTCTAATATACTGTTATGATGCTCACCAACTTTATAATGGTTTGGCATTTTAGGTACCCAAAAATTTACTCGCCTGATATTTTCTTTAATATTTCTAATATCATAATTATTTTTCTAAGCAAAATTTCTTTTTAAAAAATATTCTGGTAGATCCTGGATTAATGAAGACTTCAAAACTGTTACTAAGCGCCGCTCTGATACCACCTGTAACGACCCTGTAGTCGGTGCCGGGTCGTCGGGTCGGGTTATCGGAGCTACGCAGCGGATTCGGATCATAACAGTCTTTATTCTTCGAGGATCCACGTCATCATATCTGTTGGGTTACCTGAACACATGTCAAAAATAGTTTCTGTCAACATAAAGTTGGTGAGGTCGTGTATTTTATAAAGTGAATGGCCAGTTCGTTTATCGATAATTCTTTTATATAAAACATTCTTTTATAAACATTCTTTTATAAACATGCTTTACAGTTATAATTCTGAAGGGGAAACTATATTTCTATTATACCAACTCTATTATATATCAATTCGGTTATATCTCAATTCTATCATATCGATTATATTTCGTGCCATTCCTATCGATGGTACCACTCTGATTGTGGTAAAATACCTGTTCCTGTCCTCTACTTGGACAAGAATGGTTTTGGTCCTCTACTTGGACATTCCTACCCTCTACTTGGGTAAGACTGGTTCTTGCCCTCTAGTCAGTACAAGAAAGGAAATGGCGGATAACGTCCAGTATTGTCCTTGTCGTTTCTATGTCCCCTTTTCTATTATACTTCTTTTATTTCTATTGATAATCTTTTATTATGTAAAGCATTTCTAGGTTTAATAAATGACATGTATTCCCCCGAAAACACTTAATAAAACAGTAAAAGTGGGGAGTTCACGATACTCACAGGTTTGCTTATAATCTTCTATAGTCTCTCTTGTTACAATTATATGTCATATATATATGGATACGTTTTACGCGTGGGACTTGTTAGATTGTAATACCTAGGATATATATCATATATACATTTTATACATATAGAATTCGGTATATAATAGATTGTCCTAAACTCGGGGTTTATTATTGACACGAAACGGGCATCCTAAATCTAGCTGGCCATTACAGCTTGGCATACAAACTAAATAAAGCTGGCCATTACAGCTTGGCACACGAACCCAAAGAACTCTAGACACGAACTTACCCGGATGATGGCTCGGCGGAGCATATTATTATTAATCCGAGTCTAGTATATCGTTTTATATATCGAATCTTATATATATAAAGATATATATATTTTATATATGTTTATTATTCTCTTATTATTATTATCAAGTCCGTACGTTATTCTTATTATATATATTCGTATAATTCTAATAATCCACTCCGGATTTACTGGACCGGTTTCTGTTCCGGTTGTTTGACTGAGTCACTGAGTCAACTAGTATCAACCCGTCCTCTCTTTAGATTCCGTTTAGTACCTCGCAATAATCATAAAATACGTTCAATAATCGGGAATTTATAACCAATAATCCTATAATAATTATACACTTCATATCAAAGTATACACCTTTTTATATGGATCAAGATTATAATCAAGTCCTTACCCGATTATTTTTGAAGCTAGAACCGGAAGTTGTCCGGAACATAGACCGGAACCAGGACCCAACTGGTCCTAAAGATGTGTGTGTGAATAATAAAACATTTGGGTGGTTTTGATAATCGGAGATTCGCCGGAAACACATCAAGGCCCGACCAGAAACTGACCGGACTTCATCGGAGGTTGACCGCAGGCCCATCGACCTGTCACAGTACAAACATAACTAACGTAAGATCATATGAGATAATTGAAAGGAATTGGTACGTGGTTTATAAAGAACCGATCAGAACAAACAGGTTATAAGAGACTCGCGACAGTCACCATAACTCCGGTGACTGTCCGATTACGAGGACTGAACAGATAGGTATCGGGTTAGGTTCGATAATTGGGTTTCTGATTGGTTGCTGGTTATAAAGGCTTAATCGACAGTCACCATGACCGGTGACTGTCTCCACACATCGTAGCAAACAGAGGAGATGGGGGTGGTTATCGATTATGAACCATGAATCGGATTACCAGATTCACAATAGAAACAGAGGAGGAACATGGTGGTGTTTAGCGGTTGATGGTTGGGTTTATAAACACAGAAACGGAGGGACAAGGGAAGCTTAGGAGTCACCGGAGATGACGACGACTTACCGGAGGAGATGGGCGGCGGCCGGAGAGGGTGACCGGAGGAGGAGGCGGCAAAGGCCGGCCATTAGCCTCCGGTGAGAAGCTCTCATCGACACACATATGTGTGTGCTGTGTATTCTGTTTGTAGCGAGACAAAGAGGAAGGAGGCCAAGGTTTATATAGGTGGGACAGATTAGGGGGTGTTTGGTTACTGGTATAACAGCTCATTTGAGGGTGTTTGGTGCTGAATTTAATAGCAGGATAAGGGGTGTTTGTCTGCGAGTTTAATAAATAAATAAGAAGCGTTTAGCCGAGATAGTAAAAATTCGATAATTATTATCTATATAATCGGTTGAAACGTTTGGTCGCGAGTTTCGAACTTGAATATTTTATTAAGTAATCGAGTGGTCGGGTCCGACCCGACCTGTTAAAGAGACCCGTAACACCTCGGGGTGTTACAGTATCTGTGATCTACAACTTGCAGCTGCAATGTATTCAGCTTCAGCGGTTGAAGTTGCAACAGATGTTTGCTTCTTTGATTGGAACATGCTTCGGGTCTCGTATCTCTAGGAATCTTCGGTTTTAGCTGTTTTTACCTGAAAACCATCTCTTTTTGGGTTGGAGCTCCAATTTCCCGAGAAATACAAATAGGAATGATTAAGTAGCTTTAATTATCAATTTAAGCCCAATTTTGCACTATTATAAGGCTAATTATGCATGTTTTATATATGTAAATGATGGCACATCACAATACCCCACACTTATACAATTGCTTGTCCTCAAGAAATCAAACAAAACCTACCTAAGGCAAACAGCGATATCCAAATCCTCAAGCCACTTGTTTGTTTTATGTAAGAAAAATAAAAACTGCATGACATGCCTACTTAACCCTTGGATTATGCTCAAACCAATACCTGCTAACAAGGTTCACTCAACACTCAGGTTTATCTTTTGGTGTGTTTTGGGGTGAACACTCAAGTCCTAACCGAAGCCAACACATGTCATAGGCTTGTATACAAATCAATTCCTCGTCTCTAAATCGAATAACAAAGGTAAATCAAGAGGAATTTCATAAAGGGTTGTAATGTAGGGGTGCTAAAACTACTAAAGTAAAACATTTTTTTAAGTAAACAAATGTTGGGTCTGCTGACCTGGAGAAGAACAGATGATTAGAAAGCCAAAATATACTACTCAATTAATCCTTAGCAATAACAACATTTACAAGTTACTTCTCCCAAAAGACTGTTGACCCTAACATCTGCTGTACCTTAACAACTGTTGTGACAACTGCTGCTACAAAGGTCTGATGGATAACAACTGCTAGAGAACAACTGTTGACCAAAGGTTTGATGAAGAACAACTGCTAAATCAAAGTACTGAAGACTAAAGGTCCGTTGGAGCCAACAACACTTAGGCTCCAACAGATGATTCAAGACCATCAGAGTTTTCTTATCAGCTGTTTGCCTTTCAGAGTTTTCCAATGTAACAGTAGTTTGTAACAACAGATGTTTTATGTTTGTTATTCTGTTAGAGGTCACTGTCTTAGGTGACGCCAGCCTAGGTCATCAGAGGTTTAGATTTGTCTATAAATAGAACAGTGCTTGTACTGTTCTATTTGTCACTTAAAAACATTCTCTTTGAAAAACAATCATTGAGTGATCAGGCTGAGGGGGAGTACTTGTACAATTGATTGTAATCATTTGACTTTATGTAAGCATTTGATTGAAAAACATTTATTCTCTTGTTTTGATTTATAGTTTATCATTCCGCTGCACTTTCCATTTATAATTCATTTCATTCATTGTTCTTATTACTTAAACAATCAAAACAATCAAACTCAGATCCTAACAATTGGTATCAGAGCTTGGTCAATTAAATTCGATCTAACCTATCAATTTAATATAAACAGACCAACTCACAATTATTGATATCGTTTGTTTGTCGGATTGAAAACAGAGTAATAGTTTATTTTCGTTTCAACCGTTTTTAAATAGACTTTGTTTTTGAAACAATCAGAGAATGGCTTCAATCAATCACGGTCCACACAACACTGGCACGAACAACAAGCCACTGATGCTTGTCAGATCTGAATCCAATATCTGGCAACGTCGGATGAGCCATGTTCTAGCTCAACAGAACAATGGGTGTTGGAAGTCAGTTATCTTCGGACCACATGTTCCGATGGTGCCAAGGACTGAAGATCCCAAGGTTCAAGAGCCTAAGAAACTTGAAAACTATTCCGACCAGGATTTTCAGAAAATTGAGTTAGATGCCAAGGCCTTCAGTATTGTGGCCATGGCTCTACCAAATGATATATATGCTGGACCGTTACACTATAACAGTGCAAAGGAGTTGTGGGATGCACTAAAAGAACAATTTGGTGGGGTTAAAGAGGTTATTGAAAACAACCGTGAAATACTTAACCAACAATATGAAACATTCAGTCATGTAAAGGGGGAGTCATTAACTCAACAATTTGAGAGGTTTAACTGTCTCATTAGTGAACTAAAACTGGTTGGTCTAACTTACCCATATTCAACTTTGAACCATAGGTTTTTAAGATCACTACCAGATAAATGCGACACTATTGCTATAGTTATGAGAAACTCAATTGGATTTAAGGACCTATCTCTGACCCAGCTTCATGGTAAGCTCTTGACCTATGAGAGAGAGCTTAACCAGAAAAAGAAGCTCCAGGACTTTGGAAAAGTGTCTGATGATTATGTTTTTGGTAATACAGCACTTTTGGGTCATGATGAGGTGCCTGGTAATAATAAGGATCAGAGTTATGATCATTTCATTGACATAACTTCAGGTTTTAACTCTGATTCTTATTCACCAAACTATGCTTTTACAGCAAATGGTGGTGATATCCAGGCATCTGATAACATATCCTTTGAGTATGATGACCTAAAGTATTTTAACCCTGATGATTTGGAAGAAATGGACATTATGCACCAATTGGCTCTGCTCAGTGTAAGAACTAACAATTTTTACAAGAAAACTGGCAAAAGGTTTCTAGGGTTGACTGGCAGGTCAAATGTGGGGTTGGATAAATCAAAGATTAAGTGTTATAAATGTCATAGACTTGGTCATTTTGCTAAGGAATGTAGGAGTCAACATAGTACACCTATGATTACCTATCCAAATCAAAGGCCACAGACCAACACTTATCAAGTTTCCCATAATACCCCTGGACCAAATGTGCAAAACACTACTCATTTTGCATAGTCCTCAAAAACTGTTCCTGTCCAGTTTGTCCAAACCACTGTTCCTCAGATCCACTATGTGCAAACACCTGTTGCTCAGGCACAAGTGCCAATGACTGTTGTTCCACCCTCTGCCCGTGCAGAGACCAGTCAACAGAGTTTCTTCACACAAGGCTTTGTTGATTGGAGCAGTCTACCAGATGAGCTATCAGATGAAAATTTTGCTCTTGTAGCCAAAGCTGAAAATGAACCAGAAAATTTTTGTTTCATGGCTATGGTTGAAGAGGTTAAATCTAAGGATGTGGTAACTGAATCTGATGTTGTGACTGATGAAATTGTTGACGAAGTAATTGCACATACAAAATCTGAAGAAGATGTTATGAAGCTCTCAGATCCCTAGGGTGCATCTGATGATTGTGAGTGCAAGTGTGATTGTGCATTGATGGCTACTTCTAAGGTATCTCCTCAAATCCTAAAAGATTTGTGTTCAGACAAATGTGTAATAGCATTTGCTAACATTAAAGAGGTGAATGAAAACCTTAGGAAGAAGTTTTAGATGATGAAGTTCAATTTGAAAAACTTTCAAAAGAGTTAAAATCAAAATTGACCGAAAAAGAATCTGAAATAAGCAGCTTAAAACATGAAGCAACTATAACCAAAGACCATCTCCAAACTATGATAACTAAATATCATAGTTGTAAAAAGGAGCTTGAGGCCACCCAAGTTGAATGTGAAAAATGGGTGGAATCATGCAAAGGTTTTGAGATGCTCCTCAACAAACAAACCAAAAGTCATGTGAAGTTTGGCTTTGATTTTGAAACCACTGCTCCAGCTTTTGAAAACACTGACAAAAGGGAACAAAATTTAGTTGAGGTAGTACCAACTAATTTGAAGGGTCAAGAGATTAAAGTCACTGAACCTAATGGCAAGAAAATTGTTTTTAAAAAACCAGAAGGTTCCTCATCATTCACTGAACTTGAAAAATATGAATTTAAACCTACTTGGTCTGATGAGTGTGGTACTCTTGAAAACTTCAAACCAGTTGACTTCAAAACCCCTAATGGTAAGAGAGCACCATAGGCAAAGGTCATTCCCTTGATAGACCTTCCAGCAGATGATCAAACATCTGTTGAAAAGAAGGCTGAAAAAGGGAAAAAGAAAGAAAAGTCTGTCCACTTGTTTTGTGATTTCTGTGAACAGAAGAATCATGTTACTAAAAACTGTTTTCTTCTAAAAGCATATGATATCAACAAAGGAACAAGTGTGTGTGATTCTAAGACCACATGCTCAATATGTGGTAAGAAGAATCACAAAACCAAAGAGTGTCTGTATCTCAAAAATTTTGATGTCAAAATACAAGAGTACAAGGCTAAAACTCTTGCAAGTCAAGTGGTGAGTACTTCAAAAGGAAAACCCAAACAGACTTTTACTCCAGTCCAAACATCTGTTACCAAAAGTCTAGAAACATTTGCTTCCAGGGATGTTCAAGTAACAGATCCTCCACCCACCAACAAGTACCCAAGAGGATATGGACAACCACCTTGTCATAATCTGTCACACGTTTATGAAGAACCCAAGAGGCCTTCTAAACCAAGAGTGAACAAAAATCCCTACGGTTACTATCATCTGTCAGGAAGTGATCAAACATCTGTTGCACCAAGTGTTGACATCCAAGCATTGGCAAATGGCCAGCAACAATTGTTGAACTTGATTCAAAAACTAGTTCAAACCACTGATCACCTTCCTAAGCTTGAGGCTAAAAAGTCTGTGGACCCATCCAAAGCCAACTTGGCTTTGGACACTCACCAAAACTGATCCATTACTCATGTGGAGGGAGCTTCTGCTTGCTTAGATAGCCTTTGGTATGTAGATAGTGGAGGCTCCAGGCACATGACAGGATGTAGAGCCCTTCTTCTGGACTTCTTAGCTCATGGGGGGTGATATATCCTTTGGTAATGACTCAAAAGGTAAGGTGTTGGGTTCAGCGACTGTTCAGGCTAGGAAAATCAAGTTTGAAAATGTCAATCTTATTGATAATCTTATATTTAATCTTCAAACTATCAACTCACTCTCCAAACAAAGCCTTGTCAGAGGCCTTCCATCAAAAGAATTTAAATGTGATGAGCATTGTGTTTCTTGCTTAAAAGGGAAACAACATAAAAGCTCTTACAAATCCATTGATGAGTCCAAAACAAGTCAATGTCTACAATTGTTGCACATGGACTTGTTTGGCCCAGTTAAAATCATGAGTCTAAGAAGAAAGATATTTTGTCTTGTCATAGTTGATGATTTTTCTAGGTTTACATGGACTTACTTTTTACACTCTAAGGATGAGACTGCAGGTATCTTGAAGGACTTTGTCACCAAAGTTGAAAAACAATATGACTTGCCAGTAAAAGTCTTTAGAAGTGACAATGGAACAGAGTTTAAAAATAAGAATGGATGACTTCTGTGTGTCAAAAGGAATTGTGAGGCAGTACAGCATTCCAAGAACACCAGAACAAAATGGGGTGGTTGAGAGAAAAAATAGAACTCTCATTGAAGCTGCAAGAACCATGCTAGCAGATTCTGGTTTGCCACTGTCCTTCTTGGCAGAAGCTGTCACACCCTAACCGATGGCGGAAACATCGAGGTGAGACTTGTGATAGATTGTTCAAAGACTTCATAACACTAAATTGTGATAATAGATTAAAATAGATTTCATTCGTATCTAAGATTCAACAAGTATACAATTTGTTCATAAGAAAAATACATTAACTTAAACATGAAGTAAAATAAATATTTTTTCGTTTGTTTCTAAGGCCGAATCCTAAGTGATGTTTCTTGTATCGTCTCATCAAGCTTTTCCTGCAACATGTATAAAATATCCGTCAACACATAAAGCATTGGTGAGCATACTAGTTTGAGTCTAAGTACATAGTATAGAAAAGTCTACTCGAATCATCATGTTATAGGCATATGCACGTAGAACCATACAAACGGCAACAACACTCGATAACACAAAAGACTTCATCTTATCATGACCCATAAAGGGGGCGGCGTGTCAACCTATAGCGCTATACATGTAAGGTGGGTTGTTAACTAATCGTACATTTGTATGTAAGACTTTGAATTCTAGCATGGCATAGCATAATAGCATTTAGATTGAGCATAATAGTTTAAGAGTATGAAATCGTTTAAGTTTTGATAGTGATACATGTTGAGCCCCAAAGAATAAAGAATAAAAGGGGGACAAGTATGAACTCACCTGAAGTGCATTATGAAAGAATAGCAAACAAGTCTGAAGCTGTATTAATTGAACTCTTGTGTCCTATTACAAGTAAAGAACGCCTTAAATTCTAATGTAAATAAGCTTGTTTTGTTTCTTAGTTGTAAAGATAGTTATTCAACTACTTAGGCTCGTATAGGAACAAATACGTGCCTTAAAGAGTGTAAGACTTAACGAATCAATAGTAACTTGGCATGGTTTCTTAAACTAGTCGTTATGTTTAAATATATATATTACTTACAATAAAATCCTTTACATAGTATATTTACCATAAAACTTGGTCTTTAATCTATATATTAAATTAGTAAATTATTTAAAACTAAGTTTGTAATTTACTAGCTCAAGAGTTTAGGTAAAAAAAACATATTACGAAATGGAATTTAGAGAAAAAAAATAAATAAATAAATAAATAAGTAAAATAAATAAAGGGTTTATGGGAACCTGCCTTGGGAATTACTTCAATGAACTTCAAATCATTAATACTATACTTATAACTAACGTTTTTTTTATACAATAATAAAATAATAATAATAATGGTAATCGTCCAATCTAAGGTGGTCAAACCTCAATATAGATGAAACCATAAATAATACTATTATACTTGTGTATGCATTCGTTGAAACATTGACAAGTACATTTTGTAACAAGCATGGGTTGTTCATCTTCTTCATTTAAAATCAACAACTCCAGTTTTTATGGGAAAATCTAAAGTTTATTATTACAGGAGGTGGGTTAGGGCATAGGAATTTTATTCGAATTGAGAAGGCACGTAGATTGGGTATGATAGTTACCTAGATTAGAGCTCAATCTACTCCGACGATTTGGCTGGAAAGCTTGGAGCGGCGGCGGAGAAGCCGTAGTCGTGTCAGTCGAGGGTAAGGGTGGATGGTGTACGGTGGAAAGTGGTGATGCTCGGACTCGCAGCGGTGGACGGTAAGCGGTGGAACGACAGAAACGAATCCGGAGAAACCAATACAGCCCACGACCATAGATCTGGACATCGGACCACCAACGTTGTTGCTGCACTAAAACGAATCTAACCTGGTTCTTGTGCTACTGCTGCCTCTCGTCACTGCTATTGCTGGCGGCGGGGGTACCGAGGTTCGATGTGGTTAGAGCACAGGTTTGTAAGGTCTCAAAGTGTGAAAAAGGAGGGTGAAGGTATTTTGATGTTATGGTGGCTACGGTTGTAGTGAAGTGGGAAAGAAGGAGTGTTAGTGTGGTTTAAATAGGTAGGGTTTGGGTTTAGGTTAAGTAGTTGGGTATCGCGTATACGAGCCAGTTACTGACTCGGTCTCGTTTAAATTACATAACTTGTTTAACCGCTATAATAATTATTTCCAGTTATTTATTTATATACACCGCCTTCAAACGAGTTGTCGGACTATATATTTGATATCTATTTTTAGTCGCGTTTAGAAATTTACAAGGATAAGTGTCGGTTACTAGCGTTACTTACCATGCGTTATAATTATTTTTGACACTATATTAGCGTATTTAAAAGATTTAACTCATTAACGAATAGAAACATATCTCTTGTTGACGAGATATTATTGTTAATAGATTAATTATATATTTTATTTTATTTTTTTTATTATTAATATCTTTTTAATATTCTAGAAAGTAACGGGATGTTACAGTCTCCCCTACTTTAGGAAATTTCGTCTCGAAATTTATTTAGAAATGGACCGTTAGGTAAGTTAGGGTATAGATTGTACCTTGTTTTGTTAGGTTTAGGTGAGTGATAAGCTTTTGTGTAATAAGGAGGGTGTTTTAGTTGTGCTTTAGTTGTGCTTTACATGATATATGACGGATTAGACTTAGGCTTAGGGCAGGGCTTATTGAAATTATTAGGTTGACTAGAGTTGGTCCTTGGTCCGACCCTCAGTCGCGTCCTTGAAACACCATTAGTGTTTATATATAGGGTGTACCGCAGCTAACCCACCACACCTTTGATATTTTAAATCTGTACTGAGCATCTACCAACAACTCTAAATAGAATTTCATCTCACCTTAACGTACCTGTAAATTCATGATTACGTTCCGGACCGTAATCGCCAATTTACCTTACATTAGGGTGTTATGCCTTTCTATGACACTAACTCGAAATTAAATGATGAATATGACGTAAATATGTCCTAACTCTACGATCCAGTCATTATATTCGTGAAACGAACACGTGATATGCGACTACTTAATAACGTAATGATGATGTATGCAGGTAGGCAAGCAAGTATTAATGAAACAAAGCATGTACATGAATATAAGCACGTATGGATTTAGGTATGGGCTACAACTAATACTGGTTGTCTGGAGGGCTACATCCCAACGAGATGTATTCCTATAATTGTTGTAAGTGTAATCTATAATGTAATGTTTATGCATCTACTGAATTAGAAATGGATTGTTTACCTCTCCAAGTTTAGAGGAGATTCAACATGAGTACTAGAATGTTCCGAGTTTTAGATATAAGCGAGTTCAAATTTGTGGATAGAATGTTTCCATAATAAATTTATAAGCATTCAGGAAGATTAAGTTCATAGAATGCCATAGGTACTATAGAATATCAAATATCATAAGAAAATCTAGTCTACGCGTAATCAAGTCTTAGGTTTCATGGATAAACAAGTTTCATGTATGATCAAGTTGCAAATAGAATGGAATAACATCGAATTTCAAGTATCAGGTTTCGTAGTTTATGAGAATGTGTATATGTATCAAAACATATCAAGTAATGTATTATAAGTATTATTGTATCTAAGAAGGTGTATCTAGAAATGTGTCCAACACTCAAGCAGGCATAAAGATCTCTACTAGTTGTTAGGTAGATAAACGTATTAAAATTGAAAATGTATGTGTAAAAGTGTTTAGATGCGAGTGTAAATGTATACGTAGAGGTAGTTGTGATTGTATCATAGAAAGATAAATGTTTATTGAAAACTGAAATAGTTATTCCCTTGGCAAGGATAATTAATGAGTAGTTATGCTTTGTAGGAGATGGAGGTGTAGAATGTGTTGGAGAACATTAACAATATGTAAGTCAATGTAAGTCAATGATTGTAAAAAAAAAAAAAATAGAGAACACATATCTTAATTTGATGATGGATGATAAAGAATTTTGATATTGGAAGAATGAAGTTTTTTTTTTTTTTTTTTTTTTTTTTTTTTTTTTTTTGGGTCGATAATTAAGCCAATTTCGTAGGGAATGATGTATATGGAATACAGTTGAAATTTAAACTTGGTTGTGGAAACGAAAATGTTGTTGGTAAATAGTTTAGTTCATTAGGCTTACAAATTTGTGGATATGTGGGTATAGACTAGTTGACATGAAATCAAGTTTATGAAATGAACGGTTTTACAAAATAAATAAATATATTATGGACGTTTGCTTGCGAAAAGAATTTATGATTCTTATTATAACCCATATATGAGTAGGTCAAGTTTCATATGTTGCCAAAAATTTTCAATTGTAAACCAGGTATGAACTATGTAAATAAAAGGACTTCGTGTTTCATGAAAGAAAAATTCATTTTCACAATTTTTTTTTTAACATTACGAATCACACATAACGAAAATAATTGTGTACCTGTTTCGAACAAGATTGTTTTTAGAAAATACAAGGGAGATTTAGAACGGTAAAAAGAAAATACGAAAGATAATGAAATCGTAAAGTATAGGTAAACATTTGTTAAAAATTTTGAGTATGATATGGAGAGATTCATATGGATTGGATCAAATATGACATAAATATAATAACGTAAAATAATAATTGGCATTATGCATTTCTATACATTTAGACGCTATCAAATGTTGGAAGGTATAGAATAATAATTGAATTATTAATTCGTTTTAAAAGTAATTTGGTATAACGTAGCGTAACTAAGAAGAAAATGTGAAATATGATAGTATGAAAAAAAATACATGATGTTAAGGTTTTGATGCACGATGCTAAACATTTATAATAATTTGTAATACTCGAAAATATTTGTTTGATATTTTATTTGAACACAATGTCATAAATGCGAAAGTTTCGGTTTGTTTAGAATATACCTTTTTGTAGAATCGGTTACCAATCCATGTATGAGGTTGGAGAAAACTTTGTAAAATGTATAATTGAAAATACTTGTTAATAAAACGCTTTAATATGAAATCAGATTTATTATAAAATATTTGAAGAAAAAAAAATAATTTTTTTTTTTTCAGAAATAATGTTGTTTATCGATACTTAAATTCAAAACTAGGATCAAGCAGAAGTGAGAGGGGTTTATGTAACGCATCTAATAAAATGGACTTGAAGCTGATTGCAGAATGTAAAAGAGGTTTACAAGGTTTGGATTGTTCCGGAACGGAACTACGACCAACCAAAGTGATTGGAATTTACTATTGAGTTTGGAAACATGCTTTAGCCTAATAGGTGGAATACTCTCGCCGAGATTTCGGTTAACGGTATTCACCCTTCCAGTTACTACATGTCCTTTGTCAATCGAGGGTTCGAGACTTTGGAGAGATTGAAAAATTCAAGGAATGGAACTAATCACCAAGGTGAAGGGAATCACTCCTAGCTTGACGATAAAGTTGCTACGTTAATGAATAGGAATGAAGCGCTACCAAGATAAAGGAATTCAGTCTTAACTTGGTAGTAGAGCTTCTACAAGATGAGGGAATATGAAACTAGTCATCAAGATATGGATATCACTCCTAACTCGATGACGTCGTCTTCGAATTGTGGATTGGTACTTATCCATAGAGTAAAGGAAGTTAATCCTAACTCTTTGGTAAGGTTTCACTAGAATGAGGTGAGTGAATTTGTCATCAAGGTAAGGAAATCACTCCTATCTCGATGGTGAAATTTCAAAATATAAAAGGAGTGAAACGGATTGAAAGTTGTCACCAAAGTAATGGTTCCACGCCTATTTTAGTGAGTTTCTTTTGTTTGTGAAATACGAGTGTCTTTTTATTGGAGTATACGTTGCCTTAGGAGAGGCATGCATCTTTAAGGTTTATGAAATAGATAAGAAGCAAGTAGGAAAGTCAAGTATTTCAAGCATGTAAAAGGAGTAGTCAAACAAAGGTTCCTAACTATAGACTAGATCAATCATGGCAATTTTCCTAATTCCCTATAATTATGGCTCTGATAACAATCTGTCACACCCTAACCGATGGCGGAATCATCGAGGTGAGACTTGTGATAGATTGTTCAAAGACTTCATAACACTAAATTGTGATAATAGATTAAAATAGATTTCATTCGTATCTAAGATTCAACAAGTATACAATTTGTTCATAAGAAAAATACATTAACTTAAACATGAAGTAAAATAAATATTGTTTCGTTTGTTTCTAAGGCCGAATCCTAAGTGATGTTTCTTGTATCGTCTCATCAAGCTTTTCCTGCAACATGTATAAAATATCCGTCAACACATAAAGCATTGGTGAGCATACTAGTTTGAGTCTAAGTACATAGTATAGAAAAGTCTACTTGAATCATCATGTTATAGGCATATGCACGTAGAACCATACAAACGGCAACAACACTCGATAACACAAAAGACTTCATCTTATCATGACCCATAAAGGGGGCGGCGTGTCAACCTATAGCGCTATACATGTAAGGTGGGTTGTTAACTAATCGTACATTTGTATGTAAGACTTTGAATTCTAGCATGGCATAGCATAATAGCATTTAGATTGAGCATAATAGTTTAAGAGTATGAAATCGTTTAAGTTTTGATAGTGATACATGTTGAGCCCCAAAGAATAAAGAATAAAAGGGGGACAAGTATGAACTCACCTGAAGTGCATTATGAAAGAATAGCAAACAAGTCTGAAGCTGTATTAATTGAACTCTTGTGTCCTATTACAAGTAAAGAACGCCTTAAATTCTAATGTAAATAAGCTTGTTTTGTTTCTTAGTTGTAAAGATAGTTATTCAACTACTTAGGCTCGTATTTAAACAAATACGTGCCTTAAAGAGTGTAAGACTTAACGAATCAATAGTAACTTGGCCTGGTTTCTTAAACTAGTCGTTATGTTTAAACATATATATTACTTACAATAAAATCCTTTACATAGTATATTTACCATAAAACATGGTCTTTAATCTATATATTAAATTAGTAAATTATTTAAAACTAAGTTTGTAATTTACTAGCTCAAGAGTTTAGGTAAAAAAAAACATATTACGAAATGGAATTTAGAGAAAAAAAATAAATAAATAAATAAATAAGTAAAATAAATAAAGGGTTTATGGGAACCTGCCTTGGGAATTACTTCAATGAACTTCAAATCATTAATACTATACTTATAACTAACGTTTTTTTTATACAATAATAAAATAATAATAATAATGGTAATCGTCCAATCTAAGGTGGTCAAACCTCAATATAGATGAAACCATAAATAATACTATTATACTTGTGTATGCATTCGTTGAAACACTGACAAGTACATTTTGTAACAAGCATGGGTTGTTCATCTTCTTCATTTAAAATCAACAACTCCAGTTTTTATGGGAAAATCTCAAGTTTATTATTACAGGAGGTGGGTTAGGACATAGGACTTTTATTCGAATTGAGAAGGCACGTAGATTGGGTATGATAGTTACCTAGATTAGAGCTCAATCTACTCCGACGATTTGGCTGGAAAGCTTGGAGCGGCGGCGGAGAAGCCGTAGTCGTGTCAGTCGAGGGTAAGGGTGGATGGTGTACGGTGGAAGGTGGTGATGCTCGGACTCGCAGCGGTGGACGGTAAGCGGTGGAACGACAGAAACGAATCCGGAGAAACCAATACAGCCCACGACCATAGATCTGGACATCGGACCACCAACGTTGTTGCTGCACTAAAACGAATCTAACCCGGTTCTTGTGCTACTGCTGCCTCTCGTCACTGCTGTTGCTGGCGGCGGGGTATCGAGGTTCGATGTGGTTAGAGCACAGGTTTGTAAGGTCTCAAAGTGTGAAAAAGGAGGGTGAAGGTATTTTGATGTTATGGTGGTTACGGTTGTAGTGAAGTGGGAAAGAAGGAGTGTTAGTGTGGTTTAAATAGGTAGGGTTTGGGTTTAGGTTAAGTAGTTGGGTATCGCGTATACGAGCCAGTTACTGACTCGGTCTCGTTTAAATTACATAACTTGTTTAACCGCTATAATAATTATTTCCAGTTATTTATTTATATACACCGCCTTCAAACGAGTGGTTGGACTATATATTTGATATCTATTTTTAGTCGCGTTTAGAAATTTACAAGGATAAGTGTCGGTTACTAGCGTTACTTACCATGCGTTATAATTATTTTCGACACTATATTAGCGTATTTAAAAGATTTAACTCATTAACGAATAGAAACATATCTCTTGTTGACGAGATATTATTGTTAATAGATTAATTATATATTTTATTTTATTTTTTTATTATTAATATCTTTTTAATATTCTAGAAAGTAACGGGACGTTACAGAAGCTGTAAACACTCTTGCTATGTTCAAAACAGAGTTTTAATCAACCCAACACATCAAAAGACTACTTATGAAATTGTGTTCAAAATTAAACCACAAATCTAATTTTTCAAAATCTTTAGCTGCCCATGTTTCATTTTAAATCTTAAAGATTCCATCTCAAAATTTGCAGCCAAAGTAGATTGTGGATATTGTCTTGGATATTCTTCTACTGCCAAGGTCTACAAAGTGTTTAACACAAGGACCAGGACAATAGAAGAAACTCTGAATGTAAAGTTCAATGAACTTTCATCCTTAAAAATCCCAGCAAATCCTGCTGAGTTGTTTGATTTAGCTAAATTCAAATTTGAAGATATTACTGTCAAAACTAACAGTGCAGATATTCCACAATCTCCACAACATGACTACAGAACAGATGTTGTGATTCCAAGTCACTATAAAGTCTATTCTATATCAGGGGAAGCAGCTGTTCAGAACACCTGTCAAAACTCTGCCACAGCTGAGTCAGCCACTGTTGGCCAGTCTTACCCTCAAACCACTGCCTCACCAATTTCATCCACTACTCAATCATCTGTTGACAAAAGTCCAACCTCTGTTGACAAAAGTCAGTCCAGTTTCACACCACTTGGACCCATTCCCCCACCTCCATTTCAAACATCTGTTGGTACTACAGAAGTGCAAACAGATGTTACATCAACAGAGTCGCCAAACCTCTATCCTTCACCTCAAAATGCCATTATACCATATTAGGGAGATCTAATCTACCTAAGAGCTCATCCACCAGATCAAATCATTGGCAACATCAGAGAGGGTTTGCTCATAAGAAGCTAATCCTCAAACATCTGTCTTTTTGCAGGCTTTCTATCTCTCACACAACCTGTCAAGTACCAAGAGGCACTAAAAGACAACAGTTGGGTAGAAGCCATGCAGGAAGAACTCCTTCAGTTTAAATGACAACAAGTATGGGAACTTGTACCACTACCAAAGGATGTTTGTTTAATTGGCACAAAGTGGGTCTTCAAAAACAAAACTGATGAAAGGAGTATAGTTGCCAAGAATAAAGCCAGGCTTGTGGTTTAAGGCTTCAGACAAGAAGAAGGGATAGACTATGATGAAACATTTGCTCCTGTAGCTAGGCTAGAAGCTATCAGACTCTTCCTAGCCTTTGCTGTCAACCACAACATCAAGGTGTATCAGATGGACATCAAATGTGCATTCCTATATGGCAAATTTCAGGAGGAGGTCTATGTATGTCAACCACCTGGCTTTGAAGACACATTCCATCCTGATTATGTATACAAGCTCAACAAAGCTTTGTATGGATTAAAACAAGCACCTAGGGCCTGGTATGAAACTCTTTCCACTTTTCTCTTATCCATTGGTTTCACAAGAGGTAAAATTGATGAAACCTTATTTCTAAAATGGAGAGGGAAAGACTTAATGATTGTTCAAATATATGTGGATGACATCATTTTTTGGTCCACGTGTAACAAAATGTGTGAAGAGTTTAGGGAACTCTTGACAGCAGAGTTTGAAATGAGTGCTATGGGTGAACTTCAGTGCTTCCTTGGTCTCCAAGTGAAGCAGCTGCAAAATGGCACATTCATTCATCAAAACAAATATGTGAAAAATTTGTTAACCAGATTTGAGATGAATGACTGTAAGCCATGTAACATCGCGAAATTTTCCCCAAATTTGTATACGTAAAAGCCCTTATTTCTATTACATTTTTATCGTTAATATTGTATAAATATGCCAAAGTCCTTATTTTTCCTAACTCATCACGTACATGTATACATTATATAATAATAATAATAATAATAATAATAATAATAATAATAACAATAATAATGATAATAATAATAATCATAAAAACACTAAAACTTAATACCCATTAGCCCAACAACATACCCCACCCAACTCAAGCCCAAAGTCCACCAACTCAAGCCCAAAGTCCAGCCCAACCCTCCTCCCCTTCCTGTTAAAAAAAAAAAACAAAAAATAGGAATCCAGTCGACCGGACTCGAACCCGGGCACAGAGCCGGGTCAGAAAACTCCCACACGCATGCCAACCGTCTGCTCTATGCCTGTTCCTTGGTTTCAATCCAACGCGATTTGATTATATACGAACTCGAATTCATCTCAGTTGACTTGGAAAGTCAACTGAGATCAATAACCTTCCATAATCACGATCCTTGACTCGTGATTGATCTGTAATTGGCATCATGACGCGATTACCGGCCCTCATCGAGTCAGCACACGACCAATTAGCCATCAATTCTTACCCATTTATATGTTTGACGCGTCAACATTCAAAACAGAGTCAAACATGCCAAATCGAACACCAAGACAACAACACTATAAATTGGACAATACTGAACCATCTCAACTCGCCACTCCATCTTTCTCAACCCCTAATTTCTCATAATAATCTACTGTTCTTGAAGTTTTCGTTCGAGTTTGACTTCGGCCTTGACCGATCGATTCAGTATCAAAACGAAATTGTAAGTGTGATTATTGTGGTGGGTTTCGTTAATCGGAACCTACACAACATTAACCCCATAATTAATTGGGTTAATGTTGTGTAATTCGATCGATTTCAAATCTAGGGCTCGAAAGTCTTAATTGGGGAAGAACACGAATTCGGGTATATTTATAAATATTAAACGAACTAAAACAAAACACAACCACTGGTCTGGACCAAGTGGTTGTGTCTGGTGCCCACTATTAGAGCCACCCGGGTTCGATCCCCGGCTATGGCGAATTTTTTTTTTTTTGTTATTTCATTTTAAAAACAAACAAACATTAAATATATATATTACTTGTAAATTCGTTTTAAATTATTAAAATCTTTTAATAATTCTACAAAAATTATTTTAAGTTAATCTACTGAAAAAGTTTAACTTCCAATTTTTAGTTTTCAAAAATTTATTTATTTAATATATATAATAAATAAATCAAGTTTATTCCATTTTATTTATAAAATTCTATAAAAATATCAAAACGATCTAATAAATTTCCACAAAAATTATTCTAAGTTTTTATAACAATAAACTTTTCTGAAATGATTTTGATTTCAGAAAAATCATTTATTTAATATTTTTAATCAATTTTTGTTAGTTTTAATCATAATTAAATCATAATAAATCCAATTTTTAATATTTTTGCACCAAAATTTTACATAAATTATTTCTGATTATTTGGAACAGAAATATAATTTTTAAACTAATAATTCTTTAATTTTAGTATTTTTGAAATATTAAAGTTAAATTTTGACAATTTGTAATAAATAGATTAAATAATATATTTTAAAGAAAATAATTTTGTAAAAATTATTTTTATACTTTAAACACATTATTGTGACTATCTTAAATTCAAATTTATTTAAAAGATTTTTGTTTATTTATTTACTAAATTTCTCTCAATTATCAAACATTTTTATTATTAATCAAACAAGCATTTATCCCCAATTCGAAGCCCTAGAACATATACATTTGTAGACTAGATAGACTTAGACATATTTATTACCTTATTATAGGGTGATATTTGGCATTATTTGGGCAACACCACTATTCAATTTTTCAAGAAGTATAACAATTTGCTAAGGTGAGTTTTACATAGCCCCTTTTCTATTTATCACCATTTTTGGGGTGAAACATGTTACAACATCAATTATGCAATTCAATCATCAATGTGTCTATGTGTTTTTCTATGTTGCATTATGTCTTGAACATGACTAGGGTAAGCACAATTCTAGCATAATCATTAACATTGATCAGCCGACGGTATACATTGATAGATCTATTGGACTGACAATCCCACCCGGATACGTGCCTCCTACAAAGGTAGCGTGGGTGTTTGTTACTGCAATATAAACGAGTGAACCATGAGCGTATGGGATGTACCACAATACAACAGTCACAAGGTTTGATGAAGAACAACTGCTAAATCAAAGTACTGAAGACTAAAGGTCCGTTGGAGCCAACAACACTTAGGCTCCAACAGATGATTCAAGACCATCAGAGTTTTCTTATCAGCTGTTTGCCTTTCAGAGTTTTCCAATGTAACAGTAGTTTGTAACAACAGATGTTTTATGTTTGTTATTCTGTTAGAGGTCACTGTCTTAGGTGACATCAGCCTAGGTCATCAGAGATTTTGATTTGTCTATAAATAGAACAGTGTTTGTACTGTTCTATTTGTCACTGAAAAACATTCTCTTTGACAAACAATCACTGAGTGATCAGGCTGAGGGGGAGTACTTGTACAACTGATTGTAATCATTTGAGTTTATGAAAGCATTCGATTGAAAAACATTTATTCTCTTGTTTTGATTTATAGTTTATCATTCCGCTACACTTTCCATTTATAATTCATTTCATTCATTGTTCTTATTACTTAAACAATCAAAACAATCAAACTCAGATCCTAACAACAAATGGGGATGGGTTACCAAACCGTGGTAGATAGTCATAGACGAGAGGCAGCGAGCCATTGATGAGGGCTGTAGCGGAGTGCGACTTGTTCAACGGCAATTTGCGAGAGGAGTTTGTTGTTTATTCCTCGGTCCTTCACCATCGCTATCTCTTCCATCACAGTGTAGTCGATATTGCTTCCTTTTTTGATGTGGTGCTCGGTTTTGTATCGTATAGTGACGTCCTGGATCAGCATCATATACTCGAACTGTGAGAGGGTCTAATTCTTGCGACATCGGTCTTCATGTTACCAATTTCCACACATGACACATTTTTCATACTGTTTGGCCTGTCTCTTTGCGGCACTCTTCGATTGTCCACAGAAGGGTGGATTCTACTCCATCATGTGCCACAATTTTCTTTCTTCGGCAGTCTTCTCAAAAATAATCTGTATCATCTCTGGAGGTAGACGTGGCTGACCGAAGTGGAAGCACGCAAGCAAATGTTCATCAACTGGATATATCTAGAGAAAGCCAGTGGAGAACAAGAGAGAGATGAGAGATGATAGAGAGAATGTAGAGAGAGATTAGAGAGTGAGAGAGAAAGAGAGATAGAGAGAGAGAGGGAGAGAGAGAGAGAGAGAGAGAGAGAGAGCAGAGTTCCCTTTCTTTTAGGTTTCACCAGTCAAAGAAATTTTTAACTTTGCAGATCTTTTATCGTTTTCTTTCGGGATCTCCTTATTTTGGGTCTCTCTCTCTCTCTCTTTCTTTTGGACTCTCTTTTTATTTGGTCTCTATCCTATGTTTTTTTAGAACATCTCACTCTTGGCTACGTCTTGTGTTTTTCCCTCCTTTTCAATGTTGTGGCGTCAGCTTTTCTAGCTTGCGGTCGCAAACCCTCGAAGATAACAAAATACTTGAAGCTGCTCTCATGACGAATGGTTGGTACTCATTTTACTGGGTGAAGAAACGAAAGGCTAAGGCTCAAAATGGTTTTCTAGGGGTATGTTTTATTTGAGATGATTCCTAAATGTCACACCCCGCCTAAGGCGGAAACACGAGGTGCAACTGAAATGATTTCCAAGCACAAAAGTCACACGAGCATTATTTAATAAAACATGAATTACCATTTAAAAAATTCAAGTCTTACAAAACATAATATTAATTGTTTGGATTAGAAACCATTGTTTAAAGTGTTTAGATCAAAACATCACAACAATAGTCCAAAAGATGGTATCCCTTAAATGCTCACACGCTACCTTCTTAAGTTCCATGCTCCATGCTAATTTACTGAAAAACATGCATGAAAAATATATGGGTCAACATAAAGTTGGTGAGTTAACGGGTTTTTGCATGTTGGACCTGTAATCCCAAATACGACTAAATTACTGCCTAGCTAGGGCAATAATCAATATGTGATCTTACATGAGCCCATAACCAAACCTTGACATGTTGTGCCTCGCCCATTGTACACTCAAGATAATGAATAAATGTGAAATACTAGCACTCTTTTGATATCTGTCATCCGGTCAGAGCGACTGACCAAGAGTGGGGGTGTCAACCCAATAGATCTATTCAGGTGTTTCATGGCTAAGTCCATTGCTAATGGTTATGGTATGATGTATGACACGAGGGCTTAATGGATCCTGAACCTTGATGTCTCATGTTCACATAATAGTTATGTATGTAACTGAAAACTGAAAACTGAAAACTGTACGCATGTTTTTCCCCCGAAAAAATGTAAAAACAGTGAAAAAGGGGCTGTGAAACTCACCTTATGGTATGTCTTGGAAATGAACTAATGAGTCAGAGTTAGAGAGATCGAACTACGTGTGCTATGTAAAAGAGACATTTTAGGTCCATGTTACTTGTACTGTTTACAAGTTGTTCTCTTGTTACGCTTGTCTTTGTAACTGTGTCTTTGATGGAAAGATTTTATGACTTATTTGTCAAAGGATACAATGTTTACCCTTTTAAATGTTCCACATTAGGGTTCCTAATGTAATATTTTCCATAAAATGATCTTCATGGTTTTGTGTTGAAAGATTCACCCTCTTTATGTAAACTAGTGATCTTGACAAAAAGATAGCTTAGTTTCTTGGAAAAACACCACTTTTACTTGTGAAAACATGTATTTTATACACTTTGATGTGCTCATGTGTTGAAGGTTTTACAACTTTAATCTTGTCATGTTACAGATCTACCATATTTAAGTATGTTTAACTTAATATTTTCATAACTTAACAACTTTGTGAAAATAATAATATTTCATGTCAAAATGTTTCTTTTCTTGAAAACACATGGATTTTTGGTAAGCTTTGTCATAAACTAACAACTTTCAACACTATGCCTTATGTTAATGAGTTTAGAAAACAAATAATTTTCTTATAAAATATTCGGCCATTATGGATATATATCCATATATGTTTCGGCTCTATGTGGGTGTAAACACATACTTTTACCAACTAACATAATGTATCTTAAAGCATGAGTTCACTCACTTGTTTGGTTTAGTTACAAGAGGAAACATACTAGTGAACAACTTTGTATTTAAAAGATTATGTAAAAATAAAGACACAAGTTTAAGAAAACAAATGTTATACCTCCTAGTGTTTTAAGAAAAGAGGGAGTTAGGGGCCTTGTACAACTTGGTTATGCTCCTTGTACCCCTAAGAGTCCCTTGAAGGTTAATGGATATTGGTAATGATTTTAGTGTGGGTGGTGGTTTATGATTGTGGTTCGACCGAATGGGGGTTCGGCGGTGATATGGAGGTGGTGCGAGCCGAGAAGGGAGAGGGAGAGAGGTAGGGAGGTGGTGTGTTAGTTGTTTTGATGCACTAAACCTCACTAACCTTGGTCCTTTATATAGCAATTTAAATTGGCATGGTATCATGACTTAGGAAAGGTGAAAGAGAGCATCTTTCTAATTATGGATTAACATCTTGTAAAGGTGATTTTGGTGAGATTTGGAAGAGATCTTGGACTTGACACATGCATCTTTTCTTGGTTATAGTGAGCCGAAAATAGGGATTAGTTTGAAGGTTTGAATAAATCAACTCCCTTGGATTTGATGTTAGATGATCATGGTGTTTGTTAGATTTGGAACATCTTAGGATTGATGTGGTAGGATCTTTTCTTTGGGGGGTATGTGGGCCGAAATATTTGAGGGTGTTTGGGAGGTTATTGTTTAGTCTAAATCATCTAAGGTTGATGTATAATATGCATGCTCACTAGTCACATTAGTGAAATCCTAGGTAGATTATGGTAGGATCATGGTGGAAGAGTTGGTTTACAAATGGAGTAAGTCAACTTAGAACTTTCCTATATGTCATAAGATGGCTTCCTTATTAGTGTAAGGTTTAGGAATGTGATGGAGGTGACTAAATTTTGTCTTAGGAAATCTTGGTGGAAGACTAAAATGAAGGGGCTTGTGTAAGAGTGGAAGACACAAACACTACACACATATGTATATGTGTGTCGTGTATATATGTATGTATATGGAGGTTACATATTTTTGGTAAATCAACTACCATGGAATGAATACAAGGTCTAATGTTTAACTAATTAGGGTGGAATCTTAGTGATGGAAATGATGGTTCATTAAAGGTGTAGGAGTTCAACTTTGGAAAGCACATACACACATATATATGTGTGTGTGCCGTCGCACATATACACCCATGTATATATTATATTTTTTTGAACATTTTAAAATTATGTCTTGTACAAATTCATATTCACATGTTATAATTAGATGTTGAGTGTGATCTTTGTACATTTTTTGGTGCCACAAAATAATATATTATTGTGTGTTCAACATATATATTTTTAACTAGTCGTATTACTAGTCACATGTGGGCGTTGTGTTTGGGTGATTCCTTGTATATGGACATTGTTTGATTTTGTCCTTGATTGAATCACAATTCAAATGTTATGTACAATTGTATGAGTTTCCCAAACTAGGGTTTTTGGTATGATCTCTCTATAGCTCATGATAACTACTCAATAGTTATGAAATGCTTCTACTAGCAGACCTAATGGTAAACTGTAAGCATTGAAATTGGCTTGTTCAGACCCTGTGTGGCTCAATTGTAATATGAGATGTCATGGACAATGTGTATGTGTAACTAATGTACGGATATGACCTGTGATTTCGACGGGTGTCACGTTCTCCCCGTGTTAAAGGAATTTCGTCCGCAAAATTTTCGGTGTTGGTCATTTGAACTGTGGGTCTCCTGGAAGAGATGTGGGTACTTGCGTTTCATTTGGTCATCACGCTCCCAAGTGTACCCGGGTCCGCGCTTGGAGTTCCAACGCACCTTGACTAATTTGACCTGACTGTGATGAAGTTTCTGAACCTTCGAGTCTGTTATCTCTAGTGGCTCCTCTATGAAATGGAGTTGCTTGTCAATATATATCTCCTTTGGAGGGATGACCAATGACTCGTTAGCAAGAAACTTTTTGAGATTCAAAACGTGAAATGTGTCATGCACTCCACTGAGTTCTTCTGGTAGTTTGAGCTTTTATGCAACTGGTCTAATTAGTACAAGAATCTCGAATGGACCTATGTATCTTGGATTGAGCTTCCCACGTTTTCCAAACCTGGGTACTCCTTTCCACGGAGATACTTTGAGCAAGACTCTATCACCCACTTGAAATTATAACGTATTATGCCTTTGGTCTGCATAACTTTTCTGCTTGTCCATGGTAGCTTTTAGTATGTCTCGGATTTGAAAAATCTTGTCAGTCGTCTCCTGAATGAGTTCAAGACCTGTCATCTTCTTGTCCCCTACTTTTGCCCAACACACTGGGGATCGACACTTGCGTCTGTACAACGCTTCGAAAGGTGCTGCTTTGATACTAGTGTGATAACTGTTATTGTAAGAAAATTAAATCAACAGCAAATGCGTTTCCCAATTTCCTCCAAAATCGACCACACAAGCACAAATCATATCTTCCAGTGTCTGAATGGTCCTTTCGCTTTGCCCATAGGTCTGAGGATGGTAAGCGGTGCTCAAATCCAGACGGGAACTAAGGGCTTCTTGTAATGATTGCCAAATCCTTGAAGTAAAGCGACTATCTTGATCAGAGATTATGGAGATAGGCACACCGTGTCTGACACGATTTCATTGATGTATATTCTGGATAATTTCTCCGTCTTGTCTGTTTCCTTGATGGGAAAGAAATGCGCAGACTTTGCCAGACGATCGACAAATACCCAGATTGCATCATGACCACGAGGTGTCTTTGGCAATTTGGTAACGAAGACCATGGAAATTTGCTCCCATTTCCAAACAGGAATCTCTGGTTGGTGAAGCATACCTGAAGGCTTATGGTATTCGGCCTTGACCTTTGAACATGTTAAACAATGTTTGACATAGGTCGCAATGCAACCCTTAAGGTTAGGCCACCAATAGAACTCCTTGAGGTCCTTGCACATCTTATCCGCACCAGGGTGTATTGAGTACTTGGACTTGTGTGCTTCATCCAGAACTATACCACGCAATCCTCCATACAATGGAACCTATATTCTATTCAAGAAATATTTTGTCCCATCAGGTCTCGTCTCCAACTGATCAACCTGACTGTATAGAGCTTCATGCCCGATATTACTATCCTTGAGAGCTTCTTGCTGAGCTTGACGAATACGGGCTGTGAGATCGGTATGACATGCCTAACGCATGGACACACAATGTCTTGGCACGCTCCTTTCTGCTTAATGCGCCTGCCACAACGTTTGCCTTCCCTGGATGGTACTTGATCTCACAGTCGTAGTTATTGAGTAGCTCAACCCATCGTCTTTGACGCATGTTCAGATCTTTTTGGTCAAAGATATGTTGTAAGCTCTTATGGTCAGTAAAGATAGTACACTTAGTCCCATAGAGGTAGTGTCTCCAAATCTTGAGTGCGAACACTACTGCACCCAATTCTAAATAATGGGTTGTGTAGTTTCGTTCGTGCACCTTGAGTTGGCGTGAGGCATAGGCAATAAACTTATTCCTCTGCATTAGGACACAACCGAGGCCTTGGTGAGATGCATCGCAATAGACTAAAAAATCTTCGGTTCCTTCTGGGAACGAGAGAATTGGTGCGCTGCATAACTTGAGCCTTAAAAGCTGGAAAGCCGATTCTTGCGAATCTCCCCATTCGAATTCCTTGTCTTTTTGGGTCAAGACTGTTAGAGACTGGGCTATTTTTGAAAAGTTCTCGATGAATCGACGATAATAGCCAGCTAAACCTAGAAATTGTCGAACTTCGGTTGGGGTATCTGGTCTAGCCCAACTTTTGATCGCTTCAATCTTGGCTGGATTGACATGTATGCCCTTTTTATTCACAACGTGACCAAGGAAGTGAACTTCATGAATCCAGAATTCGCATTTGGAAAATTTGGCATACAGTTTCTTGCTCTTAAGCAGAGTGAAAGTTTCCCTCAAATGTTGTTTGTGTTCCTCTTGGGTTCGTGAATAGATCAGAATGTCGTCAATGAATACAATCACGAACTTATCGAGGTAAGGCTTACACACTCGGATCATCAGATCCATGAACACTATTTGTGCGTTTGTCAAACTCGACTTGCCTCGGGGGTGGCAATCCTGGCAGATCTTCGGGAAAGACTTCAGGAAATTCTTTTACAACAGGGATGTCTTCGATTCTTCTCTCCTCAGACTTCTTCACGATCACGTGCACCAAGAATGAAAAATGGCCTTTCCGCAAACACTTCTGGGCTTTCATGCAAGATATGAGTCGCAACGGAGTCTTCCGGCATTCTCCTTGAATAGACAAAACCTCTTTATTTGGCAACGGGATTCGGACTATCCTCACAAAATAGATGACTTCGCTCGATTCTTCAACAACCAATCCATCCCAATAACGACATCGAAACTTCCTAACTCGACATGTAGAAGATCGATACAGAACTTATGACCTCCTAGTTCCAACGTACAGTTCTTCAATACTTCATCGGACTCGATTGTCTTACCATTGGCCAATTCTATAGAGTAAGGTGTGTGCAACTTATGTGACTCTAAACTGAGGGTTCGTCTAACGTTGGTTGACACAAAACTTAAATCGGCAACGGTATCGAAAAGTACAGAAGCAACATGACTATTTACGTAGAACGTACCCGTGACAACGTTAGGATCCTTGTGCGCGTCTTCTGCACCCATAAAAAAAGCCCTGCCTCGAGCTTGGCCTTTCAGCTTGGGGTCGTCCCTCTTGAAATGGTCTGTGGCACCACATTCGAAACATCCCGGTTTACCATCACTGTTCACAACCGCCTTGGACCGCACTGCACTGTGGGATGTCCCATCCTCTTGCACTTCTCGCACTTGATGCTGTCACATGTCCCTACGTGATGGTACTTGCATTTGCTGCAAAATGGGTGGGGCCCGTTGTACGGCTTGCGAGTTTCGGTAGCGGTGGCAGCAAAAACTTTGATGGTTTCGGGCTTCTTGTTGGAATTGCCTTCCGAACTTCTCCCATTCTTGAAATGGGACCACTTGCGCTTGTTTCCAAACTTTCACCTTCGTCGGATTCCTTTTTGGGTCAAGGAACCCATGCGAACTGCGTCATCAGTGAGACTGTGCGTAAGAGTGATAGCGTGCTGGATGGAAGCTGGAGCAGCAGTGGTAACCATGCTACGAATCTTAGGAGAAAGTCCCCAGATGTATCTCTCTACCCGCTTGTACTCAGGTGGGGAACCAAGCGAGAAAGCTCATGAAACCGGGTGGTATAGGCTGTGACATCCGCCCTGCTCATGGATAAATTCCAGAACTCAGTTTCCGACTTCTGCAGTTCACTTCAAGGGCAATACTTATCCATCAGCATCGATTTCAGCTCAGTCCACGAGAGATTATAGGCAGCTTCATGACCCAAGGTCTACACTTGTAGGTTCCACCATGTTAACGCTTCATTTGGAAAGTGCAAGTGACATGTTGGATCTTTTGGTCCTCTGAACAACCACTGATATCAAGTACTGACTCGGTTTTCTCGATCCAACGGACTATACTAATTGCTCCTTCTAACCCACGAAAGTTCCAAGGCTTGCATGCCATGAAAGTCTTGTAGGAACACCCACGCACGGTATTCTCTACTTCTGTGGAGTCAGAATGAATGGTTTATCAGTCAATGGAGTTGGCATAAGATAAGATCAAGAATAAGAAGGGATAGGCAAAAGCTTTACCAGTCTCAGGATCATGGGTTCTGCGTCGGCCTGCTGCGCCCAAACCAACACTGGAATCAGCGCGGTTCGCTTCATGTTGCGCAATAGCCTCTGCGATTACCCTGGCTAAATCTGCTGAGGTGGTTGGAAAAGCTTCCCCCTCAGAAGTCGATCGAGTAGTTCTTTTGGGAGGCATGTTCTTCTAATACATAAAATTAAAAGAATGAGACACATATCACTGTATAATATTGTCAACATATGCACCAATCAAAACAACTATACAATCAACACGAAAGACAAACACGATCACAATTGCACAACACAACACAACAGTGTAGGAAACCAAAATATCGGACTTTCATAGAAAGTTTAACATACTTGATGGGATTTTGTTTCTGCATACAAAATAAATGGCATACTACCTTACAAGTTTTAAACTACTACTACTAGTACAATACATGATAACCTACGGGGATGGGGTGAGAAAGCAGCAGACAAAGCTGCGACAACTACAGTCATCCTCGCCTCGAGATCGTCAACTCTAGCCTCAAGCTCGGCGACACGCTCCTCTGCTGCGACAAAGTTGCGACAACTGCACATCCCTGATCCGCCTCGTACATACGCGTACACAACTCAGTTAGGCGATAGAGGATGAGATCCCTAGTATTACCGGTTAGGTATAGGTCATCCTCTATCCCCTGGACTCTCTCACGCAACACCCCTACCGCTGTGTCGTGACGCCCAATCATGTCCCGAACAAAGTAGTGGAGGTGGTGTATGTGCGTGAAAGGATCGATAAACAACAAAGAATGATCAAACAAGTTAGTTTTAGGTGCGGAAATCCTAAAACTATCATAAAATAATAGTCAAACAGATTAAAACACACAGATCATTATTTTCAAATGTTTTCATTAATAAATCACTCGATTACACGTTGAAATATAGATACAATCAAGGTATGAACGATAAACGAGTTAAACAAAACACTAGAGAGAGTTGCTGAAAGTGGAGGGAATAATAATGATCAAAAGTTACATTCAAAAATCAAACTTGTCTATTTATAGACTGCACATTCGCCCAAATTGATTGTGCGAATGTGCAGGTTCGCCCAAATCATCTAGTCGAACCAAGCTTTTACAATAAACTAAATCACATTCGTACATATCATCTTCCTTCGCACCATTCAAGCCTCCTTCGCACCTTCTGAAAACCTCCTTCGCACCAACGATATCAACCAAAACATATGTGTTATTCAATCCGAAGCATTAGTCGCACTTTTGCATCTACAAACTCCCCCTCGACTATTGCTTGGATTGTGTTCGTCGTTCTTCGTCCATTCTTATGTTCATCAGTCTGATGTGTCGTTGAATCCTTTGTTCTTTCGTCAACACCGGTTCATGAAATTGCTTTTGCTTCTTCGTTTTCAGCTGAGGCACCTTTTGCTTCTCAACAAACTTTCCCAGCTTCTCACCATAGTCACACCCAGCATTGATATCATATGCAAAGCACAGAAATACCACACGTTGGTACTTTCCTGCTTGCTCAGCATCTTTCGCATCTGAATAGATCGGATTGTAGAACAACATGATAATATCCTCATGTGAACAGTTTATCAACCACATGGGATCAAAGATATGTACTTTCTTGTAGTTCGTCTCTCCGTCTTTCAACACAATCACGGCCTCTGCAATCTTCCAATCATAATACCACCAGATGAAATCTTTGGCGAAGTGTTGTGGGATAGGCAACAGAGGAATCTTTTTCAACACTCGCGGTGGTTTGTACTTTAACGTCACCTTGGGCATACCAGTAATCTGATCAATATCCTTCTTGTGAACAATTCGCTTAGGATATTGTGGTGTAAACAAGTCCCACTTGGTTCGGCTTTCTCTAGTCATTTTCTCAGCAAAGTAAGTAATCTGACTATTTGACGCTCCCGTTAAACGGTGACGACAAATATCACGGATTGCCCAATAAGGAAGAGTCTTCAAGTGATGATACTTGTCGAAATACAAGATCCCTTCTCCCACTTTACTGCGAAGCATCTCAACTCTTTAACAAACTTCCAGGCCAATGCATGACCTTTGAAATTACCATTATGAAGTTTGTAAAAGCTTCCTTGAATATCAGCTTTCGGACAATTGTTTTCTTTTTCTTTTAACTTTCTCAAGAATTCTTTCAAGCTCTCCGACTGCTCAAACCTTGGTTTGTCATGCCCTTTAAAGATTTCGTCTTCAAAAACTTTGCTCTTCTCTTTAGCTAGTTTCTCGTCATGGTTTAGCAATTCATCTGAGAAAGAGAATCCACAATCTTGATTTGTCTTGAAGTATTGTGGATACTCCTCGCTTGTAATATCTTCCATTTCAACTTCCTCAAATGCATGAACATCATGATCATCAGAATGATTTCCAGCTTCTTTCTCAGGTATCTTAGGAATGAAGTTGTCAGCAAGTAATTCTTCCAAAGTCTTTCCTACTTGCTTTGCTAAACCTTCAAGTATCTCTTTCGAAATTGCCGCAGAAACTTCCCCATCCTCAAGATCAGGGTCATCAAACTCCAACTCGAATAGTTTATTGTTCGATTCAAATATCTCTGGAAACCTGCTAGTCATGTCGATCGTCCAGACTCGATCAGTGAGCATCTGGCGATACTTGTTCTTATCGTCTTCAGACAATGACTGCAATTTCTCGTTCCAGAATATATCATCATCAACATTCTCTCCAGGAGCCTTAGAGCTCGACTCACCACCCTTATATGAATCACGCTTCTCATATGTAAATTTGTCAGCATCATCATCATCGTCATCACTACTATCATCAAAAGCAGAGCCGTTTCCATCACTCGAACCATTATCTGAACCTCCATCATCCTTATCATCTTTCTTCTTCTTCTTCGTATCGTTTCCTGCATCTTCATCAAGTTCATCATCTTCTTCTTCATCAGATAGTTCGTAATCAACCTGTTCTTCTTCTCTTTCCTTATCTACTTCACCAGCTTGAAGTTGAGGAGCTTGAGAGTACAAGTTCTTGATCAAATCATCCATATGCTTGTTACTCTTCTTCAACTGTTTGTTCTCCTCCTTCAAGACTATGATTCTCCTGGTGTTTCGTTGCTCGTGCTTCAGCAACTTCTTATTTTCTCTCTTCAACCTCTTAATAGTCTTCTTCAAAGTTTCATTATCATCTGCTGATGTGACTACGACCTCCAACATCTTCTTATCATTCGACTTTAACTGCTCGATCTCAGTTTGTTGTTTGTTGATCAAATTCATCATCTCTGACAATCTCTGATTCACAGCACTCATAATGTCACTGTCCACCGAAACTTTCGTCTTCTTTGGCGGTTCAACAACATCAGGCAGTTTGCCTTTTCTGATCTTCTTGAGCACGTTATCCAATGCCTCATTAACCTCATCCATAGGCATTTCTTCAGTCTGTGGTGTGCTCGATGTTGTCGCAGTCTTTTGCTTCTTTTGAGCTGGTGCAATAACCGGTGATTTAGAACTAGTAGCCGGTGGTAGTTTCTTACCAGCTATCAACGATTCTATCTCTTTCTTTCTCTTGATGCTCGGCTTCTCCTGTTTATTCTTTTCTTTCCTAGCAGCTTGCACAGGAGAACCAACAAACGTCTCATCTACATTCAAACCCAACTCTTCTTCATCAACAGGAATAGGACTTTTGTTCCCTTGATTCTCAACGTTCTGGCTAGCAGACGCACCAGCCTCAGTGGCCTTGGGCATGGTTGTCTCTACCGTTTCAGCATCTGAATTCCAACGTTCATCCTCTAACGTCTCTTCTGAATCAATAGACACTTCATCAACTAAATGTAATCCCTTTTTCGCCATCGTCTTGTTTCTTCTTTGAGTGCTTTTCTTCTTCTCAGGTTCAGAAACCTCTATCCTTATCTCCTGTTTCTTTGTCTTCCCACTCTTTGCGCCTACATTCACAACTTGTCTTTTGCGCTTAGCATCAGGATCAACATGGTGTAACGGATTATCAGGATCAGAATCACTGTTTACATTCCTCACAAGCCCTTCACCCGGATCTGTATAATCCACTCTAGCTAGGTGTCCAAATAAACGTCTTACTGGAGGACGTTCATCAACAGACAATCCCTTATACGCTTTCATCCTAGCTAGTGTATTCAGCGACATATGTTCCTGAACAACAATGTGCTTAGGATCTCTTTTCAGCTCCTTATACTTGTGATCAAATATCATTTGGAGGAAACGAGGATAAAGTAGAAACTTAAGATTCCTCGTGCCATTTACAGGCTCTAGTAAATGAGACATCAGCATGCCAGAGACATTGAACGGTTTGTTCAATACTAAAGCAACCATCATAGAACTGATGCTCTTCCTCATCAAGTCATAACCTCCAGCTGCAGATCCGAATACGTGAATCAAAACATGTGCCAGATATTTGAATTGTGGGCACAGTTTTCCTTTATGCAATGAACCGTCCGTGATTGGTCCATTGTATTTCATCCTGAGGAAGCACTTTCGCTGATCAATAAATGTAAACTCCTTTGGATCTGTCGGCTCATCATTCAGGTTCAATGCTTCTCTCAGATCCTCTTCGCAAACAATGACTCTTTGTCCTTGAATCTTGCTCGTCAAACAAGATTCGCACTTCCAGAAGTCAAGTTTAGCATTCGACCAAAATTCTTGTATCATATCCCTGTATATAACTGTCGGCGTAGCAATGGCATCTATCACTCTGCATC
This sequence comes from Ambrosia trifida, assembly GCA_028751855.1. NCBI lineage: Eukaryota > Viridiplantae > Streptophyta > Magnoliopsida > Asterales > Asteraceae > Ambrosia > Ambrosia trifida. Next base: position 62,566,774 of record CM054131.1, read on the forward strand.
TCTTCAGAAAATCAATAATGCCAACGAAGTCAGTATGCTTCTTTACTTCTCTGAGATACGCACAGCAATTGTGCGCATTTTCGAAATCTAACTGTTTGGCAGGCTGTGATGATGAACCTGCTTGTTCCGTCGTCTTCTGTTGTTCAGACATCGTTAAATCTGCAAAACAAACAAAAACACACGTCAAAAATCAACAAAATTTCAAATTGCAAAATTTTGGTAACAATCCTTCTCTTTCGCCCAAACGGGGGTACGAAAGAGTTTTTGCAAGGTACGAATGAGAAATAAAAGGTACGAATGTATGAGTTTTGATAAAATGTTTCATTCGCCCACATATTCCTCATTCGACCATAAGATATTCTTCCTTCGCCCATTCGTACTGGTCGAAGGAGTCAGTTTATAATTTTGAAATTCCAATTTTGAATTTGAGTGTTTATGAACATGTCCATTTGATTGAAACCAAACCTAGTGATGCCGATTAACAATCCTAAACTAACAGATTCATTGATTAAGTATTGTATTTGTGTTTTCTATTAAAAACTAGGGTTTAAACACTGATTGATCAAACAATCGAGTTTTAAACCATAATTTTTGTTATATCTCCCCCTATCGATAAACAACAAAGAATGATCAAACAAGTTAGTTTTAGGTGCGCATATCCTAAAACTATCACAAAATAATAGTCAAACAGATTAAAACACACAGATCATCATTTTCAAATGTTTTCATTAATAAATCACTCGATTACACGTTGAAATATAGATACAATCAAGGTATGAACGATTAACGAGTTAAACAAAACACTAGAGAGAGTTTCTGAAAGTGGAGGGAATAATAATGATCAAAAGTTACATTCAAAAATCAAACTTGTCTATTTATAGACTGCACATTCGTCCAAATTGATTGTGCGAATGTGCAGGTTCACCCAAATCATCTGGTCGAACCAAGCTTTTACAATAAACTAAATCACATTCGTACATATCATCTTCCTTCGCACCATTCAAGCCTCCTTCGCACCTTCTGAAAACCTCCTTCGCACCAACGATATCAACCAAAACATATGTGTTATTCAATCCGAAGCATTAGTCGCACTTTTGCATCTACAGGTGGCGCACAGGAGTTGAATCGAAACCAGTGGGTAACGGAGTGTCAGGGGGTGGCTGGGATGACTCACCGACCTCAAAAGTAGAAGGGACCTTACTGTCGGTGTCCTCATCGGAGTAAGCTAGAAAACCGTCAACCATCGGCAAGTAAGTCCTCTTACGAACCTGTGATCTCTGACGTAGCTTCTTCTTGGGTAGCTCTGGTGCCTCTGGTGCTGGGGGTCTGTAGGTGCTTGAGGCTCAAGGTCAACCTGGGCAGGAGCCTCAACTGGAGCGATAGGAGCTGGTGGAGGAAGAACTCGTTTCCGAGGTGTGTACATCAGACGTACACCACCCAGACACGGGCGATAAGAGCAGAACGATGGCATCCTAGGCTCTGGATGCGGTAGTGGCGCATCCTCCTGCTGTGCCTCTCCAGCGGGCACAACATCCTCGTCGTCTGAGACAACGTGGTCCACCTGCATGTGGTCCTCCTCGACATCCGAGTCGCTGGAATCAGGCTCATAACCCTGCTGAATGTCGGCGGCTGGAGGGCTGTCGTGTCACACCCCAAAATGCCACAGCGGAAGACTTAGCATGGTGGTGAACGGAGGTTGGTAAACAATTGTGTAATAGCAAATATTAAGCATTTGGACAAAGTTTATATAAAACTCATATTACATAAAAGTTTTAAGTTAAGACCCAAAATGGATCTTATTGATACATAGGTCCCCAAAATCTTATTTAAATACATGTCCAAACACATTATTGCTAAAATACTGTTTTCGCCAAATCCCGAAGCTAATCTTATGTACCTGAAAAACACGTTAAAATAATTTTGTCAACACGAGGTTGGTGAATTCATAGAGTTCTTTTAATAAACATTTTTGCTATTCTTGCAAAAACAATAATAACCCTTTACATTTTTATCCACGAAACGTCTATCTTTAAAACCCTTTTCAATTTATCCATGAAAAGTCTATCTTTTATACCCTTTTCGTCTTATCTACGAAAAGTTTATCTTTTATACCCCTTTCGTCTTATCTACGAAAAGTTTATCTTTAAACCCTTTTTGTCTTATCCACAAAAAGTCTTCTTTTAAAAACCAAATAGATTACTGTGACAATCATGCGGATTCATAAACTAGCAAGGAATATGATTATGTGTTTACGTTATATGCTCATAATCAACACGTGACAATTTGGTTCCAATAGGTGTTTCACTACACCGAATTTGAAGTAGTTTTCCGAACTATGACCAGAGCGGCTGGTCGCGGCTAGGGTCGTCAACCCGATGGATCCACCAACACTTCGCTTGCCCTCAATACCAGGCTAATGATTATGAATGGCCCTGGGAACATTATCTTAAGATTTCTTTTTACTCTCAACTTCCAGTCCCGAAAGGAGATTATCCGCCCATATATTCATACACATTCCACACTTACCGATTGTCTTTTCCCCGTAATCTATTTATTTTACAGCGTGCTTTTCCCCCAAAAATATGTATAAAAACTTTATTAAAAAAATGGGGCTGTGAACTCACCTCGTGATACTTTCAAGTTATTTTCCAAATGCTTGTTTCTGATCGGTCCGATTTCCTAATCATGAAAATCGTGTAAAAGACCATATTTTACTTATTTCCCCTAAGTTGTTCACCCAACTTAGACTTTTCACACAACATTTTCTTTAGAAAATGTAATCTTTAGAAAGTATTTACTTTCAAAAATACTTGTTTTTAAGCACAACTCGTTGGTGATCATGACTCGTTTTTGGTCCGTTATTTTTACACTAAAACACTTAGCACCTTTATTTCATGTTTTCACACATAATATTTCCTTTGCTTATTTCATATATTATTAAGTACAAGCTAGTCCAACTATCTTAAACATGCGAAATACCAAGTTACGCAACTTGTCGGTTTTAGGCGATAATTTGGCAATTTATCGAAATTCCAATTCGTGTGACTTACGAAAACATGTAGGATCTCAATTATACCTTTAATTATACCTTTTTATTTCAAAAGTACACTTTTGACACCTGTTCTAAATCAGATTTGAAGTTAATACAAATTAAGCCGTTTTTCGCCTTTTTATCGCATAGTTATGCACTGGACATTACCAAAATCCTATTTTCTTATCAATGCTCAAACTTTTTAGTCAAAACAAGTTATTTAATGACATTTTAAGTGATTTTTGGTATAAATAATCAGACCTTATATTTTCTTCAAAAATCACCCATTAAAGCCCATATTTTAAGCATTTTTAGGCCCAAAACTTGGCCTTTTTCATATAGATCAAAACCCAATTATTTTCTTCTAAACATGAGTCATTTTATACAAGTTTATAGGCCAAACTTTCTGATCTAAATCAGATTTCAAAGACTTTATTAGAAACCTTTAATTTTTACCTCTTTTGAGTCCAAATCTTATCAAGAGTCTTGTAACTTGATTTCCATTGTCAAAGATTAAAATGTGGGTTATTAAACCATCTTTTTATACCAAATTTTCTGCTCAAAACTCAACTTTTCAAAACCAAGTTTCATGTATCAAAACCATATTTTTAACTATCCATTTTAAGCATAATACCCACATGTACAATGTTTGATCAAGAAAATCTAATTCATATACATATACATATATACCCACGGCATACATCTATACTTATATAAATATTCTTTGTTTTTCATTTTTGAATCAAAAATCTTCATTTTAGAACTTGAATCCTCATGTTTATAGAAGAAACTCAACAAAATTTATAATTATACACACACACAAACTCACGGCCACATATATACATATATGTATCCTTGAGGTTTTCAACCATTTTCCTTAACACTTGTGTGTATAATTACATGAATCTTGATTTTAAAGTGGCTGATCATACATGCAAGAACAATTTGGAGTTCAGATTTTTAAAACATACCCATACATACATATATATATATGTATAACTCACGCACACACACATATCCATCCAATCTCTCTTTAATTTTTATAAAACCCATATGTTTATATGTTTAGTTGTGTGAATCATCCAAGTTAGATGAAAAAGGTTAAAATGAGATGAACAAAGTTGGGGTTTTTACCTTTAAGAAGAATGTGGATAATAGTTTTGAAAACCCTTAAGAAATCTTGCTCAAATCTTCATTTTCTAAGCTTTTTTCTTGGTTGTTTTGATGAAATATGGCTGAATCTTTAATGGTTTTGAGTTGAAAAATAATTATAGAGAGAGAGGGATGGGTGGCGGATGGTTATGGTGGTGTGGAAGAGGTTTGAGTGTTGTAGTGGTGAATGAGGATGGAAGAGGTGTGCCTTGGTTAAATAATAATCATTGTGTAGCCTCTAGGGAAGAGGAATCACCAATTTGAGTTGTGTTGGCTGCTCAAACTCACGGCACATATATCTATTTAAGTTGATGAGTCATGTCTAGCATAATAATATATTATTAGGTGGGTATTAGGTGTAAATTAGCGGGTATACTACTAGTTAACGTGGTACAAGCCTTTAACTATTTTAAATACCCAAAACACCTAAAAATAATATTTTTGACTCAAGACATAATATTATACATGCCAAGTAAATATTAGGTGTTATCCGTTGTAAAAACGTTGAATTCTCATGGTATAGGCGCGCAGATTGCGCGGTATCGCACGTTGCGACTAAAATCACAATATTTATACTCTAAATTTATTTCTCCATATTTTTCAACTAAATATGTTTAGAAATATTGTTTCAAGCATAAATTTCAAAATTCGGACTTTAAATATTAGCCGGGTCATCACCAACGATCGCTTTTGCGCGAAAAATCGCTACACGACAAGATTTTAAATATGACACCTCTAGTCATATTTTCACATATAAAATAAGCTTTTGGACTTAAAATTCGCTTTATTAGCTTCAAATATTATTTTTAAACATATAAAATAAGCTTTTGGCAATTATCTGCTAAATTGCCAGGTGTCATAGTCTCCCCTCGTTTAGGAAATTTCGTCCCCGAAATTCCTTTACAAGGTTCGTTTACGCTTTCAACGGAAAAGATGGGGATATTTACTCTTCATCTGGTCTTGGCATTCCCATGTGAACTCGCGTCCATGCTTGGAATTCCAGTTGACCTTTATTAACTTGATTAGATTTTGCCTGAGTTTCTTAACCTTCCAATCCGTAATAGGTTTTTCAATAAACCGAAGCTTGTCATCAACACAAACTTCTTCAGGCGGAATAATCAATGTCTCATTCGATAGACATTTCTTCAAGTTAGATATATGAAAGACGTCATGAATCCCACTCAGATCTTTAGGTAATTTGAGACGATAAGCGATTGGACCGACTCGAGCTAGGATTTCAAATAGTCCAATGTATCAACGGCTCATCTTACCTCTTTTCCCAAATCTCATCACACCTTTCCAGGGTGAGACTTTCAAAAGAACACGATCACCGACTTGTAACCCCAATGGTTTTCTTCTATTATCAGCATAGCTCTTTTGTCGATCTGCAGCTGCTTTAAACCTCTCTCTGATCTGAACAATCTTATCAGAGGTAGCTTGAACAATCTCTGGTCCGATCAGCTGCTTTTCACCCACTTCTGCCCAACAAAGAGGTGATCGACATTTTCTCCCGTATAAAGCCGCAAACGGTGCTGCTTTAATACTGGAGTGATAGCTATTAATATAAGAAAACTCAATCAACATCAAGTGAGTATCCCAATTATCCCCGAAATCCATCACGTATGCTCGCAGCATGTCCTCCAAAGTGTGAATGGATCTCTCGTTCTGACCATCCGTCTGAGGGTGATATGTTGTACTCATGTCTAACCGAGTACCAAATGATTCCTGGAGTGATTGCCGAAACCTGGATATAAAACGCCCATCTTTATCAGAGACGATTGATATTGGAACTCCATGTCATGACACAATTTCCTTCAGATAAATCGATGCTAACTTTTCCAACTTACATTTTCCCTGGTCGGTAGAAAGTGAGCGGATTTCGTTAATCGATCCACAATTACCCAAATAGCGTCATGGCCACTAGCTGTTCGAGGTAATTTGGTTACAAGATCCATAATGATGTGCTCCCATTTCTACTGAGGAATTTCTGGTTGTTGCAGGAGCCCAAATGGCTTCTGATGCTCTGCTTTAACCTTGGAACAAGTTAGACATTTGCTGACATATCTAGCATAGCTCCCGTCATATTAGGCCAACAATAGAATTCCTGGAGATCTTTGTACATTTTGGTAGAACCTGGTTGAACTGAATATCCGGACTTGTGCGCTTCGTCCATTACCAGTTGTCGCAAATTCTCATATCGAGGAACCCAAATTTGGTCCAAGAAGTACGTTGCTTTGTCAGCTGTAGGCACTAGATCTCACTCTAAGCCTCGCAATCCTTCATCCTTGAGGTTCTTTTCCTTCAAAGCGTCGCTTTGTGCATCACGAATCTTCTCGGAAAGACTTGTTTGGATCGTTAAACCCAATGCACGAACACGTAAAGGCTTTTCTCTTTCCTTTCTGCCAACGTAACAATATTAGCTTTACCCGGATGATAAGGAATGTCGCAATTGTAATCATTGAGTAATTCCACCCAACGTCGTTGCTTCATATTGAGCTCTTTCTGATCGAAGGTATGCCGAAGACTTTTATGATTAGTGTAAACCATACACTTCGTACCATAAAGATGATGTCTCCAGATTTTGAGAGCAAAAACAACAGCTCCTAACTCCAGATCATGAGTCGTGTAGTTCTTCTCATGCATTTGAGTTGGTGGGAAGCATAAGTCATGATTTTGTCTTTCTGCATGAGCATGCATCCAAGTCCCAATCACGACCTGTTCCTTACGGATGAGATAGAATAGGTGCACTACACAACTTAAGCTTCAACTGCTGAACAACTTCTTCTTGCAAAACTATCCAATCACAGTTTCAGTCTTTCTGAGTTAATAGCGTCAACGGCTGAGCTATTTTAAAAAAAATTCTCGATGAATCTTTGGGAATACCCAGCTAGACCCGTAAATTAACGGACTTCAGTCGGAGTCTTCATTGCTTCCCAATCTTTGATCGCTTCAATCTTTGAGAGGGCGACATGTATACCTTTCTCATTGATGACATGTCCAAGGAAGTGGACTTCCCGGATCCAGAATTCACACTTAGAGAATTTGGCTATAACTTCTCCTTCCGCAAAACCTCTAAAATCAGCCTCAGATGTTGTTTATGATCCATCCTGGATTTTGAGTAAATAAGTATATCACCTATGTATACTTGTCACGAATTTATCCAAGTTTGGTCTGCACATCCCATTTCATGAGGTCCATGAGCACAACAGCTGCATTAGTCAAACTGTAACATCACTGAGAATTCATAATGACCATAACGAGTCCTGAAAGAAGGTGTAGGTATAACTTCTTCTGCTACCTTCAACTGATGATAATCAGATAATATTTCGATCATCGAGTAGTAACTTGACTCATGCAGTTGGTCGAACCGATCATCAGTCCTCGGTAGTCGGTACCGATTTTTAATGTTTAGTTTGTTCAACTCTCGATAATCTATGCACATTCTGAAATATCCATCCTTCATGAATAGGACCAATGTTTCCCCCAGGGTGGGAGACTTAGCCTAATGAATTCCCTTATCCAACATTTCTTGAAGTTCTTCCAACAACTCCTGCATCTCAGAAGGCGATATCCTGTATGGAGATCGAGCTATCGGTACTGCGCCGGGAACAAGATCGATTTTGAACTCAAGCTACCTTGACGTAGATAATCCAGGCAAATCTTCAGGAAAGACTTCTAGATAATCTCGTACTATAGGAATTTCTTCCAATTTACGTTCCTTAGCCTTTGTATCCGCCACATTAGCTAGAAACGCCTGGCAACCTTTACGCAAGAGCTTGCGTGCTTCCATCATACTAACAATCTTCAATCCCGAACAGCATCTATCACCATGTATCACTAAAGTTCCACCATTTGGGAGTGGTAAACATACTAGCTTTTCTGAGCATACGATCTCAGCATGGTTTTTCGATAACCAGTTCATACTAATGGCAACATCGGAGCTTCCAAGATTGACAGGTAATAGTTCAATACAGAACTTATGATTCTCCAAAAGGAAATTACAATCACGAAAGACCTCACTGGTTTCTATCCGTTAGCTTATTCAATAGAGTACCTTTTTATCTAGTTTACTTGACTTCAAGCCAAGGAGAGATTCAAGTCTTCTAGAGACAAAACTTAAATCGTTCTACTATCAAAAGTACTAAATCATATTGGCCATTGATTAAGAACATACCAGTGATGACTGACGGATCTTCCTTTCGCATTATAATCAACGCTAAGGGTCTTCTTCTCAGACTCTACGGGTTTCTTTCATGTATCACCCTTCTTAGACAGAAATCCATTTCATAGAGCTTCATCGGTCAGCATCTTGGCTAGGATCCTCACGTCCAGAATAGTTGTCGGGTTTACAGAGGTAACTATTGTTGGGATTGCAGGCGCTAAATCCTAGTTGTACTTCTATATCCTGACATACTTCGGTGTCACTATTTGAGAAAACAATCCCATTAACTCATTGGATGGAAAGTATAACCCTGAACATTAGCACCGTTCATGGTTAAATTCTTGAATTCAGTCTTGACCTTCCGGAGCTCGTTCCAGGGTAGGTTATAGGCAGCATCTTCTGCTAAACTATAGACTTGCGAATTCCACCATGTCAGGGCTTCATATCGAATGGAACAAGAAGTGCACTACACGCTTTGCGTAAGAGTACAATCACTAATTGTTATAACTGACTCCACTTTCATCTGACGATGTCTAGAGGGCCTTTAGTTACAGAAAATGACCAAAGGTTACAATCCTGAACGGTTTTGTAAGTTCCTCCAGGTATGTAGTTATCCCAATCAATTTCAGCCATTGATTAACTATTCAAATAACATGAGGAAATTTTATCAAACATATTCAGTCATTTTCCTATCTTTAGAGGCACCAATAGGAGTTCCACTACTATTACTGCAACTAGTATCGCAACGTCAGCCTTGCGAAAATTTCAATTCACATTATGCTATTCTAAAGTAGCTTTAACATGTTGAGAAATTAGTTGCTCCAACTTTTCTGAGAAACCCGATCCTTTACGAATGGATCCTTGTATCATTCTAGGCGGCATGTAATCTTTCTATTATTACCAAATAATAGATTTAAGGCGATACAAGAAGAATAGTGGTTTAATGGCACGAACAAAAGAAAATAATCGACCAAATGATCAAGAAACGTTCATAGCAGGATAAATAGAAAAGACATCAAATCTTGCAAACTTAAGATGAGAGAGTGAACCGTAAGACATTTTAAATGAACATCAGTAGGTCGATGTATCACATGGTATTGCCGAGGTTACTCTAACTAATATCCGTTCTTAAGAGGCCTAATCCCTTGTAACGAATCGAAAGATATACACGAATTTGAACACTCAACTCAAACTATAGAATTCACTATGATTCTCATGCACCGCAAGCTATTATTACGTGTGCACCCGTAATTATAATTTGCCCTGCATGATCACCCGAGTGTCCCCCATATTTGAGTTTTGGATCAAAAGAATTTAAGCGTTTCATTAGATTGCATGTACCGATGCGAATGATCTATTATGGCTATACATTTCGAATGACATAGTCATTAATCATTGATGAAACGTCAAGCGATTAAATTACCGAGACTGGTTCAATAAATTTTCACCACGAGCAACAAATCTTCAGACGATTGCATGAAAGCACTAATGGGTTAGTCCTTTAGCCACTTGCTCTTCCATGGATGAAGATAATGCTTCAAGTTGTTACACAGGTAATCGTCCCTCTATCATAGGCGAAGCTGGCTAATGATATTGCAAGGACAAGATAAGGAAGATAATGTGCTTTAAGGAGAATTATACAAGCGTAAACATACTGGCAATACTTAACTTATGTATACTATATCCTTATTCAAATAATTAATATGCCGTCTTATCCTGGCATCACATATAAACAAAATCCATGTTTATAATTTCATTGGCTTCGCGGGTTTCGAAAACTTTTTCTCCAAATCTTTTCAAGTTGTTGTCTAGAAATTTTTATAAAAACCTTTCTAGTTCACTACAACCAGTCGCTCTGATACCAACTTCTGTCACACCCCAAAATGCCACAGCGGAAGACTTATCATGGTGGTGAACGGAGGTTGGTAATCAATTGTGTAATAGCAAATATTAAGCATTTGGACAAAGTTTATATAAAACTCATATTACATAAAAGTTTTAAGTTAAGACCCAAAATGGACCTTATTGATACATAGGTCCCCAAAATCTTATTTAAATACATGCCCAAACACATTATTGCTAAAACTCTGTTTTCGCCAAATCCCGAAGCCAATCTTATGTACCTGAAAAACACGTTAAAATAATTTTGTCAACACGAGGTTGGTGAATTCACAGAGTTCTTTTAATAAATATTTTTGCTATTCTTGCAAAAACAATAATAACCCTTTTCATTTTTATCCACGAAAAGTCTATCTTTAAAACCCTTTTCAATTTATCCATGAAAAGTCTATCTTTTATACCCTTTTCGTCTTATCTACGAAAAGTTTATCTTTTATACCCCTTTCGTCTTATCTACGAAAAGTTTATCTTTAAACCCTTTTGGTCTTATCCACAAAAAGTCTTCTTTTAAAAACCAAATAGATTACTGTGACAATCATGCGGATTCATAAACTAGCAAGGAATATGATTATATGTTTACGTTATATGCTCATAATCAACACGTGACAATTTGGTTCCAATAGGTGTTTCACTACACCGAATTTGAAGTAGTTTTCCGAACTATGACCAGAGCGGCTGGTCGCGGCTAGGGTCGTCAACCCGATGGATCCACCAACACTTCGCTTGCCCTCAATACTAGGCTAATGATTATGAATGGCCCTGGGAACATTATCTTAACATTTCTTTTTACTCTCAACTTCCAGTCCCGAAAGGAGATTATCCGCCCATATATTCGTACACATTCCACACTTACCGATTGTCTTTTCCCCATAGTCTATTTATTTTACAACGTGCTTTTCCACCAAAAATATTTATAAAAACTTTATAAAAAAATGGGGCTGTGAACTCACCTCGTGATACTTTCAAGTTATTTTCCAAATGCTTGTTTCTGATCGGTCCGATTTTCTAATCATGAAAATCGTGTAAACGACCATATTTTACTTATTTTCCCTAAGTTGTTCACCCAACTTAGACTTTTCACACAACATTTTCTTTAGAAAATGTAATCTTTAGAAAGTATTTACTTTCAAAAATACTTGTTTTTAAGCACAACTCGTTGGTGATCATGACTCGTTTTTGGTCCGTTATTTTTACACTAAAACACTTAGCACCTTTATTTCATGTTTTCACACATAATATTTCCTTGGCTTATTTCATATATTATTAAATACAAGCTAGTCCATTACACATGCGAAATACCAAGTTACGCAACTTGTCGGTTTTAGACGATAATTTGGCAATTTATCGAAATTCCAATTCGTGTGACTTACGAAAACATGTAGGATCTCAATTATACCTTTAATTATACCTTTTTATTTCAAAAGTACACTTTTGACACCTGTTCTAAATCAGATTTGAAGTTTATACAAATTAAGCCGTTTTTCGCCTTTTTATCGCATAGTTATGCACTGGACATTACCAACATCCTATTTTCTTATCAATGCTCAAACTTTTTAGACAAAACAAGTTATTTAATGAAATTTTAAGTGATTTTTGGTATAAATAATCAGACCTTATATTTTCTTCAAAAATCACCCATTAAAGCCCATATTTTAAGCATTTTTAGGCCCAAAACTTGGCATTTTTCATATAGATCAAAACCCAATTATTTTCTTCTAAACATGAGTCATTTTATACAAGTTTATAGGCCAAACTTTCTGATCTAAATCAGATTTCAAAGACTTTATTAGAAACCTTTAATTTTTACCTCTTTTGAGTCCAAATCTTATCAAGAGTCTTGTAACTTGATTTCCATTGTCAAAGATTAAAATGTGGGTTATTAAACCATCTTTTTATACCAAATTTTCTGCTCAAAACTCAAGTTTTCAAAACCAAGTTTCATGTATCAAAACCATATTTTTAACTATCCATTTTAAGCATAATACCCACATGTACAATGTTTGATCAAGAAAATCTCATTCATATTCATATACATATATACCCACGGCATACATCTATACTTATATAAATATTCTTTGTTTTTCATTTTTGAATCAAAAATCTTCATTTTAGAACTTGAATCCTCATGTTTATAGAAGAAAATCAACAGAATTTATAATTATACACACACACAAACTCACGGCCACATATATACATATATGTATCCTTGAGTTTTTCAACCATTTTCCTTAACACTTGTGTGTATAATTACATGAATCTTGATTTTAAAGTGGTTGATCATACATGCAAGAACAATTTGGAGTTTAGATTTTTAAAACGTACCCATACATACATACATACATACATATATATATATATATATACGGCACACTACACACACATATCCATCCAATCTCTCTTTAATTTTTATAATAACCATATGTTTATAAGATTAGTTGTGTGAATCATCCAAGTTAGATGAAAAAGGTTAAAATGAGATGAACAAAGTTGGGATTTTTACCTTTAAGAAGAATGTGGATAATAGTTTTGAAAACCCTTAAGAAATCTTGCTCAAATCTTCATTTTCTAAGCTTTTTTCTTGGATGTTTTGATGAAATATGGCTGAATCTTTAATGGTTTTGAGTTGAAAAATAATTATAGAGAGAGAGGGATGGGTGGCGGATGGTTATGGTGGTGTGGAAGAGGTTTGAGTGTTGTAGTGGTGAATGAGGATGGAAGAGGTGTGCCTTGGTTAAATAATAATCATTGTGTAGCCTCTAGGGAAGAGGAATCACCAATTTGAGTTATGTTGGCTGCTCAAACTCACGACACATATATCTATTTAAGTTGATGAGTCATGTCTAGCATAATAATATATTATTAGGTGGGTATTAGGTGTAAATTAGCGGGTATACTACTAGTTAACGTGGTACAGGCCTTTAACTATTTTAAATACCCAAAACACCTAAAAATAATATTTTTGACTCAAGACATAATATTATACAAGCCAAGTAAATATTATGTGTTATCCGGTGTAAAAACGTTGAATTCTCATGGTATAGGCGCGTAGATTGCGCGGTATCGCGCGTTGCGACTAAAATCACAATATTTATACTCTAAATTTATTTCTCCATATTTTTCAACTAAATATGTTTAGAAATATCGTTTCAAGCATAAATTTCAAAATTCGGACCTTAAATATTAGCCGGGTCATCACCAACGATCGCTTTTGCGCGAAAAATCGCTACACGACAAGATTTTAAATATGACACCTCTAGTCATATTTTCACATATAAAATAAGCTTTTGGACTTAAAATCCGCTTTATTAGCTTCAAATATTATTTTTAAACATATACTTAACTTTACATAAGTACGGTTAATTATCTGCTAAATTGCCAGGTGTCACATGTCGGGTACAACCTCCTCCTCAGAATCAGAGATGATGATAGGGTCCTCGCTGTGTGCCATGATCCTGGAAATCAATGAACACACGTGTGTGTCACAAAGTATGTAGTGTACCTAATATATCTACTAATGTGTGAAGTATGTAACTAGCATGGAACTTGACGTAGGGATACTTGTTGTGTTTCTTTCCTTTGGAAAAACATTTCAAAATCGATTTTTGTTTACATTATAATTTGACTCAAAAGAATCTTAGTTCGATATAACCTTGTGCTCTGATACCACTCTATCACACCCCGCCTAAGGCGGAAACACGCTGTGCAACTGAAATGATTTCCAAGCACAAAAGTCACACGAGCATTATTTAATAAATCAGGAATTACCATTTAAAACATTCAAGTCTTACAAAACATAACATTAATTGTTTGGATTAGAAACCATTGTTTAAAGTGTTTAGATCAAAACATCATAACAATAGTTCAAAAGATGGTATCCCTTAAATGCTTGCACGCGACCTTCCCAAGTTCCATGCTCCATGCTAATTTCCTGAAAACATGCATGAAAAATATATGGGTCAACATAAAGTTGGTGAGTTCACGGGTTTTTACATGTTGGACATGTAATCCCAAATCCAACTAAATTACTGCCTAGCTAGGGCAATAATCGATATGTGATCTTACATGAGCCCATAACCAAACCTTGACATGTTGTGCCACACCCATTGTACACTCAAGACAATGAATAAAGGTGAAATAGTAGCACTCTTTTGATATCTGTCATCCGGTCAGAGCGACTGACCAAGAGTGGGCGTGTCAACCCAATAGATGTATTTTGGTGTTTCATGGCTAAGTCCATAGCTAATGGTTATGGTATGATGTATGACATGAGGGCTTAATGGATCATGAACCTTGATGTCTCATGTTCACATAATAGTCATGTATGTAACTAAAAACTGAAAACTGTACGCATGTTTTTCCCCTAGAAAAATGTAAAAACAGTGAAAAAGGGGCTGTGAAACTCACCTTCTGGTATGTCTTGGAAAGGAACTAATGAGTCTGGGCTAGAGAAATCGACCTACGTGTCTTATGTAAAAGAGACATTTTAGGTCTATGTTACTTGTACTGTTTACAAGTTGTTCTCTTGTTACGCTTGTCCTTGTAACTGTGTCTTTGATGGAAAGATTTAATGACTTATTTGTCAAAGGATACAATGTTTACCCTTTTAAATGTTCCACATTAGGGTTCCTAATGTAATATTTTCCAAAATATGAACTTCATGGTTTTGTGTTGAAAGATTCACCCTCTTTATGTAAACTAGTGATCTTGACAAAAAGATAGCTTAGTTTCTTGGAAAAACACCACTTTTACTTGTGAAAACATGTATTTTATACACTTTGATGTGCTCATGTGTTGTAGGTTTTACAACTTTTATCTTGTCATGTGTATAGATCTACCATATTTAAGTATGTTTAACTTAATATTTTCATAACTTGACAACTTTGTGAAAATAATAATATTTCATGTCTAGATGTTTCTTTTCTTGAAAACACATGGATTTTTGGTAAGCTTTGTCATAAACTAACAACTTTTAACACTATGCCTTATGTTAATGAGTTTAGAAAACACACAATTTTCTTATAAAATATTCGGCCATTATGGATATATATCCATATATGTTTCGGCTCTATGTGGGTGTAAACACATACTTTTACCAACTGACATAATGTATCTTAAAGCATGAGTTCACTCACTAGTTTGGTTTAGTTACAAGAGGAAACGTACTAGTGAACAACTTTGTATTTAAAAGACTATGTAAAAATAAAGACACAAGTTTTAGAAAACAAATGTTATACCTCCTATTGTTTTAAGAAAAGAGGGAGTTAGGGGCCTTGTACAACTTGGTTATGCTCCTTGTACCCCTAAGAGTCCCTTGAAGGTTAATGGATATTGGTAATGACTTGAGTGTGGGTGGTGGTTTATGATTGAGGTTCAGCCGAGTGGGGGTACGGCGGTGGTGTGGAGGTGGTGCGAGCCTAGAAGGGAGAGGGAGAGAGGTAGGGAGGTGGTGTGTTAGTTGCTTTGATGCACTAAACCTCACTAACCTTGGCCCTTTATATAGCAATTTAAATTGGCATGGTATCATGACTTAGGAATGGTGAAAGAGAGCATCTTTCTAATTATGGATTAAGATCTTGTAAAGGTGATTTTGGTGATATTAGGAAGAGATCTTGGACTTGACACATGCATGTTTTCTTGGTTATAGTGGGCCGAAAATGGGGATTAGTTTGGAGGTAAGGATAAGTCAACTCCATTGGATTTGATGTTAGATGATCATGGTGTTTGTTAGATTTGGAACATCTTAGGATTGATGTGGTAGGATCTTTTCTTTGGGGGTATGTGGGCTGAAATATTTGAGGGTGTTTGGGAGGTTATTGTTTAGTCTAAATCATCTAAGGTTGATGTATGATAAGCATGCTCACTAGTCACATTAGTGAAATCCTAGGTAGATTATGGTAGGATCATGGTGGAAGAGTTGGTTTACAAATGGGGTAAGTCAACTTAGAACTTTCCTAGATGTCATAAGATTCCTTCCTTATTAGTGTAAGGTTTAGGAATGTGATGGAGGTGACTAAAGTTTGTCTTAGGAAATCTTGGTGGAAAAATAAAATGAAGGGGCTTGTATAAGAGTGGAAGACACAAACACTACACACATATGTATATGTGTGTCGTGTATATATGTATGTATATGGAGCTTACATATTTTTGGTAAGTCAACTACCATGGAATGAATACAAGGTCTAATGTTTAACTAATTAGGGTGGAATCTTAGTGATGGAAATGATGGTTCATTAAAGGTGTAGGAGTTCAACTTTGGAAAGCACATAGACACATATGTATGTGTGTGTGCCGTCGCACATATACATTTTAAACTTATGTCTGGTACAAATGCATATTCACATGTTATAATTAGATGTTGAGTGTGATCTTTGTACATGTTTAGGAGCCACAAAATAATATATTATTGTGTGTTCAATATATATATTTTTAACTAGTCGTATTACTAGTCACATGTGGGCATTGTGTTTGGGTGATTCCTTGTATATGGACATTGTTTGATTTTGTCCTTGATTGAATCATAATTGAAATGTTATGTAAAATTGTGTGAGTTTCCTAAACTAGGGTTTTTGGTATGATCTCTCTATAGCTACTTAACTAGTTATGAAATTGCTCCTACTAGTGGACCTAATGCTAAACTGTAAGCATTGAAATTGGCTTGTTGACACTGTATGGCTCAATTGTAATATGAGATGTCATGCAAAATGTGTACGTATAACTAATGTACGGATATGACTTGTGATTTTGACGGGTGTCACACTAAAGGCCTCTATCATTTTACCTAGTTACTGATTTTAAAACAAGAATATTCATAAACACAGAAGTTCTAACCGTGTCGGACTAAGTTCAGATATCCCTCAAGCAAACAAAATGAGCAATTAATGATATATATATATATATATAGGTGTGGTGCTCGAAAAGGCTCAAAGAAACTCCCTCGGACAAGTGGGTAGGATAAAGTATAGATTTTAAGAATAATTTTCAGGGTTGTTTTCTACTTGCCATGCAGCCTATTTTTTTTGTTTTTATTTGTACATATTATGTGGACTTTTTGGATTTATAAAAATTGTCATATTTTGATAATCCTTTTGGTGTGAACCGTTCGGCAAGATGCCTAATAGCATCCACTCGGATGAGTCTAATAGACTTTACTAATTTGCCCTAGGTGAGGGTGAGTGGTGCTATGGGTATCAAACGGCTAAGAGGGTATCAAATAGTGCATAATAACAATAATTGACCCACTAGATATTTATCAACAAGCAGGAAAATGGTCCACCCCACACTTAAAATTTTGCAAAAATTTGAAGTATAGAAATGGAAAAAGGAGGCAAGAGAAACTAATACTCTCCTGATAGTGGCGAATCCAACAATGTGTGGTTGAAACCCACATCCTCAAAGCAAGAACACCCAAAATCAGCCTCGTCCTAACAAGCGGTCCTCAACCTGTCCTAAATAACCAGAAAAGAAAAAAAATACGATAAAAGAAACAAGTAAAATAAAACTAAAGCTAGGGATAGATAATAGCACACTAGCGCTAGCGGTGGGACATGTCCGGGCATGCAAATAAACCATATTAACCATAATCCAAAAGACAAAGAAAAAGAAAAGGAAAAATAGTGTCTCAGGTCAAATTTCAGTACAAACTGCAACCAAATAATACCACTCAAAATCACCGATTTGAACCTGGGGAAATCAAACGGAGTGGCTGCGACGAGGACATGAGTGTGGCCAGGAGCGAGAGCTGGAACTTGTGCAGGAGGCCATATGAACGAGCATACATATACAAGCATATTAACATAGTCGGAATATATTAGTTTTTAAGTCGTCGAGTAACTTACCTCATGCAAGCTTCCTTAGTCTCACATCTATGGCTCCATGCCTACCCGAAGCCACTCATATTCACAACTAGTATGTGATTATTTGTTTAGGTTGTTAGTAACCTTTTTAGGACATAAATACACACACCTTGACAATCGTAACCATTCATCTGAAAAAACATTTAGTGTTCAGGAAGTGAGTATCTAAACAATCATACGTGTTAAGTTCATAAAACACATTCTTTTCATTGCTACACTTTTTGCGCAGCAGCTATTCTCGCCCCATTTTCATCCCTTTGCAAACTGAATTAGCTCTAATTGTTCAAATATAAACTGTAGCCGACTCTAATAGCTTTTCGACCATATATAAAACGTCTTAAACCAAGCGACGGTTGATTTTATATGATTTTTTAAAAATAGATCAACAGCTTATTTTTTTTAACTAACAGCATGCTGTCACTTCGACCTAGCCACTGAATTTGATCTTTTTGACTCATATAACATCCGAACTTGGTGTTCATGTTTAAATATGGTTTGAAGAGGACTTAAATGGTACACATTCTAATGATTTTTAATGATTTTATTCAATTATTACAAAACAAGTCTGTAACGTATTTCATTTCAATCATAAACTAGAATTTATAACTTCCATATTTTTTAAGCTTTTTCACAAAAACTTGGTGGACATCCTTTTTTCTAAGACTATTTTCATGATCAAATATCATCTCTTATTATTGCTACAACTATTGCACCTTCATGAACAAGATTAGCCATTTAAAGAAGATGGTTTCTCTTGAATATGAAAACCCACCTTCTTCATGCTACTAAGATTCTTAAAACCCTAGTTTTTGGCACAATTTACATCAATTCTTACTCAAGCAATGTTTAGTGACTAGACTAACATCTATGTACCATCAATTTCTTCATTTAACAAGAACCCAAAAATCTCATCTTTCACATAGAGGCACTCAAAGCACCATGAAACAGAAAATTAAAGGTTACCTTATAGATTGAGAGACTCTAAATGAACGAATTTCACATGCAAGATCCCTAGCCTTGTATTTGTCTCAGAATCGTCAAATCTCCAAGTTGTTCTTGAGTGTGTGTGTGTGTGTGTTTTGATCGAACATATGCATGTGCATATTTCCTTTCCCCCTTTTTTTTATTTAAACAAACTCAATTTTGGTTGTTAGGTAAGTTTAGCCCCTCCCACCTTTTCCAGGTATATATATACTAGTTAACTTATACTAACCAAGTTAGTCTCATGTAATTGTTAAAGCGTTGTTTAGCTAGCAAGGTTAAGGGGTTAATTAACCAGATTAGGACTTTCATATAGGACGCGTTTTATTTAGTTCAATTAAAAGCCACATGTGCTTATATTATCATAAAACCAGATTTAGAAATTTTTGGGGTGTTACATCTTAGCTCATGGAGGGAATGATATATCTTTTTGTAATGATTCAAAAAGAAAGGTGTTGGGTTCTGGGATTGTTAAGACTGGGAGTCTCAAGTTTAAAAATGTCAATCTTGTTGATAATCTTAAATTTAACCATCTTAGTGTTTCACAAATGAGTGACAAAGGTTGTGGCTCATTCTTCACTAAGAAAACTTGTAAGATTATTGAGCCAGAAGTGGTTAAAAAGATTGAAACGATCATAGTAGAGAGCTAAGTAAAACTTGTTGCTCACAGAAGTGGCAATGTGTATGTTGTTGATATGTTGAAGGATAATCTATGTCAAATGTTTACTTGTTTTCTGCTGCCTCAACAAAAGAGACAAAATTGTGGCATAGGAGATTGGGTCATACCAACCTTCAAACTATCAGCACACTCTCAAAACAAAGTCTTGTCAGAGGCTTACCGTTAAAAGAATTCAAATGTGATGAACATTGCATTTTCTATTTAAAAGGGAAAACACCACAAAGTGTCTCACAAATCCATTGATGAGTCCAAAACAACTTAATGTCTTTAAATGTTGCACATGGATTTGTTTGGCCGAGTAAAAATCACGAGTCCAATGAAAAAGAGATATTATCTTGTCATAATTGATGATTTTTGTTAGTGCATTATTCATGTATGTCCCTAGCTAGTGATTCGGTACAGAATGTCGAAAGTTCAGATAATCAGAAAACGACCAAGACTTTAACATGTGTTAAAAAGTGCTGATTACATGTGTTAAAAGTGCTGATGACCTGAATGTGGAAAAAGTGGGCGAAGGTGGAAATACATTGGATAAAATGGGCGAATGTAGAGTGAAAAGGGGCGAATGTGGAAAGTTTCCACATTCGACCAGTCACACTGGGCGAATGTGGAATCTGTCCACATTCGCACCATCAAAAGGGGCGAACCTGCAGACATTATAAATAGATTTTGAGTATTTGTGATGTAAAGAGAGTTATCATTTTGTGTCCAGGTTCAGTGCAGGTTTAGGAGTGTTTTTGAGAAAGTGTCTTTGTGATTCTAGATTAACATAAAAAGTTGTAAATGCTTATTGATTGAAAGTTAATCTATGAAAATGATATTGAAAATGATCTTGATTGTGTCGTGATTTGTATCTTATCAATTTGTTCAGATCTAGGGTTTCCGCACCTAGATTTGTGACTTGTATGATCATAATATCCTGTTTTAGATAAAATCCAACGCTTACAAAGTGGTATCAGAGCATAGAGGATCATACAACAACAAATTTGATAAGATCAGAGCTGATTTGGACATGTTTTTGACATAAAATCATCTGTTTTTACAAAAACTTTTAAAAACATAGTTTTTGATCGATTTAAAGGTGAATTTGTGGTCGAATTCAAGTTTTCCAAGACTTAAAGTTGCTCCAAATCAATTCCGAAACATAACCTGATTGAGATCATTCAAATCCATGAACTTTTGAAAATCTGAGATCAGAATAACCGTTTTTCAAACAATAACCGTTTTTTAAAAGTGAGATCTGACACAATGGGCGAACCTGGAATCTTCATGTGTTAAACTGGACGAACCTGGAACTGACCTGGGCGAATCTGGAACTGAACTGGGTGAACCTGGAATTTTTGGGCGAATCTGGAACCTTTTTGGGCGAACCTGGAAATTTTTGGGCGAACGTGGAATTTGAATTTTGATATTCTACATTCTGGTGATTATTTTACATTCGGCTGATACTTTTGGACGAACGTGGAATCAAAAGGGGCGAACGTAGAATTACCAGGGGCGAACGTAGAATTTAGTGCCTAAAAATTTCGAAAATTTTCTATCGAAAATTTGGGTAAGGCAATTTTTGAAGATTTTTGTTGGAAAAATGATTAATTACATGGCCGTATGTAGAACGGATGAGGAGATCAAAGCTCTAGTAGAAGCTGAAAGAAAGCAACAAAAATTACAGAGACAAAATTCTCAAGCTGACTACAGTTGGAGATTTCCAATGACACCGAAACCAACCGATGAAATGGTACATGTTAACAAGGGTGTTAACAGAGAAGGTGTTCTTTGGAATGGTGTATGTTTAGTCAAACAAATGAGACATGATGATTCCAGTGAAGTGTCAAAGAGTGATTTGAGTTCTGATACGAGTTCAGAACAAAGTACATCAGAACAGAGTGATAGTTCAAATGGTGATGCAAAATCTGATAATGGTAATAAATCAGATGATGAGGTAAGTGCTAGTTGTTTTAAATGTGTCAAGTTGAATTGTGAATTAATGACACTTATTGAGGACAAACAGAAACTAGCAAATGAACTAGAAAATTGTAAAAACAAAATTAAAGTTTTTGAAAAGAATGAAAAAGATTTGTTAAATAAAATTGAATCTTTAAATAAAATGCTAGAAATGAATAAAAGTATTTCAAAGAATACTTCCACATCAGAGTTGGAAATCACAACACCTTGCGTTGTTAATTCTGATTCTGAAGTGAAACAAGTGTTTGAACAGAAAACTGAAAATGTTGAAACAACTTCAGAATCTGAATCTGAAGAAAAACCCATATTCAGTTTTCCTGAAGGAGTTGAAGGATCCTACATGTTGAAAGGACATGACAAATTGATTTTAAACAAAGATTTCCTAATCGAGAATATCGAACAATCTCTACTTAAATGTATTTTTGTTGATAATCTTGAGTTGTTAAATAAATTTAGAAATCAATTTGATCATCTTCATTTTGAACTCAGTCCTAACCAACATGAGAATAAAGAGGATCAAAAGAAAAATGTTGAAAATAAGAATGGTCCTAAAGTAAAGGGATCAAAACCAAACAAATTAAAAGGAAATGATCAGATGAAAAATTCTCATCAAAAGAATTCAAGAAATTTTTCATCTAGATCATATGACTATTATGATTATTCATATAAATCTCGATTTGATAGTTATTGGGGAAACAATTCACCACAGTATTCTCATGGTTATGTTGAATGGAGAAACTGTTTTGAATGTGGTGAAGTTGGTCATATTGCAGCTCATTGTCCCTATTGGTATTGGGATGACGGGTATGCATGTGATTTTGAAGAGTATAGGTCTTGTTATAACTGCGGAGAGTGTGGGCATTTAGTTGCTTACTGTCCGTATGTTAAACAGAAAAAGACAGAAGTGAAATTTGCTAGAAATTCAGGCAATGTCAGAAAGCATGTATCCCCAAAACCAATCAAGAAGCAAAAGGGGAAACAGGTTGTGTATGACAATCGTAACAAAATTGCCTTGAATAAAGATGGAGATTGTGTTAGGGTTGCTAAGGTAAGGGGGAGTTCTAAGGCTAAGCCTAAGAATAATTCTAAACCTGGGTCTTCATCAGTTAAGTCTGAGAAGATTCCAAACAAAGTTCAGAAGCAGGTGTCAAACATGAAACCTGAAAAGTCGAAAATCAAAACGATTTCAACAAAATCTAAAATAAACTCTGAACGTGTTTGGAAACCCAAATCACTTTCTAAGTCAATAGCAATTTCTACTTCAAATCAATCCATTGAAAAACCAATTGATTTTTCAAAAGGAGAATGGATTGATGTTCCGAGAATTGATGACCATGGACGACCCATCATTGTGAAGGGATGGGTGCCTCTATCATGCTAATTGTTTAATAAGTGTGCAGATTGTTCCAGACAGACCTATTAGCTATTCTTTGATAAGTTGATAGTGGAGCATCTGTATACACTCTATTTATTGGAGAGGTGAAGGTCAAGGAAGGGTTATTGAAGAAGGAAAACATGATTTCAATTGAGAGGAGGATGTTTGTAGTCCGTCTCCAACCTGTGAAGCCGGAAAAATCTTAATGAGTTTAGTAATCTGAGTGGAAAATGGCTTTTAAAAACTCAGTGGGTAAACCGCATCGGATATCATTTTATTTTGTTTTTCTTCAAAAGTTTAAAAATCCAAAAATATGCTTATTTTTAGATTTTTAGGGGGAGAAAATTTCAGAAAAATCAAAATAAAAAAAATTAAAAATCAAAAATGAGTTTTTCCTGGAGAAAAAGAGGAGATGATAGTACATCAGTGGACTGTCAGACTACTCTAAAAAAATTCAATCAATTGATAAACATTGAGTAGCCACTACAATTATATATTGGTAGGCTTGAAATCATAGTTTAAAGTTCAGCATGGTGATATAAATTTAAAATCAATAACTGATAATCATGTGGTTCAACGTATCGTTGGCATATGGTCTTAGTACCGAAATTTCGTTTGATAGATTGCCAAAATCGGAGGTTTCGGATCGTTATATTGAAAGTTATCTGGGGATAGCCTAACTGATCTTTTGTCGTATTGATTTACGGACCTAGATCAGTCAGGGTATCTTATTAAAAGATCTTTAATGACAAAACCTTAAGTTACCGAATGAGGTACTTAATATGTGTGAAGATAATCAAAGATTATCTAATACATCGTATCCAATCATTGATGCAAATCATGATTGATATTAGTCCTCACCCTGGTTGAGTGCATAAGTCGCTTTGAAGCATTAATTTGCTGACCTGTCACCGCTGTGCCTCATACCTTGTAACTAACAGATAACTACAGTATAATCATGCGTTACAATGAAACTTTGCGCAATTCTTGATACGGGAATGTGTCGCGAATGCGGGGACCATAGATTTTTCAGTATCTAATATTACTATAATGTATCTAAAGTGCTGAGCAATGAATGATGATTTTGAGTTTAAGTGGACAAGCATACTGGTAATGGTTGTAGGATGCTCAATGTCAAAAACAGAAAATTGATCAAAAAGAGTTATGACTGACTGTTTCAATACTGATATGATCCTCTTAACCGGAAAATTCACAAAAATATGTTGAATTTACTTTTATGCAATTACATTGGAAAATTCAAAAAGATTTTTGGTGTGTTTTAGCTTAAACTTTGAAAAATCAAAAAGTTTTGTTTCAACTTTATTTTCGATAACCGATGTTGGGATACTGAATGAGAATGCTCAGATACTTAAAAAAAAAAATTGAAAAAGATTTCAAATTTTCAAGTTTCTGTTACATATTGAAAATGTTGTATAGTTCAGGGGGAGAACTATTGAGGGTCAAAAGGAATGTGAAGAGTACTTCCGAGATTTTTGTCGTGTTTAACGCCGGTTGTAGCTTGTGCAGTTTTTAGTAAATTTTTCTGCAGAATCAAATACAACAGGTGCACTACTCAAGATTCATCGACAAATTGTGTAACCGAACAAGACCCAAACCTGAACATCAAGATTACCAGAACAACAGAAGTTAGTAAGAAGTTAAAGAACTGATGAAGATTGAAGAAATCAAGATTATCGTCTATTTTCATCTCTGAATGAACAAATGACAAAGCCAAGATTTCTTGAGTCTGTCTGAGATTTCAAAGCTTACTAGAGAGATAGACAGGATTTTCGACACAAACGTGCATGAAGATGAAAAGTTTTCAATCAAGACTTCTGATTTGGTACATCACTAGCTAGGTCCAAGGGGGAGATTGTTAGTGCATTATTCATGTATGTCCCTAGCTAGTGATTCGGTACAGAATGTCGAAAGTTCAGATAATCAGAAAACGACCAAGACTTTAACATGTGTTAAAAAGTGCTGATTACATGTGTTAAAAGTGCTGATGACCTGAATGTGGAAAAAGTGGGCGAAGGTGGAAATACATTGGATAAAATGGGCGAATGTAGAGTGAAAAGGGGCGAATGTGGAAAGTTTCCACATTCGACCAGTCACACTGGGCGAATGTGGAATCTGTCCACATTCGCACCATCAAAAGGGGCGAACCTGCAGACATTATAAATAGATTTTGAGTATTTGTGATGTAAAGAGAGTTATCATTTTGTGTCCAGGTTCAGTGCAGGTTTAGGAGTGTTTTTGAGAAAGTGTCTTTGTGATTCTAGATTAACATAAAAAGTTGTAAATGCTTATTGATTGAAAGTTAATCTATGAAAATGATATTGAAAATGATCTTGATTGTGTCGTGATTTGTATCTTATCAATTTGTTCAGATCTAGGGTTTCCGCACCTAGATTTGTGACTTGTATGATCATAATATCCTGTTTTAGATAAAATCCAACGCTTACAATTTTCTAGGTTTACATGGATTTACTTACACTTTAAAGATGAGACTGCGGGTATTTTGAATGACTTTCTGACCAAAGTTAAGAAACAATATGACTTGCCAATAAAAGTATTTAGAAGTGACAATGGAACAGAGTTTAAAAAATAAGGATTTGGATGACTTTTGTGTGTCAAAAGGAATTGTGAGGCTGTTTAGTATTCCAAGAACACCAGAACAAAATGAGGTAGTTGAAAGGAAAAATAGAACCATCATTGAGGCTCCAAGACCTATGTTAGCAAATTCAGGTTTACCACTGTCCTTTTGGGTAGAAGCTGTAAACACTTCTTATGAAATTCTGTTTCAAATTTTGAAGCCAAAGTGGGTTGTGGTTATTTTCTGGGATATTCCTTTACAGCTAAAGCCTACAAAGTGTTTAACACAAGGACCAGGACTATAGAGAAAACTCTAAATGTAAAGTTCAAAGAACTTTTGATGTGCTATGTATGGTCTAAAAATAACTACCTAACCTAGACACCTAGTAATATAAAACAAACTCAACTAAACTAGACCACACGACAGGCAAGTGTACCTATCAATGCAGTACAGACTAAGTAAGTCCGAGTATCGAACCCACAGGACACTAATGGAAAACAAAACTAGACTCGACTAAGAGTTACCAAATTTGGTTTATAAATGATTTTTGGTTTTCTAAATAATTAATTAAAATAAATAAAATAATTAAATAGGATAAATAAACAGCAAGGATAACTGAGGAAAATATCAGGATAGGAAGGCAACTACCTTGGCCAAGAATCATACATGCAAACTCACAACTCTCGGTAATAGAAAACTGAATGGCTACCAGATTCTAAAGATAACTTAAGATGCCCTAAGTTGTGCTAGATCTCCTCCTGGTCTCACTAACACACCCCAAAGAATCCTAAAGAATAAAACACTGGCTATCTAGCTCGGATCACCTCCCGGTCTCACCTCACTAAGAATGTATAGGTACTCTAATGACTCGATCACCTCCCGGTCTCTCTAATCACAATACACCCGAAGATGTAAAGGAGTAATTTAATTGGGTTAACTATGACTTGGAATTGCAAGAAACTTAAGACAACTAG
Organism: Ambrosia trifida; assembly: GCA_028751855.1. NCBI lineage: Eukaryota > Viridiplantae > Streptophyta > Magnoliopsida > Asterales > Asteraceae > Ambrosia > Ambrosia trifida. The sequence goes on from CM054131.1 coordinate 62,593,438, forward strand.
GATAGGATCACCTCCCGGTCTCACCCAAAACCTAACACCTAAAGCTCTAGACAACCCAACATTCCATCACATCCCGGTCTCAAGAATGGAAGAATACTTAAGTCCTCTAAATTCTCTAATCAAGTTCCTATGGCTTTTGGATCCAAAACCATAAACTAAGCTACAAGCACCAATCAGGTAACCCTAATAAACATCCAAACATGAAAGACATTCACTAAGACGTTTATGGAACTCTCAAAAATAATAAATTAGACTTAAGTACGCACACACATCATAATAAACACAAACTAAATCGTTACCTAAACATTAACTATTCAAAAATATCCATAAACCGAGAGTATAAAATTAACATGTATTCATCATACAACCTAGGTAGCTCAAAAGGTTTAGCCAATAATATTCATAACAAAACTAGAAAACATAGTCTTGGTACCAAAGTAACACATAGTCATAAAGTTTAGAACACAAAGTAATAAACAAAAATAACCAATACTGTGTAATCTCGATCCCTAGCCTTCCTGCCCTTCACTTCTTCTCTCAATTCTGTTTAGAACTGCCGTCGATGTTCGATCACCTCCCCAGGCGGCTGATGATTCTGTTCGATGATTCTATGTGCCGTCCCCTCCAAAAATAATGATCCTCCTTCTTTAATAATTGTCGTGATATATAATGTAGGGTTTGACTTTTCAAAGCATATTGGGCCTCCTTAGCATTCTGTTTTGTTTTTTTTTTCTTTTTTTTGTTACTAAACTCACGAGCCAAAGTCATTTGGACTTTAAGTCCATATTATTTTATTATTATTATTATTATTATTATTATTATTATTATTATAATAGATAGTATTATACTCGGTGCTCTAGACTCGGGTGTTCTTGACTTGACCAAAGTTTCTCATCTATGCTCCAACGTCTATGAACACCGGCTCTCAAGTGTTGGTGTCTTGAATAAAATTCATTCGTTTTGAGTTCATTCTCTCCAAACACCTATAAAATAATAAAATAAATAAATAAATAATAAAACCGACACGAAACGAATACAAAACTAGACCAAATAATATACAAAATACATAGGAAATTAGATGTGTTTTGCAACACATCAACTTTCATCCTTAAAAATCCCTACAAATCCTACAAAATGTTTGATCTTGATAAATTTAAATTTGAAGATTTACTGCTAAGACTGACAATGTAGGTACACCATAGTTCTCAAAACAGGATTACAGATTTGACATAGTGATTCAATCACAATGCAAAGTCTATTCTGTATCAAAGGGAACAAATGCTCAAACCCATTGTCAAACTCTACAACTGATGAGTCAACCACTGTTGACCAGTCTTACCCCTAAACCACTGCATCACCAAGTTCTCCACTGTTGACAAAAGTCCACCATATATAGACAAAAGTCAGTCCACACCCATTTAACTTGGGCCTATTTCTCCATCTCCTTTCCAAACATTTGTTGACCATCACACAATGGCAACAACTATTAGCACAAATGATTCCTATATGTACCCCTCACCTCAAAATTCCATTATTCCATACCAAGGAAACCTCACTTCCTAAGATCATATCCACTTACCAAATTATTGGAAACATCAATGAAGGGGTGCTTACAAGAAGTCAATCCTCAAACATTTGTCTTTTTGCTGGTTTCTTATCCCTCACATAATTTGTCAAGTACTAAGAGGCTTTGAAAGACAGTAGTTGGATTAAGTTTGTGCAAGAAGAGCTCATTCAGTTTAAAATACAACAAGTATGGGAACTTATAACATTTCCAAATGATGTTTTTCCAATTGGTACAAAATGAGTCTTTAAGAACAAAATAGATGAAAGGGGCATTGTTGTTAAGAATAAAGCTAGGGCTTGTGGTTCAAGGCTTCAGACAAGAAGAAGGTGTTGATTGTGATGAAACCTTTGTTCATGTAGCTAGGCTAGAAGCTATCAGACTCTTTATGGCCTTTGCTGCAAACCACAACATCAAGGTGCTTGAAGACACTTTTCATCTAGATCATTTATACAAGCTTAACAAAGCTTTGTATGGCTTGAAACAAATAGCAAAGGCCTGGTATGAAACTTTCTCCACTTTTCTCTTATCCATAGTTTTCACAAGAGGTAAAATTGATAGAACTTTGTTCATAAACTGGAAAGGAAAAGATTTAATGAATGTTCAAATATGTGGATAACATCATTTTTGGATCCACGTGTAACAAAATATGTGAGGTTTAGGGAACTCATTACATCGAAGTTTGAAATGAGTGCCATGGGAGAACTGCAATGCTTTCTTGTTCTCCAAGTTAAGCAGTTGCAAAATGGAGCATTCATTCATCAAAAAGAGTATGTTAAAACATTGTTGTCTACATTTGATGGTAAAGATGAACTGGTAGATCAAACAAATATAGATGTATGATTGGATCTTTATTGTATCTAACTACATTTAGGCCAGACATTATGTTTGCCACTTATGTTTGTACAAAATACCAGGCATCACCTAGAAAGTTCAATCTCATAGCAATGAAAAGGATATTCAGATACCTCAAAGGTGATCCTGCATTTGGTATCTAGTATCCTGCTAATGGAAATATTGAGCTTTCAGGCTATTTAGATAGTGATTTTGCTGGTTGTCAAACCACATGGAAGTCCACTTCAGGAGGGTGTAGATTCCTTTTCAATGCCTTGGTTTCTTGTCAAAGAAAAAAGCTAGCAACTGTTTCAACATCAACAACAGAGGCTGGATACATTGCTGCCGCAAGCTGTACAACCCAACTTTAGTGGCTTCAAAATCAGTTACTAGACTTTGGTGTGACTGCCTTAAAGATTCCACTAATGTTGGACAGTCAAGCAGCTGAAAATATCATTAAAAATCTAGTTTCTCATTCAACAACCAAGCACGTCGACATTAGACACCATTTTGTAAGATACAGCTATGAAAACTATTTGATTTCTCCACATCATGTTCCAACAGAGGATCAATTAGCAGATGTGTTAACAAAAGTTTTAGACATATCTACTTTTGAACGTCTGATATCTTGGAATGGCTTGTTAAATATGGACTAAAAGCAACATTTCGTTTTCCATAAATAAAAACATTAAAATGTTGTAAAAAAATCAAAATAAAACTTTAAAAATAGATTTTGGCTGAACATCTGTTCATATATTTCTAAAGTATGTTTAAATAAAACAACCATTGTTTCATAAAAAACGTCATCTGTTTGGCCAAAGTCTACCATTGTTAAAGGTATCCTCTGTTTGCTCTATAATTTGGTTTCCAACATCTGTTGACTTGTCAACGGATGCTCTCAAACAATTGTCAACCATTACCATTCCTCAAAAAAGTTTACCATGTGAGACAGTCCTTGGCTATCAGTTCTTTCATCAAATGCATGCCACGCCAGTTCTCAAAAACGGACGTTTGGCCATGTCAATATCACTTTTTCATCCATAAAACCCCTCTTTCATCCAAACAGAGTTTACATTGTCTCATTGAATTCAAAACTCAGAAAAGCGGGTTTCTCTCTCTTTTTCAACCTAAATCCATTTTATTCCTTTCAATCAATCATTTCCATGGATTTCACACCCCAACCGATGGCGAAATCATCGAGGTGCCATGTAGTAACGATTGTTTAAAAGCTCATGGTATTAAAGTGAAATATTCTATTCACTACTTCAAGTACAATTACAAATATTCATGAAATACAAATAAAATTTCCACACGTTTTCTGGATTAAAACTTTACTAACTTCAAATGTCCTACATGAAGTATCTCAACAATCAACATGAAACATGTATGAAAATAATTAAACATAAATAAAACTAAAATCACAAGATATGATCCAAAAATAATATTTTTGTGAAAAATGAATTTTTTTCTAATGACAAATTGTGAAAATAAAATTTTCATAATTTTTCTCCATATATGTGCATTTAAAATTGAATTAAGGAATTTAAATCATGTTTAAATGATTAAAAATTGAAAAATCAATATAAATAATTGTTTTTCGGATAAATAATTTTTATTTCAGTTCCTGATGTTTAGAAATAATTTCCCAAAAATTTTGGGGTTAAAATCATTTAAATTAATTTTTAATCAAAATATTATGATTAAAACGTTTTAATTTAATAAAAGCACGAAAATTAATTTCCAGAAATTAAAAATATGATAATTTTCTATATAGTGTCAAGATACTGCACCTAAATTTTTATAACTTTCGGATCAAGAGCGAATTACTTATGAATATTATAAAATGAAAGAAATGCACATAATAAAAAAATGAAAAGAACATGGGCAGCCCTGGGTTCGAACCCGGGTACCCTTCTACACACAACACTACAACAACCACTCCACCTTCTTCCCCAATTCATCTTAACACAAACCCTAATGTAGAGGATCGGATTTAAGAAATCAACAATATAATCACACAAGTATAAGCAATCTAGGTGCGGAAACCCTAGATCACATGCAAAATGATAATGATCATATCAGAACATGATAATATCCATTTTCAAGATGTTTTCCATTAATAATCAATAGATAAAAGCTTACAAAGGATAGATTATAATGAAAAACCTACTTTCGGACTCTCTAGAACACTCTCTGGAAACACACACTAACACACACAAGAATGACTAAAAGTTCTAGCTTCTAAATACATCAAACATATATATAGAATTCCCCATTCGACCTTTGCAGGGGTCTAATCGGTTCATTCGACCTTTACAAGGCTCGAATGAATAACAATTAATCATCCTGATGAACTTCAAATTTCATTCGACCATTTTGATCTTCATTCGACCCCACGCTAGGTCGAATGGACTTCAACAAAACTTTATTTCTTCAAAACTTTCGCAATCTTGTACAATCCAAAAGCGATAGCCACAGATATGCATCAACAAACTCCCCCTTGGCTATTTCTTGGATTGTTCTTGAATCTCCAAAGCTATGTTGCGAAGCTTGGTCTTTATCTTGTTCTTTTGACGCTCACTCATTTTAGGTAAAACTTGTTTCTTCAGTGTGCGTTTCTTCGGTTCAGCCTTCTTCAATGTCTTTCCCAACAGCTTCTCGTAATCACAATCATTATGAATACCCCAAGAGAAACAGTATATAGCAACCCTCTAGAAATACCATGTAGGTTTTATGTCACGAACATCAAAATAGATCTGATTGTAATACAGCGTGTCGATGTCTTCTTTAGCAAAGTTAATTAACCACATCGGATCTAACATGCGAATCCTCTTCACCATAAGCTTAGGATCCTTATCCCTTAACACTATCACAGCTTCTCCCGTAACCCAATCATAATACCAAAATTCAAAGTCTTTAGCAAAGTGTTATCGAGTAAGCATTAAAGGAATCCGCTTCATCACTTTGGGAGGTTTGTACTTCATCGTAACCTTTGGAAGACCATTCTTTGGATCAATATCATTATTGTTAGGATCTTCGTTTGATTGTTTAAGTAATATGAGTAATGAATGAAATAAACTATAAATGGAAAGTGCAGCGGAATGATAAACTGTAAATCAAAACAAGAGAATAATTGTTTTTGAATCGAAAGCTCTCATATAATGGAATGATTACAAACGATTACAATTCTCCCCCTCATCTTGATCACTCGTGTAAGTTTGTCTAAGAGAATGTTTTGAGTGATCGAATAGAACAGTACATGCACTGTTCTATTTATAGATAATCTAAACCACTGATGACCTAGGCTGACGTCACCTAAGAAAGTGACCTCTATCTGAATAACAACATAAAACATCTGATGACACAAATAACTGTTACATTGGAAAACTCTGAAAGGCAAACAGCTGATAGGAAACCACTGATGGTCTTGAATCATCTGTTGGAGCCTAAGTGTTATTGGCTCCAACAGATCTTTAGTCTTCGGTACTTTGATCAGCAGTTGCTCTTCATCAGACCTTTGATCAGCAGTTGCTTTCTAGCAGTTGTTCTCTGTCAAACCTTTGTAACAGCAGTTGTTAGGGTACAACAGATGTTAGGGTCAACAGTCTTTTAAGAGAAATAACTTGTAAATGTTTTTCTTATTAAGGATCAATTGTGTAGTATATTTTGGCTTTCCAATCATCTGTTCTTCTCCAGGTCAGCAGATCCAACAATCTCCCCCTAGAACAGATGATGCCAAAACTAAGCTTTATGTTGATCTTTATTCCTCATCAGACTTTCTCTGATTTGCCCGTTGAACTTTAATTCAAAGCTCAATGAGAAGAAGTCTTCTGCATCTCTTTCAAGCTCTAAGTTTAGCAATGTTTGGAGATCATCTGCACATAGGCCATGTGCATCATCCATACTCAACTTTTGGGCTTCTCCATCTGATCTGAGCAGAGTCAATTCATGGTTGTCTTTGTTGACCTTCCATTTTAGAATTTTTGAACCAGAGGATCTGTTGAGCTGCAAATTTATTTTTGATGAGTTTGGTGATGGAGGTCTCCCAATGAGTTTCCCAAGTTCTTCAATTGTGGGATCAGAGAAATAATGTACTTGGTTGAAGAGACCCTCTTATACAAATGTATCAGCAAACTTCTTTAGGTCTTCTTCAGACATTTCCTTCTGTTTCTTGAACTGTCTCTTGGCAGCAACAGATAGGTCAGAAGTATCAAGCAAGCTATCAAGTGTAAAGGCCTGTTGAGGTCTCTTAACCATGGGAGCATCTGAGTAAATTGGTTTTCTGGGCAGTGTAGGATCTTTCTTTCTATTCTCTTCCAACTTCTTGTATGTTTCAACCAGCCTTTGCTCAGCCCATCTTGCAACTGACTTCATCTCCCCATATTTGGCAGCCACAGTTTCTTCTCTCATTCTTTTGAACTTCAAAGCTCTGACTGGATCCCTGCCTTTCCTAATATCAGGGGCAGAGATTTTCACTAAGGATTCTTAGCCATTTCTTCACTTCTTATAAATTGTTGGGTCTGCTGACCTGGAGAAGAACAGATGATTAGAAAGCCAAAACATGCTATCAGTTTGATCCTTGAATAAACAGTCTTTACAACTTACTTCTCCCAAAAGACTGCTGACCCTAACTACTGTTCTATCCAAACAACTGCTCAACAACTGCTGATACAAAGAACTGCTGAGTAAACAACTGATGAAGAACAACTGCTGACCAAAGGTCTGATGAAGAACAACTGCTGATACAAGTACTGAAGACCAAAGCACTGCTGGAACCAACAGCACTTAGGCTCCAGCAGTGGATACAAGACCATCAGAGTTTATCTACAACAGCTGTTTAATATCAGTGCTTTCAATGTAACAGTAGTTTGTAGTAGGCAGATGTTTACGTTTGTTATTCTGTTAGAGGTCACTGTCTTAGGTGACGTCAGCCTAGGTCATCAGTGCTTTGAGTCTGTCTATAAATAGAACAGTGCTTGTACTATTCTATTGCATCACACACACAAACATTCTCTCAGACAAACACTGTGTGATCAGGCTGAGGGGGAGTAATTGTACGATTGTAATCTTTTGGATTAATGAAAGCTTTCGATCTGAAAACATTTACTCTCTTGTTTTGATTAACAGTTTATTATTCCGCTGCACTTTCATTCTATTTTCAATTCATTATTACCATATTTAGTTAAACGATCAAAACAAACAAACTCAGATCCTAACAATTGGTATCAGAGCCTGGTCAATTAAATTCGATCTAACAAATCAATTTAATAATCAGCTCACAATTATTGATATCGTTTGTCTGTTAGATTGAAAACAGAGTAATAGTTTAATTTCGTTTCAACCGTTTTTAAACAGACTTTGTTTTTTGAAAAATCAGAGAATGGCTTCTATCAATCACGATCCACATAACACTGGCACGAACAACAAGCCACCGATGCTTGTCAGATCTGAATACAATATCTGGCAACGTCGGATAAGCCATGTTCTAGCTCAACAAAACACTGGGTGTTGGAAGTCGGTTATCTTCGGACCACATGTTCCGACTGTGCCGAGTACTGAAGATCCCAAAGTGTTTGAGCCAAAGAAACTTGAAAACTACTCCGACCAGGATTTTCAGAAAATTGAGCTAGATGCTAAGGCCTTCAGTATTGTGGCCATGGCTCTACCCAATGATATATATGCTGGGTTGTTACACTGTAACAGTGCAAAGGAGTTGTGGGATGCACTGAAAGAACAGTTTGGTGGGACTGAGGAGGTTATTGAAAACAATCGTGAAATACTTAACCAACAATATGAAACATTCAGTCATGTCAAAGGAGAGTCATTAACTCAACAGTTTGAGTGATTTAATTGCTTAATTAGTGAACTAAAATTGGTTGGTCTTACTTACCCTCATTCAACCTTGAACCATAGGTTTTTGAGATCATTACCAGACAAATGGGACACTATTGCTATTGTGATGAGAAACTCAATAGGATTTAAAGACCTATCACTGACCCAGCTTCATGGTAAGCTCTTGACCTATGAGAGAGAGCTTAACCAGAAAAAGAAGCTCCGGGACTCTGGAAAAGTGTCTGATGACTATGTGTTTGGGAATACAGCACTTTTGGGTCATGATGAGGTGCCTGGAAACACAAAGGATCAGAGTTATGATCATTTTATTGACATAACTTCAGGTTTTAACTCAGGTTTTAACTCTGATTCTTATTCACCAAACTATGCTTTCACAGCAAGTGGTGGTGATATACAGGCATCTGACAATATATCCTTTGAGTATGATGACCTGAAATACTTTGACCCTGATGATTTGGAAGAAATGGACATTATGCACCAATTGGCCCTTCTCAGTGTAAGAACTAATAATTTTTACAAGAAAACAGGGAGAAGGTTTCCAGGGTTGACTGGCAGATCTAAGGTTGGGTTGGATAAATCAAAGATCAAGTGTTATAAATTTCATAGGTTTGGTCATTTTGCTAGGGAATGTAGGGGTCAACATGGTACACCTATGATAACCTATCCAAATCAAAGACCACAGACCAACACTTATCAGAATTCCTATAATGCCCCTGGACCAAATGTGCAAAACACTGCTCATTTTGCACAGTCCTCAAACACTGTTCCTGTCCAGTATGTCCAAACCACTGTTCCTCAGATCCACTATGTGCAAACACCTGTTGCTCAAGCACCTGTGCAAACGACTGTTGCTCCATCCTCTGCTCCTGCAGACACCAGTCAACAGAGCTTCTTTACACAAGGCTTTGTTGATTGGAGCAGTCTACCTGATGAGCTAACAGATGAGAATTTTGCACTAGTTGCCAAAGCTGAAAATGAACCAGAAAATTTCTGTTTCATGGCTATGGTGGATGAGATTGAATCTGAGGAGGTGGTAACTGAATCTGATGTTGTGACTAATGAAGTTGTTAGTGAAGTTGTTACAGGTGAAAAACCTGAAGAAGAGGTTGTGAATCTCACAGATCCCTGGGGTGCATCTGATGACTGTGAGTGCAAGTGTGATTGTGCATTGATGGCTGCTGCTAAGGTATCTCCTCAAATTCTTAAAGAGTTGTGTTCTGACAAATGTGTAATAGCATTTGCTAACATCAAAGAGGTGAATGAAAACCTTAGAAAGAAAATTTTGGATGATGAAGTTAAATTTGAAAAACTCACAAAAGATTTGAAAACAAATTTAACTGCAAAAGAGTCTGAAATTAGCAGCTTAAAACATGAAGCAACCATAACCAAAGACCAGGTCCAAACTATGATAGCAAAATATCAAAGTTGCAAGAGTGAGCTAGAGTCCACCCAAGTTGAATGTGAGAAATGGGTGGAATCATGTAGAGGCTTTGAAATGTTACTCAACAAACAAACTAAAAGTCATGTGAAGTTTGGCTTTGGTTTTGAAACCACTGCTCCTACTTTTGAAAACACTGACAAAAAGAGTCAAAAGTCTGTTGAGGTAATACCAACAAACCTGCAGGGTCAAGAGATTAAAATCACTGAACCAAATGGTAAGAAAATTGTTCTTGAAAAACCAGAAGGTTCCTCATCTTTTGCTGAACTTGAAAAGTATGAATTTAAACCTACTTGGTCTGATGAGTGTGATACTCTTGAGAATTTCAAACTTGTTGATTTTAAAACACCTGAGGGAAAGACAGCTCCTCAGGCAAAGGTCATTCCATTGGCTAAAGTCATTCCCCTGAAAAATCTTCCAGCAGATGCTCAAACATCTGCTGAAAAGAAGACTGAAAAGGGGAAGAAGAAAGAAAAGACTGTCAACTTGTTCTGTGATTTCTGTGAAAAGAAGAATCATGTCACCAAAAACTGTTTTCTTCTAAAAGCATATGACATTAACAAAGGAACAAGTGAATGTGATTCCAAAGCCACATGCTCAATATGTGGGAAAAAGAATCACAAGACCAAAGAGTGCTTGTATCTCAAAAATTTTGATGTTAAAATACAAGAATACAAAGCTAAAACTCTTGCAAACCCTGTGGTCAATACTTCAAAAGGAAAGCCCAAACAGACCTTCACCCCTGTCCAAACATCTGTTACAAAAAGGCTTGCAACATCTGCTTCTAGAGATGTCCAAGTAACAGATGCTCCACCCACAAGCAAATACCCAAGAGGTTATGGTCAACCTCCTTGTCACAGTCTGCCACACGTTTATGAGGAGCCAAAGAGACCCTCTAAACCAAGAGTGAACAGAAATCCTTATGGGTATTATCATCTGTCAGGAAGTGATCAAACAACTGCTGCCCCAAGTGTTGACATCCAAACACTGGCAAATGGTCAGCAGCAGTTGTTGACCTTAATTCAAAAATTGGTCCAAACCACTGATCACCTTCCAAAGCTTGAGTCTGAAAGGTCTGTGGACCCATCCAAAGCCAACTTGGCTTTGGACACTCACCAAAACTAACCATTTACTGATGTGCAGGGAGCTTCTGCTTGTTTAGATAGTCTTTGGTATGTAGATAGTGGAGGCTCCAGGCACATGACAGGATGTAGAGCCCTTCTTCTGGACTTCTTAGCTCATGGAGGGGGTAATATATCCTTTGGTAATGATTCTAAAGGTAAGGTGTTGGGTTCAGGGACTGTACAGGCTGGAAAACTCAAGTTTGAAAATGTCAATCTTATTGATAATCTCAAGTTTAATCTTCTGAGTGTTTCACAAATGAGTGACAAAGGTTATGGCTCATTTTTCACAAAGAAAACTTGTAAGATTATTGGGCCAGAAGTGGTGAAAAAGATTGATACCATTATTGCTGAGAGCAAAGCACAACTTGTTGCTCATAGAAGTGGCAATGTGTATGTTGTTGATATGTTAAAGGACAATCCTATGGCAAATGTCTGTCTGTTTTCTGCTGCCTCCACTAAGGAGACAGAATTGTGGCATAGTAGATTGGGTCACACCAACCTTAATACTATCAACACACTCTCAAAACAAAGTCTTGTAAGAGGCTTACCATCAAAAGAATTTAAATATGATGAGCATTGTGTTTCTTGCTTAAAAGGGAAACAACATAAAAGCTCTTACAAATCCATTGATGAGTCCAAAACTAGTCAGTGTCTACAACTGTTGCACATGGACTTGTTTGGCCCTGTTAAAATCATGAGTCTAAGAAGAAAGAGATTTTGTCTTGTCATAGTTGATGATTTTTCTAGGTTTACATGGACTTACTTTTTACATTCTAAGGATGAGACTGCAGGTATATTGAAGGACTTTGTCACCAAAGTTGAAAAGCAATATGACTTGCCAGTAAAAGTCTTCAGGAGTGACAATGGAACAGAGTTTAAAAATAAGGAGTTGGATGACTTCTGTGTGTCAAAAGGGATTGTGAGGCAGTTCAGCATCCCAAGAACACCAGAACAAAATGGAGTGGTTGAGGAAAAATAGAACTCTTATAGAAGCTGCAAGAACCATGCTAGCAGATTCTGGTTTGCCACTGTCCTTTTGGGCAGAAGCTGTAAACACTGCTTGCTATGTTCAAAACAGAGTTTTGATCAACCCCAGACATCAAAAAACTGCTTATGAAATTTTGTTCAAAATCAAACCATTAATCTCATTTTTCAAAATCTTTGTCTGCCCATGTTTCATTTTAAATCTCAAAGATTCCATTTCAAAATTTGCAGCCAAAGTAGACTGTGGTTATTTTCTGGGATATTCTTCTACTGCTAAGGCCTACAAAGTGTTTAACACAAGGACTAAGACAATAGAAGAAACTCTGAATGTAAAGTTCAATGAACTTTCATCTCTAAAAATCCCTGCAAACCCTGCTGAACTATTTGATTTAGATAAATTCAAATTTGAAGATATCACTGTTAAAGCTAACAATGCAGGTATTCCACAGTCTCCACAGCAAGATTACAAAACAGATGTTGTGATCCCTAGTCACTACAAAGTCTATTCTGCCTCAGAGGAAGCAGCTGTTCAAAACAATTGTCAACACTCTGCCACAGCTGTGTCAACCACTGTTGGCCAGTCTTATCCTCAAACCACTGCCTCACCCCTCACAACCACTGACCTATCATCTGTTGACAAAAGTCAATCATCTGTTGACAAAAGTCAGTCAAGTTTCACACCACTTGGACCCATTCCTCCATTACCATTCCAAACATCTGATGGCACTACAGAAGTACCAACAGATGTTACACCAACAGAGTCACCAAACCTCTGTCCATCACCTCAAAATGCCATTGTTCCATATCAAGGAGATCTTATTTACTTAAGAGCTCATCCACCAGACCAGATCATTGGCAACATCAGAGAGGGTGTGCTCACAAGAAGCCAATCCTCAAATATCTGTCTCTTTGCAGGTTTCTTATCCCTCACACAACCTGTCAAGTACCAAGAGGCACTGAAAGACAACAGTTGGGTAGAGGCCATGCAGGAAGAACTCCTTCAATTCAAAAGACAACAAGTATGGGAGCTTGTACCACTTCCTAAGGATGTCTGTCCTATAGGAACAAAGTGGGTCTTCAAAAACAAGACTGATGAAAGGGGTATTGTTGTCAAAAATAAAGCCAGGCTTGTGGTTCAAGGCTTCAGACAAGAAGAAGGAATAGATTATGATGAGACTTTTGCTCCTGTAGCAAGACTAGAAGCCATCAGACTCTTTTTAGCCTTTGCTGTCAACCACAACATAAAGGTGTATCAGATGGACATCAAATGTGCTTTCCTTTATGGCAAAATTCAGGAGGAGGTCTATGTATGTCAGCCACCTGGTTTTGAAGACACATTCCATCCTAACTATGTCTACAAGCTCAACAAAGCTTTGTATGGACTTAAACAAGCACCAAGGGCCTGGTATGAAACTCTCTCCACATTTCTCTTATCCATTGGCTTCACAAGAGGTAAAATTGACAAAACTTTATTTCTTAAATGGAAAGGGAAACACTTAATGATTGTTCAAATATATGTGGATGACATCATTTTTGGATCCACATGTAACCAAATGTGTGAAGAGTTCAGAAAACTCATGACAGCAGAGTTTGAGATGAGTGCCATGGGTGAGCTTCAGTGTTTCCTTGGTCTTCAAGTGAAACAACTGCAAAATGGCACATTCATTCACCAAAACAAATATGTAAAGAACTTATTAACCAGATTTGAGATGAATGATTGTAAGCCATGTAGCACACCCATGAGTACAGTCAAGCTACTCACTATTGATGACAAGGATGAACTGGTTGATCAAACACATTATAGATGTATGATTGGGTCTTTATTGTACCTAACTGCATCTAGGCCAGACATTATGTTTGCTACCTGTGTCTGTGCCAGATCCCAGGCTTCACCCAGAAAGTCAAACCTTATTGCTGTGAAAAGGATATTCAGGTACCTCAAAGGTGCTCCCACACTTGGTATCTGGTATCCTGCTAATGGAAACATTGAGCTTTCAGGTTATTCAGATAGTGACTTTGCTGGCTGTCACACCACAAGAAAATCCACTTCAGGAGGGTGCCAATTTCTAGGGAATGCCTTAGTTTCATGGCAAAGCAAAAAGCAGGCAGCTGTTTCAACTTCAACAGCTGAAGCTGAATACATTGCTGCTGCAAGCTGTACAGCCCAACTCATGTGGCTTCAAAATCAACTACTGGATTTTGGGATAACTGCACTTAGGACTCCACTCATGTTGGACAGTCAAGCTGCTGAAAATATCATCAAGAATCCAGTCTCTCATTCCACTACCAAACACATTGACATAAGACATCATTTTGTCAGAGACAGCTATGAAAAAGGTTTGATTTCTTTACACCATGTTCCAACAGAGGATCAGTTGGCAGATGTGTTAACAAAAGCTTTAGACACATCTACCTTTACAAACCTGATTTCTAGAATTGGTATGTTAAACATGGATTAAACAAATAATGTTTCAATAAATCTTAATAAAATGTTTCAGCAAATCAAATTTTTTTTATAGCTGTTTGGTTGAAAAATCTGTTTATAACATCTGATCAGATAAAACAACCACTGTTTCATTCATATCCACTGTTGGTTGAAAAGTCTGTTTCAAAACATCTGATCAGATAAAACAACTGTTAGTTGAAAAATCTGTTTCAGAACATCTGTTCAGATAAAACAACTGTCTACTTATATATATATATATATATATATATATATATATATATATACTATATTCAAAAAAAAAAACAGCTGTTTGTATCAGCTGTTTGCCAAAACAGCTGTTTGTATCAGTTGTTTGCCAAAAACAGCTGTTCTCCACCAGATGTTTCATCCATCAGATGATTGCCACGTCTGTTCATATAAGCAGAGGTTTGGCCACATCAGCGGTTTCATTGAGCCTATAAAAACCCTGTTTTACCACAACAGACGTTACACTGTCTCATTGTATTCAAATACTGAAAACCGCCTTCTTCATTCTCAAACCCTTCATCAATATCCAATCATCTTCACCTTCGAAATCCATTACAATGGATCTTCAAGCCAAAGCTACACACAATTGTCTCCCCTATCTGATTAAAACAGATGACAACACTCCATTTCATTCCACCATCGACATTTTCTTAACTCCAAATACTTACCCATCCTAACCGCTAACGCCCCCATTTATCTTGATACACTCCAAGAATTTTGGTTGAATGTTGAGTTTCTACTACAAGACAAAAAGCCTACTTCCATTATTTCCAAAATTGGAGAAACCAGTATCGTAATTACCCCTGAAACCATATCCACAACCTTCACACTGAATGACCTGGCAGGTAAGGATTCCTTTACTAAAACAGAGCTTCACACTGAGTTCCAAGAAAGAGGGTATGATGGTCAGATGACTGGATCAACTCTTTTCAAAAAGTTTTTCCCTCCAGTCATGAAATTTTTCTTCCATACTCTTCTTCTTTGTGTCTCTGCTAAGTCCACATCCTTTAATGAAATCCCATTAAGGATGCAATATCTGGGTTATGCCATGTTGTCAAACTCTGACTTCAATCTTTCCCAGGGATTGTTCATGGACTTGGTATCAAATGTGAAAGCAGTCAAGTCTGGGTCAAACAATGCTTTTCTTATTTACCCAAGAATTCTTAGTGTAATCTTACAAAAAGTCTTACTAGAAAAAGTTTTCAAAAAGGGTGAGGCTATGCAAATGAAAAGCTTAACTGATGAAACTTTCACAAGAATGCTGGGTGGAAGCACCCAAGAAAAAGTGTCTAAAGTGTCAAAAGTTTCTAAAACACAAACAAAGAGGACAAAGGCAACAACTGTTGTCAAAACCTCTGTTGTTGAGCCCACTGCTCCTGGTGATCATGGCACTACATCCAGTGCTGTGAAACCCACACCAGCTACTTCCAAAAAGAAACATCCATCCACAAAAACCACCACTCAACCACAAATGAGGCTGCTGGATGTTGAGGTACCAGAAGAAGCCTCTGTTGCATAACAAAAGCAACCTGAAACCACTGTTGTTACTTCCTCACAATAGTTGGACATACCTCCACCTGACCAAACTCCTCATGAATCCTCTCAAAAGGATCATGTTGTAAGCCAAGGGGACACACATCATGATACATTTGAGTCACTTGACCAAATGTTCACAAGCCCCTCTCCCAGGGCTAACTCTCTTATTACTCCTCCACCCTCACCATCACATCATGTCCCACAAACAATGCAACCTCTGTTTGAAGCAATTGACAAATCTCAGGAAGATCCCAGTTCCTCTCTTCCACCTGTCACTGAGAGTATACTCCAACAAGTGACTGGTCCTGAGAATATACAATCTGCTATCCCACAAACAGAAGAGGAGGTTACACCACCTGAGTTCAATGAAACTCTAGGTGAGTTTTCATGTGGAGCAGCCACTACTGATGTAGAGACCACTGTCTCACATCAGGACAGTGATTACATAGCTAAGACTCCCTTGAAGGCAACAACTGTTGAAGCCACTATAGTGTCTCCAAAAACAGTTGGAAGTCCCCAGTACCAAGACAAAGGGGCATCTGATTCACCTATTAGGACTGAATCAGGTAGAACTACCACTGGTAGGGACTCAGATGATCCTATTAATTTAGGAGATGGGTCAAAATACCAAGAATTGACGGACAGAGTTTCTGTCATTGAAACCTCTGTTGCTGACATCAAATCTGATGTCAAGCTTATACTGAGCTCAATTGCAGATCTTTCCAAGAGTCAACCATCCACAGCTGATATAGCCAGTGAGTTATGGAAATCAGTTTCCCCCATCATCATAGCTCACAGAAAACTGGCTGATCAGACACATGAAACTTACATGGCTGAGATCAGGAATATGGTAGATGCAAGGTACAAAGATACCCATGCTGATATCAAAGCCATCAAGGACCACCTGCTGAAGACTACTGGCTCTGCCCCTACCACCATCCTCAGGGATGAAAATGATGATGCTTTCACGGCTGATGATGCCAAAAAGGGGGAGAGTGGCAGAGATAGGCTACCAAAACTAGATCCTTTTGGTTGTCCTCCTTCTCAAAAAGACCAAGCCAAGTCTGCCAAGAAACCAGAGTCTACCAAATCAGCTCCACAACAACAAGTTCCACAACAACAACAACAAGCAACAACAACACCACCACAACAAACCACTGAGAAGAATAAAGCAGTAGATGACTCTGCAAATATAGAAGCTGAAAAGGCTGCTCAAGAGAAACAGAAAAGAGCTGACACTTTGGAAGTTAAGGCAGAGTCATTAATTGAACTCAAAAAGAAACAACAAAGGGAAACTGAAGATGTGGGATCCTCTAAAAGGATGAAAAGACCTGCCAAGCATGTTAGAAAACCACCATCTAAGTTGAACACCTCTGTTGATAAAACCACTGCTACTGAAACCACTGCCACCCAAAACACTGAAACTACTCAAAACACTGCTACCCAAACCACTGCACCCAAACCACTGCACCCAAACCAACAAACATACCCAAACCAACAAACACACCTGAACATACAACCACCAAACATACATCACCAGCTAAATCCCAAACATCTGCTGGACCTACTAAAAGGCCAACAGATGTTAATCCAACCACTGCTACCAAATCACCATCACCAAAAATCATGCACACAAGGAAGAGAAAATCAACCTTTGTTGTACATGATGAAAACATACACACATCACCAAACACCATTTCAACTGCCCAATCCACTCCTCCCATCACAGCTATTCCAATCACATCATTCTCACCACACACATCCAAGTTCAGATCCCATAGACCACCACCAACTATTACACCATTGGTTGTTCAGTATCCCCTTGAACTTGATCTACTCAAGGGGGAATTACAATCCTTCTACAATACTGAACAGCCATCAGAAAGATCCTTCCCATCTCTCCCAAACTTCCCTGTTCCCCTCAACATTGATACCTACCTAAAATACAAGGGTGAACAGGTGGATGCCATCATCACGGAGAAATGCAAAGGGAAGGATGACAGGACTGCTCAGGGCATCCATTCAGCAGAGCTTAGCAAACTCAGAAGGATTGAAGATTTTGCTAAGACCCTGAGCAATTCCATGTCCTCCATGCCTCTCAGTGTAGATTTGGAAAAGGAGGTAAGGGAATCTCTTCTTGAACAGATAATGGCAACCAAGCCTTACAAAGCAAACAAAAAGCAGTTCAATGGTTGGACTACTCATGCTTTGAGAGAAGAACTACTCAGGATTGAAGAAATGGCCAAAGACCCCAAAGCTAAAGTCTCTACTCCTAACTTTGGCAAAGGCAGAGACCCAGTCAGAGCCTTGAAGTTCAAAAGGATGAGGCAGGAGATTGTAGCTGCCAACTATGGGGAGATGAGGTCAGTTTCCAGATGGTCTGAGTTAAGGCTGGTTGAAACTTGCAAAAGTCTGGAAGAAAATAGGAAGAAGGATCCCAGCCTTCCAAGGAAACCAATTTACACTGATGAACCAATGATGAAGAAACCCCAACAGACCTTTAACTTGGACAGCTTACTTGAAACCTCTGATCTCACAACTACTGCAAGAAGACAGTTCAAGAAGCAGAAGGAGATGTCAGAGGAAGATCAAAGAAAGTTTGCTGATACATTCATCAAAGAAGGGCTCTTCAATCAAATACACTACTTATCTGATCCTACAACAGAGAAGCTCAGAGAACTCATTGGAAGACCTCCTTCACCCAACTCATCAAGAATAAAAGTTCATCTCAGCAAATCCACTGACTCAAAAATTCTAAAGTGGAAAGTCAACAAAGACAACCACGAATTGACATTGCTCAGGTCAGATGGAAGGGTTCAGAAGATCAGCATGGATGATGCTTACAGCCTATGTGCAGAAGATCACCAAACATTGCTAAATCTAGACCTAGAAAGAGATGAAGAAGACTTATTTGCTCTGAACTTTGAATTGCAATTCAAAGGTCAAATCAGAGAAAGTCTGATGAGGAATAAAGATCAATAAATAAAGCTGAGTTTTGGCATCATCTGTTCTAGGGGGAGATTGTTGGGTCTGCTGACCTGGAGAAGAACAGATGATTAGAAAGCCAAAACATGCTATCAGTTTGATCCTTGAATAAACAGTCTTTACAACTTACTTCTCCTAAAAGACTGCTGACCCTAACTACTGTTCTATCCAAACAACTGCTCAACAACTGCTGATACAAAGAACTGCTGAGTAAACAACTGATGAAGAACAACTGCTGACCAAAGGTCTGATGAAGAACAACTGCTGATACAAGTACTGAAGACCAAAGCACAGCTGGAACCAACAGCACTTAGGCTCCAGCAGTGGATACAAGACCATCAGAGTTTATCTACAACAGCTGTTTAATATCAGTGCTTTCAATGTAACAGTAGTTTATAATAGGCAGATGTTTACGTTTGTTATTCTGTTAGAGGTCACTGTCTTAGGTGACGTCAGCCTAGGTCATCAGTGCTTTGAGTCTGTCTATAAATAGAACAGTGCTTGTACTGTTCTATTGCATCACACACACAAACATTCTCTCAGACAAACACTGTGTGATCAGGCTGAGGGGGAGTAATTGTACGATTGTAATCTTTTGGATTAATGAAAGCTTTCGATCTGAAAACATTTACTCTCTTGTTTTGATTAACAGTTTATTATTCCGCTGCACATTCATTCTATTTTCAATTCATTATTACCATATTTAGTTAAACGATCAAAACAAACAAACTCAAATCCTAACATAAGTTCTTCTTGAAGAGCATGAGTGGTCCAGCCTGCAAACTGTTTCTTGGTTGCTTTGTAGGGCATGGTTGCCAAGATTTGTTCAAGAATAGATTCGCTAACCACACTTTCCAAATCACTGCTGAGATGCATGGTGGACATGGAGTTGCTCAGGGTCTTAGCAAAATCTTCAATCCTTCTCAGTTTGCTAAGCTCTGCTGAATGGATGCCCTGAGCAGTCCTGTCATCTGTCCCTTTGCATCTCTCCTTGATGATCAAATCAGCCTGTTCAGTCTTGAATTTAAGATATTGATCTATGTTTCTAGGAGCAGGAAAATTTGGAAGAGAATGGAAAGATCTATCTATCTGATGGATCCTCAGTATTGTAGAAGGATTGCATTTCCCCCTTGAGTAGATCAAGCTCAAGAGGATACTGAGCAGCCAATGGTGTGATAGATGGTGGTGGTCTGTCAGATGTGAATTGAGAGGTGTGTGGTGAGATTGATGTAAGTGGGATGGCTGATATAGGTGTAGGTTTGGTGGTTGAAGTGGAAGGTGGTGATGTTTGTATGTTCTCATCTTGTACCACAAAGGTTGATTTTCTCTTCCTTTTGTACAAGATAAGTGGTGATGGTGGTGTTTGGGCAGCAGTGGTTGTGTTAACATCTGTTGGCACTTTTGTAGGACCAGTAGATGTTTGGGATTTAGGTGGTGAAGTGGTTGTAGGTGTTGTATTGGTAGTTGTGGTGGTAGGTTCAGTTGTTGGTTTGGTGGTTGTGGTAGTAGGTTCAGTTGTTGGTTTGGTGGTTGTGGTGGTAGGTTCAGTTGTTTTGATGGTATCAGTGGTTTTGGTAGTAGCAGTGGTTCTAGTAGCAGTTGTTTTAGCAGCAGCTTTGGATGGTGGTTGTCTAATGTGTTTTGCAGGCATTTTCTTCCTTTTAGAGGAGCCAACATCCTTAACTTCCTGTTGTTGCTCTATCTTTCTTTGCACTAGAGCCTCTGCTTTGACTTCCAATGTGTCAAGCCTTTTCTACTTAGCTTCAGCAGCCTCTTTAGCAATAACATTTAGAGAGGTATCAACTTCTTTTGCGTTGCTAGTTTTGACAGTTTCAGCATCAGCAGAGGTTTGAACATTGGGTTGTTGTTGTTGAGGTGCTGTTTGGGTAGACCCTGGTTTGTTGGCAGCTTTTGATTTACCCTTTTGTGAGGGTGGATAACCAAAGGGATCTAGCTTTGGCAATCTATCTCTGCCACTCTCCCTCTTTTTGGCATCATCAGCTGTGAACTCATCATCATCTTCATCTCTTCTGATGGTTGTAGGGGCAGAGCCAGTGGTCTTCAGCAGATGGTCTTTAATGGCTTTAATATCTGCTTAGGTATCTGTGTACCTAGCATCTACCATAGTTTTGATCTGAGCCATGTAGGTTTCATGTGTTTGATCTTTTAGTTTTCTATGAGCTATGATGATGGGGGAAACTGATTTCCATAGCTCACTAGCAATCTCTTCTTTGGATGGTTGACTTTTGGTTAGAGCAGCTAAAGATCCCATGATCAGAACTCAGTGTAAAGTTCAGCCTTTCCTGGAACTCAGTGTGAAGTTCAGCCTTAGGGGAAGAGTCGTTACCTGACAAGTGATTCAATGAGAAGGTTGTGGATATCAGTTGGGGGGCAGGTAATGGCGATATTTGTCTCTCCAATTTTTGAGATAATGGTTTTGGGCTTTTTGTCCTGTAGAAGAACCTCAACATTTAACCAGAATTCTTGCAGAGTATCGATGTAGATGGGGGCATCAGCGGTTAGTATTATCAGGTATTTAGATTTGAGAATGATGTCGATGGTGGTGTGGAACGGGACGTTTTCATCTGTTTTGACCAGATAGGGAAGGTAATTGTGTAATGGATTTCGAGTGTAAGGATGAGAGGAATTAGAGTGGGGTTTGAGGTTGAAGAAGGCGGTTTCAATATCTTGAATACAATGAGACAGTGTAACATCTGTTGTGGTAAAACGGGGTTTTTATAGCCTCTGGTGAAACCGCTGATTTGGCCAAAACTCTGCTTTTGAGGGCAGACGTGGCAAACATCTAGTGGCATACAGCTGTTGCCAAAGGATATATATATATATATGTATAGGGGAAGGATAAATTGAAAACCCTATTGAGTTGAGAAAACCTCGGAAACCCATGTAAAAAATCAATTTTTTTTTTTGAAAAAAATAACCAATGTAAAATACATGTTTTTAAGCATTTTGGGGCAAAAAAATATAAAAAGCGCCGAAGGGATTTTTTTAAAAAAAATAAACAAAGTTGCTAAAAAAACATATGTTTTCAGCTATTTGCTGTTTTTTATCAGGTGTAAACATGTGTTTTCGCAGCTTTGTTTATTTTTTTTAAAAAAATCCCTTCGGCGCTTTTTTTATTTTTTTGGCCCAAAACACTTGAAAACATGTATTTTACATTGGTTATTTTTTTCAAAAAAAAATAATGATTTTTTACATGGGTTTCCAAGGTTTTCTCAACTCAAGAGGGTTTTCATTTTATAATTGCCCTATATGTATATATATATATATATATATATGTATATATATATATATATATATATATAGAATGGAAACAGTTGATTTATCTGATCAGATGTTTGAAAACATATTTTCAACCAAACAATGGTTTTTTTATCTGATCAGATGTTTGAAACAGATTTTTCAACTAACAGTGGATAGAATGGATGAAACAGTGGTTGTTTTATCCTTAGCAGATTTTTCAACCAAAATGCTATTTTTAAGGATGAATTTTGATTTTTCTGAAACATTTTAATGTTTTTATTTAAAACATTTTTGTTGTTTAGTCCATGTTTAGCATACCAATCCTAGAAATCAGATTTTCAAAGGTAGATGTGTCTAAAGCTTTTGTCAACACATCTGCCAACTGATCCTCTGTTGGAACATGGTGCAGAGAAATCAAACCTTTTTCATAGCTATCTATGACAAAGTGATGTCTGATGTCAATGTGCTTTATGGTTGGATGAGAGACTGGATTTTTGATGATATTTTTAGCAGCTTGACTGTCCACCATGAGTGGAGTCTTTAGTGCAGTTATGCCAAAATCCAGCAGTTGATTTTGAAGCCACATGAGTTAGGGTGTACAGCTTGTAGCAGCTATGTATTCAGCCTCTGCTGTTGAAGTTGAAACAACTGCTTGCTTTTTTGCTTTGCCATGAGACTTGTGGTATGGCAGCCTGCAAAATCACTATCTGAATAACCTGAAAGCTCAATGTTTCCATCAGATACCAAGTGTAGGAGCACCTTTTAGGTATCTGAATATCCTTTTCACAGCAATAAGGTTTGACTTTCTAGGTGAAGCCTGGGATCTTTCACAAACACAAGTGGCAAACATAATGTCTGGCCTAGATGCAGTTAAGTACAATAAAGACCCAATCATGCATCTGTAATGTGTCTGGTCAACCAGTTCATCCTTGTCATCAATAGTGAGTAGCTTGGCTGTGCTCATGGGTGTACTACATGGCTTACAATCATTCATTTCAAATCTGGTTAACAAATTTTTCACATATTTGTTTTGATGAATGAATGTGCCATTTTGCAGCTGCTTCACTTGGAGACCAAGGAAGCACTGAAGTTCACCCATAGCACTTATCTCAAACTCTGCTGTCATGATTTCCCTAAACTCTTCACACATTTTGTTACATGTGGATCCAAAAATAATGTCATCCACATATATTTGAACAATCATTAAATCTTTCCCTCTCCATTTTAGAAATAAAGTTTTATCAATTTTACCTCTTGTGAAACCAATGGATAAGAGAAAGGTGGAAAGAGTTTCATACCAGGCCCTATGTGCTTGTTTGAGTCCATACAAAGCTTTGTTGAGCTTGTATACGTAATCAGGATGGAATGTGTCTTCAAAACCAGGTGGTTGACATACATAGACCTCCTCCTGAATTTTGCCATAAAGGAATACACATTTAAACTGAAGGAGCTCTTCCTGCATGGCTTCTACCCAACTGTTGTCTTTTAGTGCCTCTTGGTACTTGACACGTTGTGTGAGAGATAGAAAGCCTTCAAAAAGACAGATGTTTGAGGATTGGCTTCTTGTGAGCACACCCTCTCTGATGTTGCCAATGATTTGGTCTGGTGGATGAGCTTTTAGGTAGATTAAATCTCCCTGATATTGTATGATGTCATTTTGAGGTGAAGGACAGAGGTTTGGTGACTCTGTTGATGTAACATCTGTTTGCACTTCTGTAGTACCAACAGATGTTTGAAATGGAGGTGGGAGAATGGGTCCAAGTGGTGTGAAATTGGACTGACTTTTGTCAACAGAGGTTGGACTTTTGTCAACAGATGATTGATCAGTGGATGAGGTTAGTGAGGCAGTGGTTTGAGGGTAAAGCTGGCCAACAGTGGCTGACTCAGCTGTGGCAGAGTTTTGACAGGTGTTTTGAACAGCTGCTTCCCTTGATACAGAATAGACTTTGTAGGAACTTGGAATCACATCTGTTTTGTAGTCTTGTTGTGGAGACTGTGGAATACCTACACTGTTAGCTTTGACAATAATATCTTCAAATTTGAATCTATCTAAATCAAACAATTCAGCAGGATTTGCTGGGATTTTTAAGGATGAAAGTTCATTGAATTTTACATTCAGAGTTTCTTCTATTGTCCTTGTCCTTGTGTTAAACACTTTGTAGGCCTTGGCAGTAGAGGAATATCCCAGAAAATAACCACAATCTACTTTGGCTGCAAATTTTGAGATGGAATCTTTAAGATTTAAAATGAAACATGGGCAGCCAAAGATTTTAAAAAATGAGATTAATGGTTTGATTTTAAACAGAATTTCATAAGCAGTCTTTTGATGTCTTGGGTTGATTAAAACTCTGTTTTGAACATAGCAAGTAGTGTTTGCAACTTTTGCCCAGAAGGATAGTGGCAAACCAGAATCTGCTAGCATGGTTCTTGCAGCCTCAATGAGAGTTCTATTTTTTTTCTCTCAACCACCTCATTTTGTTCTGGTGTTCTTGGGATGTTGTACTGCCTCACAATTCCTTTTGACACATAGAAGTCATCCAACTCCTTATTTTTAAATTTTGTGCCATTGTCACTTCTAAAGACTTTTACTGGCAAGTCATATTGTTTTTCAACTTTGGTGACAAAGTCCTTCAAGATACCTGCAGTCTCATCCTTAGAGAGTAAAAAGTAAGTCCATGTAAACCTAGAAAAATCATCAACTATGATAAGACAAAATGTTTTTCTTCTTTGACTCATGATTTTAATTGGGCCAAACAAGTCCATGTGCAACAATTGAAGACATTGACTTGTTTTGGACTCATCAATGGATTTGTAAGAACTTTTTTGGTGTTTCCCTTTTAAGCTAGAAACACAATGCTCATCACATTTGAATTCTTTTGATGGTAGACCTCTTACAAGGCTTTGTTTGGAGAGTGAGTTGATAGTTTGAAGGTTGGTGTGACCCAGTCTCCTATGCCACAATTCTGTCTCTTTGGTGGAGGCAGCAGAAAACAGACAGACATTTGCCATAGGATTGTCCTTCAACATATCAACTACATACACATTGCCACTCATATGAGCAACAAGTTGTGCTTTGCTCTCAGCAATGATGGTGTCAATCTTTTTCACTACTTCTGGCCCAATAATCTTACAAGTTTTCTTAGTGAAGAATGAGCCATACCCTTTGCACTCATTTGTGATACACTAAAAATATTAAATTTAAGATTATCAATAAGATTGACATTTTCAAACTTGAGTTTCCCAGCCTGAACAGTCCCTGAACCCAACACCTTACCTTTTGAATCATTACCAAAGGATATATCACCCCCTCCATGAGCTAAGAAGTCCAGAAGAAGGGCTCTACATCATGTCATGTGCCTGGAGCCTCCACTATCTACATACCAAAAGATATCTAAGCAAGCAGAAGCTCCCTACACATCAGTAATGGATCAGTTTTAATGAGTGTCCAAAGCCAAGTTGGCTTTTGATGGGTCCACAGACTTTTCAGCCTCAAGCTTAGGAAGATGATCGATGGTTTGAACTAGTTTTTGGACCAAGTTCAACAACTGTTGCTAACCATTTGCCAGTGCTTGGATGTCAGCACTTGGTGCAACAGATGTTTGATCACTTCCTGCCAGATGATAGTAACCATAGGGATTTCTGTTCACTCTTGGTTTAGAAGGCCTCTTGGGTTCTTCATAAACATGTGACAGATTATGACAAGGTGGTTGTCCATATCCTCTTGGGTACTTGTTGGTGGGTGGAGCATCTGTTACTTGAACATCCTTGGAAGCAGATGTTTTTAGACTTTTGGTAACAGATACTTGTGCTGGAACATAAGTCTGTTTGGGTTTTCCTTTTTGAAGTACTCACCACCTGACTTGCAAGAGTTTTAGCCTTGTACTCTTGTATTTTGACATCAAAATTTTTGAGATACAGACACTCTTTGGTTTTGTGATTCTTTTTACCACATATTAAGCATGTGGTCTTAGAATCACACACACTTGTTCCTTTGTTGATATCATATGCTTTTAGAAGAAAACAGTTTTTAGTAACATGATTCTTCTTTTCACAGAAATCACAAAACAAGTGGACAGACTTTTCTTTCATTTTCCCTTTTTCAGCCTTCTTTGAAGTTTTCAAGAGTACCACACTCATCAGATCAAGTAGGTTTAAATTCATATTTTTCAAGTTCAGTGAATGATGAGGAACCTTCTAGTTTTTCAAGAACAATTTTCTTGCCATTAGGTTCAGTGATTATAATCTCTTGACCCTCCAAATTAATTGGTACTACCTCAACTAACTTTTGTTCCCTTTTGTCAGTGTTTTCAAAAGCTGGAGCAGTGGTTCCAAAACCAAAACCAAACTTCACATGACTTTTGGTTTGTTTGTTGAGGAGCATCTCAAAACCTTTACATGATTCCACCCATTTTTCACATTCAACTTGGGTGGCCTCAAGCTCCATTTTACAACTATGATATTTAGTTATCATAGTTTGGAGCTGGTCTTTGGTTATAGTTGCTTCATGTTTTAAGCTGCTGATTTCATATTCTTTTTCAGTCAATTTTGATTTTAACTCTTTTGAAAGTTTTTTAAATTGAACTTCATCATCTAAATTTTTCTTCCTAAGATTTTCATTCACCTCTTTAATGTTAGCAAATGCTATTACACATTTTTCTGAACACAGATCTTTTAGGATTTGAGGAGATACCTTAGCAGCAGCCATCAATGCACAATCACACTTGCACTCACAATCATCAGATGCACCCCAGGGATCTGAGAGATTCACAACCTCTTCTTCAGATTTTTTGTCTGCAACTACTTCATCAATAATATCATTAGTCACTATCTCAGATTCAGTTACTACATCCTCAGATTCAACTTCTTCAACCATAGCCATGAGACAAAAATTTTCTGGTTCATTTTCAGCTTTGGCTACAAGAGCAAAATTTTCATCTACTAACTCATCTGGTAAACTACTCCAATCAACAAAGCCTAGTGTGAAGAAACTCTGTTGACTGGTCTCTGCAGGAGCAGAGGGTGGAGCAGAAGTCATTGGCACTTGTGCCTGAGCAATAGGGGATTGCACATAGTGAATATGAGGAACAGTGGTTTGGACATACTGGACAGGAACAGTGATCGAGGACTGTGCAAAATGAGCAGTGTTTTGCACATTTGGTCCAAGGGTATTATGGGAAACCTGATAAGTGTTGGTCTGTGGCCTTTGATTTGGATAGGTAATCATAGGTGTAGCATGTTGACTCCTACATTCCCTAGCAAAATGACCAAGTCTATGACATTTATAACACTTAATCTTTGATTTATCCAACCCCACTTTTGACCTGCCAGTCAACCCTGGAAATCTTCTGCCAGTTTTCTTGTAAAAATTGTTAGTTCTTACACTGAGCAGAGCCAATTGGTGCATAATGTCCATTTCTTCCAAATCATCTGGGTCAAAGTATTTTAAGTCATCATGCTCAAAGGATATGTTATCAGATGCCTGGATATCACCACCATTTGTTGTAAAAGAAAAGTTTGGTGAATAAGAATCAGAGTTAAAACCTGAGTCAAAACCTGAACTTATGGCAATGAAATGATCATAACTCTGATCCTTATTGTTACCAAGCACCTCATCTTGACCCAAAAGTGTTGTATTACCAAATAAATAGTCATCAGACACTTTTCCAAAGTCCTAGAGCTTCTTTTTCTGGTTAAGCTCTCTCTCATAGGTCAAGAGCTTACCATGAAGCTGGGTCAGTGATAGGTCCTTAAATCCAATTGAGTTTCTCATAACTATAGCAATAGTGTCCCATTTGTCTGGTAATGATCTTAAAAACTTATGGTTCAAAGTTGAATTAGGGTAAGTTAGACCAACCAGTTTTAGTTCACTAATGAGACAGTTAAACCTATCAAATTGTTGAGTTAATGATTCTCCCTTTACATGACTGAATGTTTCATATTGTTGGTTAAGTATTTCAGGGTTGTTTTCAATAACCTCTTCAGTCCTACCAAATTGTTCTTTCAATGCATCCCACAACTCATTTGCACTGTTACAGTGTAACAGCCCAGCATAGATATCATTGGGTAGAGCCATGGCCACAATACTGAAGGCCTTGGCATCTAACTCAATTTTCTGAAAATCCTAGTCGGAGTAGTTTTCAAGTTTCTTAGGCTCTTGAACCTTGGGATCTTCGGTACTAGGCACCATCGAAACATGTGGTCCAAAGATAACCGACTTCCAACACCCAGTGTTTTGTTGAGCTAGAACATGGCTCATCCGATGTTGCCAGATATTGTATTCAGATCTGACAAGCATCGGTGGCTTGTTGTTCGTGCCAGTGTTATGTAGATCGTGATTGATTGAAGCCATTCTCTGATTGTTTCTAAAACAAAGTCTGTTTAAAAACGGTTGAAACGAAAATAAACTATTACTATGTTTTCAATCAGACAAAAAAACGATGTCAATAATTGTGAGCTGATCTGTTTATATTAAATTGATTGGTTAGATCGAATTTAATTGACCAAGCTCTGATGCCAATTGTTAGGTTCTGAGTTTGATTGTTTTGATTGTTTAAGTAATATGAGTAATGAATGAAATAAACTATGAATGGAAAGTGCAGCGGAACGATAAACTGGAAATCAAAACAAGAGAATAATTGTTTTTGAATTGAAAGCTTTCATATAATGGAATGATTACAAACGATTACAATTACTCCCCCTCAGCCTGATCACTCGTGTAAGTTGGTCTAAGAGAATGTTTTGAGTGATCGAATAGAATAGTACATGCACTGTTCTATTTATAGACAATCTAAACCACTGATGACCTAGGCTGACGTCACCTAAGAAAGTGACATTTAACTGAATAACAACATAAAACATCTGATGACACAAATAACTGTTACATTGGAAAACTCTGAAAGGCAAACAGCTGATAGGAAACCTCTGATGGTCTTGAATCATCTATTGTAGCCTAAGTGTTGTTGGCTCCAACAGATCTTTAGTCTTCAGTACTTTGATCAGCAGTTGTTCCCTATCAGACCTTTATAACAGCAGTTGTTTCAGCAGTTGTTAGGGTACAGCAGATGTTAGGGTCAACAGTCTTTTGGGAGAAGTAACTTGTAAATGCTATTTCTTATTAAGGATCAATTGTGTAGTATATTTTGGCTTTCCAATCATCTGTTCTTCTCCAGGTCAGCAGACCCAACAATTATTATGAATAATACACTTTGGATATTGTGGTCTACACGCATCCCATTTAGTGTAACTCTCTCGTGTCATCCTCTCAGCCATCCAATGAACAATATTTGAATGATCACAGCCCGAAATCTGATGTCATACAATATTTCTCATAGCCCAGTACGGTAATGTCTTGATTTCATGAAAGTGTCTAAAATACAAGATACCTTTTTCCCATTTAATCCCAACACACCTTAACTATGGAAAGTATTTCCAAGCTAATGCACGACCCTTGAATATCTTGTTTTGGTACTTGTAAACATCACGCTGAACTGTAGGTTTCGGCTGGTTCTGTTCATCCCCTCTCAGCTTCTTCAATAACTCCTTCAATGAATCAGATTACTTGAAGACTTGTTCTTTTTCAGCTTCATTATCAAAGACTTCATCAATTATCTTCTTACTCTTCTCTTTAGCAATCTCTTCGGCTTGTCTGAGAGTTTCTTCATTTATGGCTGGAATGTTGGTATCAGTATGAATGTTGTAGTACTCTGGATACTCTTCATGTGAGATATCTTCAACTTCAACATTGTTGTACTTATCAGCTTCAATATCATTAGCATCTCTTTGATTAGGATCAGTAATTGGAATATAAGGAATCTGCTTCTCATTCATAATATCATCCAACGACTTTCCAACTTGCTTAGCTAGACCTTCCAAAATCTCTCTAGCTATAGCATTGTTCACTTCCCCATCTTCCAAATCTGGATCATTATACTCAATATGGAGTCTCATGTTGTTGTTCATGAATATTTCAGGAAACCTTCTAGTAATCTCCAATGTATAATATCCTCTCTTCATCATTTGTTTCAACAAATCTTTATCTTCATCAGTCATATAACTAGGCTTCTTCTTTGAAGAACCTTTATCACCTCATCCTTCTGACGCTGTTCAAATGAATACTGTTTAGGATCATCTTCTTCATCATCAGAATCCTTAGAACTAGTGGGGTTTTCTTTATTCGCATTACCACCACCTGATGCATTATCATCATCATCATCAGAATCATCTTTATCTTCACTAGACTCATCATCAGTACCACTGTAATCCACATTTTCCTCTTCCTCTTCCTTATTTTCTTCTGTACCTTTCAGCTGGGGTGCCTGTTCGTACAATCCATCAATTAGCTTCCTCATCTTGTCATTTTCTTGTTGAATCACCAAAAGCCTCTTTATGTTTCTCTTGCTTGATGTCTTCAACTCCTTATTCTCATTCTCAAGTAACTTTACTTTGTCTTTCAATTCATCAATCGTCTTTACTTTCTCTTCCAAATCATCTTGATGACTTTGAGAAGCTAAAACAATCTGCAACATGTCTTTCTCATTCTCTTCAACTGTCTGATCTCAGAAGCTTGTTGATTGAATGCCTTCATCATGTTTGCTATCTTCCTGTTTACAGCTTCTATCACATCACTTGAAACTGTAGCTTGAGGAGTCGAGCTTGATTTAGCACTAGGTTTGGCAGTCTTTGCTTTCATACTCGCCAAAACATTCTTCAATGATAAACATGTGTTCTCTGGATTGAGTTGTGAAGCAGGTTCAGTAGTGACAACCTCTTGCACAACCTTTTGTTTCTTTGTTGCTGGGGATGCTGCTGGTGTTGCTGCTTTTGAACTTGAAGTAGCTGCAGGCATCTTCTTGCCTTTCAACAAAAGATCTATCTCTTTTTCTCTCTTCTTACTTGCAGGTTCTCTCTTTGACATCTTCTTACATCTGCCTCTTTTTACTTTGGCACCAGTAACATGAGAACTTTCAATGCTGCATCAAGATCTAGAATCTGTTTTCATCAACCTTCTGTTTGCCTTTACCCAACTTAGAACCTTTGTTAATAACCTGACATTTCCTCTTCACTCTCTTATCAACAGGTACAAGTGGACTATCAGAATCAGAATTACTATCATCATTCCTCACTTTATTCAACCCTAGATCATCATAAGCAACAGAACTCAAATGCCCAAACAAACACTTACATGGTGGCTTCTCTTCCTCAGTATGTCCCTTATACGTCTTCATCTGATTCAAAGTAGTCATGTTCATATGCACTTGAGTGAATATTTGCAACGAATCTTTCTTCAACTCTTTGTACTTGCTGTCAAATATCATCTGCAAGAATCTAGGTTACATCAAAAACTTATCACCCTTTAAACCTTGAAGCACCTCTTTCATATGATGAAAGATCATCCAGACACGTTAAACGGCTTGTTCAGTATCAAGGCAACAGATAAAGAACACAAAGTGTTTCTCAACACATCATAGCCTCCACTAACTGGTCCAAAAATGTGAAGTATCACATGAAGCAGATACTTATATGGAGGACACAGCTTAGCTTGGGTATAGCTGACAGTCTGTAATAGGACCATTGTACTTCATCCTAAGATAACAAGCATGCTGCACAGACCAAGGAAACTCAATCGGATCATCAGGATAATCTTTTAGCTGTAATGTTTCTCTGATGTCTTGTTCACTCACTAGAACCATTTGTCTTTGAATTTTGCTCTGAATACATGATTTGTTCTCCTAGAATGTTATAGCAGCTTTCTCCCAGAATTCCACTTGGTGATCTTTGTAGATTGTAACTGGTTGAGCAATAGCATGTACGATCCTTGATCTTCTCAAAAAGTCAATAATCCCTAAAAATTCTTCATACTTGGATTCAACAGGACTAATATATGCACAAAAATTATGTTTGGCCTCGAAATTCAACTCTTTCGGTGCTGCCTGCTATTGTACGTTCTGTTGTGGTTGTTCAGCCATTTAATCTGCAAAAACACAGTCAAACAATACAAATATACGGCAATTTGGTTAAACATAAAAAATGGTCAAAATACTATCTTCATTCGACCTTTCGAGAGTTCGAATGAGTTTTAAACATGTCGAATGAACATCAAAGTTGTTCATTCGACCTCAAAGATCTTCATTCGACCCTTTGAAGTGGTCAAATGGATAGGATTTCAATTTTGAATTTGCCATTTTATTGTTTAACCTGTTTTAACATCAAATTTTGATAGCAAATCATCCTAATATGACCGACTAACATTGATTAATCACCAATTTTATCAAACGTTCAGTTATCGGTGGTTTTTACTAAATCTAGGGTTCATAATAATCTATTATCATCATCATACTGTTTAATCATTAGATTTTGTTCATATCACCCCCTAAAACCAGCGATAAGTGAATATACATGATCAATTTTTATTAAGAACACGTTTTAGTCCATGAATCAAAGGCCTATGGTTCGGTTTTTATAATCAATAATTATGAACTGAAAATGGATCCAATACTTGTAAAATTGAAATGGAAATGATCATGAAAACACAAGGAACAATAATCTAAGGTCTAAAAATCATGGGCAAAATAGTGGGTTTATGATTGAAATCTAAGAACTGTTTATAATGAGGTTGAATGAGAACAATGCTATATATAGAGTATGCTCATTAGACCCTTTCAAGGTTCGAATGAGAAATGATAATGTTCGTTTGACCTTATAAAAGGGCGAAGGAAAATCATAGGGGTTCGAATGGAATTTTATAAGAAACCACTCCCATTCGACCTTGAAAACTGGTTCGAATCAACATCTCAGATATTCATTCGACCAAACGAAAGGTCGAATGGAAATCTAGAAAAAAAAACTGATTTTTACCATTTTGTCCGATTCGATTCACGTTTTGTCATTTTCAAAAATTTAAACATTCAATTTCTCATAATTTTTCATTTAAATGATACAAAACTCAAATTGGCTCGTCAAACTTCAGAAAATGAACATTTTCCAACATCGGTTATCAAAAATAACACAGAAATGTAAAATCTTTTGGTTTTCTAAAATTTATGTTAAAACACGCCAAAAATCTTTGTTGAATGTGTGACTCGGAAATTGCTGATATTGTTATCCACATAAACTCACATGCACACGGTTATGCAATGCTTTAAAATGTTACGTTTAGGTATATTAATAACTAACTCGCCTGTGGTTCCCACACACATAACATACTCCCGTATCAAGGAATTTTGCACAAAGATTCATCGTAATTCGTGATTATACTGTTGTTATCCATAATTACAAGGTATGAGGCACAGAGGTGTACAAGTCAACAAATCAATGCTACAGAGTAACATGTGCACTCTACCAGGTTAAGGTCTTATATCAATCTTGATTTGTATCAATGATTTGATATGATGCATCAGATAATCTTTGATTATCATTAAAGCTCATTTATTAAGATACCCTATCTGATCTAGGTCCGTAAATTAAGACGACAAAAGATCAGGTAGGGTATCCCCAGATAACAATCAACATAACGACCCGAAACCTCCGATTTTGTACAAACCCTATCAACCGAAATTACGGTACCAAGACCATATGCCCATGAGGTGTTCATCCACATAGCAAGTAGTTCGTTATGTTTGTATCACTAAGGCACGCATCAGTAAGTCTACGAAGCCTATCAGCACATCACACAAAGTCAATCACATATCAGATCTATAACTTTACAAATCTTTAGCATGCGAACGATCCTCACTGATTTACTATCATCTCCTCTTTTTCTCCAGGAAAAATCATTTTGAATTTTCTTGTTTTTTCTATGGTTTTTCAAAATTTTCAAATGTTTTTGGTTTTCCTGGAATAAAATGCTCCTCCTGAAAATAAAAACATAATTTTGTATTTTTAATTTTTGAAAACATAAAACAAAAGAAAATTGATAAACCGATGAGGAGATTAGTCCTTCTTTTCTTTTATACCATTAGCTTTTAGTAAAAAATTCAAATATGGATTTGTCAAAAGCTTTGGTAACAAGATTAGCTCCCTGATTATAAGTGTGGATTTTGACCATGTCAATCAATCCTTTAGCATAGCAATCACGAATAAAGTGATACTTGATTTGGATATGCTTAGCTTTAAAATGATTAACAGTGTCTTTAGTGAGTGCTATGGCTGCTTTTATCGTAATGAATGGGGGTTTTCAGAAATTGCAAACCGTAGTCGCGCATCTGCTGTTGAATCCAAAGAACCTGTGAACAGCAACTCGAGGCTGACACATAGTTGGCTTCACATGTTGATAGAGCAACTGACGTCTACTTCTTGCATTGCCAGGTCACGAGCTGCTCCCCAGAAATTGATATCCTGCCATTATGGATTTAGCGTCAATATCGCATCCGCCAAAATATGCATCACTAAAAGCAATAAAGTCAAAATTA
The DNA here is from genome assembly GCA_028751855.1 of Ambrosia trifida. Lineage (NCBI taxonomy): Eukaryota > Viridiplantae > Streptophyta > Magnoliopsida > Asterales > Asteraceae > Ambrosia > Ambrosia trifida. The sequence goes on from CM054131.1 coordinate 62,627,897, forward strand.
TCATCACTAGGGTACCATAGTCCACGTGTGGGACAACCCATCAGATATCTTAGGATTCCCTTGACAACTGTAAGGTGACTCTGTTTCGGCTTTGATTGAAATCGAAGACAAAGACATGTTGCAAACATTATATCCGGCTGGGAAGTGGTCAAATACATTAACGATCCAACGATGGCTTGATATGTAAAAGGGTCAGTAAGCTCCCCCTTAGCATCAACTCCAATCTCGTGATCAGGTTGTATGGGAGTATCAATTGGCTTTGAATCCTCCATCTGGTAGGACGTTAGAGAGTCCTAGAGCACCGGTTTAGGAGGAGGAAGAACCGGTGATTAGAGAGATAGAGTTAGAGGCTCCTAGTAGGGTGCAATCTAGGCTAGGCCAAGTAAGTACATCACCAAACAATGAGTCTCAGGTTGAGAAGGCAGTAGTTAGGCCACGAAATGTTAGGCCGAGTCCTGAGATTGATCCTGCCCATGTTCCTTACCCTGCCCGCATTAGGAATCAAAAGTATTGTAAGGAATATGGCCACTTCCTAGGCATGTTTAAGCAACTTAAGATCAATCTCCCGCTCATCGAGGCTCTCCAGCATATGCCTAAATATGCGAAGTTCCTAAAAGACCTTCTGACACGGAAGGATAAATTGGGAGAGTTGTCGACTGTTCCACTTATTACTGATTGTTTTGCGGTGGTTCTGAATAAGCTACCGGAGAAATTGACAGACCCGGGCATTTTCACAATCCCGTGTTTATTTGGTAGCGATGTTCAGCACCACGCGCTAGCTGACCTAGGTGCTAGCATCAATATGATGCGTTATTCTTTTAATGAGAATCTAGGCTTGAGTGAACTTACCCCGGCGCGCATGTCACTGACGTTAGCAGATAAATTTGTTAAATATCCACGGGGCATCGTAGAGAACTTGCTTGTTAAGGTAGATAAATTTGTGTTCCCCGTTGATTTTGTGGTCCTCAACATGGAAGCTGACGATAGAGTTCCACTTATTTTGGGACGTCCCTTTTTATGTAACGCGAAGGCATTGATTGATGTCTTTGATGGTAAGATCACACTTCGGGCAGGGGATGAAACCGTCGTCTTTGATGTCTCAAAGTCTAGACCTAAGCTGAGTGAGAGGTGTGAGAATGTCTTCTGTGTTGATGATTCCTTAGGAGTACCGCCATTAGAGAAACACGAGGAAGATAGTTCTAGGTTCGAGGATGTGGTAAAACCTAAGTGCGGGGATGGTTCGTTGATATGTAAGTTTCACTACAAATCCCCAATGCATCAGGGTTTTAGGGCGAGTAAGAAGAGGTTTGATGAGCTAGAGAAGCCAAGAGGTAGTGGGATGAGCTTGTACGTGAGAGTCCGGTTTGTTAGTTTCGGGGGTGATGTGGATCTTAAGGATCCCCCGTAGGTTTTGAGGAGTGTTGAGGATAGTTCTTAGGGTGAATCCTAAGTGTAGAGTTTGTATTAGTTGCGATTGGTCCGTCCTTCGGTAGTGGTTCGGAGGTTTTATCTTTCTACTTTATCTTTGTTTTTGTGTCTTTGAGTCTGTTTACAGGTTTGCGTGTTTGCTTAGGTAGAGGAAATTTCACCATGCGCGGATCCCATGTATTATCTTTATATATATTTTATGAGTGGGAGTTTTGGTAAAGGTTTGGGTAATAAAAGAGAATTTTTCTTTAAAAAAATTAATTAACTTTCTGTGAAAAAAGACTTTTCACGTAATGAGAGGAGTCTGGGCTGACCTGTTCACCTCATGCAACCAGCTATTACCCCGGAAAGTTATATTTTTTTTGCTTGCAACGCGTGTTATGATCACCAGTGTCCTTCACGTTGAGCGAGAACCATAATTTGTTTTTCTTCTACCCATTTGGTTCTACCACCATTTATCGCCATTTTGCCAAGCAAGTATGTCTTCTTGTTTGTTGTTATATTATGAGTCTAAGTTAGTAGTTTGAGTCATTTTATTTTTGTGTGGTTCGGTATTATGCTCGGGTTTTGTTTGTTTCGTTTTGCGCAGGTTTGGATTGCACCACCCGTACTTAATCTCCATTCGAGCGATTCCAGATCTATTATCATTTATCAAGGCAAGCCTAGAGTTTACCATTGTGTCAGAGCCGATCGCGAATGAAATGCTATATGATCGAGCTGGATTGGACTAGAGCTTACGAAGAAAAATTAACCAGCTAAGTCCTTTCCAATTTGCCCTTGTTTTTTTTATTTATTTTTATAATTTTTGTATTCGGAATTTATTTTTGTTTTGAGTCGTTTTCTATTCCTACATTGAGGGCAATGTAGAGTTTAAGTGTGCGGATGGGAAACTGTCTTTTAGTCTGTATATAGAGTCATTTTTAGTAAAATAAAAATAAAAATAAATAAAAAAACGAAAAAAAAAAAGAAAAAAAAATGTCCCTGATTTTGAAGTTTGCATTATTAAAAATATGGAAAATGATAGGTAAAGTCAGGTGTCTGGTTTTCAAATATTATATGTAGTAAGAGATTAAAATTGATTGGAAACATGTCTGACTTGGGATATGTGGGTAGGCTCAGCTGGTAAAAAGCTTTCCTTTGAAAAGTAATAAATAATTATGTTAGGCTATTTTGTAGATTCTCATCTAGGAGAAACGGGGAGACTGAAACTGCCAATAATTATGTTAGGCTATTTTGTGGGTAGGCTCAGCCGGTAGAAAGGTTTCCTTTGAATGTTGTTATAAGTTTAAAACCGTTAAAATTTCTAATCAAAAGTTGAAGAAAAAAGAGCTGGATATAAAATAAGGGTAAGGCCAATGGTGTCATTTCTAGGGAGAGTGACTCCGGACTCGACTCCCTCTAGGATTGTCTGAAAATAAATATCTAAATAGCTCATGAATTAATTAGAAATCAAAGCGAAAATGCTGAAGCTTAAGGTTCCTGGCCATTGGGATAGCGACTTGGATTGGTCACAACCTCTGAGTTACGTATGCTGAGATGAAAATGGAAAAAACAAATGATTTTAAATTCTCTAGGTTTTCTACATAAAACGGTTAGGAATAGTCAATTAGTTGTTCCTTTTGTTTCATAAGCTTGAGGCGGGATTAGGTGAAACTGTGGTTTCTTTAGTGTGAGACCCTAGGTAAACTGACTCAGATGAACTTAACTGAAAAAAAAGGAGGGGCGGGGCTTGGAAACCGGTTTGGGTTTAAGAGGATCAGTATACCTGCAATTGCAATCAACATGTTAGTAGATTATTAATTAAGTAACCTATGTTTTGAAACCGGATGTAAACCTGACTATGATTCCATAGCATAATTCTTTTTCAGGGACGAAAAAAAAGATAAGTGTGGGGATATTTGATGTATTTTTATATAGTATAGGTTTTTATAGATTTTTATTAGTTTTGGGTCCTTTTTAGTATTTATTTATTTATCTATATTTCTATATTATCTTATTAAGGAGAAGTGATGTACAACATGGTAATTTGCTTTTCTGTACAACTTAACAAGCAACCTATACAACATATTTAAGCAAAAAAAAAGGGTATTATTGGCATAATTGTGACAATTAAGACACTTGTGAGGGTAGATTAGTAAATTTAACATAATCCAATACCTCACATCCTAAAATCTTATCCCAATTATGCCCTTGTGTCCAACTTTTAAAACACAGAATACAACCTTACCTATGATGCATCTTAAATGTGAGACCTTTCAACCCCTCATCTATATTATTATATATATTTCATTATAATCAATTTCTTGAATGTTAATAGTCTTTTCATAACCCCAAAAAAATCTTAGAGCTAATTTCATGCTTTGAAACATTGTTTTGTCAAAAAAATTTATGTCTTCATTAGATGAGAAGAGAAAAAATCAATGAGAAATTAAGACGCTTGCAAGATATGGTTCCCGGATGCTACAAGGTATAAAGATATGAGTTAATCTTTATATACATATATACATTTTTTTCTAATTGTTCATGTTCTTTGACAATTACAAAAATTATCTTCATAATATATCATTGTTTTGCTCCATTTAAATTTAGTTATTTGCTATAGACAATGGGAATGTCAGTGATGTTGGATGTAATAATCAACTATGTTGGATCGTTACAAAATCAAATTGAGGTAATTTAATTGTGCAACTAACAATTAAAACAATAAACAAACAATATTCAGATTATTGATGAGAAAATATTTTTCAAAATTATTTAGTACAATTTTTTCTCTTCTTTGTGCATTTTTAGTTTCTCTCCATGAAGCTTTCAGAAGCCATGATGTTCTATTACATATTGACCTCAACTCTACTGAATTGGATGATATGGCCCCTATGAAGGTGACAGATGGCTTTCCTAACTATCCTTGTTAAGAAGTTGTGTTGTTAACTAAATAAAACAGACAAAATTATAAATATTACATTCTAGATTTGCTAATACGTTTCTAATATATTATAAATATTACTTCCATTTACTGCATGGGATGACAACTGATGTTGCAGGGAACAAATAGACATGAAGGACAGATGATGGAGAGGATGGTTGGAGAAGGGTATGGAGACTTTCCTCAATTTCAATCAACATGGTCTTCTTGAACGCCATGAAATGGTTAACTCTATAAATCTATATATGCATGCTCAAATATAACTTTATACGTAAACTATATTTGTTCTAAGACTTTTAAAGTATTTGTTGATTTATTTAATGTTCTTGTTAAATGTTGTATGAAGTGTGGTTCACAATATTATTTTGATTTCGGCAATTGTATATTGTTTAAGTTCTAATTCTAATTAATAAAATAAATTAAACACTAGCACAAAGAGAAAACAAAAACTTAACTATGTGTTAATTACTTATGTTATTTGTGTTAAGAAATAAGAAATCGAAAAGCCATAAATTCATGCTCACACTAATGAATCAACCCGAATCTTTATCTTCTATACTATATTATAAAACATCAATGAAGAATACCCGCAAAACTTAAGTAAATACAACCTTTATTGCTTATAGTACAATGCTTATTGAAGTCATTAAGGGGGTAAAATTGTCTTTCTACCTAAATATTACATTGTTGAAGAAATTAATTTAAACGTAATTATCTATATCTATACTATATTATAAAGTATTTGACAAGGACTTCTTAAAATTTAAGAGGTACAAGTTATCTATATCTATATCTATATCTATATTATAGAGCATTTGACAAGGACTTCTTAAAATTTAAGAGGTACAGGTTAATTTGCTTATGATACAACATACAATGCGCGTAATAACTACATTTTAGGGGCAAAGTTGTCTTTAAAGCATCATAGTTAATCCAAATGAAGTCAAGAGTTATGTATATGATAAGTTATGACATTTATTTCTCCAATTTTTTTTTTGAATGGCAAATTTTATACACCTTATTTCCACCTAACCTTGCACTTGCAAGGATTTGAACCCACAACCTCACATTTGTAAGAGGGACACCATACAACTAGACGAAGAAATTTCATAATGCTACATGTTTTATTATAATATTTTATATACAATTTAGGTACTTTATGTTTTAGGTATTTGAGTCTTTTAGGAAATGTCTGCTACATGAATAATTTGGCATATTGAGAGCGAAATCGAGCTTACCCTACTAAAAAACATAGAGCTTTATTATTTATTAAATAATGTGCTTTTACATTTTTTTCTTAAATCCTTTTATACGAAATAGGTCAAATTTATTGTTTTTGATAATATTATCCTGTGTCTAGAAGAAAGAGAAAGGAGAAGTTCCTTTGTTGGTTTTATTTTTATATACGTTTCAATGTAAGCTTCGTTTAAAACAAAATTGTGTGTGATAATGTAAAAGTAATCTAAGCAGAGGCGAACAAGTCATTAAAGTTTTTATAGTTTTTTATTTCCTTTTTTATGTGGATTTGTTACGGTTTCGACTTACTTAGCTTTATCTATGATGATTTTTAACTTTTTTTAATATGGCAAGTTAACTCGCCGACATGCATGTGAGTGATTCAACGTTTTTTCGTCTATTCTTTGTTTGGTTTAACTGCCCCGCCGCAACGCGCAGGTTCCCCACTAGTAAAATTGATGAGGAAATTAACAATAATGTGGTGACTCTTTGCATTCATAACCTCATGTCTTTATTATGTTTGTATCAATTTTATAGTCTTATAAATAATGGTTATGTATTTGGTATATAAATAATGTGGTGACTCTTCACATACATAACTTACATATCTTTCAATATTTATAGTAAATAAATTACATCATATATTATGTATTTATATCTTCTTTTTAAATTTATGTGGTTGCAGGATGGTATGATGTGACACTTCTGCACACAAATGAATATGTAGGCTTGAAGTTTGCCAACACACCCAACCCATGACACGTTTCAACCCATTTAAGTGAGCGATATATGTAGGCTTGACATTTATACAAGCAAATATGGTAGAGATACTTCATGAGCAGTGTCATCATCTTCTTCGATGGGTTTTTGTTTTCTCTGCTACTATAAGCTTCCAGGAATAGAATTTAAGTTTCTGATCTCACGAAGTCACCAATTGTTTACATATCCAAAAGAAGACAAGTTCTTATCAGTCGATTTGGTAGTTTTAACTATATTGATTACCAATTTGTTTTCTCTAATATATTTGTTACGATGCTTGTCAAACTAACATAAAACGAGAATATCTATGCAAATCATTGACTCCGCTGCCTCTCGCGGGTGCTCTAAAATAATAGAAATATGTTGCACACTACAAACTGCATTTTAGTAATTATATCACTTCCACTACAATCTTATGGTCATTAAGAGATATAACGCCACTTCACTACGCTAAGCACTGCTCTACGATGGCATACTTATCTGCTTTCGAGATACATAAAAGGGTGTTGGGTCTAAAATTGGTAGTCTAATGTTATCAACAAAGTCAAAGTCAACAAGTCAACGTTTAGCCAAAGAATGTCAAATTCGAACGAGTCGCAGTCAACACGTAAGGCGAGTCGAGAAATCCGGATAATAGATCGACGAGTGAAGCTCAAGTTATGATCAAGAAATGCGCTATGGATAATAAATATATTTTGTTTAGACAAAATATATTTATTACTTTAAATAATGGTTTTCTTGTTTAGTGAGAGTTTTAGTATTTTGTAAACCCTAGGGACATAAATGTAATTAGCCTAAGTGTGTTTGGGCTATAAATAGATAAGGATTAGGGTTTTATTGTGAACACACATGCTAGAGATTTTGAGGGGCTTTATTGTATTCATCTTATACAAATCATCTAGTGGGTTTTTATTAATTATTTTGTGTGTGTTCATCTTTATATCTTCAACTTAATCAGATTCAAGCTCCAAATTGATCCTACAATTTGGTATCAGAGCTTGGTACTCGAATTTGGGATTTAACCATCTACAAATTCGTTGTTTAATCTGATTTCTGTTGAAGATTTTATAGATTGTTTAAAATTTTGGGTTTTTCATCAAACTGCGCACTTATTTCATCAATATGCTCACTTATTTCATCAATTTGCGCACTTATTTCAACAAACTGCGCACTTATTTCATCAAACTACGCACTTATTTCATCAAACTACGCACTTATTTCATAAGCTGCATACTTATTTCTTGTTGTGTGCACTTAACTCATAAGTTGCATACTTATTTGCGCACTTAACTCATAAATTGTGTGCTTGTTTCTTATTCTACATACTTATTTGCGCACTTAACTCATAAGTTGTGCGCTTGTTTCTTATTCTGCATACTTATTTCTTGTTGTGTGCACTTAACTCATAATCTGCATACTTATTTCTTGTTCTGTGCACTTAACTCAAGTATTGATGTGCACACTTAACTCATAAGCTGCATACTTATTTCTTGTTCTGTGTCTCCGCGCACTTAACTAGGGTTTCTGCGCACTTAATCAGAAATTCTTAGTTCTCTGCGTACTTACTGAAATTGTGTAGTCCTTGTGTACTAATCTAGGGTTTCTGCGCACTTACCAAGGAAACCCTAGTTATCTGTGTACATGTCAAAGACTGCACACTCATTAGGAGACAAGGGATTGACCGTGTACTTGCTATTGTTTCAGGTTGCTGCATTCCGATGTGTGTGAGTTTTTGCGCACTTACCAAAGGAAACTTTGGGAGATAGTGATTTAGCCTTCTGTGGCTTTATCACAGTGTACTTATTCATGTGTTCTAGTCGTTATTCTACCCGAAGTTTCTTGTGCCATCAGATCAACAAACCGTTAAATCTGCATACTTAAATTCTACATACTTAAAATCTGCATACTTAAATTCTGCATACTTAAATTCTGCATACTTAAATCTGCATACTTAAATCTGCGCACTTAAGGACTCGGACTTATTATTGGACTTTAAAACTCTAAAATCAGAAAATCAATCTTAAAATCAACTTTAATCAATGGCTGGTAACAATAACAACTTAACCATGAACCCTATAACCCAAGCTGAACTGGAAACTGGAACCATAATTCGAATCCCTAAGTTAATGGGTGCACAAGATTATGGAACCTGGAAGAACCGTATGAAAGCCTTCTATTATGTGAATGATTTCACCCAATGGACCTCAGTTCAACTCGGACCATACCTCCCAATGAGGACCACAGAGGCAGGAGAGGTGTTCAACACTGATCCAACTACTTCTACAGACCTTGACAAGCAGTTGATTCAACGTGATCACAAAGCCTACGATGCTCTTACCAAGGCTCTGTCGAATGATGTTTTTAACATGTTCGAAGATTATACCACTGCTCAGTCTCTGTGGTATGCCTTGTGTGACTACTATGAAGGAAATCAGGACATGATTCAGAAGAAGCAAGACATGGTTCAAAAGGAGTATGACATGTTTGGAAGCATTCGTGGTGAAAGTTTAAGCAGTCACATCGATCGTTTCATGAATATGCTCACAAAGATGAAGAAAGTCGGGATTCCTGTTAACAACCGCAATTCAATCAATAAGTTGTTCAATTCACTCCCAAAGGAATGGAGCTTGAAATTCATGACGGTCAGAGAGGACTTTATGATTTGTCCAATGACTTTGTCAGATGCGATAAATTCCTTAAAGTCATTTGAAAATGATGTCACAAAGGGAGAGATGAATCAAGTCGGTTACGTTCCAATATCAAGTCCACCAACATCAATATCTAGAAATATGGCTTTCACTGCTCCTATAAGCATGAGAAGCTCCAATCCATCCTCTATTTCAGCTGGGACTCTTCATAATCTCTCAGCAAATTCTGGAAATGAGATCAAGCCTACAAAAGGATTAGTGGCAGTAACCGACGAAAATGAGGCTGCTAAAATGCAACACCAAAGGCATTGACTGAGGACGACTGTGACTGGGGTGAAGAAGTTGCAACTGCAAAAGTAGACAACAACAAAGATCTTATGGGAAAGATTTGTACCGAGGGTATGGTGATCCAAGAGCAAGATGTGGATGAAAAAGGTAAGAAGGAAGCTGTGGAAGAAACATTGATTGCTGAAAAGACTGAAAGCAGCAAGACTGAAAAAGGCAACATGACATGTAAAGCTGTGAATGAGGAATCAAACAAAGATCATGCAGAGAAGGATCTGGTAAAAAGCATTCCTCTTGAAATTAAAACAAAATTGTGCACACCAAGGTGTGTCACAGCTGTCACACCCTCAAAATCCACTTGCGGAGTTTTACCGCGAGGCGCATGACAAACCAGGATCCAAACCAACGATCACAATAAACAAGTCTAAATGAATATAAATGCAATTTCAAAACATAGTTTAAAATCCCGTTTACAGCGGAAGCTTATTCAAAACAGTATCTCAAAAGTAAACCAATTGTTCAACATATGAAAACCATGCGACTCTATCTAGACGCCGTGCATACGCGTGCGCCCTAGTTCCATTGTGCTACCTTAGCAACCTGAGAAAACATGTAAAAGTTTACGTCAGCACAACAATGCTGGTGAGTTTACAGGTTTTGCATCCAAGTACCAAGTCCACCTGTCCATACTACAATAATCGAAAACCAGTATACGCTAGCTAGGCGTACGTTTTGTTACTACCACGATTGGAAAACCATTACTAACGCGAATACCAAAAGTATGCCCGATGTAAGTTCCTGTTGTTCCTGTTGTTCCTGTTTGAGACAATATGCACTCGCCCGGCCCTCCAAGCCGACGAGCGGGGTTGGTCACTCCCAATAGCGCTATTCACATTTCCCCGTTGTGCAAACCCGCACATTCATGGTTCCCCCCGGGACTTCCAAAGATCGTGTAGTACACAAGAGAAACCCATAGTATGACAGTAGTTACCAAATAATCGTTTTAACACATGTTTTCTCCCCCGAAAGTATAAAACCAGTTTAAAAGAGGGGCCGTAAACTCACCTTAACGTGCAAGCAAAGAATCCGAACAGCAAGCAATATATGCTACCGACACCCTAATAACAGTGTCGCTCAGTGAGTATAGGCGTAATATCATTACCCATATAACTCGTTTGTCCAAGGCGTTTTAAATGTTCAAAAGTGTGTATGCGACGCCTAGTGATTCTACATGCAATAGTAAACCCTACGGACCCGTTGGTGAATACGTTGGTTACAATTAGTTTCTACATTCCGTATGTGTCTCAGACAAGTGTACTTCAGTTACATGTCAATTCCATACCACCTAAGACCTCAATTAATCACAGAAGCACATAATACACAATCTGTGTTTTCAGGACAGATTGTGCGCCATCAAAACTAATTTATTTAAAATAGCAACCCAGTGAGTTAACCTCCCAAATTTTTACTGAATTTACTTTGGGATTCACTCGACAATACCTATTTTTGTTTTGTCTCAATTCCAAACACAAAAATTATGAAAATTCGTACAACACAGCTAGGTCCAGAAAATCTCCTCAACAGGTCAGTTTAGTAGGAAAATTCTTAAAAATTGTGTATTCATCCAAACGAGATGAATCCACTTGGAAAAGCTCTATTTTTCCAGTATTGACCTACTGTAAAAATTTCATAATCTAATTCCTTGTAAATCTCAAGTTATGACCATTTAAAGTTAACCCAATTTACAAATCCGAAAATCTGATATGACCCCTAATCAATTAAAATTCCAAAAACGATTCAAACGACGTCCAAATTCGATGGTTTTGCCCATTATGAAAAGCTAAGACCTTGTACGTTACAATCATGCAAAGAATCGATCAAATCAATTGTTTTCAAGCCACGAAACAGACCCTTCAAGTCGACTTTCAGAATCTGTCCAGATTCTGATCGTACAATATCATCAATTATATCAAACCCTAGTTGCATATTATCAATCAATAATACCTAATAATCATCATACAACTTTCCTAATACCTATTCCCATCAGATCCTATTATCAAACATGTCAAGATCAAAGCTTTTAAGATCAAAACACCAATAACTTGCGCAACAAGCATCCTATGATGTTACTACGCGTTTATTAATAGATTTAATCCGTTTAATCTTCAAAAAGACTCATGTTTTAATGTTTATTAAACCCAATCAGACCTGGACAAACTTGTTATAGGATTTTTACAATAAAACATAAAGTAAAAAGCATAAGAAATCATGAGTTATACCCTTAGCTCTTCAAATCAATCAATCGCGCGCCTTGGAGCCTCCCAATTGATGATCTTAAGCCTTAGCAGGTGTTTTTGGAGTGAAATATTCGTGTGGGGCAGTAAGGGGGCGATTAGGGTTGAGTATGAGGGCTGCATGGGAGTTAAGGATGTTTAAATATGAGTTTGAGGCGGTTTAAACCCGTCAGTCCCCTTCGCGCGGCCGCTCGGAGCCTGTGAGCGGCCGCTCACAGGTCCGGGTGGCGCGCTTTTGTTTCGTTTCGCCTCCCGACGCGTTATCCTTCGACGTTTTCGTTATTTCGAACCGTAACAAGTGTAACCCCATGCGTTAAGACCCTAATCAACCTCATACTCCACTTTTAATAATTTTTATTAACGTGTTCGGTTTAGGTTCACATAATCACGTATGGTTTTCACATAAGTTTGTCAGATATCACCGAGACACATAAGTTTGTTATTCACCAACGTCCGAGGTTCACTAATCATGAAATCACATGTTAACTCACACAAGGAGTCAGAACCCGACCCACACAAGGAGTCAAAGCATCTCATAACCCGCAGGTTAATTAGTCCCTAGATGTCCAAACCGGACTAGAAAACGTTTTGTAAGTTGTCTCAAACCCGAGACAATGCACGTATGTCCTTTCTAGCTATCTAGCTAACCCTCGTTACGTATAATATACGCGTGACTCGCTAAGGTAGACTTTCATCTAGACAATGTTGTTAACCAGAATTTGCCGGGTGTCACATCATCCCCACGTTAAAAGAATTTTCGTCCCGAAAATTGCACAAGTACCAAAAGAACAAAAGAAATAACGAAGGAACAAACAAAAGATAGAAACCAAAAGAGAGAGATTTACCCGAGTTGTCACATCATCCCCACGTTAAAAGGAATCTCGACCCGAGATTCATTCAGCTGCCGAAGAGACATGTCTCGACTCGAACGCTTCCTTAGGGAAGAGATGAGGATACTTAGACTTCATCTGATCCTCCCGTTCCCACGTATATTCAGGTCCCCGGTTCGAGTTCCATCGAACCTTAACGATACGAATCTTGCTGTGACGTAGGCTACGAATCTTGTAATCAAGGATCTCCACAGGTTCTTCCACAATCCGAAGACGATCATCAACCTTGATCTCTTCTAGTGGAACGATGAGAGACTCGTCAGCCAGACACTTCTTCAAGTTTGACACGTGAAAGACGTTATGTACGTTACCGAGCTCCGTCGGTAGATCAAGTCGATATGCCACCGGCCCAATCCGTTCCAGGATCGTAAATGGTCCGACATACCGTGGGTTGAGTTTGCCACGCTTCCCAAAGCGTATGACGCCCTTCCACGGTGAGACTTTTAGAAGTACTTTGTCATCAACTTGAAATTCCAATGGTTTGCGACGTTGATCGGCATAACTCTTTTGCCGGTCCCGTGCCGCTGCCAACCGGTTACGAATCTGTACGATCTTTTCCGAAGTTTCGTACACTAGCTCAGGCCCAGTGAGTTGACTCTCACCCACTTCAGCCCAACAAAGAGGAGAACGGCATTTCCGCCCGTACAGTGCCTCGAACGGAGCCGCCTTGATGCTCGTGTGATAACTATTGTTGTACGAGAATTCTACTAACGGTAGATGAGCCTCCCAACCCTTGCCAAAATCGATCACACATGCCCGCAGCATGTCTTCTAAAGTTTGAATCGTGCGCTCACTCTGACCGTCAGTCTGTGGATGGTAAGCTGTACTCATGTCTAGTTGTGTACCCAAAGCCTTGTGCAAAGACTTCCAGAAGTGAGAAGTAAAATGGGAGTCACGATCCGAGATAATAGAAACTGGTACCCCGTGCTTAGAAACAACTTCTTTCAAGTAAAGACGAGCCAAACGATCCATGGTGTCGGTCTCCTTAATAGCAAGAAAATGGGCTGATTTCGTCAACCGATCGACAATCACCCATATCTTGTCATTCCCGCTTGGTGATTTAGGAATTTGTGTGACAAAATCCATAGTAATCCGTTCCCATTTCCATTCCGGAATTTCAGGTTGTTGCAAGAGACCCGACGGTTTCTGGTATTCCACCTTGACCTTAGCACAGGTCAAGCATTTGCTCACGTATGAGGCTATGTCCGACCTCATGTTTGGCCACCAGTAAAGCACCTTCAGATCTTGGTACATCTTATCCGAACCAGGATGAATAGAATACCGGGACCTATGAGCCTCATCAAGGACAAGCTCCCGTAGTCCCCCGAATAAAGGAACCCATATACGTTCTGCGAAATAGTGCAGGCCATCAGGCCTTCGCTCTAGGTGCTTGTCGGCACCGTGCATAGTTTCAGCTTTAAGGTTTTCCTCCTTCAAAGCTTCCAATTGGGCAGCACGGAGTTGATCAGGTAACGACGAATGAATGGTGAGCTGCAACGCCCGAACGCGACGAGGTTTAGTAGATTCCTTCCTGCTCAAGGCGTCTGCTACAACATTCGCCTTGCCAGGATGGTACTTAATAGCGCAATCATAGTCGTTCAAAAGTTCGATCCAACGACGCTGCCGTATGTTCAAATGTTGCTGGTCGAAAATGTGTTGGAGACTCTTGTGATCGGTGTAGATGGTGCATTTGGTACCGTACAAGTAATGTCTCCAAATTTTCAACGCGAATACCACGGCACCCAACTCCAAGTCATGAGTTGTGTAGTTCTTCTCGTGCACCTTGAGTTGACGAGAAGCATACGCGATCACTTTCTCGCGTTGCATCAACACGCAACCGAGTCCATGAATGGAAGCATCACAGTAGACAACAAAATCATCAGGACCCTCAGGTAAGGACAAAATAGGAGCAGAACACAGTTTAGACTTCAGTTCTTCAAACGCTGACTCTTGTGATTCACCCCAGTCGAACTTTCTATCCTTCTGAGTGAGAGTGGTGAGGGGTTGAGCAATCTTCGAGAACCCCTGAATGAAACGACGATAGTAGCCCGCAAGGCCTAGGAATTGCCGCACCTCAGTTGGCGTCTTTGGTGCTCCCCAGTCCTTGATCGCTTCGATCTTAGCTGGATCGACATGAATCCCTAGTCCATTGACCACATGTCCTAGGAATTGAACTTCGCGTAACCAAAAGTCACACTTTGAGAACTTGGCGTAAAGTTGTTCCCGTCGCAAGAGTTCCAAAACTAATCGCAGATGTTCCCCGTGTTCGGTCTCGTTCTTGGAGTAGATCAGAATGTCATCAATAAACACAATGACGAATTTATCAAGATATGGTTTACAGACGCGGTTCATCAAGTCCATGAAAACCGCCGGTGCATTCGTGAGACCGAAAGGCATGACCAAGAATTCGAAATGGCCATAACGTGTTCGAAAAGCAGTCTTCGCAACGTCAGCCTCCCTGACGCGCAACTGGTGATAACCGGACCTCAAATCGATCTTGGAATAATAACTAGAACCCTGGAGCTGGTCGAATAGATCATCAATACGTGGAAGAGGATAACGGTTCTTGACGGTCAATTTGTTCAGTTCTCTGTAGTCTACGCATAATCGGAAACTCCCATCCTTCTTCTTAACAAATAAAATCGGGGCTCCCCAAGGGGAAGAACTTGGCCTAATGAAACCCTTGTCCAAGAGTTCCTGTAACTGACTAGATAATTCCTGCATCTCGGGAGGTGCAAGACGGTAGGGGGCCCGAGCAATAGGAGCAGCCCCTGGTACAAGATCAATACCGAACTCGACTTGACGATGTGGAGGAAGACCAGATAAATCATCGGGAAAAACATCAGGAAACTCGCGTACAACTGGAATATCGTCGATCTTCTTCTCATCACCAGAGGAAACAGATAAAAGCGCCAAAACGGCTGGATAACCCTTTCGAAGACACTTAAGGGCTTTCATGCTAGAGATGATGTTTAGCGAAACACCACCCTTGATACCGTACACAGAAATGAATTCTCCATCAGGGAGAGGAATCCGAATAACCTTATCGTAACAAACAATCTCCGCGCGGTACAATGATAACCAATCCATGCCTACTACTACGTCAAAACTACCCAATGGTACCGGCATAAGGTCGATGGGGAACGATAAACCCGACAACTCTAATTGACACTCCCGAAGAACACTAGTAGCTTCAATCGTCTTACCGTCAGCTAACTCAATAATATACTTGGCCTCTAATGGTACGGGTGCTACATTTAGCAGTCGACTAACATCCATGGATACAAAACTCTTGTCGGCACCAGAATCAAATAACACGCTAACAGAACGATTATTGAGAAGAAACGTACCGGTGACTGTATCAGGGTCCTGCCTAGCCTCAGCAGCTCCAATGACGAAGGCACGTGCATTTCTGCCGCCGCCCCCGTTGTTCCCATTCCCGTTGTTCCCACCCTGCTTCAGTTTTGGGCAATCCTTCTTGTAATGCCCAGTGTCACCACAGTTGTAGCATCCTTGTTTCCCTGTAGTCCCCTGAGTAGTCGGAGCTGAACTGTTGGTCGGAGCCTGAGTCGATGGAAGTGTAGCCCGACAATCTTTAGCATAGTGGCCCGTTCGCTGGCAGCGGTGACAACGGTTACTATCGCAGTTCCCTTGGTGATGGCGTCCACACTTGTTGCATTTGGGCAGTTTTCCCGCATAACCACCCTGCTTGTTACCCGAAGAAGATGAACCCCCATTATCAAACCTTTTACCCTGCTGTGTAGACCCAGATCCTTTCCCGTCGTTCTTCCACTTGCGCTTGTTGTTCTCTGGGGCCTTAACAGTCGAACCTTTCGCAGGCAAAATCCCCTCATTCACCTTTATGTTGGTCATCCTATGGGCCGATCGAACTACCTCCGCATAAGTAGGATGATTTCCAGCAGCCACTAACCCTGCAATTTCCGGTACTAACCCTGATACATAGTGTTCAATCTTACGATACTCTGGCACGTGCAGATCGGGACACAGCACTGCCAACTCATTACGCCTTACCGTATACTTCTCAATCTCAGACCCAGTCATCTTGAGGTTCCACACCTCCACGACTACCACCACCACGACCGCCACCACCACGCCCACCAGCGCGGCCACCTCCACGTCCTCCTCGCACTCCAGACATGATTCCGACAAAAAGGACGAGATAATTTAGTTTCACAGCTAATGGTAACCACTAGCGTTCGCAAGATCAAAGCTAGATCCAATCCAGGACTATCCATTCAAACCCAGAGCTCACTAGGGCTTCCATGCATTTCGGTTTATGATTTTGTGTGCACCCAAAATGATAAACCGCTCTACATGGTCCTCCAAGTGTTCTCCTAGTTCAAAGTTCAAATCACCGAACATAGACTCTTAGCTATACACCGTAATACTACGGTAGTTTATGGCAAGTGTTTCTATTGGAGTATGAAAGGGAGAAGTCCGAGCCTTGGATAAATCTCAAGAGTACATGATTCACTCCAATATACTACACTGCCTAGAAAGTAAGTAACCCGACCTAAGATAGAACGGATGATGTAACGTAGAAAGACCAAATGATTTAGAGACACCCCGATAAGACCATACGTAAACCACTATAACGTTTAGTACCATGTGATCGTCTAGTGTGTGCGACTCGGCTATAGACTAGACCCTACATGCAGTCCTAGTTCACTATAACCATTGGCTCTGATACCAATCTGTCACACCCTCAAAATCCACTTGCGGAGTTTTACCGCGAGGCGCATGACAAACCAGGATCCAAACCAACGATCACAATAAACAAGTCTAAATGAATATAAATGCAATTTCAAAACATAGTTTAAAATCCCGTTTACAGCGGAAGCTTATTCAAAACAGTATCTCAAAAGTAAACCAATTGTTCAACATATGAAAACCATGCGACTCTATCTAGACGCCGTGCATACGCGTGCGCCCTAGTTCCATTGTGCTACCTTAGCAACCTGAGAAAACATGTAAAAGTTTACGTCAGCACAACAATGCTGGTGAGTTTACAGGTTTTGCATCCAAGTACCAAGTCCACCTGTCCATACTACAATAATCGAAAACCAGTATACGCTAGCTAGGCGTACGTTTTGTTACTACCACGATTGGAAAACCATTACTAACGCGAATACCAAAAGTATGCCCGATGTAAGTTCCTGTTGTTCCTGTTGTTCCTGTTTGAGACAATATGCACTCGCCCGGCCCTCCAAGCCGACGAGCGGGGTTGGTCACTCCCAATAGCGCTATTCACATTTCCCCGTTGTGCAAACCCGCACATTCATGGTTCCCCCCGGGACTTCCAAAGATCGTGTAGTACACAAGAGAAACCCATAGTATGACAGTAGTTACCAAATAATCGTTTTAACACATGTTTTCTCCCCCGAAAGTATAAAACCAGTTTAAAAGAGGGGCCGTAAACTCACCTTAACGTGCAAGCAAAGAATCCGAACAGCAAGCAATATATGCTACCGACACCCTAATAACAGTGTCGCTCAGTGAGTATAGGCGTAATATCATTACCCATATAACTCGTTTGTCCAAGGCGTTTTAAATGTTCAAAAGTGTGTATGCGACGCCTAGTGATTCTACATGCAATAGTAAACCCTACGGACCCGTTGGTGAATACGTTGGTTACAATTAGTTTCTACATTCCGTATGTGTCTCAGACAAGTGTACTTCAGTTACATGTCAATTCCATACCACCTAAGACCTCAATTAATCACAGAAGCACATAATACACAATCTGTGTTTTCAGGACAGATTGTGCGCCATCAAAACTAATTTATTTAAAATAGCAACCCAGTGAGTTAACCTCCCAAATTTTTACTGAATTTACTTTGGGATTCACTCGACAATACCTATTTTTGTTTTGTCTCAATTCCAAACACAAAAATTATGAAAATTCGTACAACACAGCTAGGTCCAGAAAATCTCCTCAACAGGTCAGTTTAGTAGGAAAATTCTTAAAAATTGTGTATTCATCCAAACGAGATGAATCCACTTGGAAAAGCTCTATTTTTCCAGTATTGACCTACTGTAAAAATTTCATAATCTAATTCCTTGTAAATCTCAAGTTATGACCATTTAAAGTTAACCCAATTTACAAATCCGAAAATCTGATATGACCCCTAATCAATTAAAATTCCAAAAACGATTCAAACGACGTCCAAATTCGATGGTTTTGCCCATTATGAAAAGCTAAGACCTTGTACGTTACAATCATGCAAAGAATCGATCAAATCAATTGTTTTCAAGCCACGAAACAGACCCTTCAAGTCGACTTTCAGAATCTGTCCAGATTCTGATCGTACAATATCATCAATTATATCAAACCCTAGTTGCATATTATCAATCAATAATACCTAATAATCATCATACAACTTTCCTAATACCTATTCCCATCAGATCCTATTATCAAACATGTCAAGATCAAAGCTTTTAAGATCAAAACACCAATAACTTGCGCAACAAGCATCCTATGATGTTACTACGCGTTTATTAATAGATTTAATCCGTTTAATCTTCAAAAAGACTCATGTTTTAATGTTTATTAAACCCAATCAGACCTGGACAAACTTGTTATAGGATTTTTACAATAAAACATAAAGTAAAAAGCATAAGAAATCATGAGTTATACCCTTAGCTCTTCAAATCAATCAATCGCGCGCCTTGGAGCCTCCCAATTGATGATCTTAAGCCTTAGCAGGTGTTTTTGGAGTGAAATATTCGTGTGGGGCAGTAAGGGGGCGATTAGGGTTGAGTATGAGGGCTGCATGGGAGTTAAGGATGTTTAAATATGAGTTTGAGGCGGTTTAAACCCGTCAGTCCCCTTCGCGCGGCCGCTCGGAGCCTGTGAGCGGCCGCTCACAGGTCCGGGTGGCGCGCTTTTGTTTCGTTTCGCCTCCCGACGCGTTATCCTTCGACGTTTTCGTTATTTCGAACCGTAACAAGTGTAACCCCATGCGTTAAGACCCTAATCAACCTCATACTCCACTTTTAATAATTTTTATTAACGTGTTCGGTTTAGGTTCACATAATCACGTATGGTTTTCACATAAGTTTGTCAGATATCACCGAGACACATAAGTTTGTTATTCACCAACGTCCGAGGTTCACTAATCATGAAATCACATGTTAACTCACACAAGGAGTCAGAACCCGACCCACACAAGGAGTCAAAGCATCTCATAACCCGCAGGTTAATTAGTCCCTAGATGTCCAAACCGGACTAGAAAACGTTTTGTAAGTTGTCTCAAACCCGAGACAATGCACGTATGTCCTTTCTAGCTATCTAGCTAACCCTCGTTACGTATAATATACGCGTGACTCGCTAAGGTAGACTTTCATCTAGACAATGTTGTTAACCAGAATTTGCCGGGTGTCACAACAGCAGTTGCTTAATGTTTGTCCCACAATCGAAAAGGTTTAAGAGAAAGAGATGATATTCAAAAAATCAACAATGAAATGAAAGAAAATGAGTTGGCATATCAACGAAAGTTAAATGCAACTCTCGCTGAAATACAAACTCTTAAAGAATTTGTCCTTAGAAAAGATTTTTTAATAAACGATTTAACAGAAAAGTTAGAAAAATCAAGAAACAAAACAAATCATCTTCAAATTATTGTGGACAAATGGAATGTAAGCAAGAAGGCTCAAGCTGATCTAGTGAAGTGTTCAAGGCAATCTTTTGTTAAAGATGGAATTGGATATAAGGATAACAATGGGATTGAAAGATCTTTATTTTTACCCCTGAGCAAAAGCGAGTATATACCAATTCCAAAACCTCATCCTAAAAATGATCTGTGTGAAAAAGGAATGTGTCAAACCTGTGTCTAGTACTAATATGATTAAAAGCAATGCAGAAGTGACACAAAAGGCAGAGGTTGAAGATGATGACAGTTGTGGTGGAAAGACTTTGGGGTTGGGTCACCCAGGAGCCAGTTACTCAACAGTTAATTGGTTTATTTGGAATAATGAAAAGACTAAAACTGTTTTAAATTTGGATGACTATACTGGACCTAGACCTAATGTTGATTCGAATGGTATGGTAAATGTTTGTGTTAGGCAGAAACCTATCTCACGTTCTGATGTTTGTCATGATGATATTGTGCATGAATGTGCTGATTTAAAATCTGCATTTTGTGATGATAAAACTGTTTGTGCTCCATCTGTTTTTGTGCCCGCTCTTGAGAATAACAGGTTTGGAAAGTTCTTAACTGAAGAAATTCCAGAGTTTACTCCGTCAACATCATGCAAAGATGATTCACAAAGTGATTCGGAGTTTTGTTCATCCAGAAAATGGGAAAGCTCAAATGACTCGGAAACTTCAGTGTCAGAACTTGATGATAGAGTTGACACTACAAATCAAGTCCATCAAGATTCACTGGAAGAAGATTGCTCAACTTCAGATGATGAATCAGTGATGAATGGAAATCACACGGGGTCAAAGATCAGAGAGTCAAAAGGTGTTGTAAAACCCAAAGCTTCTCAACAAGGCGAATCAAGCTCAAAACAATCTACATCCCCAGTTGCTTCACACGGGACAATAAAGCATCAAAAGCCATTCAAGGCTTGCTTTAGGTGTGGTAAAGAAGGTCATGTGCTCAAGCAATGTCCAGAACGACAAAATCCAAGCGGTAAAGCCAATGCGGATTGCTTCTTTGGATCAAAGGATAAAATGCACACATCTTTGAATGTTAGGATGACACATATTCCATCAAGATCTCCACATGTGAAGCCGGTTTCACATGATTCAAAGATTAAAAGGACCAAAGCATCAAAACCACAATCTATTCCTCCAGGTTTTAAAAAAAAAAAATTGTTTCAAAAATTAATTCTTTCACAAACAAATTTTTTGAACCAAAACAGGTTTGGCAAATCAAAACAAAAGTAGAAAAAGATACTAATGAGGGAAAAGGTATGGTGTTTCAAGAAGTTACTTACATTGATGTAAAAGGACAAACCAGGACCACGATGGGTTCCACTCTCTAATTAATTTACTCATGAGTGCAGGAACTACCATGGAGGACTGTTAGTAACACGGTTAGTAACAGTGGTTGTTCCAAGAATAGGTTTGGAGCGGAAATCTCACAGGTTTGGTTATAGTATCTAACCTGATTGCACAATTGACACCGTTGTCACACACTCATTTTCTTGCTGATATGTGTTCATGTATATCTGATGTAACATTACGTAATAAATACTTGTACGTTACGCACCGACATTAATAAAAACGTCAAGTTTCATATTTACCCTCGCAATTATTATTATCGTCGCATTTATTATTTTTGTCGTTATTTTGGAACCCTAATGATATATATATAATTATATATGTGTGTGTGGTATTAAAATAAATCAAAAAAAATGTTTGCCTTGGCCGGGGTTCGAACCCGCGCCAAGGCCGGTCCAAACAAACACACATACACAAACCAACTGGGCTGAGCCCGTTTCTTGTTATAACCCAGACAAATAATTATCTTATACGCGTGTTAGAATCCTCACAGTTGACTAGAAAAGTCAACTGTGGGATTCCTTGTTGTGCAATCCGTGGTATTAACGCGTAATTATGCTATCTATGGTAACCTCGTGCTAATACCGGCCCATTATAACATGATTGAACAACAATTACACGGCAATTGTGCCCTAATGATCATATTGGCCGCGTTAAATAATAAGGAAAGTCAACCCATCCAATTAACCCTAACCCTAATCAATTAGTATAAATAGAGGCCTTCTGGACCTTGTACAATCGCTCATACCTCTCCTTCAATCCCTATTTCTCTATAATTCTCTCTGTGTTTTGTTTAATTGCACGTGGTTGACTTTCCCTTTGACCCGATAATAATCATCATCATCACACTGTGAGTTCAATTTTATTAGTGGGTTTAGTTCATCGGCATTCAAGCAACAATAGCCCTAACATCAATCGGGCTATTGTTGCCTGAATCAATCAATTGATAATCTAGGGTTCATCGTGTTTGTATTTGGGGATAAGGCTTCTGTGTCTTCGTGTATTTAATAATTATAAACCCAGATTCATCACAACCACCGGCCTAGGCCAAGTGGTTGTGACTCTGGTTTGCTACAAGGGTCACCCGGGTTCGAGTCCCGGCTCTGACCGGCTTTTTACACCTTTTTCCTTTCTTTTCTTTTTTAAACATTAATTAATTATATATATATATTAAATCCTTTAAATCTTTTAAAATTCTTTTTAAATACCTAAACACTTTTATAAACTCTATAAAAATTATTATTTGTTAATCTGATATAAAAGATTTATTTACAATTTTTATTTTTCAGAAATTCTTTTATTTAATATTTATAATAATTAAATCATTTTTATACTATTATAATTATAAAAATCCATTATTATATCAAAACAGTTTATTTAAATTCCACAAAAATTATCCTAACTTTTTATAAAGTTAAACTTTACTGAAATAATTTTTAATTCAGTAAAATCATTTATTTATTATTTTTAATCAATTTTTGTAAGATTTAATCATATTTAATTCATAATAAATCCAATTTTCATCATTTTTGCACCAAAATTTTATACAAATTAATTTTAATCATTTAGAACAGGAATATGATTTTTAAAATAAGATTTCTTTAATTTTAGTATTTTTGAATATTAAAGTTAATAATTAACTATTTACAAATAAATAGATTTAAAAATCTATTTAAAATAAATAATTTTATAAAAATTATTTTATTGCTTCAAACACTTTATTGTACTCATTCAAAATTCAAACTTTATAAAAAGACTATTTTTCATTAATTATCCAATTTTCTTTATTAAATTAACATTTTTAAATTAAAATTAACAATTGATTATCCCCAAATCGAAACCCTAGGATACACATATTAGTTACATAGACTTAGACTTATTATATATTACCTCATTATAGGGTAATATTTGGCATCACTTTGGGCAACACAATTATCATATCTTTCAAACAAGTTAACATTTGCTAAGGTGAGTTTTACATAGCCCCTTTTATCACCACTTTTTGGGGTGAAACATGTTATAACACTTTTTATTGCAATTCAATCATCAATGTGTTTATGTGTTTTCTATGTTGCATATTGTCTTGAACATGATTAGAGTAAGCACATTCTAGCATAATCATTAACATTGATCAGCCGACGGTATACATTGATAGATCTATTGGACTGACAATCCCACCCGGATACGTGCCTCCTACAAAGGTTACGTGGGTGTTTGTTATCGCATAACATTATTCATTGGGACCATAAGTGTATGGTATGTATCATTTTATAACAGTCAGCAGGGTTGATTATGCGCTCGATTTATTTCTAATATGTTTCTCACATATGGGCTAGATTAACATGACACATGAATTGCATAACATTTTTTTTTTTTTATCATCAAAAACCTATGTAATTCTCACCAACTTATGTTGACCCAAAATACTTTCAAAATTAACATGTTTCAGGTAACAATGAAGCTGAGGCTTGAGTTAGCATGAGGATTTATCTTGAAGTTATTTGAAGTTTTTGAAGTTATTATTTGGATGTTATGTATTTGAATTCTTAGACATTTTTCACATTTTGGATATTATGTTTGAATAAATTATTTAAAATTTATATTATACCATGTGCTACTGAAAACAATCATCAATACGTGGCACCCCGATGTTTCCGCCATCGGTTGGGGTGTTACAGATTGGTATCAGAGCCTTGGTTATAGGGAATTAGGTTATTAGAAATAATCTAGACTATAACCTTAGGGACTAAAACAGTACTTGCTTCCTTTACTTGCTACTCTCTATCTCCCTCCTACTTCTTATCCCTACTTTCACCCGTACAAGAAGGTTGCTCTCCATCAGTGGATCTACTCTTAGACTAATAGGACAAATCCCTCAGGTTTAACCTGAACCCCCTTGAGATCTCGTCGAAGTTCTAGATTTTAATAACGAACACGTGCAATCTGGAAGGGTGAACGCCTGTATTCTGAGTCTTCTGTCTAGGCTGGCATTGCGCATATATCCCAATCAGACGAGGGACCCGGATGCCTACCTGGGAATTCTCGGGATGAGTGTTCACTTATAGGCTAAAGCATGTCTTCATATGTTATTAGAATTTAGAATCTTTGATAAGTCAACGTTTTCGTTTATTCGTTTTAATTAATGAATAAATGATTACATTCCTTATATAAACTCTCATTCATTTCATTGTGTCTATTACAGATCATGCCTCCTCGTCGCAGCACTCGCAACAGCAATGGTGAGAACCCCGCAGAAGGTAGTGATAACCATAACCACAACCATGACCAAGTTCCTAACCACAACAACAATGGGGTCGATGCTCAACTGGCTGCGATCATTTCTCAACAAATGGCGCAGCAAATCGCAACTCTGGTTCCCAATTTGCTTGCTCAGGTCCTCCAATTGAATGGAAATGGTCACAACAATGGGAACGGGAATGGCAATGGCAATGGCAATGGTAATGGACCCCAAGCTTGCACCCTTAAGCATTTCAACTCTTGTAACCCTCCAAAGTTTAGTGGTGAAGAAGGAGCTACTGGACTCCTCCAATGGTTTGAGGGTATTGAGAATGCCTTCATCAACAGTGAATGCCCCGACAACTTCAAAGTCCGTTATGCCATGAGTGTTCTTCACAAACGAGCACTCACTTGGTGGAATGAAGAAAAACGCACTCGCGGAGCTGAAGCTGCACTAGCCTTAACCTGGGATCAAGCTAAAGACATTATGAAGGCAGAGTTCTGTCCTCGTAATGAAATCAAGAAACTGGAAGACGAATTTTATGATCTTGCTCAAGACAGTGGGGAAAACCTTGCTTACAACACTCGCTTTCACGAACTTAGCTTACTGCTACCCCACAAAGTCACTCCTTTGCCCATTGCAATCGAAAAATACATTGGTGGCTTACCGATGCAGATTCAAGACACAGTGTGGGGAAGGAACCCTGCTACATTGGAAGAAGCAAAGCGTTTGGCTGCCACCCTAACAGATAACCATGTGAAGGCAGGAACCCTGACTCGTAAAGGGGAAAAGAAAAAGGATACTCCCCAACCTGCCGTTGAAATCAAAACCGAGGCCTCAACCAACGGGAAGAACAAGGTCAGGAATTTTGCAATAGACACTACCACTCCACCCACCAAGAAACAATACAATGGGAACCTACCTAAGTGTGACACCTGCCAGTATCACCATCCAACTCAAGTACCCTGTCGACAGTGCACAAATTGTCAGAGGTATGGGCATCTTGCGGAAGCTTGTCGAATCCCTGCTACAAACGCTCTTAATAATCCCGCTTGAGACCTCCGACTGCTCAACATCAAACCCTACCATTTGAATAATATCTACTTTCTCCTAAATTTCATGTATTGACACTTTTTGAATCAGATAATAAATTCAAGTATTACCATAACATCTGTGTGTATGTTTGTTTTAATGTGAATTGATTGCTTTATCAATACTTGCTTACTTGCACAACAAATGGTTGACTACTAAACAATCTACTTAACGATTGGAAGAGGTCATCATGTCTATCCAACAGTCGGGAGGGGCCCTACCACCTGCTCAACGACTGGCAGAGACTATCAGACCTGCTTAACAATCGGTAAAGTCATAAAAGGACGCAAAACCCTAACGTAAGGTAAATTGGTAATTACGGTCCGGAACGTAATCATGAATTTACAGGTACGTTAAGGTAGTGTGAAATTTTATCAAGGTTTTCAGTAGTTGACCATTTGCAAACCTAGTATTTCCTTTAAACTTCGGGACGAAGTTTCTAAAAGTAGGGGAGACTGTAACATTACGTAATAAATACTTGTACGTTACGCACCGACATTAATAAAAACGTCAAGTTTCATATTTACCCTCGCAATTATTATTATCGTCGCATTTATTATTTTTGTCGTTATTTTGGAACCCTAATGATATATATATAATTATATATGTGTGTGTGGTATTAAAATAAATCAAAAAAATGTTTGCCTTGGCCGGGGTTCGAACCCGCGCCAAGGCCGGTCCAAACAAACACACATACACAAACCAACTGGGCTGAGCCCGTTTCTTGTTATAACCCAGACAAATAATTATCTTATACGCGTGTTAGAATCCTCACAGTTGACTAGAAAAGTCAACTGTGGGATTCCTTGTTGTGCAATCCGTGGTATTAACGCGTAATTATGCTATCTATGGTAACCTCGTGCTAATACCGGCCCATTATAACATGATTGAACAACAATTACACGGCAATTGTGCCCTAATGATCATATTGGCCGCGTTAAATAATAAGGAAAGTCAACCCATCCAATTAACCCTAACCCTAATCAATTAGTATAAATAGAGGCCTTCTGGACCTTGTACAATCGCTCATACCTCTCCTTCAATCCCTATTTCTCTATAATTCTCTCTGTGTTTTGTTTAATTGCACGTGGTTGACTTTCCCTTTGACCCGATAATAATCATCATCATCACACTGTGAGTTCAATTTTATTAGTGGGTTTAGTTCATCGGCATTCAAGCAACAATAGCCCTAACATCAATCGGGCTATTGTTGCCTGAATCAATCAATTGATAATCTAGGGTTCATCGTGTTTGTATTTGGGGATAAGGCTTCTGTGTCTTCGTGTATTTAATAATTATAAACCCAGATTCATCACAACCACCGGCCTAGGCCAAGTGGTTGTGACTCTGGTTTGCTACAAGGGTCACCCGGGTTCGAGTCCCGGCTCTGACCGGCTTTTTACACCTTTTTCCTTTCTTTTCTTTTTTAAACATTAATTAATTATATATATATATTAAATCCTTTAAATCTTTTAAAATTCTTTTTAAATACCTAAACACTTTTATAAACTCTATAAAAATTATTATTTGTTAATCTGATATAAAAGATTTATTTACAATTTTTATTTTTCAGAAATTCTTTTATTTAATATTTATAATAATTAAATCATTTTTATACTATTATAATTATAAAAATCCATTATTATATCAAAACAGTTTATTTAAATTCCACAAAAATTATCCTAACTTTTTATAAAGTTAAACTTTACTGAAATAATTTTTAATTCAGTAAAATCATTTATTTATTATTTTTAATCAATTTTTGTAAGATTTAATCATATTTAATTCATAATAAATCCAATTTTCATCATTTTTGCACCAAAATTTTATACAAATTAATTTTAATCATTTAGAACAGGAATATGATTTTTAAAATAAGATTTCTTTAATTTTAGTATTTTTGAATATTAAAGTTAATAATTAACTATTTACAAATAAATAGATTTAAAAATCTATTTAAAATAAATAATTTTATAAAAATTATTTTATTGCTTCAAACACTTTATTGTACTCATTCAAAATTCAAACTTTATAAAAAGACTATTTTTCATTAATTATCCAATTTTCTTTATTAAATTAACATTTTTAAATTAAAATTAACAATTGATTATCCCCAAATCGAAACCCTAGGATACACATATTAGTTACATAGACTTAGACTTATTATATATTACCTCATTATAGGGTAATATTTGGCATCACTTTGGGCAACACAATTATCATATCTTTCAAACAAGTTAACATTTGCTAAGGTGAGTTTTACATAGCCCCTTTTATCACCACTTTTTGGGGTGAAACATGTTATAACACTTTTTATTGCAATTCAATCATCAATGTGTTTATGTGTTTTCTATGTTGCATATTGTCTTGAACATGATTAGAGTAAGCACATTCTAGCATAATCATTAACATTGATCAGCCGACGGTATACATTGATAGATCTATTGGACTGACAATCCCACCCGGATACGTGCCTCCTACAAAGGTTACGTGGGTGTTTGTTATCGCATAACATTATTCATTGGGACCATAAGTGTATGGTATGTATCATTTTATAACAGTCAGCAGGGTTGATTATGCGCTCGATTTATTTCTAATATGTTTCTCACATATGGGCTAGATTAACATGACACATGAATTGCATAACATTTTTTTTTTTTATCATCAAAAACCTATGTAATTCTCACCAACTTATGTTGACCCAAAATACTTTCAAAATTAACATGTTTCAGGTAACAATGAAGCTGAGGCTTGAGTTAGCATGAGGATTTATCTTGAAGTTATTTGAAGTTTTTGAAGTTATTATTTGGATGTTATGTATTTGAATTCTTAGACATTTTTCACATTTTGGATATTATGTTTGAATAAATTATTTAAAATTTATATTA
Source organism: Ambrosia trifida (assembly GCA_028751855.1). NCBI lineage: Eukaryota > Viridiplantae > Streptophyta > Magnoliopsida > Asterales > Asteraceae > Ambrosia > Ambrosia trifida. The sequence continues at coordinate 62,656,609 of CM054131.1, forward strand.
TACCATGTGCTACTGAAAACAATCATCAATACGTGGCACCCCGATGTTTCCGCCATCGGTTGGGGTGTTACATCTGATGTGGAAGACTTTATTTTTCGTAAATATTTTTTTAAGAAAATACAAAAAAAATTAATTACAAAAAAGGGGGTTGTACAAAAACAAAAGTTTAGGGGGAGTATGAAAATATAGTCTCGGCCATGAGATGTGATTAATGCAAATAATCCTGATCTTATATGGGAAATGATAGGAACTAACTTGTCTATGTCTGCACATGAATAGGATCTGAAGGACGTTACAACTACAAGTCAATGATGTGTAGGTAGGTTCAGCCTTCAAGTTGAGTAAACTGCTATAAGGTGAATAATAATAAATGTACACGAAAAGCTAGATTCCCACTGTGTTTTAGGTCTGCACAAGCTGAGTCCGGTCATACATAGGTTGAGAGATTAAAAGACACAGAAATTTTTGTGCGTATATATTCAAAAGACACCTAAGAGTGCAGGCTACCAATGCGGGGTCAACAAATTAAGTGAGCACCAAAAGACACGCAATGTTAGTGACGTGCAAATATATATTAATAGCTCAACAATCAGATGATCAATTTCTCTGCTTATGGAAATGTAAGACCCTAACCCGTAAACATGAGATTTGTCATTTAAATTTCCGAGTTTAGGCCATAACTAAAATCACTCCCGCTTAAAACTTTGGTAACTACAAAAACATAACTCATTGAATCCCACCAATTTTTGTTTTACATTTTATCTACTAAAAACTTATATTACAGTTTGCGTTTTAAACGGGACGGTCTATTGCGGAAGCCTTTTAAGTGTTCGGGTGTGCTCGGTTCTCCTCGTGACTTGATCCTCACTCCAGAACATCCAACGAATATATACCTAGCACCATGTCACAAGAATGGTTAGTGGGATTGATAATAATGCATTTAGATTGGTGGAAGTGTCAAAACACCTCAAAACGAAACGATCAATTTTGAATGACAAAATGAAAATTTAGGAGTTTACACGCGCCGTAAGCTACGGCTCTGAAGCTTGTTTTTAGCTTTAGCCTTCATTTCCTTGCTTATTTTCCCCGATCTTTGGGTGTTTTTAAATCATGTTCAAGCCTCTTCTTAAAGGCATTTGGGGTCTTGTTTAATGAGACTTAGTGAGTTATTTGAAAGCTTCTAAGCCCTCTCGGACTTAGTTTGATTACAATCCCATGATTTAACTATGGTTTTAGACATACTTGGCGCCAAGGCGCGCATTAAGCTTAGTTAGAATAATACTTACCGAATTGGCCTTCACACCTTTTAGGGGATGTTTTCGAATTCAATTTACTTTGCCCAAAGGCTTTTAACTAACTACTGACTTACCGGGTGGTGTTGACCCATACCTTGCATCCATTGTGATTACTTAGGCATTGAGTGCCCAATTTTCGAGTGTTCTCCTGCATACATTCTAGATTGAACACATTAGTCTCTTGAGACTCAATGGTGATACATTTACCATTGGACCCGTTAACCATGAGATTCCTAAAGCTTAAAATACCGGCTTTGAATGTCGGGTTCGAATGATGAGAAAATCACCATTTGACCCATTAAGGCTAACACTATGTTATCCGAGTTTTTATCTATGATTCAAGTGACAACAACACTTGACACGTTTACCAAAATGTCTAACTACTTCATTCCATTGATTTCATTTATTCATTGTAATTAAGACATCATTTTCCACATATCCTTACTAATTGACCCGTTTGATGGATTTCACCATTCGGTCACATCTTATTGTTTGATTTAATACCATAAATCTTATTTTGATACGAATTCACATAAATCGACCCAATTAAGGGATTTCACCTCTTTGGGGCTTACCTTTATTACACATATAAGATTAAAACCAATGTATACAACACTTAAGCCATATTTATAATCTAATAATGTAAGTAAAACTTACCTTGTATTCACCTCATTTCCTTGCACTTAACGCTTGTATTTGCTTGACCCGTTTGCTTGTTGATCCATCCTTTCCAAGCTCGCACCTAGCTTGACAAGATTAACCTTCACTATACTCATAAGATTGATCAAGTTAGTCATTATTTCCAATAACTAACACATCTCATGAGTTTATTCACACCATTTCATCTAGGTTTGAGTTTGGGTCAGTTTGACTCCTAAAAGTCAAACTGTCCATAAACATATTCATGTAAACTAGCTTAGTCAATGATGCACACAAGTACTAAGCTTTCATTCCATATACCCATCTCATCCTAAACAACATTTAGTGTTAAGGAATTGGGTATCTAGACAATCACATGTGTTAAGTTTATAAAACACCTTATTTTCCCTACTGCACTTTTTGCGCAGCAGCTGTTCGGGTTGCTTTTACCCATTCTAAACCCCATAATCTGATTTCGACTTTCAAATACAAAATGTGATATGTTCAAAGAGCTTTCCAGGCATATAAAGAACGCCTACTAATGATTTTTCTATGATTTTATTTGAATATTTGAAGATCAGGCAGAAACATATTATGTGCAGCGATTTCCTTTCAGCTGCTGTAATTGCCCATTTTGACCCATTTAAATTCCGAATTAGCTGAACACGTTCAAAGATGGATTGTTCTTCGTTGAAAGACCTTTCTAGGCGTATAAAGAACACCTCCTAACGATTTTTCTATGATTTTATATGTATATTTAAATATCAGGTTAGAAACATATTATGTGCAGCGATTTCCTTTTCAGCTGCTGTAATTGCCCATTTTGACCCATTTAAAGTCCGAATTAGTTGAACATGTTCAAAGATGGATTGTTCTTCGTTGAAAGACCTTTCTAGGCGTTTAAAGAACACCTCCAAACGATTTTTCTATAATTTTATATGAATATTTAAAGATCAGGTTAGAAACATATTTTTGACCAAACAACTTTGCTGTCAAAACTGAAATGTTAACTTTAGATGCTGTTTTGACCAACTACAACTCAGAATCAGCTCCTTATGACTAAATATGAAATGTAATATGTGCAACAAGCTTTTCAACGATATAAGGCCCGTCTTCTAACCCCTAATAACGAATGGGATACAGCCTTTACAAGATGGTCACCTAGGGCTGTCAAGAGTAACGGATTTCATACAATTTTGCACTATTTGACCCAATTCAAGTTTCATGTAGTCATTTTATCAAACACCTTATATGCACCATTTTTGCAAGTGAATTCTAAGCTTCATAGGTTACATGGAACGTGTCCATATGGTTAATTGTCTAACAACAAAGGTTCAATTACCTCATTCAAGCATTTTATCAAACACTTGGTGTGCACTCACCAATTCAATTGATTTTCATGAGTTTTAAGTTAGCCAAAGCATACCCATTTAGCTAAACATCACCATATCATGTTATCTAGACACCATAGTCTAATTTCTCATTATAATAACTCCTAAGAGTTATCACAACTACTAACCTTATGTAGTATTCACCAAGAGGTATAAACCCAAATTTTCACATATTACATATTCATATGAACATAGCAAGAACACATGTAAAGTGCTATTTATACTCAAAATTAAACATGTTTAGGGCTCCCTAAGGTTAGGGAAACCTCCATCAACATACACATTCACGTTTTTATAAAACCCTAATTTTTCACCATGATCAAAAACGGATTTAACATCAAATTGTACCAAATAAATGATACCTTTTGTGTAATAAGCTTGGATAATCCGGATTTTAGCTCATGCATCGAAACCCCTTTGATTTGGCTTGGATTTGAGCTTGAATTTGAGTGTTTAGGGTTTTGGTTGTTGGAGGAGATGATCTCCTGATCATCATACGACACACACACACTTTGTGTGTGTTTTTATTGTTTTATTATTATTAATAAAACTCACTTTGTCATTTGGCAACAATGGTCCCTCAAGTTTTGGTCTCGGGTTGCTTTTAGATTATAACATTAACTAGATTAGTATCTTGTAGTGGGTTTTAGTCTCGTTTTTATCCATTGACTAAAACATCCACCGCTAAATTCGCTTTCGATACTTTATCAATTACGCCTAATGGCGTATTTAGGTGAAACAAGATTTCGGGGTGTTACAGGAGACATAGACCTGAAGCTCTCATCATCTGACTGAAATAATGATCATCTTCTCTACTTATGGAAACATAGACCTGGAGCTCTCATCATTATATCTCGATAAACCTTGAGGATTGGTAGGCTTATACCTAGCACAAGTGGGGTCCACAAAATTTTCATCAATATTACCAAAAACATGATAATCTCATCACCAAACGAATGTTGAAGACGAGAGGCATGGGCTTAAGAGGACAAACATACCAACAATCGTTCTTGGGTTGTAGCTATCCTCAAGAAAGTTGAAACGTGGCTTGGCTTTTCAAGTTAGTGTGATCCCATATCTGATCCCTTCTATATCTCGAAGGTTGATGGTTGTTTAAAAAAAAAGGATTAAAGAAATCCAAAAAAAAAAATCTTTATTTGTGTACAGTTGTTTTTAAGTCTTCCATGTCACATCATTTGTGTCTCAAGCCATTTGAGATACTTACCTGATTGCACACCACAGATGTATACGGTTTTGTCTGTATGTTGAATTTGTCTAAAGAAAATTCGGAGTTGTGTTTGTGATTGTGGATAGGTTTCTTGGACTACTTGCTGCAATGATGGCCGATCATCAGTTGAGCAAGATACCATACCAAAGCACCTGTTTCCTCAAGTTTGCAGAAGACACTAAGATAGGAATCCTCCTCCTACGTCTTTTAAACCACTCAAGCTACCGAGAGTTGAAAAAGTTTGTTCTTGATTGTCAAAGATGATGCATGCAAAAATGGGGAGATTGTGAAATAAGAGTACTCAAGGAACAAAGTGACAATAACACCTTCAGAAAAGAAAATTTGGAAAGCATCCGTCTAGGGGGAGTATTGTTGGGTACTAAATTTGAAACTGAAGCTTTGCCAAATTACAAGACAAAGTACGTAGAGATTGACGATTCTGAAGATGATACAAGAGTTTGATAACATTAGACTAAGGGGGAGATTGTTGGGTCTAAAATTGGTAGTCTAATGTTATCAACAAAGTCAAAGTCAACAAGTCAACGTTTAGCCAAAGAAAGTCAAATTCGAACGAGTCGCAGTCAACACATAAGGCGAGTCGAGAAATCAGGATAATAGATCGACGAGTGAAGCTCAAGTTATGATCAAGAAATGCGCTATGGATAATAAATATATTTTTTTAGACAAAATATATTTATTACTTTAAATAATGGTTTTCTTGTTTAGTGAGAGTTTTAGTATTTTGTTAACCCTAGGGACCTAAGTGTAATTAGGCTAAGTGTGTTTGGGTTATAAATAGATAAGGATTAAGGTTTTATTGTGAACACATATGCTAGAGATTTTGAGGGGCTTTATTTTATTCATCTTATACAAATCATATAGTGGGTTTTTATTGATTATTTTGTGTGTGTTCATCTTTATATCTTCAACTTAATCAGATTCAAGCTCCAAATCGATCCTACAAAGGGTCCCATCGAAGGACGTGGGCCAATCTAAAGGTGTTGCAAGGAATAGTACGGCTTATTGTGATGTACCCATTTAAAATATTCAGAAGATATACTTATGAGTTTCAGTTTTTAATAACATATATTTTATACATCGTTGTTTTCTACTTCATCATAACGAATAACCAACAAACACGATGCACGAGGGGCAAAACAGATGCACCCGCCGCAACGCGCGGACATTCCTACTAGTTTTATATTTTGCAGGTGTTCATAGACGTTGGAGTGTAAACGCGCAACTTTGATTATGTCAAGAACACCCGAATCGAGAGCACGGATTTATACTACTATATAATAATAATAATAATAATAATAATAATAATAATAATAATAATAATAATAATAATAATAATAATAATAAAATTCGTGACTTATGTCACCTTTCATGGCCCACCACAACCCAAAAGAAAATAAATGGATTTTGAGGGATTCAATAAACTAGTGGTTTTAAGCATCGCGCGTTGCGCGAGTGCAAGGGTGGTTCCATTCAGTTGTTAAACATGCTCCCACACATAGTATGTAATAGGGTGAAACGGGAAATAAGTTGGAAGTTGCACCAACATAAGCAGTAGGATCAGGGTCGTCAATCCGTGCAGCTATTAACCTTATCAGCCCTAAAATAAGAATAACCAGTTGTGAAAATAAAAAAAAATAAACCTTTTAAATTCGCCACACAACAGGTGAAGCATGATTAATAAACACAACAAAAACAATCATCGAATGCATACGAAAAAGAAAAACAGAAACAATAATGAATGGCGCTACTAAGCGCCACACTTTTCTTGTCTAATAAGTACCTATCGAGCATCCCCTAATACACACAAAAAAAGTAAAAGTTACAACTCCATTGCTTTAGGCGTGTTACTCCTTCCAAGACCAAGTTGAGCACTAAAATGCTTACCAACATATAGAGTTCTCCACTTTCTGTAATTAGAAGCATTTCAAATTCTTACAAACTTATAAGTACACAAATTTCAATTCATTTATAGAAAAATACCAAAAATAAGTAAATTAAATAAGCTTCTGCACAGAATGATCATCCATGTAAGAATAACCAAGAAAAGTGGTAATTTACACCTTTATAAACAACGCACTACCAATTACCACCCACATATTCAACCCAATCTAAGCTAACCAACGTTATGTCCAGCGTAAAGACTACCGTAAGAAGTGGATTTGTGAACCACGGTTATTGCACCGACATGCAGGTCCAGGTCTAGATGCTCGACCACGACCATGGCTGCCAAACTTCTTGTTGTTCTTAATTAGGTCGTCAAGCTACATGTCAAAATAATTCTCTATTAAATCTATCATTTAATTGGACGTGCAAACCTCTAATAGCCAACTTTCTACTTATCATGTGTCAAATATAAATGTTCTTTTCATAGTGTGTAGATCCGATGATTTCAACAAGATAACCACTTTGAACCTCCAATATTGATGGTTAGTAAAGCCACCTCAATACACCACTCCCTGTAATTAAACTACAAGTGTTTTCGATTTCACAGAAAACTTTGTTTCGTTTTGTTTTTGTTTGGTTACCCTGGCCTAATCATGCATACTAATCTTCACATGCTAAGTTAGCTAATGTTTTTAAGTTACTTATGGTTGAATTTGAATTTTTGTCCAATCTTGCTAAAATAGAACCAACTTTATAGGTTTTGAAATCATTCAGTTTTGTAACATAGTTTTATCTCAAATTATGCATTTTATTACTGCATTCTTGCTTTCATTGTGTATCAAAGGAAAAATATAACAACATGAAATTACCAATAGTGATATGGCATGCATTCTCTTTCATCCTTGAGAGCAATGGAAACTCCATCCTGAACTGAAATAGGTTCGCCTGCATACATCATCAGAAATATCGAAATTCTTATGGGCTCAAAAGCTCAGTGCCCAAGCAACAAATCCAAAAATTTATACGGTGATAAGGTCATAAGCTTCGTAGCGACGCTTGCCTGGAACGCATGAACCGGTTCAATATTAGAAGGTTGAAGAACTCTCATCACATTATTATTCAGTTGAAACGTACGAAATCATTTTAAACATATATTAGATCAATTAATTTACCAACAACAACCATAGTCATAATAGATAAAAAAAACAACAGTCATGCATCAAATGTTAACCTTAATATACGAAGTTAAAAAATAAGGATCCCCATCATCATTAAGTTCCAACTTCCCTAATTCCATCTAGGGGATGATTATTTACCTGAGACATAAATCGGACGTCACCAGCATCGACCCCTTTGTTACCGGAGATCACCTCGTATTCCTACAACCATCACCACAGGTGTCCGATCGAACCACCACTAATAGAAAATACCAAGTACCGCCGATAACGGAAGGTAGTAATCTGGTGACTATGGTGATGTCGTCGTTGGAGAAAGGGCGGTGGATCGAGGAGGGCGGAATGGGAGACGAGGGAGGAGAGGTAGGTATGAAGGGTGTTAATGGAAGAGTAACGGTGTTGTGGTGATGCCGTGTTGTGGCAGTGTCGTTGGTGGAGGTTGTGTTTGTTAGGGATTGTAAATGAAGAAAGGGGAGCATAACAGAAGAGAGGAAAAACAGAGAGGAAATAGGTGTAAAATACGACGGCGCATTTTAGAAACCTACCACTATTCAAATCACAGCTCTATAAATATATAGTTAATTGAAAAAAAGAGAGAGGCGACGATATTTTTGAAGGAGCTGCATATTATTATTCCTGGAAGATTAGGAAGGCAGCGACAATATTATAAAAAGAGGAGGGATCGACTGCAGCACTAACAGACAAAGGTGGAGTGGATCAATTGGTGTGGAGATCAAGGGTCAAAGTATTGGTGTGAGCACAGGTCAGTATTTATTATTTATCCATTCAAACCCGTTGTGAACACTATAAATTTGACTTGCTTTTATTGTTTTGATTTTATCATGACTTTTAGAGGCTAAACCTTTTATTACTACCTAGGTTTTGATGAATACTCATGATTGAATGATTGTTTTTATGGTTTTTGGAACTTTGACTATGGATTAATGATTTTGTAAAGACTTTGATTATTTTTTATCTAGTGTATATGCATATCTAGTTTTGTTCAATTAATAATTATTTACTCCACATGCGTTTTCGTGAATGTCTTTCATGTATGAATGTGTGTTAGGTTGTGGACTGTGTGTTAACAATTAGTTTATGGTAAATTGCTAGTGTTTTCCATAGGAGTGGTTTTTGTTGACTGGGTAGTTCTAGGTGTTCTTTCAATTCTAATAGTTGTAAGGTGTGGGATTGTCGATATGTCTAGGGTGTTAAATTGCTAGATCTAGATGCTTTGTAAGAAGATCTTCCTAGTTTCCTTACCACTTCTTGCTTATCGTGTTAGATCAGGTTTTCTATAGTTACCCCTTGCACTCTTTGTGTAGTGAGGCTTTTGTAGATGCAAAAGTGCGACTAATGCTTCGGATTGAATAACACATATGTTTTGGTTATTATCGTTGGTGCGAAGGAGAGAATTCGTTGGTGCGAAGGAAGCTTTTTGTAGGTACGAATGTAGAAGAAAGGTGCGAAGGAAGTGACATGGACGAATGAGATTTTTAGTTTATTGTATAACTTGGTTCGACCAGATGATGGGCGAATGTGCAGTCTATAAATAGACAAGTTTGATTTTGAATGTAACTTTTGGTCATTATTATTCCCTCCACTTTCAGAAACTCTCTCTAGTGTTTTGTTTAACTCGTTTATCGTTCATACCTTGATTGTAACTATATTTCAACGTGTAATCGAGTGATTAATTAATGAAAAACCTTTGAAAATGATGATCTGTGTGTTTTAATCTGTTTGACTATTATTTTGTGATAGTTTTAGGGTTTCCGCACCTAAAACTAACTTGTTTGATCATTCTTTGTTGTTTATCGATCCTTTCACGCACATACAAAGTGGTATCAGAGCCATTCTGGATCAAACAACCACAAATTAATAGTTTCTCAGTTGATTTGGACCCAATTTTGGTCAAAAAGTTTCTGTTTTCAATGAACAAACTGATGTGATAAGATTTTGATTGATTACAACTTGATTTCGAGGTTAAATTGGATAATTCTCTTCATTAAAGTTGTTCCAAATCAATTCTGATTCAAAACCTGATTTAGATCATCAAAATCCATCAACATTTGATAAACATGATCAAAATTAACGGATTTTCAAAGAATAACCGTTTTTTAAATATCAAGGGTCGAAAGAGAGAGTTTGGTCGAAAGTGGAATTTCTTTGGGTCGAACGAGGGATTTTGTGGTCGAAGGAGGTGTTATAGTGGTCGAAAGAAGACTTTGATTGCTTATTTTGTTCATTCGCCCAGTTGTATCACCTTCGCCTGATCGAACGGTCGAAGGAGCAGGAGAACGGTCGAAAGAGAGACAAAAGTGGTCGAAGGAGATTTTGTTATTTTAGTCCACATTCGTATCAATCAAAAACAGTCAAAGGAGAACTTTATTTCTCATTCGCACGTTCGACTGTACGAAGGAGCATCCTGTTTTAAAACTTTTTTAATCTTTTCGTGTTTAATCGTTTGCAGGACAAGATATGGAACTTCCCAACAACGCCTAGACCTACTCAAGCACCACAACAGCAGACAACACAAGATCCGTGGTCCGTTGCAGCCCAGAAGACTAGTCAACCATCACAGCCAATCAATTATATGGCAATGACTAGTTCGGCTCCTCAACAAGTTGTTCAACCATTACAACAACCAATTGACAACTATTGGGGAGTCGCAGCAGCAGCAGTTCATTCGCAAACGACCAACGCCATATCCACTCTTATTCATGATCTATCTTTTGGAAGCGGCAATCGTCCACCAAAGCTAATGGACATGAAGGAGTACAATACTTGGAAGACGAAGTTCAAGATCCATGTTGAGGGACAAGGACTTGAGGGAGCCGAGGCATGGCAAATGATAGTGAAGGGTTACGTTGCTCCTATTCTGGAGAATACTGGAGAACCGATACCTTTGAAGAATTTGGCGGATGATGAGAAGAAAAGGTTTGCAATAGAGAAGAAGGCATTCTCTCAGCTATCCCAGGCGATCAACACTGATCTATTGCATCAGTTTGGCTCGTGTACAACATCCAAACAATTATGGGATATGCTGAGAAATCGACATGATGGTAATGAAAAGACAAGGAAGCTGAGGATGGAAGAGCTTCGGAAGGAATTCGAAAACTTCAGTTACATGGGCAATGAGACCCTAAAAGAGTTAGTTCCACGGTATTGCCATTTGCTCACTGAATTGTCGAGCTATGAGATCAGCATACCAATGTCAGAGTTAGTAGATAAATTTGCTGATGCTTTGCCACCCTACTGGAACCAACACATTGAAGTGTTGAAGGAGAAGGATGCATACCAGTATTGGACTATTAAGGAGTTCATTCAAAAGCTGGAAAACAAAGAGATGGAGGAGAAGAGAAAAGCTAAGAGAGCTCAGATTCCACAGAATCCTGATCTATATGTGAGTGGTACATCTAACTCTCTTTCTGCTTCAAGCACCACTTCTAATGTTGCTCCTCACATAGCATGTGTATCCAATGTTGTTGAACCAACAAAAGCACCCATCAACTACCTTGCCCAAACTTCATCCTACACACCATCATACACACAACAACCTTATCAAACACCAAACTTTATTCCACCGTTTTCACCATTACAACAAGCCGCATGTTACACATCAAGTCAACCTCAACAACAACAACAATATCCTCCTCACATGAATCAGATGCAGATTACTCAAGCACAATCAAGTCAAAACCCGATTGTGTTAGAGACATCGAATCTTAACAATGTGACTGTTGAAATTGCTCAACAGCATGTTGCTCTTGTATCTGCTATGGTTGCTTCTTACAACGGTTTGGTTGCGAGTCAAATTGGAAATAACAATCTCACCAATGAGGACTACGCTCAAATCGACAAAGAGGAGATGGAGCTTATGGACATTCAGTGGGCTTTTGCAAGTATTATGAGGAGAGCCACTGACTTTATTCAGAAGACTGGCAGAACTGACCTCTCAACTTCTCCCAACACCACATACGGATTCAACAAAGCAAAAGTTACATGCTTTAGTTGTGGAGAGAAGGGTCACTTTAAAAGAGAGTGCACACAGCCAGCATAGCAAGGTAATCGAAACCCATTCAATTCAACATACCAAAACAGACAAAACCAAAATCAAAATCAAGTGTCATACAACAGTCCTAACATCTCAAGCTTTCAACCACAAAACAATTATCAGAACCGTCAACAAAATACCAACACTAGACAACCCACAACTCAAAACCAACCTCAACAAAATCCAAACCGAACTATTGTTCCTATCTCTACACCTAACACACAAAACCAAAACCAAACTGACAATCAAAACCAAGCACTTGTGATCCAAAAGGATGAAGGTTTTGATTGGACGGATATGCAATTGGGGGTGGAGGAGATTACTGCTGGGAACATGGCTTGTGTGGCACAGCAGATGAGTTTGGATGAGAATGAGGAGATTGAAGAGGAGGTTGTGATTGAAAAAGTGTCAGAGTTGAAAATTGAGGAAGTAAATGAGGATGTGATTGTTGAGAGTGAAGACAAGAAATCGGGGATGATTCTTGATTCTGTCACGGATGTTGGAGACCAATACGATTCAGCTTACTCGGATATGGAGAGTGAATCTGATTCAGAGGCTAGTGTGAATTCACTAGATGATGACATTGACCAACTGCTAGCTGAAGCTGATTTCCTGATGACCTGCAAGTCATGTATGGTGGATGATGCGTGCACCAAGATTGACTACTCCAAATTCTTCGCAGGGAAGGAAGCTCACTTCGATTTGATGGCCATGACAGAACCTCCTAAACCGGTAAGTTCTGAATCTCAATCTCAAGTGTGTGTTAAATGTGATAAATGTGCTGATTTTGAAAAACTGACAGATGAAAATAAGCTTCTCAAGGTTCAACTTGAGAGTGCGAAAATCAACTGTCAGATTTATCAAAAAGATTTAAAAGATTTCAACAAAGTTCTTGATGGTTATAAAAAGGATGTGTCTGAACTTAAAAAGACATTGTCAATTAAACAACTTGCCAAGCACCACAACAGCAGACAACACAAGATCCGTGGTCCGTTGCAGCCCAGAAGACTAGTCAACCATCACAGCCAATCAATTATATGGCAATGACTAGTTCGGCTCCTCAACAAGTTGTTCAACCATTACAACAACCAATTGACAACTATTGGGGAGTCGCAGCAGCAGCAGTTCATTCGCAAACGACCAAACTGACAATCAAAACCAAGCACTTGTGATCCAAAAGGATGAAGGTTTTGATTGGACGGATATGCAATTGGGGGTGGAGGAGATTACTGCTGGGAACATGGCTTGTGTGGCACAGCAGATGAGTTTGGATGAGAATGAGGAGATTGAAGAGGAGGTTGTGATTGAAAAAGTGTCGGAGTTGAAAATTGAGGAAGTAAATGAGGATGTGATTGTTGAGAGTGAAGACAAGAAATCGGGGATGATTCTTGATTCTGTCACGGATGTTGGAGACCAATACGATTCAGCTTACTCGGATATGGAGAGTGAATCTGATTCAGAGGCTAGTGTGAATTCACTAGATGATGACATTGACCAACTGCTAGCTGAAGCTGATTTCCTGATGACCCGCAAGTCATGTATGGTGGATGATGCGTGCACCAAGATTGACTACTCCAAATTCTTCGCAGGGAAGGAAGCTCACTTCGCTTTGATGGCCATGACAGAACCTCCTAAACCGGTAAGTTCTGAATCTCAATCTCAAGTGTGTGTTAAATGTGATAAATGTGCTGATTTTGAAAAACTGACAGATGAAAATAAGCTTCTCAAGGTTCAACTTGAGAGTGCGAAAATCAACTGTCAGATTTATCAAAAAGATTTAAAAGATTTCAACAAAGTTCTTGATGGTTATAAAAAGGATGTGTCTGAACTTAAAAAGACATTGTCAATTAAACAACTTGCCATTAATAATTACATCAATGAAATGGAAAACACTAAATTGGAAATGGCAACCATCAAGTGCTTTGCTGAAAAAGTAAACAAAAAGTTAGAGAGTTACAAGCACATAGCATATGTAGTTGACCATATCATAGAAGAACCCTCCCAGTCGAATAGTGCAAACTATAAGTCGGTCCCATCTCCGGTATTGTTTGAGAATCACACCTTACATGCAATACCACCGGAGACTTTAGTCAATTGTGACTCCACATCAGAAAACGAGCCTAACACTTCCAGTGTTGGGGATCCGTATTCTGATGTGAGACCAGTACTGGGAAATAATGAGGGTGTGGTCGCTGCTGATGATTCAGATGAAATAGATGAACCATCTGAGACGATTGAAAATGAAAGTGATATCCTTGATGAAAATCATATAATCACTACTAAGCCAGTCTCACCGTCTCAGATCATTCATCCAATGGCAAATGCTCATCGTAAGAATGTGGTAAAGAAAAATGAAAAGTCTGTTGGTAAGTGTTTTGAAAAGAAAGAGGTAAAGAAAATTGAGAAACATGTTGTTAAACCGGTAGAAAAGAAAAATGAAACTAAATCTGAGAAAAATGTGGTGAAACCGGTTGAAAAGAAAAATGAGCTTAAAACTGAGAAAACCAATGAAATGAGCAACGAATCGTGTGACAAACCTGTCAAAATCTTTTATCGGATGCAAGGCTCCGATAAGATTTTATCCGATGATGAATATCCGATTAAGTTTGTCAATTATTCAAAAATCGAAAAGATCTGGCAGGAAGTACGATTTGGTTTCCAAAATTTGAATGAACCAATGACATTCCTCAAGAAATTTTAGATAAAATTTATTCGGATAAAGATGCCAAGGTCAATGTCACACAATTTGTTTTGCCTGTTGATAAAGCAAACAGTTTTATTGAACTGACTTACTCGAAGGAACCAGCTCCTGAGAGTTCAAGGAAACAATGCATGGTCGATCGATATCCCATTGCTAGCTTTTCCAAGTCGCCGATTAAAGAAAACTATGAGGAATACTGTGCGTGTTATAAGTGCGGGGAACGGGGACATTTACTTGCCGCCTGCCCGTACGTACGACACAAAAGGCACGAGGTGGAGATGAGGCAATATCATGATTATCCGGTTGACAACTACGGTTATCCACAAAGACGGTATTACCCTCAGCAAGAATCTTATAATAATCAAAACCATTTTTACAACAAGAGGGAAAACCGTCCGATGACGTATGATAAACGCAACCGGATGACCACTGATAAATCTGCTAAGAAACCTGTGATGAACTCAACTGCTGATAACAAAAAGGTTGCTCCTAAACCTAATGGAAAACAAGCAGTTGGACCTGTCTCTGTTAAATCAGAGAAGGTAACCAAGAAGGTTACATTTAAAGATGAAGTAAAGAAACCGACTGAGACTTCAAAATCTCAGATACGGATCTTGAAAAGATCTGAGCAATCTTGGTCATCTAAGGAATCTGAAGGAGCATCTACTTCACAGAATGAGAAGAGTGAGAAAAAGAAAATTGTGAGTGAAAAGAAAGGGGTTGAGTTAACCCAAGATGTTTGTGAATTGAAAGACTCTTTGAAACAACCCGTTCAAAGACCCAAGACCAAACAGGCTTGGGTCCCCCGAAAGATCTAACTGCTTTACTTTATATGTGCAGGGAGCACCAGCTGGCCCTGTTAGCAGCCTATGGATTGTTGACAGTGGAGCTTCTGGTCACATGACAGGGGACCTCACGCTACTCTTTGATATCAAAAACATTAACGGAGATTATGTGGCATTTGTTGGTAATAAGGGAGGCTACATTACGATGGAGGGTAGTGTAAGCAATGGGGTCGTGACATTTGAGCGGATATCATACGTGAAACAGATAGATTACAATCTGCTCAGTGTTAGTCAAATTTGTGATAAACAATTTTCTGTGTATTTTGATGACAAATCCTGCTACATCTTGAAACCTGGGTTTGAGCTTCCGAAAGAGTGGGTGATGCTGAAGGCACCGAGAGTAAACAACCTGTATATTCTCGATATGTCCAAAGCAATGACCACCCATGGCCAAGTCACGTGTTTCCTCTCTAAGGCTACAGAAAAAGAATCCATTATGTGGCATAGGAGAATGGGACACATCCATTTGCGAAAGATGAACCAGTTAGTGAAGAATGAACTTGTCACGGGAGTTAATGTGAAACACTTCCATTTGAATGACAAGTGTGTTAGTTGCAAAAAGGGAAAGCAGCACAAACAATCCCATAGACCAAAGAAAGTCAATTCCGTTGAATTGCCGCTTGAGCGTTTGCATATGGACTTATTCGGTCCAGTCAGATGTAAAAGTCATGCCGGGGAGTTGTAATGTCTTGTGGTGACTGATGATTATTCAAGATTTTCATGGGTAATGTGCTTGCATCAGAAAAGCGACACTTTTGATAACCTGAAGGTTCTGTTTACACGTCTGGAAAATATATATGGTCTGAAGATCAAACGAATCCGGAGTGACAATGGGACGGAGTTCAAAAACGCTCAGATGGAGGATCTTTTTGCAAACAAAGGAATTCATCATGAATATAGCGCTCCGTATACACCCCAGTAGAACGGTGTCGCAGAGAGAAAGAACAGGACTCTAATAGAGACGGCGAGAACTATGCTTGCGGATTCAAATCTTCCGGTCATGTTCTGGAACGAAGCTATTTACGCGGCATGTTATACTCTTAACCGTGTTTTGACAGTGAAGAAGTTTGGCAAGACTTCTTATGAGCTGTTGAACCGACGCAAGCCGAATCTGGAGTATCTAGAACCATTTGGTGCCCCGTGTACTATGCTGAATCCTTCGGAGAAGTTTGCACCAAAGGCTGAAGAAGGTTATTTTGTTGGATATGCAACCCCATTAAAACGGGTATTCAACAAAAGAACTAGAAAAGTCGAGGAGTGGGCTAACGTCAAAGTTCAAAGATACACACAAAATGTACAGGGTGGAGGACCAGATTGGATGTTTGATTACAAAGACTTCTTTGAATCATTCAATCTAGATAGCATGGTTGAAGAAGCTGTACTTCGCTTATATTACGAGGTCGAAAACGCCGTGACTTCACCGTTAGTGCATCCGATCACGGTAAATCCTCAAGCAGCTTCTAATGATACCACTGCTCCTGTGATGGAAGAAGAGGTGTTCCAAGAGGCTTCCACAACGCTTAATTCATCAGATTCAGAAGATGGAGACGATGATGAAACTAGTGAAGCTATTCTGGACAATGCTACAGTGACACCACCAGTGAACCCAACTAACACTGATTCTTCAACATCGAATGTGGGTAATGATCTGGTTTCTACAGAGAATTTGACAACTCAAACGAGAGTACAAGTACCTGATTATCCGGAATCTCGGATACATCGGATACACCCGCTTGAACAGGTTATTAGTGATCCTGGTAGCAGTGTGATGATAAGAGGGCAGCTGAGAAATGCTCAAGCACCAGAAAATATTGGCAATCTTGCTTTATATGCCAAAATACAGAAATCTGGTTTTCAAATGACTGGTCTTTTGCTTGTTATGTTTCGCAGGTCGAGCCGCGGACATACAAGGATGCTCTTTTGGATGATGCCTGGGTGGAAGCAATGCAGGAGGAGTTATTACAATTCCAGAAACTTGGTGTATGGACATTGACAGATTTGCCCCTGGAAGAAAGAAAATTGGAACCAAATGGGTGTTTAAGTGCAAGAAGGATGACAGAGGAGTCATAGTGCGAAACAAAGCTCGTTTGGTCGTTCAAGGTTTTCATCAGGTTGAAGGAATCGATTACAATGAAATCTATGCACCGGTTGCACGCTTGGAAGCTATCCGAATGTTCCTAGCGTTTGCATCATGGAAGAAATTTAAGGTGTATCAGATGGATGTAAAGAGCGCATTTCTTTACGGTGTGGTCAAAGAGGAAGTTTACGTAGGTCAACCGCTAGGCTTTGAGGACCCTATTCACCGGGATAAGGTTTATGTGTTAAACAAAGCTCTCTACGGGTTGCACCAGGCTCCGAGACAATGGTATGAGGAGCTGAGCACGTATCTTCTCTCGAAAGGATTCAAACGCGGACTGGTAGACTGCACACTGTTCACGAAACGAGCAGGAGATGATTTGCTTCTTGTACAAATTTATGTTGATGATATTATTTTCGGGTCAACTAACGAACTTCTGTGCAGGGAATTTGAACAAGTTATGCAGGAAAAGTTCGAAATTAGCGCAATGGGAGAAATGCAGTTTTTCCTAGGCTTGCAGGTGGAGCAAAGACCAACGGGGATCTTTATTCACCAGACGAAATACGTTTCTGAAGTCTTGATCCAGATGGATGATTCGAAGCCGATGGATACCCCGATACAGCCCAATCACGGGATTGGAGTTAACCTTAAGGGGGAGCTGACTGGTCCATTTACATACAGAGCAATCGTTGGATCTCTGATGTATCTCACAGCGTCTAGACCCGATATAATGTTTGCGACATGTCTTTGTGCGCGATATCAATCAAAGCCGAAACAGAGTCATCTTGCAGCTGTCAAGCGTATCCTTAGATATCTGAAGGGTTGTCCATCGAAAGGACTTTGGTACCCTCATGATGATAATTTTGACCTAATCGCTTTTAGTGATGCAGATTGGGACGGCTGTGACAAAGACAGCAAATCCACAACGGCTGGATGTCAGTTTATGGGGAGCAGGCTCGTGACCTGGCAATGCAAGAAACAAACCGCAGTTGCACTATCCACATGTGAAGCAGAATACGTTTCAGCATCGAGCTGCTGCTCACAGGTTCTTTGGATCCAACAGCAGATGGTGGATTACGATTTGCAATTTCTTAAAACCCCTATTTACTGTGATAATGAGGCCGCAATCGCATTAACAAAAGACTTAGTAAATCACTCAAAGGCTAAACATATCCGGATTAAATATCATTTTATCCGTGATTGTTATGCTAAAGAGTTGATCGATATGGTCAAAATCCACACTGATTACCAACGCGCGGATCTTTTTACCAAAGCTTTTGACAAATCCAGATTTGATTATCTTTTAAAAGCTAATGGTATTAAAGAAAAACAGGACTGATCACCATCTCAGTCTATCACTTTTTAGTTTAAATCTTTACTGCTTTTCAGAAAAATTTCGAAAATCCAAAAACATTGAAAAATTTCAAAATCCATAAAAATTAGAAAATTTCTTTGTTGACTGCTATATCTTCTTCCCTTAGATTAATGCCGTCAGATTTCTGTGAACAAACGATATCTGGGCAGTCACATATTTGAAATGCTCCAGCTTATCCTTGGGAACAGTAAATTCAAAAATCTATAAAAATCAGAAAATTCTAAATTGATTTCCTGGAGTATATAGGGAAATGATAGTACATCAGTGGGGATCTGACACATTCTAAGTAATGTACTGCTATATAGGGCATGTGTTTGAGTCTGTGCGATGTGCTGATAGGCTTCGTAGACCTATTACTGCGTGCCTGATACATACATATCAAACGAATTGTTGTGTGGATGAACTCCTTATGGGCATATGGTCTTAGTACCGTAATTTCGTTTGATAGGGTATCTGTACAAAACTCGGAGGTTTGGGGTCGTTATGTTATTAGTTGTCTGGGGATAGCCTCTCTGATCTTCTGCTGTAAGTCATTACGGACCTAGATCAGATAGGGTGTCTTTATAAAAGAGCTATATGCCAAATCCTAAAGTTACCGAATTGAGGAACTTTCCATGTTATATGATGATCAAAGATTATCTATTACATCGTATTAATCATTGATGCAAATCATGATTAATATCAGTCCTCAACCTGGTATAGTGCATATGTTACTTTGCTGCATTAATTTGCTGACCTGTATACCTCTATGCATTATATCTTGTACATTTACAGACGACGAAAGCATAATCACGCTTTACAATGAGTCTTTGTGCATTTACTTCTTGATACGGGAGTATGTCGTGTGTGTGGGAACCACAGACAATTGCGTTTATACTATAAATATCAGTATCAGTATAAAGCACTGCACAAAAGTCTGCATGTGAGTTTATGTGGATTACAATATCAGTAATTGCCAGATCACACATTATCTTTAATGATAATAATTTCAAAAGGATCAACGATGTGATCAGATTTCTCAAAAACTGATATGATCCCTTTACCGGAAATCCCAAAAACATTTACAGTTTTTCATTTACATTTCTGCATTTTTTTTTCTTTTCGTCAAAAATTACAAAACTCAAAAAGATTTTAGGTGTGTTTTAGCATAAACTTTAGAAAATCCAAAAAGATTTTTCTTTTTCATCTTATTTTTGATAACTGATGGTGGTTGATGTCGATTTTCTAAACCTTGATACACCATTTGAGCTTTGTAACTTTTAAAATGTGAAAACATGATTGTTGGATGCTTAAAAGTTGGAAAATAATTGGACCGGGACTCGTTTTTGAGATTTGGAAAATTTTCAAAAATCCCATTTCTCATTCGCCCATTCGGTTGGTCGAATGTGGGATTTCACATGTTCCTTCGTATGTTTTATATGGGCGAAGGAGAGTGTTCATGAACATTATCTCATTCGAACCCTTTTGCCTCATTCGTACCCTTTCACTAGGGTCGAAGGAGACAAAAGTTTCTCCTTCGTATGTATAGAATGGGCGAAGGAGTGTGTCTATATATACCCATCTGCTCATTCGAACCCATTCCATATTTTTTTCAGATTTTTCATCATAAACTCACCTTGTTGCTCGTTTATTTTAAATCATTCCATTGTGTTCGCCACATCATACTGATCATTTTGCCATCTTATTCACAGGTTATCATCAAGGATTTAAGGATTTAATCCCTGTTTTACATTCCGAGCCCTAACTGTTTAAAACTGATTAAAATCAACATAATTGTATCAATTGATGCTTAGGGTTTATTGTATGTGTGTTTTAGGGGGAGATATAACAAAAACCATGGTTTAAAACTTGACTGTTTGATCAATCAGTGTTTAAACCCTAGTTTTTAAGTGAAAACACAAATACAATACATAATCAATGAATCTGTTAGTTTAGGATTGTTAATCGGCATTATTAGGTTTTGTTTCAATCAAATGAACATGTTCAGAATCACTCAATTTCAAAATTGAAATTTCAAAATTATGAACAGACTCCTTCGACCATTACGAATGGGCGAAGGAGAAGTTAAAACGGTCGAATGAAGAATAAGTGGGCGAATGAAACTTTTATTCAAAATTTATACATTCGTACCATTTACATTTCACATTCGCACCTTGCACATTCTCTTTCGTACCCCCGTTTGGGCGAAAGAGAAAGTTTGTTACCAAAACTTTTCAATTTGAAATTTTGTCGATTTTTAACGTGTGTTTTTGTTTGTTTTGCAGATTTAACGATGTCTGAACAAGAGAAGACAACGGAACAAGCTGGATCATCATCACAGCCTGCCAAACAGTTAGATTTTGAAAATGCGCATAACTGCTGTGCGTATCTTGGAGATGTAAAGAAGCACACAGAGTTCGTTGGCATTATTGATTTTCTGAAGAGATGCAGGGTGATAGATGCCATTGCTACCCTGACGGTTATCTACATGGATATGATAAAAGAATTTTGGTCGAACGCTAAGCTTGACTTCTGGAAGTGCGAATCGTGTTTGACGAGCAAGATTCAAGGACAGAGAGTCATTGTTTGTGAAGAAGATCTGAGGGAAGCGTTGAACTTGAATGATGAGCCGACAGATCCAAAGGAGTTTACTTTTATGGATCAGCGAAAGTGCTTCCTCAGAATGAAATACAATGGACCAATCACTGACGGTTCAATGCATAAGGGAAAATTGTGCCCACAATTCAAATATCTGGCACACGTTTTGATTCACGTATTCGGATCTGCAGCTGGAGGATATGATTTGATGAGGAAGAGCATCAGTTCTATGATGGTTGCTTTAGTATTGAACAAACCGTTCAATGTCTCAGGCATGCTGATGTCTCATTTACTAGAGCCTGTGAACGGCACGAGGAATCTGAAGTTTCTTTTATATCCTCGTTTCCTCCAAATGATATTTGATCACAAGTATAAGGAGCTGAAAAGAGATCCTAAACACATTGTTGTTCAGGAACATATGTCGCTAAATACACTCGCTAGGATGAAAGCATATAAGGGATTGTCAGTGGATGAACGTCCTCCAGTAAGACGTTTATTTGGACACCTAGCTAGAGTTGATTATACAGATCCGGGTGAAGGGCTTGTGAGGAATGTAAACAGTGATTTTGATCCTGATAATCCGTTACATCATGTTGATCCTGATGCTAAACGCAAAAGACAAGTTGTGAATGTCGGCGCAAAGAGTGGGAAGACAAAGAAACAGGAAATAAGGTTAGAGGTTTCTGAACCTGAGAAGAAGAAAAGCACGCAAAGAAGAAACAAGACGATGGCGAAAAAGGGATTACATTTAGTTGATGAAGCATCTATTGATTCAGAAGAGACGCTAGAGGATGAACGTTGGAATTCAGATGCTGAAACGGTAGAGACAACCATGCCCAAGGCCACTGAGGCTGGTGCGTCTGCTAGCCAGAACGTTGAAGATCAAGGGAACAAAAGTCCTATTCCTGTTGATGAAGAAGAGTTGGGTTTGAATGTAGATGAGACGTTTATTGGTTCTCATGTGCAAGCTGCTAGGAAAGAAAAGAAGAAACAGGAGAAGCCGAGTATCAAGAGAAAGAAAGAGATAGAATCGTTGATAGCTGGTAAGAAACTACCACCGGCTACTAGTTCTAAATCACCGGTTATTGCACCAGCTCAAAAGAAGCAAAAGACTGCGATAACATCGAGCACACCACAGACTGAAGAAATGCCTATGGATGAGGTTAATGAGGCATTGGATAACGTGCTCAAGAAGATCAGAAAAGGCAAACTGCCTGATGTTGTTGAACCGCCAAAGAAGACAAAAGTTTCGGTGGACAGTGACATTATGAGTGCTGTGAATCAGAGATTGTCAGAGATGATGAATTTGATCAACAAACAACAAACTGAGATCGAGCAGTTAAAGTCGAATGATAAGAAGATGTTGGAGGTCGTAGTCACATCAGCAGATGATAATGAAACTTTGAAGAAGACTATTAAGAGGTTGAAGAGAGAAAATAAGAAGTTGCTGAAGCACGAGCAACGAAACACCAGGAGAATCATAGTCTTGAAGGAGGAGAACAAACAGTTGAAGAAGAGTAACAAGCATATGGATGATTTGATCAAGAACTTGTACTCTCAAGCTCCTCAACTTCAAGCTGGTGAAGTAGATAAGGAAAGAGAAGAAGAACAGGTTGATTACGAACTATCTGATGAAGAAGAAGATGATGAACTTGATGAAGATGCAGGAAACGATACGAAGAAGAAGAAGAAAGATGATAAGGATGATGGAGGTTCAGATAATGGTTCGAGTGATGGAAACGGCTCTGCTTTTGATGATAGTAGTGATGATGATGATGATGACGCTGATAAGTTAACATATGAGAAGCGTGACTCAGATAAGGGTGGTGAATCGAGCTCTAAGGCTCCTGGAGAGAATGTTGATGATGATATCTTCTGGAATGAGAAACTACAGTCATTGTCTGAAGACGATAAGAACAAGTATCGCTAGATGCTCACTGATCGAGTCTGGACGATCGACATGACTAGTAGATTTCTAGAGATATTTGAATCGAACAATAAACTATTCGAGTTGGAGTTTGATGACCCTGATCTTGAAGATGGGGAAGTTTTTGCGGCAATTTCAAAAGAGATACTTGAGGGTTTAGCAAAGCAAGTAGGAAAGACTTTAGAAGAATTACTTGCTGACAACTTCATTCCTAAGATACCTGAGAAGGAAGCCGGGAATCATTCTGATGACCGTGACGTTCCTGCGTTTGAGGAAGTTGAAATGGAAGATATTACGAGCGAGGAGTATCCACAATACTTCAAGACTAATCAAGATTGTGGATTTTCCTTCTCAGATGAACTGCTAAACCATGCCGAGAAACTAGCTAAAGAGAAGAGCAAAGCGTTTGAAGACGAAATCTTTAAAGGACATGATAAACCACGGTTCGAGCAGTCGGAAAGTTTGAAAGAATTCTTGAAGAAGTTAAAAGAAAAAGAAAACAATCGTCCGAAAGCTGATATTCAAGGAAGCTTTTACAAACTTCATAATGGTATTTTCAAAGGTCATGCATTGGCCTGGAAGTTTGTTAAAGAATTGAGATGCTTCGCAGTAAAGTGGGAGAAGGGGATCTTGTATTTCGACAAGTTTCATCACTTGAAGACTCTTCCCTATTGGGCAATCCGTGATATTTGTCGTCACCGTTTAACGGGAGCGTCAAATAGTCAGATTACCTACTTTGCTGAGAAAATGACTAGAGAAAGCCGAACCAAGTGGGATTTGTTTACACCACAATATCCTAAACGAATTGTTCACAAGAAGGATATTGATCAGATTACTGGTATGCCCAAGGTAACGTTAAAGTACAAACCACCGCGAGTGTTGAAAAAGATTCCTTTGTTGCCTATCCCACAACACTTCGCCAAAGACTTCATCTGGTGGTATTATGACTGGAAAATTGCAGAGGCCGTGATTGTGTTGAAAGACGGAGAGACGAACTACAAGAAAGTACACATTTTTGATCCTATGTGGTTGATAAACTGCTCACATGAGGATATTATCATGTTGTTCTACAATCCGATCTATTCAGATGCGAAAGATGCTGAGCAAGCAGGAAAGTACCAACGTGTGGTATTTCTGTGCTTTGCATATGATATCAATGCTTGATGTGACTATGGTGAGAAGCTGGGAAAGTTTGTTGAGAAGCAAAAGGTGCCTGAACTGAAAACGAAGAAGCAAAAGCAATTTCATGAACCGGTGATGACAAAAGAACAGAAGATTCAACGACACATTAGACTGATGAACATTAGAATGGACGAAGAACGACGACAACAATCCAAGCAATAGTCGAGGGGGAGTTTGTAGATGCAAAAGTGCGACTAATGCTTCGGATTGAATAACACATATGTTTTGGTTATTATCGTTGGTGCGAAGGAGAGAATTCGTTGGTGCGAAGGAAGCTTTTTGTAGGTACGAATGTAGAAGAAAGGTGTGAAGGAAGTGACATGGACGAATGAGATTTTTAGTTTATTGTATAACTTGGTTCGACCAGATGATTTGGGCGAACCTGCACATTCGCACAATCAATTTGGGCGAATGTGCAGTCTATAAATAGACAAGTTTGATTTTTGAATGTAACTTTTGGTCATTATTATTCCCTCCACTTTCAGAAACTCTCTCTAGTGTCTTGTTTAACTCGTTTATCGTTCATACCTTGATTGTAACTATATTTCAACGTGTAATAGAGTGATTAATTAATGAAAAACCTTTGAAAATGATGATCTGTGTGTTTTAATCTGTTTGACTATTATTTTGTGATAGTTTTAGGGTTTCCGCAACTAAAACTAACTTGTTCGATCATTCTTTGTTGTTTATCGATCCTTTCACGCACATACAGCTTTCGCACTGTAAGGTAGACTGTCTAGCGGGTACTTTTGTAAGACCCTCAAAACCGACGGGTCAAACAGTTGGCAATCAAAGATTAAAACCATAAGATAATACTCAAAAGGTCTTATTTATTATCAGAAAACACGCAGCGGAAAGAAAATAGTCTAAGTCATCCAAACATGAAATTTCCCCTGATGGGTCAAACACATTTGTAGTTCAGACAATGAGTTTAGAAAATAAAATAGTTTTCAAATAGATAAGGTAGACTCTTTATCTCAAAAATGTCAACCGCCTCTGAGTAGTCCTACAGCAAGCCAGGCATCCCTTTATTGTTCAACAAACCTAAAATCAAACTAATATGCACGCAAAGTCAGACGAGCTGAGTGAATTCAAGTTTTATAGATTTTGAGTAAATTGTCAAAATATGGTTTACCAAAATAGTATAACCCCAAGACTTTACTCACCAAATATATAATAAGCGCATACCGCTTAATCACCACAGAATACCATCCAATACACTTAGGTCAAACCAAAGCTAGAGATTAGATTAGGCATATCCTACTTCTATCATAACTCGGGTTATTAAAAAAAATTAATCACAAAATATTATTCAAACAGAAGCTAGAGATCAAAGCAGGCATATCCCGCCTCTGTCATACCTCTGTTAATATGAGAACATATAATACGAACTATGTAATAATCCCAACTTAAAACCAAGACCAGAGATCAGGGCAGACATATCCAACCTCTGACATAGCACAGATTATAAGGTCAGGCGGTCGACGAACACAACCTATATATATATATATATATATATATATATACATGGAAATTCCTGTATACTATACAAAAAAAACATCAGTCAAGACCAACCTGGTCAAATAAGTGCGGACTCAATTACGGGTTTAAGACGTCAAGCGCATTCCGCTTATCAAATAAGATTTAAACCACAACTATGAATCAGAGCAGACATACCATATAACTATCTTAGCTCAAGTTATAATGTCAAGTAACCGTCATACACGACTTATAAATAGATATATATATAAACATATAGTAATTGTTTAAACCTATTCAAGTATAAATCAAGGCAAATCCCGATCTAACAAGCAAGGTTCCACGTACACTTTCAAGACATGCATATTAGCCCAAAATATTTTAAAACAGTAAAAAAAGGGCACATGAATTCACCTTCACGATATGTTCAAGTCACAAGGTTAGGTGATCCTAGAGTGGCAAAACCAATCAATGACCTGTCATTAAGAGAATAATGTTACCAAAATCCCTAGTTAATGACACACTTAGATAACACGACCTTGTTAGTTAACTAAAAAAAAAGATACATACAATAATACTGAAGTATGACAATTGGTTCCTTGCATTACCAATGGAACCTTCCATGCATCAATATCATTCACCACCATTATTAACTCACGTAGGTTCATATGGTGTGTATATTATCAAGTTATCAACCTATTACCATCCCACATATCTGAAGCTCGCCATTTGCCGGTTCATGATAAAATATAGTTTCATCAATATCACCATGCCAACCTTCACCAAATGGCGACATGTTGGTTATGGTGTTTTTACTCTGAAACTTGGTCTAAACCGAAAAGGTTAGCGAATAGTACCTGGTGCGATATTATGGGATCTCATTCGAACTCTTGATATACCAAGGTAAGCGATAGCTAACAACTCCACAACATCGAATTAAACACAACCTATCAATAACCCATGTCTTAACATACTCATACGGAATTGACGGCGTTCGTGTTCGAAAGAAAGGACAAAAGTCACCTTGTCTTCATCTTGACACTTACTTATTCGCAGCACGGCCTCCATTTCATGTATCCATTGATGGGCTGCTGAAACATCTTTATTGCCATCAAATGGAGGTGGGTTACACTTTTTGAAATCCCCATAAGTGCAACCTCGAATGACAACCCGATTAGCTCAAGCTCGATCCTCATCACTGGAATAAATAGGTTCGGGTTCCCGGTGTCCCCTCCCGGATCCCCGTCTGGCATCCTTGTCAGCCCCAGTCGCGGCCTTAACCGCCTCAGCAATAATCATAGGCATACTGTTGTGAAGAACCTGGTACACCTCATCTGCGATCGCTTCTCTGATTTCCGATCCCAGCACGTCATGGTTATTAGTGTTTGACTCAGGAGTGGGTTCCCGTTCAGAAGTGGGGTCTGGAAAATACGGCCACCCCCGCGACTACCCCCACGAGCACCACCACGATTACCACGACCGCTCCTAGATGACCGTGTTTTTGCCATACTACCCTTCAAGACAAAACCATCACATGATCAGTGACAAGTATATTTAGAATGTATAAAGTAAGGGTAAACTTCTAATAATGTTGATCAAGTACGATTAGCTGTTTACTTTACTTTAGTCACACTAAACACAACAAGCTATGGTCACATTAAGGGTTTTTTTACACATGAGTATTTGATAAATACAAATACACAAAATAATTATTTATTAAACTTTAAAGGTTACCTCTTGGCGTGCAGCTACTCAGCAGTTGACATTTCTTAGTATCAGTTCGGCCCCATATCAAATTCGAGTTCGAGCACAGACTGCTCGAATCCCTCGAACCATTGCTATGATACCAACTTGTAAGACCCTCAAAACCGACGGGTCAAACAGTTGGCAATCAAAGACTAAAACCATAAGATAATACTCAAAAGGTCTTATTTATTATCAGAAAACACGCAGCGGAAAGAAAATAGTCTAAGTCATCCAAACATGAAATTTCCCCTGATGAGTCAAACACATTTGTAGTTCAGACAATGAGTTTAGAAAATAAAATAGTTTTCAAATAGATAAGGTAGACTCTTTATCTCAAAAATGTCAACCGCCTCTGAGTAGTCCTACAGCAAGCCAAGCATCCCTTTATTGTTCAACAAACCTAAAATCAAACTAATATGCACGCAAAGTCAGACGAGCTGAGTGAATTCAAGTTTTATAGATTTTGAGTAAATTGTCAAAATATGGTTTACCAAAATAGTATAACCCCAAGACTTTACTCACCAAATATATAATAAGCGCATACCGCTTAATCACCACAGAATACCATCCAATACACTTAGGTCAAACCAAAGCTAGAGATTAGATTAGGCATATCCTACTTCTATCATAACTCGGGTTATTAAAAAAAATTAATCACAAAATATTATTCAAACAAAAGCTAGAGATCAAAGCAGGCATATCCCGCCTCTGTCATACCTCTGTTAATATGAGAACATATAATACGAACTATGTAATAATCCCAACTTAAAACCAAGACCAGAGATCAGGGCAGACATATCCAACCTCTGACATAGCACAGATTATAAGGTCAGGCGGTCGACGAACACAACCTATATATATATATATATACATGGAAATTCCTGTATACTATACAAAAAAACATCAGTCAAGACCAAACCTGGTCAAATAAGTGCGGACTCAATTACGGGTTTAAGACGTCAAGCGCATTCCGCTTATCAAATAAGATTTAAACCACAACTATGAATCAGAGCAGACATACCATATAACTATCTTAGCTCAAGTTATAATGTCAAGTAACCGTCATACACGACTTATAAATAGATATATATATAAACATATAGTAATTGTTTAAACCTATTCAAGTATAAATCAAGGCAAATCCCGATCTAACAAGCAAGGTTCCACGTACACTTTCAAGACATGCATATTAGCCCAAAATATTTTAAAACAGTAAAAAAAGGGCACATGAATTCACCTTCACGATACGTTCAAGTCACAAGGTTAGGTGATCCTAGAGTGGCAAAACCAATCAATGACCTGTCATTAAGAGAATAATGTTACCAAAATCCCTAGTTAATGACACACTTAGATAACACGACCTTGTTAGTTAACTAAAAAAAAAGATACATACAATAATACTGAAGTATGACAATTGGTTCCTTGCATTACCAATGGAACCTTCCATGCATCAATATCATTCACCACCATTATTAACTCACGTAGGTTCATATGGTGTGTATATTATCAAGTTATCAACCTATTACCATCCCACATATCTGAAGCTCGCCATTTGCCGGTTCATGATAAAATATAGTTTCATCAATATCACCATGCCAACCTTCACCAAATGGCGACATGTTGGTTATGGTGTTTTTACTCCGAAACTTGGTCTAAACCGAAAAGGTTAGCGAATAGTACCTGGTGCGATATTATGGGATCTCATTCGAACTCTTGATATACCAAGGTAAGCGATAGCTAACAACTCCACAACATCGAATTAAACACAACCTATCAATAACCCACGTATTAACATACTCATACGGAATTGACGGCGTTCGTGTTCGAAAGAAAGGACTAACTTGGTACATGAAAGATGAAGTCCTCGCAATCGTCGAAGATCTCAAAAACTACTACCGGTTAAATCCTGGTTTCAACCCGTTCAAAATCCTAAACAAACTGGATCTGTTAGTCGGAAATGATACATAATCAAGTCGCGAAAAAGAGTTTTGAACGTTAATTTTACTTGGATTTAATCGGCTGGATGTTAATATGATTCGTTCCTCGCTTCTCGTCGCAGGCAAGAAGGAAGGAAGAACGAAGGCAGAACCGTACCGTAGTTCGTTGATGGTGAGGAATAAGAAGAACAAGTGTTCTGTTTATAAAATTGTTTTCTTGTTTCCTCCTGTGTCGATCGTAGACAACAAAATAAAGAAGATAATAGTTTGAAGGTTGTTGTTTGTTGTTGATAACAAGTAACAAAAAAAAAAAGCAAACAACCTTAGGAAATAATATACATGTAGGTTGTATACCTACTGCTCGAAGTTGGAACAAAGAATAAGATGAATTAGCAAATTTTGTCTTCTTATGCTATTGTCTATATGTTGCCGCCGCCAAGAAAATAAAATAAGATATGGGTGTAGGTTTATGACTGGTTAGAAGAAGAGGATGAATATGAGGGTGGTAGGGTTTGTGATGGGGTCCATTAAGTAAGGGTGGGGTCTTGAAAAGTTTTACATAAGCCCCCTTCTAATTTGACCTTCAATGTGCCTTGCTCCCAAAGTTATCCCATGTGAGTTTAGGAATTGCCAAAGAGCCCCCTCAACGAAAACCAAAATAAGGTTTTTAAGGTAATCACAACTCTACTAAGCGAAACTCAAAAATCGGGAATTTACGGGCGTTACAACTTTATCATCAAAGTAGGTAAGCCTGTAAGGGTAACCTCTCAATCGGTAGTTTAACGGCTTATAGGTAACCTTTAGGTTTCTCCTTGAGAATGGTCAAGGGTTCTCTAGTTTATCCTGTAAGTTTAGTATTTGAAGATCCCGGTTCCATAGCTAATTCCATAACCATAGAAGTTCGTCAGTCATGAGTAGGATTCTAACCTAGGTAGTACCTTCACCATCATTTGAATTCAACCCAGCTCAGTTCTCATTTTTAGTTCAGTTCAGTTAATCTTTATTTTATTGCAATTTATTTTTTAGTAAAACCCCCCTTTAAAATAATAAATTAATTTAATCAGTAATTAGGATAAGTAATCGAGTCTAGTTTTCGTTTTCCATTAGTCTACTTTAACTGCTTTAGAGAGTCTAGAGTATTACTAGGTGTCTAGTTTTAGGTTTAATTTAGTTATTTTTATTAAACTACTTTTAGCACATCAGTATCCAAAATTGGAGATACAAATATTCACATCACTCCATAATCCATTTCCACTACCTTCACTCTTAACGACCTTGAAGGTAATGATTCATTCCCTAAAAGTGACCTTCACATAGAATTCATTGAGCGAGGGTATGATGCTCAATTGACCGGGGCGACAATTTTCAAACCAAAGTTTCCCCCAGCAATGTAGTTTTTCTTTCATACCCTTCTCATTTGTCTCTCTGCAAAGACAACATCTTTCAATGAAATACCTTTAAAAACTCAAAATCTGGGATATGTAATTTTCCTAAAAATGATTACATCTTATCCGAGTCATTGATTTTAGACTTGGTTTCCAATGTGAAGGCCATACAGTTTGAATCAAACAATGCCTTTTTACTCTATCCAGGAATGCTATGTTTCTACTTACAAAAGATTTTACCAGAAAATGTTTTTCAATAGGGTAATGTTTCTAGAATGAAAAGTTTGTCTAATGAAACCTTAAGTAGAATGATGACCACTAAAGGTCAAGAAAATCAACCAAAAAGTAAAGTTTCAAAAACACAAGAAAAGTTTGCTGCCACGACATCTGTTGCTGAGCGCACTGCTCCTGGTGGCGATGATACTACAACCAGTACTGTGGAACCCACATCAACCATTCCCAAAAATATTTCTCCATCCAGAAAAACAAAGAAACCAAAACGGGGTAACTTTGCAAGACGAGATACCAGAGGAAAACTGTTGGATCAGTATTGCTCTTGATGTGTTGCATGCTAGTGAACACTTATGTGTTTAGCAAGTTCAATCAGATTTGCACAGCGGAATGATTAAGTAAAGCTACACTATCAACAGGAGTTATTACTCCCCCTGGATGTTTAACAGGAGTTATTACTCCCCCTGGATGTTTGAAATCTAAAGACAAGTTTAATGAGAATCTAAGTATTGAATGTGAATGATAATAAATACTCAAACAGATTCTCAATAAATGAAATGGGCAGAACAATAATAAGCTTTGAAGGATTCTTGTTTCAATAAAAATCAATGTCTAAAACAGAGGGATGAACCCATCTATTTATAGACTTTACATATGCATGAACCTTGTCAAAAAGCAAGTCAGAAACAAGTTGCACCAAGTTGCATTCTTGGAACTTGTACAAAAAGAGAAAGTAATACTATACTAATAAACTACTGAAACATAAGTCGGTGAAAAAGATTCTTTACAAGAGCTGATGAATGACAAACTACTGATGAGTAGTTTGTCTTCAGTAGTTCTTCAGTGAAATGTCTGGTTAGACTTCAGAACTTCTGATACTTCTTTAGTACTTGTTGAATCCTTCTTCAGTACTTTAGTCTTCTTTCTTCAGTAGTTCTATACTTAGGATATTTTGCAGAAGTGAATTAGACTAAGGTTTATAGAAATGGTTTCAACAATCCTTTTTGTCCTAACAAAAACCCTGTTGCAACGCAAAAGAAACAAATATCATCTGTTGATACTTCCTCTTAACAAAAGCAAATATCTCCACCCAAACAAAATCCTAATGATTCATCTCAAAAGGAACATGTTGTAAGCCAATGGGCCACACATCATGAAGCAGATAACTTACTTAATCATCTATTTACAAGTCCATCTCCCCAGCTACCTCTCTTTTCACTCCACAACTCACTCCCACACATCCTATTCCACCTATATTTCAACCATTGTTTGAAGCAATTGACAAAACTCAGGTAGCTACCAGTTCCTCTCAATCATCTATCACTAAGAATACACTATGACACCCCAGGAAAATCCCACATCGGCCGTGGCCAGGAGAGATCCTTGGTTCATAAGTAATGTCTTGCCTCTTAAATCACTAACGCGTTTTGGGGCTTAATATTAGTGAATGATAGGAGAACTCCACAGTTAAGCATGCTCAGGTGGGAGCAGTTTCAGGATGGGTGACCTCCTGGGAAGTTTCCACAGGGCAACCAAAAACAAATCCTTGAGCTCTGGATATGCAACCCATCGGGGCAAAGCGGACAATATTGGTGGTGAGAGAGGCCGGATGTTACAGACAGTATCAGAGTCACTTCTGTGTCGTTCGGGATAGTGGGTGCATACGTAACTAAAAGCAAATCCGTGAGCTCTGGATGGGCAATCCATCAGGGCAAAGCAGACAATATTGGTAGTGAGAGGGGTCGGATGTTACATACACCCCCAAAAGTGACTGGGTCTGAGAAAAGTCAATTTGCTATCCCACAAACACAAGAGGTTACACCCCTTGAGTTATAAGTAACTCTTTGTGATAGTTCAAGTGAAGCAGCCACTATAACTCTAGAGATAATTGTCTCACAGTTAGGCAGTAATTACATAACTAAGACTTCCTTACTATTTAGGCTACAATTATAACCTCTGCTCCAGTTGGAAGTCCCCAGTAGCAAGAACAAGGCTCATTTGGTTCTACTCACATTGAGTCAGCTCATGTGACTGAACAAAAATACAACTACTATATCTTGTAGGAATTCAAATGATCTTATAAACTTAGGTGATGGATTAAAACACCAAGATTTGATGGAGATAGTGTCCAACATTGAATCATCTATTGTAGATATGAAAGAGATGATGCATACATTGTTTGAAAACTCTAATGAGCTCTGAAAATCTATTCAACCTATCATTCAAGCTTAGAGGCAATTGGCATATATCAACCACACAACACCCATATGGAACTAACTAGAAATGTGGTTGAGGCTAGATACAAGGATATACATAAGCCGACATTAAAGCCATCAGAGACCATTTGCTGAAGAATACTAGCTCTGTCCCTACAGCTTTCTATGAAGAAGATCAATATGATGATGCCAAAAAGGGGAAGAATGATCAAGACAAGCTGAGAAAGTTCCCACTGCAAAAGAAGCACCACCAAACTCTTTAGAGGGGAAATCAACTACTAAGCCAAGGTCTGCTCCAACAACAACCACCGCTGAAAAGGTAACATCTGTTTTGTTGGAGAAAGGGGTTGATGAAACCCCCAACCCACTTACAGAGAAAGCTTCTTTGGAGAAGCAGAAAAGGCAGGATACAATTGAAGTCAAAGCTTCTTTGTTGATTGATGAAAGAAAAGCTAAGCAGAAGGAAAAAGATGACATAGGCTCTTCTAAAAGAAGAAAGATGCCTGCAAGAAAGGCAAGACCACCACCTAAATTCCCTAAAACCTCTGCTAACCAATCCACTGTTGTATCAACTGCCCAAACAGCTGAAACCATTACCACACAGACCACCACAACTACAACCACCATTCTACAATCCATACCATCACCCATCCAAACCACATCTGTTGGCATTGAAAATGTGCAAACAAATGTTATCACTATAACTGCCCTCATAACCATTCCTACCACTTCACAACCACAACAATCACCCACTAAAAGACCTCACCCACCATCTCCAATTGTCAAGTACAAAAGGAAAATAAAATCTTTCATTGTAAAACATGATGAAGAGGAGAATGAACCTACACGAACAACATCTGTACCCATCCTTGTTGTTCCTATTTCATCCATTCCACTTCAAACATCTGCCACTACCACATCCCCAAATCCATTATACCCAAACACATAACCACCATTAGCTGCTTAATATCCTCTTGAACTAATTATAATACAACTTGAAATAGAGTCATTCTACTCAATAGAGGACTCAAATGAATATTTGATGAATGAAGTGTCAATAGGCTGAAGGTATTGCAAAGGGAAAGATGGTAGGCTTGCTCAGAGCATCTTTGAGGACAAACTTTTGAGTGTTTGGGTTGACGTGGTTCATCTTTGAGGATTATGATAAGGATCTGAGCAAGTCTATGTTTGAGAAGCCTATAAATGCTAGACTGGATAAGGAAATAAGAGAAGACTACTTTGATCATATCATGCAGTACAAACCATACAAAGCCACCAGAGATCAATTCTCTAGATGGCCTACTCAAGCATTAAGTGCTAAAATTGAAAGAATCAAGAAATGCTTAAAGACCCCAATCACAAGCCAATGCCACCTAACTAGAAGAAGGCCAAACCAACAGATCAAAAAAAGGCTTTGAAGCTAAAGAGAATGAAAGAGGAGATTGTTGCTACACACATCGATCTATGAGGTCAATAACAAGGTGATTAGAATCAACAATAGTTGAGACCTATAAACAGTTAGAGAAACAAAGAGAAAAGGTTCCAGTTCTTCCCCAAGAGCCAGTTTAGGAAGATAAAGATGAACCACGTCAACCCAAACACTCAAAAGTTTGTCCTCAACAGATGACCTTGCCATAGCTTCCAGAAGATAAATCAAAAGGCAGAAGAAGATGTTTGAGGCTGACAAGAAGATGTTTGATGACTTCTTCTGAAAAGCGTGTTTTGTCTATCAAGTTAAATTCCATTTAGATCATGCTAGTGATATGGTCAGGTAGCTCATTAGCAGACCTTTCTCACCAAACTTATCTCAAATAACCCTCTGCCCAAGAAATCTCGAAGACTAAAAAATTCTAAAGTGGACGTCAAATAAATACACCCATGAATTCACAATGCTCAGGTCTAATGGAGAAGTTCAAAAGATCAGCATGGATGAAGCCTATGGTCTAAAGGCTGCTGATCTACAAGTTCTGCGAGATCTTGAACTTGAAAGGGATGATGAGGATTTGGCGTCTTTGAACTTTGAATTACAGTTCAAAGGTTAAATAAGAGAGATCCTGATTAGGTAATAAAGATCAACAATAAAACTGAGTTGTGGTATCATCTGTTTTAGAGGAGACTGTTAAACTCTGTTGAACCCACAAAAAAACAGATGAATCAAAAGCCAAAATATAATATCCTTTGATCCAGAATAAAGTCAGAACTTGAAGTATAAATCCTCCCATGACAATGATCATCAACAACTGCTGTAAAGTTTGCTGATATAAAGATTGTTGAAGGCAACATTTAATGAAGTGTAAATATTGTTGAAGACAAGGTCTGTTAGAGCCTTATCAGTGGTTAGGCTTCAACAAATGATGAAGAAAAATGATGAAGAACAGATGTTAGATAGTAGCTGTTATAGTTTGTTAGTCTATTAGATGTCATTGTCTAGGTGACGTCAGCTAGATTACAACAGATGTTTAGTTTGTAGTATAAATAAAAGAGTTGTTGTACTGTTCTATTCACCATTCTTCACACAACATTCCATGTACAAAAAAATCAGAGTGATCAGGCCGAGGAGGAGTTTGTATTCTTGTACTGTAATTTGTCTTAATTATATAAAAGTATTTTGATCAAAACATTCTCCTATTTGTTTATGAATTAAAGTTTATTCTGCTGCACTTTCCATTATACTTCATTCATCTATTGTTTCGTTAATTAACTTTCATAAACAATCAAACTCATCTCCGAACAAGATCTCTAAATCTACCTAGGCCAAGATGATATGATTTTCTAATGGTTTTTGGAACTTAATTATTGGGTTTATGATATTGTAAAGATTTTAATCAATTTAGATCTGGTGTATATGCATATCTAGTTTTATTTAATTGTCATTTATTTACTCCACATGCATTCTTGTGAATGTCTTTCATGTATGAGTGCTTGTTAGGTTGCAGACTTTGTGTAGCAACTAGTTTATGGTTAATTGTCATGAGTTTACCATAGGAGTGATATTTGGTGATTAGGAAATTCTTGGTGTTCTACCAATTCTCAAAAGTTGTGAGGTGATAGATTGTCGGTGTGTCTAGGTTGTTAAATTGCCAAGATTAGAATCTTTGTGAGAAGATCTACCTAGTTTACCTTTCAATTCTTGCATATCGAATTAGATCTAGTTTTCAATAATTACCGCTTGCACCTTAGTGCATTGAGGCTTTCGCGTTGTGAGGTAGATTGTCTAGCGGATACTTTATCATAAGAGTTAGATAACTTGTGAGGGTTTGTACTCCAACCGGTAGTTTAACAACTCTTAGGTATTCTCAGTGTTTCTCCTTGAGAAGGTTCGAGGTCTATAGTTTATCTATTTAGTTTAGTATTCTAAGATCTCGGTTCCAAATCAGTTCCAAAACCATGAAAGCTTATCAGTCATAAATAGGAATCTAGCCTAGGATGTTCTCTTTTATTTTAATAACTTTATTTATTGCATTCTAAGTTTATTAGCACCCCCCCCCCCCCCTTTAAAATAACAAAACATTTAATTTCAATTTTTTAGATAAGTTTTCAAGGCAAATTACTTTTTTTATTAGACTCTCGTAGGTTCGATATCCGGACTTACTTTAGCTGTACTAGAGTCGATAGGTTCACTTGCCTGTCAGTAGTTTAGTTTTAAAGAGTTTATAGTATTACTAGGGGTCTAGTTTTAGGTTTAATTTAAGTGTTTTTATTAAACTACTTTTAGCACATCAAGGTTCGCAAACATTCCCTATGTTGACACTGTTGTGTTCCTCACGTCCCGGATGTTCTCTTTATCCTCTCATTTACTTTTAACCTATGATATCCCGTCCTGGGATCTATCCATGAAACCAACTCGCACCTTGCATCTAATCAAATAATCGCTTATCCTGGATGGTAAATATTGGTTCTTTACCATACTTGTTCAATCTTTTATAATTTATACACAATTTGTGTTGCCACCTTCCTTTTTTACAAACAACATCGGAGCATCCAAAAGGAAATACTCAGTTTGTTCAAGGTGCTTTAGCAATGGGCTAAGCACCATGCATTAAGTCAATCTAAAACTCTATCTCCTGTTCGAGCAGAACCCCAGGAAAGTATCTCAGGGGACACCTCTAAAAGATTGACACCACGAACACATCCTCTACACTTTTCGTTTTAGCTCTAAGACAGACTACCCATTCCACATCTTATACACTTTGTTTTAGCTCTAAGATTGGCTACCCATGCTAGGTATTCCCCAAACCCTTTATGAATAAACTTGGCTACCTAGATCATCGAGATGACCTTTGGCACTATATACACTTTCCACCATAGACCATGAATGGGCTCTTATAATGCGCTCTAAATTAAATTGCTCTAAATGTTTGGGACGAAAGCACAAAAAAATGCCTGGAATGACATATTTTACCAAACTTCATAGACGAAAATGGAATGACATATTTCCCCAAACCTCATAGATGAAAATGATAGTTTACTCTAACCTTAATGCAAACAACTTTTAGAATTCACGGTGGTCACATTAAAAATCACGATATAGAGTTCATTTGGATACTAAACCAGGGTTCCATTCAACGTAAATAAGTTTTTATCTGCAAGATAAATACCAAAAGAAATTCCAACGTAATTATGTATCAACAAATTCAAATTGCCAATTATTTTTGATAATCCAAATTTGAGAATTTTGAGTAATGTACTCAATTTTTCAATCAACCATAGTGTAGCTAGCAGTTTCATTTCATGGTTTGGTAGCCAGGGGGAACCATTCCCTGTTGTGAGTCTGTCCTCATCCATCCTACACAATCATAATTGCATCAGTCAATTATTGATGTTCACAAAATGCAATTGTGATTTCTTCTAAAACAACTATTGTTATTGTTATTATTATTATTATTAAATTTATCTTCCTTAAGCCCAAACATTATATATGGATATTTTTCAATAAGATCACATAGATTAATATTAATATTAAGATGTTTTAAGCTTTTTGAGAGAGTATATTACAAATACCCAACATAGAGTCTCATGTGTCGTGATGCACGAGCGAGCCCACGAGCCACGTGGCTCGCGTACACCACAAACACCACATGTGAACGTGGTCACGAGCGAACACCAGCAAGCTGGCTCGCGTGAGCTAACGCGGATTTTTGACCGTTTGCCATATTTGACCGTTTGAAAATGGTCAAAATTAAAAAAATATATCTCTTTATATATATATATATATATATCATCTCCACCCACTTCATTTTATTAAACCAAATCACTCCACATACATTCATATTATCATTCTTTTCATATAAGCACCAAATGGCAAACCAAAACCCAAATCCAAACCCAATCCCGCCCCCACAAAACCCAAACCCAGTCCGACATTGGACCGTGGAGGAAGAAGTCGCATTGGCCAACAATTATATTACCACATTGCAAGAAGCTGGACATGAGAATACAAAATGGTTTTGGAACACGGTTGTAACTAGATTCCGTCAACAAACAGGTGACAATGATCGTACTAGGAGAGTCTTAACAGGAAAATTTATCACTATATGGACAAAGTGCATAGTATTTGAGAGGTTTTTTATAAGTGTGTTGAACCGCAATGAGGGTTTAAATGAGGACGCGGCGATTGAGGAGGCCTGTAACGAGTACTGTATCATGCACAACGAACTATCCAAACGTTGCGGCTTGGAGAGCTTTTAGACCCCGCTTTGAACAATAGTTGTGTCTTTAATATTTATTTGTGGTTTTTTTTATATATATGTGATGTTTTTATTGTGATGTTATTTTAGTTTTAATTACGGTTAATGTTTTAAGTCTTAATTATTTAATTTGGCTTTTAAATTATGTAAAATCAAATTTTTAAACAATAAAATAAAAAAAATGGATAAACCATTGCTTAAGGTGAGCCACAACAAGGTCAAGTGACTTGAGTAGAATCTTTATCCGGTGGCACGTCAGCGTCCAGTTGACGTAATATGAGAGGATAAAGTTTGTACTCAAGCTGAGCCACAACACACAGTCTAAATTGAGCAACTAAATTGAAGCTTCAAATTGTATATCTAGTAAAAATTGATGATGTTTACTCGTTTCAATATTCAAAATTATCAAATCTTGAAATCATTTTCCATTTATAATAAAGGACAAATATACAGTAGGATGTTGTAAATTACGCCGCAACCCCCACACATTAAAAGCTATTCAAATACGTCTGGATGCTGTCTTTTCATGTTCAGAAATGCCATTCCACACACAACAAAAAAGGCTTAATGACCAGTTTAAAAAGATTTTGGTAATAAAAGGTTTTAGCAATCAATTTTAATTAAAGTTGGTATAAATTTAATCTTTTATAGTGTTATCTAATTTTGTTTAAAAAAAGGGTATCCAACCACTAATACTAAGGAAGTTAATGGTTGGACCTCAAGAAACGTAGATACCTGCAGAGGGATTGAATCCCCTATGATTGAGCTCCCTGTATTCTTGACAAAGTGCACAATACTCGCAACACAAGTGAGTTATGCAGTCGGATGCAGGCGTCTCATACAGGCCGAAATGGTTTCTAAGTTTGGTTCGATATGTGCAGGAATATATGCATGGCAATGCAATGCATAGGGCGATACAAGTGTAGATGCATCCAGCTGACTCACAAGCTGAATCAACAACATTAATGGATACTAATATCAGCATCTTAGAATTGTATAACAGATATAGGCAAGTTATATTGGTAAGCACTTACAAGTTCTTCCATTGTCAATTCTCTCTGCGATTTGTCCAAACGTCACACAGGGACAACACAAAGTAATGATTGCTGGAGATAGAAATTGGATCCGATTAATCAAACTTTTAGTGTTTGTTATAAAAAGAATAATAATAATAACAACAACAACAACAACAACAACAACAACAATAATAATAATAATAATAATAATAATAATAATAATAATAATAATAATAACAATGAGACCGGATAACCTTGGCATCTTTATACCTATTGGGTCAAAGAGGATTGACAAAGCCAGTTTTGATCCTTAGTCTGAATCACCTTCTACATATTTTGTTAAGTATAGAATCTACTAAAGAAGAAGACAAGTACTGAAGAAGCTTAAAGTGCGGAAGAGTTAAAGTTCTGAAGATGAACCAGACAAACAAATGAAGAACAACTACTGAGGAAATACTCATCAGTAGTTTCCCACTCATCAGCAACTCTGATAGAAGCTTCCCACCGCCCTTAAAATTCAGTAGTTTTAGTATTATATTAGTTTAAGTTACTTTATGTACAAGTTCCAATACAACAACCTGTTGTAGTATTATTATAATGTTTCTAATACTTCCCTTGTACGTATTATTTAGTCTATAAATAGATGGGTTCATCCCTTCTATTTTAGACAGCTTTTGCAGTAACATTTCTAATATATTGAGAATCATTTCAAAGCAACTTATTACTGTTTTATTCATTAACTGCTTAGATTCTCATTACTGCTTTAGTTCTACATTCAAGGGGGAGTAATAACTCATGTTAAAAGTGGTACTTTAACTTAGAACACTTATACATTCCGTTGTACATTTACTTTGATATATCTTAACAAGTGTTCTTAGAAGTATCTGTGATAAACTATTAAGAAACTGATCCAACAATTAGTATCAGAGCACTGGTTCATCTGATAACATATCAATCTAACAAATTGAGAATCAGACACGGGCTCTTATTGATATTCAATCTAATATAAAAGTTAACTTTATAAAAATATCCACCACTTTAAGAAATCATTGATCAATCAAACTTCTTAAAAATGGATCCTCATAATACTGGATCTGCAAACAAGCCTCCCATGCTAGTCAGAAATGAATATAACATCTGGCAAAGAAGGATGGCACATACTTTGTCACAGCAAATACTGGTTGTTGGAGGTATGTCATGTATGGACCCCATAAACCAGTAACAACAGATCTAGAAACTAAAGTAGAAAAGGAAAAGGAACCAAAAGACTACACTGATGAAGATTTCCTAAAACTTGAGCTAGATGCTAAGGCTTTTTCAATGTTGGCAATTGCTCTCCCAAATGAATATATGCTGGGCTCTTACATTGTGAGAGTGCCAAAGAGCTGTGGGATTGCCTCAAAGAATAGTTTGGAGGAACTGATGAGGTGATTGCCAACACAAGAGAAATTTTGGCTCAACAATATTAAACATTTACTCATGTTAGTGGAGAAACTTTGACACAACAATTTAAAAGATTTTCTTCATTAATATATGAGTTAAAATTAAATGGTCAGACCTATGCAAACTCATCTATGTTGCATAGATTTTTAAGGGCTTTACCTGAAAAATGGGAAACTTATTCTATATTCCTTAGATTAGGACCAGATTTTGACTCCCTTTCACTCAAAAAATTACATGGGAGATTACTAATTTTGAGAGAGAAATCAATCAAAAGAAAAAGTTGCAAAACTCTGGTAAAACTGCTGATTACTATATTCCAGGTAGTACAACATTTTTAGGACAAGACTCACCAACTTGTTCTAATGATTTTAGATCTTTTGATCGCATTGACATAACTGTTGGGATCTCATCAGAAAGATCATATCCAACTTATGACAATGAAGAAATAGTCAAACTACTAATAACATGTGTTTCATTCTTGATGATTTAAAAAATTTTAGTAGTGATGACTTAGAAGAAATGGACATACTACACCAATTAGCCATGTTAAGTATAAAAACAAACATATTTTACAAA
The DNA here is from genome assembly GCA_028751855.1 of Ambrosia trifida. Classification (NCBI taxonomy): domain Eukaryota; kingdom Viridiplantae; phylum Streptophyta; class Magnoliopsida; order Asterales; family Asteraceae; genus Ambrosia; species Ambrosia trifida. Next base: position 62,698,696 of record CM054131.1, read on the forward strand.
AGGTTAGGTAGAAAATTTCCAGGACTGAACAATCAAACAAAAGTTGGTTTTGACAAATCTAAATTGAGATGTCACAAGTGTCAGAAGTTGGGACACTTTGCTAGAGAGTGTAGAAGCTCTAGCTATAACCAACCATAGTCAGGAAATCAAGCTAAGTCCAGTTACAATAGGAATTTAGGAACACAAGGAAGTGCACATGTTGTACAGGCACAAGCTCCACAAATTCAATATGTGCCTCAAATACAATATGTACAGATGCCTGCTTAACAACAGGGCCAACAACAAATGCCTTCCATTCCTGCTGCTCAACCTCCATAACCTCAACAATCAACTCAACAAAGTCTTTTCACTTCTAGGTATGTTGACTGGAGCAATCTTCCCTATGACACATCTGAATGCAGTCCAGATGTAGACAATAAAGTCTTTGATATCAATTGGGGAGAACCTGATAATGGCATAAAGAACTTTGCCTTGATGGCTTTTGAGGGATGCTCCTCTAATTCTGCCTTATATCATGTATCACAAGAATCTCTTTTAAAGCTATGCTTAAAATCTTGCAAAGAAGCTTTTGCTTTAATAAGAGAAACTAATGTGCATCTACAAGGCAAAGACAATGACTCTAAAAGAAAATTGATCCAAATGAAATGTGATTTAGAAAGAAAACTTGCTTCAAAGACAAAAGAAATTTCTAAATTAACAAATAATGCTATTGAAACCCAAGCACAAATTAAAATCATGATAGAAAACCTAGGAAATGTCAGAATATAGCTTGCTGACACCAAGGTTGATTGTGAAAATTAGGTAGAGTCATGTAGAGGTTACCAAATGCTACTTAACAAACAAACTGCATCACATGTTAAGTTTGGCATAGGTTATAACCACACAGAATCTCGAACAGATTTTTCTCCCAAAACTGCTGATGATGGGAGTAAAATAGTTCAAGATCAAACTTCTGATATGAAATAACGCACATCTTTTCATCAGAATTTTCTTAAAAATGAAACAGAAAGTTCTGCAGAAGTTAAAATAACTGACATCAAGCCATCAGTAGTTTCATCTACATTAGGAGTTGAGAACCTGAAAACTACTGATGACCTAATTCAAGATACTGAGATTGTCAGTAATTTGCCTTCCAAAACTCCTGAAAATTAAAAAATGAAAGGAAAGGCAAAACCATGTGAAGTATGTGGTCTCTTTAACCACATAACATAATTTTGTAGATATAGGAAAGGAAATCAGTACAACAAGAAATTTTACAGCTGGTTGTGGGAAAACAAATCAAACAAGATTTTGAATACACTTTCTATCCTAAAAAACAACAACCAAGTAAAACCTTTCCTCAGAAAAAGACTAAATCTCAACAACAGTCTTTTTCTCAAAATTCTACTTCAGAAGTTAGACCCAAACCATCAGTAGTTTCACAGACTGCTGAGGTTAAAGACTTAATGAATATGGTCAAACTTCTGATGACCAAAGTTGATGGTGGACCTCAACAGGGTTCCACTATTGATCTCAAAAGCAAATCCATGGCTAAAATGACATGGATCTCTAAAAATGGTCTGCAACAAACTGTTACTCTTCCAGTTCTCAAGAGTAAACCCAAAGCCAAAATGGTTTGGGTTCCTAAAACTGACTAATCTACAGTTTATGCAGAGGGTCTCCAGAAACAGCATTTGGTACGTTAATAGTGGAGGCTCTATGCACATGACAGGATGCAGGTACCTGATCAACAATTTCATACGTCAAAGACAAGGATCTGTGTCCTTTGGGAACAATTCCAAGGGATATGTGCTAGGATATATGGCAATGTATCCTCTGGTAAAGTGCAGTTTGATAAGGTCAATCTGGTTGAAAATTTGGAGTACAACTTGCTGAGTATCTCTTAAATGTGTGATAAAGGATATTCTTCCTTTTTCACCAAAACTGCTTGCAAGATTATCTCACCAGAAGGCCAAAAGTTGATAGAGAAGATAATTGAAGATCATACTTTGCTTGTTGCCAAAAGATGTGGCAATGTCTATGTAGTGGACATTGAAAAGGACAAAGTATTGAACAACACTGCATGTTTCTTCTCAAAGGCATCAACTTCTGAAACAGACCTTTGGCATAGGAGACTTGGCCATATGAACTTTAAAACCATAAATAAAGTCACTAAAATGGGCTTGGTCAGAGGTCTACCCTTGAAGGAATACCAGTGTAAAGAACACTGTGTTTCCTGTCATAAGGGAAAACAACATAAGTCCTCTTATAAGTCTATTGAAGAATCAAAAACAACTGCATGTCTTCAACTACTCCATATGGACTTATTTGGGCTAGTTAAAATCATGAGCCTTGGTAAGAAGAAGTAGTGCTTGGTCATCATTGATGACTACTCAAGATTTACATGGGTTATCTTCTTATTTTTCAAGGATGAGGCAGCTGAAATTCTTCACTCTATAAGTAGAGAAACAATATTCTCTCTCTGTCAAAGTAATAAGAAGTGGCAATGGGATAGAGTTCAGGAACAAAACTCTAGATAAATTATGCCTGTCTAAAGGGATTGTTAGATTGTTCAGCATTCCCAAAACTTCTGAACAAAATGGTGTGGTAGAAAGGAAGAATAGAACATTGATTGAAGCAACTAGAACAATGTTACCTGATTTAGGCCTACCTCTTTATTTCTGGGCTGAAGCTGTCAACACAGCTTGTTATGTTCAAAATAGGGTCCTTATCAACAAAAGTTCTACATAGCATTAAGCCCCTTATCTCCTTTTTTAGGGCTTTTGGATGTCAATGCTTTATTCTAATCATTAAGGACTCCATTTCAAAATTTGCTTCTAAAGTTGATTCAAGTTACTTTCTTGGTTATTCTCCCACAAGAAAAGCCTATAAGATTTTCAATTCAAGAACCAAGATAGTTGAAGAAACACTTAATGTCAAGTTCAATGAATCAAAACATACAATCATTCCTGCACATCCTGCTGAACTCTTTGATCTTGACAATTTTAATTTTGGACCTGAAAAGACTGCCATCACTTCATCTAAACCCACTTATTATGGTGATCAAGGGTTTGATGATGGTCCTCCATCATGGACTCCAAATGCAGTCTGCAAATCAACTCCCAAACCATCAGAAGTTTCTTAAACTTCTAATTTAACAAACAAAACAATAGCTGATGTGCAACCCCAAACTTCTGATTCAATTCCCAAAACTACTGAAGTTGTACAAACAGCTGAAACAGGCATCATTAACCTTAGTGGTTTGTTTGAAGAAGCTCAAGAGCCCGCTCCCATAACACAAGAACAATTGATAGAACACATAGATAATCCATTGGACCAAATCATGAGTGATATTGCTGCAGGGGTACTTACAAGAAACCAGCTCTCCAACTTCTGCTTTTTCTCAGCATTCATTTCACAGTTGGAACCAAAGAAATACCAGAAAGCCCTCAAAGACAACAATTAGGTTGAAGCTATGCAGGATGAGTTGCTGCAATTCAAGAAGCAACAGGTTTAGGAAATTTGTCCCTTACCTCATAACAAGCTACCAATTGGCACAAGATGGGTTTTCAGGAACAAACAAGATGAGACTGGTTTAATCATCAAGAACAAGGCAAGATTGGTGGTCCAAGGTTTTTCTCAAGAAGAAGGAATTGATTATGATGAAACCTTTGCTCTAGTTGCAAGGCTTGAAACCATCAGATGTAAAAAGTGCATTTTTACATGGAAAAATTAAAGAGGAAGTGTATGTTTGTCAGCCACATGGGTCTGAGTATCCTGCTCATCCTAATTGGGTGTACAAACTTGATAAGGCTCTATATGGGCTAAAACAAGCCGCCAGGGCTTGGTATGACACACTTTCAACATTTTTACTCAAAAATCACTTCACAAGAGGCTCCATTGATAAAACACTTTTCATAAAACATGTTGGAAATCACATCCTCCTTGTTCAAATTTATGTTGATGATATCATTTTTTGTTCAAACAATACAAAGCTGTGTGAAGAATTTAAGAAACTCATGCAATCTAAATTTGAGATGAGTACCATGGGAGAACTTGAGTACTTTCTAGGACTGCAGATTAAATAACAAGCAAATGGAACTTTTATACATCAATCTAAATATGTTAAAGAATTATTGAACAAATTTTCTTTACAAGACTGTAAAACATGTCTCACTCCCTTGAGTCCAACCACACAAGTTGAACCAGATGATCAAGGAAAACAGGTTGACCAAACCATGTATAGATGTATGATAGGTTCTCATCTTTATTTAACTGCTTCTAGACCAGATATTATGTTTTCAACATGTGTTTGTGTTAGATATCAATCAGCTCCTAGGGAATCACACCTTATAGCAGTCAAAAGAATTTTCAGATATCTAAAAGGAACTCCTAATCTAGGAATTTGGTATCCTGCTATCATCAGTACTAGATTGATAGCCTTTTCAGATAGTGACTATGCAGGGTGTAAAATATCATGAAAATCAACATCTGGTGGATGTCAATTTATTAGAAACTGTCTGGTGTCATGGCAATCAAAGAATTAAACATCTGTGGCAACATCAACTGTTGAAGCAGACTATACTGCAGCTGCAAGCTGTACTTCACAGATACAATGGCTTCAAAATCAATTGCTTGATTATGGAATCGAAGAAACCAAGACACCATTGCTCCTAGACAGTACCTCAACCATTAGCATCATTCGAAACCTTGTCCAATTTCCAAAGACAAAACATATTGAAATCAGGTATCAATTCATCAGGGATTGCTATGAAAAAGGCAAGATTGAGGTAAAATATGTGTCAACAGCAAATCAAACTGCTGATGTTTTCACAAAACCCATTGACACAACAACCTTTTAGAGGTTAGTATCCATGCTTGGGATGCTAAATTTGGAGTAAATTTTGTAAGTGTTTTTTATTTTTCTGCATATATTTCATTTTCACTTATTTTATTGCTCAACTGTCACAAACCTCTGATGAACATAGAGGGAGAAAGTACTGATGTACAAAACATCAGTATAGGAATATTTTCTAAAAAGAGAAACTACTGATGATAACATCATCAGAAGTTAAATTGGGTGTTTTCACACATAATCTCATCAGTTGTTGAAAACTACTGAAGAGAAAATGGGAAACTACTGATGAACAATTGTTCATCAAAAGTTTTGACCAAAAGGGAAAATCAGTCTTTTCCCATTTCAGAAGTTTGACCTAGGGCGGTTATAAACTTATGAAAACCCCTCTTTTCTTACTTATCGTTTAAAAAACAAAAATTCCCTCTCTCAAACCCTCTAAAACCTGCAACTGTTCCATCAAAACCATCCATGGCTCTCGTTCTTAAACAGGAACACAATCAAAAGGGCTACTTCACAAAGGATAAAGCTTGGTCCCAATACGATGAAATCCTTTATTTGATCGTAAAATCCCAATACTACACATCGTTTACTGTTGACCCACCAATTCATACTAAAACTCTTAATGAGTTCTGAGCAAACGCGGTGGCAGTAACCGTCAATGATGAGGTCATTTCCCTGAAGACGATGATCAAAGGGAAGACCATGGTGATCACACCTTAAACTCTAGGAATCAGACTAAGTCTGAATGATGCTCAAGCCCCAAATCGTATTCCACAGGGAACCATTCAATTAACCATGACAGAGTGTGGTTACCAAGGTACTCTTTCACATGAAACAGTTTACAAAAGATTTTTTGATGCAAAATATAAACTTTTGTTCCATTATATTATCATGTGTTTAAGTCCTAAAACTGGTTCATATGATCAGATGCCCTTTACTTTACAACCTATTTTCCATTCCATTGTGAATGAAACCTCTTACAGGGCATCATCATATTTCTTTAATGAGTTGGTATTACACCATCAAAATGATAAAAAGAAATTTTTGCTATACCCAAGGTTCCTAAAGCAGTGTATTATTAAGGAACTTGGTGAATAGGTACTTGTGTGTGAAACAACAAAGTTAACCCCTTTAACCTCACAAGTATACTCAAGGCATAACAAACCGGCTTCCATGCCTGAAGATGACCAAGGGAAACAAGAAACAGTCCCCAAGGAACCCACATCTTCCAAACCCATTTCCCAAAAAGCTAAAAAGCCCAAACAGCAAAAATCCAAACCCACCAACCCAAAAAGAAAAGCAATTCAGGAGGTTGAGATACCTGAATCTGCTGATGTGCAATCAGCATTTGTTAAAGATGTAACTGAAACTTCTTCTCAGTTACATTCATCACCACCCTCACCCAAAAGAGATAAACCTATATCCATTCAGTTTTCAAGAAAGAAACTCAAAAAGACCAAAACTGTTGACCCTCTTTCTGAAACTACTGAACCTATTCCCTTTACTGATCCCAAAACTACTGAACCAGAACTTTCTCACACAACAGTAGAGATAGCTCAATTTCTCTTTGGGCTGAAAGAAAACATCATATCTGATAATGTCATTCCCCAATCACCACATAAAACAGGGGAACAAACAATTGAAATGGACATGGATGTGGATGTTATCAGCCCTATCCCAAGAGATGAGGAGGAACCAAGGCATCTAAGTCCAAACTTAGATACTTCAGGTACATTTGAGGCTGCTACTACTCTTATACCACCCAGTGGTGGATCTGAGGATAGTGGTAACATATTTAAGACCTCACTTGTGGCAACTGCTGATGAAGGCCTTGAGCCTAAGGCAGGAAATCCCCAGTTACAAGACAAAAGGGTACATGAGACTACTAGGTTGGGCCTAGCTCTTGGTGTAACTGATGAAGTCATAATTGATGATGTAGTCAGGGATTCAGATGATTCCATTAACTTGGATGATGATTAAAAATTTCCACAAAAAGAATTGACGGCTGAATGTAAAGGTCCTGCCTCCATACTCACAAAAGCCTACCCAATTCTCTGGATCTTCTAGCATAGAATTGAACCAACTATGCAACATAGATGGTCCCTTATACCAGATGATACACCACCGCATATCTTCACATCTTCAAACTTTAACAACTTCTACGGAGTTGAAAAACAAGACTCAACTGGAGATGATCAACAATGCTATAGACCTGAGGATGAGGGAGTTGTCTAGAAGAGTTGAAGACAACAAAAGACAAATAGAACATTTGTCTGGTGTTGCACCTCCTGCTCTTTGGTTTCCAGAAGTGGATGAAGCCAAAAAGAGGGAGATGTTAGCTAAAAGCAAAGTGCCTGAAAAGATTTCTCTTGAAGCTTCCAAAAAGGCTAGAGAAACAGCTCAAGGATGCACAAAAAAAAAAGAAACCTTCAAGACTAGACAAGAAATTGCCTTGAAAGAAAGACATGATTGGCAAGAAAAACAAGAAAGGCTTCTTAGAGAAAAAGTTTTGAAAGCTTCCCAAGGCTCAGAAGCAACTGCTGAAGACAAAAGCAAAAGTATTGATGACAATCCTTCAGTAGTTGGTACTCAGACCAACACTTCAGTGGTTGTAACTTCTCAAACTACAACTGAACAACCTTCTGAAGCAACTGAACCAATCCCTATTTCAATTCTAGTGCCCATTCCTACAACTGCAACTGTTTTGGACCCTTCTCCAATAGCATTCTCATCAGAAGAAATGGAGAAGAGCTTATTAGTACCCAAAAAGAAGGCTAAGGAAGATGAAATATGGAACAGCTTGGAAGCAAGGGAAGACATGAGCTTTAATGACAAACGACAAGCCTATGAAGACAAGTTAAGAGAGTTAGAATAAAAAGAAAGGGTTGATGAGGAACAAATCCTTGTTGCTGAAGAAGATAATAGACATCAGCTGATGAATTATATCAGCAAAAACAGCAAGACAAAGAAACACTCTCTTAGGGGACTCTCAACTGCTGTATTAGAACACAGGGCAGGGATTATATCAGATAAACTTGCTACTGAAAAAGATAGAAAGATTAAGAGAGCCCAGATTATACAAGAATTGGCAGACAATGACTATGGTTCAAAGGCACAACTGTCAAGATGGAAGGATGCTGATCTTCATGAAACCTACAAAAGGTTTAAAGTCTTGCAGCAAACAAATCCTGAAAAATTCAAGACATCGCTAGTTTCTCAAACTCTGATACTGTAAGAAGACCAACTTCCAAACCTCAAACTGTAAAGAAACAAAATCCAGGGGAACAGATCAAGACTGATTTCAAAATGATCTTACTTGAAGGAAATCAGATAGTTGATCAAGACATTGAATGGTAAGAAAAGCCCCTGCTTACACAACATAGAGATCCTACAACTTATGCATATCAACTTACTCAGACCATCACAGACAAGACACAAACCAAGGTAATCACTGAACATCATATTCCTATTCCTAGTGATACACCTGGTGTTCTACAAGTTGAACAAAGAAGGAGATCCAACCTGATTGTTGCTGAAATAGAAGAACCTCAAATATCAGGAAGAAACCAAGAAAAGGGCATAGTTCCCTACACCCTAGACTTAGACAAGTCTAAAACAAAGATAGTGAAATGGTCCTTCACTCATGCTTCAAACTTAGTGGTGATGACAAGAGGAGGCTGTTCTTTCAAGATCTTCAAGAACATAGATGAACTGAAAAACCTTTCAACACCTTATCATAGTTCAACATCTTGTACCAGAATAGGGACCACTCCTCACTGAACAACAAGCTCACCAACTCAAGATCTCCATGATCAGAGAAATATGGAGAATTCTTGATTACATAAAGAAAGAGAATAAAGATTACATAAGGTTTTGGTTTCATCAATCAAGGGGGAGATTGTTGGGTCAAAGAGGATTGACAAAGCCAGTTTTGAACCTTAGTCTGAATCACCTTCTGCATATTTTGTTAAGTATAGAATCTACTAAAGAAGAAGAAGAGAAATACTGAAGAAGCTTATACAAAGTGCTGAAGAGTTAAAGTTCTGAAGATGAGCCAGACAAATATCTGAAGAACAACTACTGAGGAAATACTCATCAGTAGTTTCACACTCATTAGCAGTTCTGATAGAAGCTTCCTACTGCCCTTATACTTCAGTAGTTTTAGTATTATATTAGTTTAAGTTACTTTAGGTACAAGTTTCAATACTATAGTCTGTTGTAGTATTATTATAATGTTTCTAATACTTCCCTTGTACGTATTATTCAGTCTATAGATAGATGGGTTCATCCCTTCTATTTTAGACAGCTTTTGCAGTAACATTTCTAATATATTGAGAATCATTTCAAAGCAACTTATTACTGTTTTATTCATTAACTGCTTAGATTCTCATTAACTCCTTTAGTTCTACATTCAAGGGGGGCTAATAACTCATGTTAAAAGTGAACTTTAACTTAGAACACTTATACATTTTGCTGTCCATTTACTTTGATATATCTTAGCAAGTGTTGTTAGAAGAATCTGTGATAAACTGTTAAGAAATTGATCCAACAATACCGTTTTTGCCATATTATCACAAATTAATATCATTCACCATCTAAAGAGTAGAATACAAAAAGAAAGGTAAATCAAGTGAATGAAGAAATACCATTTTCAGGATCATCCATACAGTCAAACAGTCCAGTTGTCCATTCGGGTTGATGCACCACCGGTTGTGGTGGTGGTGGCGGTGGAGGGTAATACGGTGGAGGGGGAGGTTGTATGTTAATTTGTGGTTGTATGTGAATTTCTGGCTGTATGTGAATTTCTGGCTGTATGTAAATTTGTTGTTGCCCTGTGCCTTCTTCTGGTTGTTGCGGTTGCGTTGGCAGAGAAGCTTCAACAAATGGTTCAACTGGTGGCTCAGTATCATGAAGCGGAGTCGGCTGATGAGTAGCAGCTACCTCTGGCTGTTGGTTTTGATTTGGCTTGTCATTCACAGAATTTCCATCAACACGTCCCATTGCAAGACTACAAGAGAGTATTGTTCTTAAGACTGACTGACTGACTATATGGAACATTGATTGATTGATATATGTAATTAAATTAAATTAAATTAAATGGTATCTTAATTAATCCGCCCTTGTCACCTGGCCAGCAGATGCAAGATAATGAAGACAAAAAACGTGTTTACACTAGGTTCTGTTATGTTATTAACGTCCATTGTTTTCTTTATTTGGGTTTGTTGCAGTTGTCTTTTAATAGGTCCACAGGAAATTTGTTGAAATAGTAAATAGACTTTGGTCGCAAAAATCAATAATATCACAAATAACATTCAAAACAATGAGCTACATACAACCAAAAGTTTTGTTCAAGATCCAAAACCAACCAGCGAATAAGGAGAGGAATTTTGGATTATACACTTAAAAATAACGAATACATATATATTGATGTATGTATCATAATCTAAATATTGATGGTTGCGTCCCAGAGTCTAAGCATTCCATTACGACCACCACTGCATATCCTTTTCCGTTCAAGATCCGAAACCACACATCGTACCTGATGATACATACAGTAGAGTTAATTAATCAAGAAATGGAATGCATCCAAACATAGCATTCTTTTCTTACCATGGCTAGTGTTTTTTGGGGTGTTCTATAGAGCTGCCAGCTAGACATCTTGTGAGGGCGATTGAAGAGAGACATTGTATTATCAGCAGCTCCTATGCCCAGCCAATTTTCCCCAGCATTAATCGACAGAATAGCACCACTGTGAATCGTCACATTCTTTGAACTTTTCAATCCTCCTCCTCCTACAAACAAACAAACCAATTCCATTACTAATTTATTTTCTTACACAATAATAAGAATTATTATTTTTTTTAATACTTCTCACCATCCTCATTTTCCCAGAACCTCACTAAACCATCACTTGAACCTGTTATTACTCCTCTGTCTGACTTAGAGTAGTCGACACACAGAACAGGGCCACCATGGCAAGCCAATACAGCATCACATGTTCCTCGAGAAATGGACCACATTCGCGCAGTCCAGTCATCACTACCAGTAATTACAGTATCCCCAACCATTCTTATGGACCTGATCCATTTCGAGTGTCCTAAAAGCTTGTGCATCTGTCGACCGGACCGTATGTCCCATATGTTTGCAACTCTGTTGTTCAAAATATGTTAAAAAATAATATATATCATTCTAGGTCTTTGTGATAAAACTGAGGGACACACATACCCGTCTCTTCCGGCAGCAGCTAGGACACCGGTAGAGTCATCATATTCCATGCAAAGGACAGCACTGGAGGAGCGACCTACAGTAGCAACACATGTATCTGTTCTTACATCCCACATTTTCACTGTTCCATCATATGCCGCTGTTAGCACACGCTCCCCAGATAGCATCCGAGCACAACTAACCTAATAAACAAGCAACCACCTATTACATTTACAAACATAAAAGATATGCTGAGATGAAAATACATATAACTTAACCAACCTCAGCATCGTGGCCCTTAAGCTCTTCTAGAAGCTGTGTTGTCTGTTTATCCCATACAAGAACATAGTGATCATCAGATCCTGATACGATCTTGCCTCTATCAGAACTAATCGCCCTTACGGTCCTGCATACCATACCATGGTTCAGAACACCCCCCCTATAGACCTCAATTGAAAAAATACATATCACGAGCATCACCTCGTATGTCCCTTTAGAGTTGCCCTGAGTTCATTACCGCGGAGACTTGGATCCCATATCTTAACCTGAATTACATTAACTTTTGGTCAAACAGGGTAGAGGTGGCAACTTTAATCTCAAATGGGACAAATAGCTAAGAGGGGAACTGGTAAAGTAGGTCAAACGTAAACACTTCTTTTAAAATATTTAGATTATCATTGTGTATTATTATCCCTTTTGTAATCATAAGTTGGGCAAAAGTTTTTTTTTTTTTTTTTTTTAATGGACGAATGGATGATAAAAATTGCAGGTCCACAAACCCATTTTGACTTGTACTAGAAATGATCTAAAAGGAAATACAATTGTAGCATACCGTACAGTCTGTGCTTCCGCTTATAAAGAAGCCTGCATCTTCACGGTCACCAACCAAGTCCCAAACTTCTCTTTGAGTCACACAATGCAATGCAGTGATTGCACCATTATGGCCCCTAAGTGTCCGGATGCTAGTTTGTACTTTAGGTTGCCCAGTTGCACCACTCTCACTTTTTGCTATATCCTCATAGACACAAAATCATAATTATTTTTTTATAACAAAAAAAAAAAAAAAAAAAAAGGAATGCGGGTAAAAATATCAAAATTAATAAAAAAATTAACCTTGATCAGATGTCCATTTACGGCCACGAGTGAATGAACTAGCCCGTAAAGTAGTAGTATCTCTGCTAAACATGCTTTGAACCCAACTCCTACCAGATGCTTCTGCAGGTTGTTGATTGTCAATGGTAACATCTTGAGGCCGTGGAGACGGCAATCCCAAAGAAGTCACAGATTGGGATTTCACTGAATAAATGCCCCAATAACCAACACATAGTTGCTGTATATGTGACATATATCCCCTAAGCTTAATCTGGGGAAAATACATATATCAAGAAATAGACAGATTTCAGCAAGATAGATAGATGCATGTATTCTACCAAAAATTCTTGAAAACAAAATTTCAGAATTGTGGCTGGAAGCAGCTTCCACCTAAGGTGGCATAATACCATAGTCATGGATCTTCATGACAAAGTAAAATCACACCAGCAACAATAACATTTTATCATTCAAAAAATTAAAAGAAGAAAAAAGGTAGGCAGACACCCTTAAAGATACTTATTGTTATTGCAGTATGAAACTTAACTTACAAAAGTATACCACAGATGAAGAGGATAAATGGCTGTATGTTTAACTTACAATATGACTGTAACCAATGTTGTTCTTCCCTGCAATTGTTTCAATGAAATACCAAGAATCCGTGTCAGGCAGACCTAACCCAGCCTTCATAAAATAAAAATAAAAAGGACTATATCAGTATAAACTATAAATGTAAAAAAATAAAAAAGACTAAAGCAATACAATAACATGTTGAGATGGAGGGAGAAATACATACCATGTGTGTGGCCAAAATGATTAATTGTGCAGTCACCAAAGCTGCATAGTTGGTTGATCTGATAAATACAATAGGGTTTCCTCTTAAATACATTTTTTTTAGGAAAACTAACTGTAATGAAGATAATAACAGATCGCTAGCTACTTACTTGTTTGAAAAGCATTCCATTAGATATTCAAAGTATACATCCCAGAAGCTGCAATAAGACACAGAAAACAGTGATACACAAAAGGAAACAGAGAATCTGATGTACAAATTTATTTCGATCAACTGCGAAGCTTTTAGTAAAGAAGATGAATACTTAAAAGTAGTTACAAGAAGTGGCCACTTTGACCCATTTACTAATTAATGGATCAATGGGGCATAATCAAAGTTTACCAAAAACAGAAACAGAACAAGGGAATTACATTGATTTTAAGTCAAATCGTAAAAAGTGTATTAAGATTTAAGAAGAGCCCCTAGGTTGTTTTATAATAAAACCAAGATGGATATTGTAATCACATGGTCTATTTAATAATGTTTATTTAACACAAAAACTTATTATCATAGAACCTGGACATGATATGTTTGTGGATCAGCCCGACCTCATCAAATTTGGCAGTACCAAAAACAATTTGCATCAACCCAGCCTGTTTTGACCCGATACCCAATCCGCCCACTTGTCTTTCCACTAATAAAAGGTGTTCATTTCACATATAAGATGCATTTAGTTTTAGAAAACACCCAGAAGTCCAAAGATGCAAATTGCTTGAAGTAAGAAAAGAACAAAAGCATACCGTAACTCCTCCCAGATAGAAAGAGAAGACAAATGTCGCTGAACATAATCTGGAACATTGTTTCTATCTTTCTTGTACATTTCAGCTGAAACTTCAAGGGCATCTCTAATAGTTGCTATATCATTCCGAGATGTAGCACGAGTGATTGCTGTTTTTAGCTGCAGTACAATAAAAGAAAACGTAGTATTTATCAATAAAACATCGTAAATGAAGTGAACACCAATTTCAGGATGAAGGATATCATACACAAAAATGTAACTAATAAATTGATATTTAACAAGATTAATACATAAAATACAAAAGGATGACTACACATTACAGAGGGTACAAATACTTGAAGCATATAAATTGTATCCATGCTAACACTACTAGCTAATTGGTAAATTATACACAATAAGAAGATGAAGTAAATGTATATTCAGCTTTTTAAATAACAATAAAAAAAATATCCAAAGGAGTTCCCCACACAAATGTATGTCAACAAATGTTTGAACCACATAGAGAGAAATGAGTACTGACAAAATAAAAACGGTAATCTACTTTTATATCTCCTAAGCATAAGACATAATATTTTGATTTTTAACTAGCCCTAACATGTAAAATGATAAATTGCAAATTTTTTACCCTTCAACAAAAAAGAAGAAATTGGAGTAGAAGTAGAACAAATCAATTATAAATTTAAAAACACGCTTAAGCACATTTCCACATACAAATAATCGAAACATAGCTGTAGAAATTTATAAAAACTGATTTCTAAACCAAAGAACATCTGAGATAGAATTGACATACCAGTTCTTTCACAGCTATGAACTGCTCTTCAGTCAAATGGCCTTTCCAACCCTGAGACCACGTAGACATGTAAGCACCCAATTACAAGAACAAACATCAATCAACTTATGGCTCACAGTGTTTCATACCGAGTGAATATGTTCCCTTATACATTCAACAAAGCCACTACCACCGATTCCCTCTGCGTCTATTTCTATCAAAGCTGCAATGAATAATAAATTGATAATGCTAAAGCGAAACCAATAGTATTATTTCCAGTAACTAACAAAAAATGAAATTGTACTACTAATCAGCGTACCTAGTATTGTTCCATATTCAAACGATGAGAGAGGATCATCAGTGGCTCCCAGTTTCAGAAGACGTAACCACAGACCCTGTTTTAACATAAACCATTTATCACATTGGAAACATTAAACAAGATCAAAATGTAAGTTGGAAGGTAAAAAATATTTAGATCATGAGAATAACATACAAAAAGAACTATAATTTAGCGCAAAAGAGCACAAAAATGGCCTATTTTTAGCACATGCGATTCTAGGGGAGAAAGAAAGAGGAAATTCTGAAATTATAAGTGAAAAGTGACAAGCAAACTGTATACTCGTGTGCTAAGCCATGAACACTGTCATCCATATACATGCATGCATCATAGTAGGTACACACAAGCATGGAAGCTTAAGCATTCATATGCACATGTGTGCATAAGACGAAATGGAGGGTATGCTGTTGCAAAGAATCACAACATAGGATTATGAAGAAAATGCAATTTCTTCAGTTTCTCCACAAGAACAATGCTCCCAAAGGAAAAACTACAAAAACAGACCCTTATCTCACCTGCAGCTTCACTTTTATATCCAAGACCATGCGCTCCCGTTCAGCCTGTAAGTTAACTTACAGATGTTTAAATTGAATCGAACACTAGAGATGCAAGCATATGAATTTGTGAATCATTGTGATCAATAGAACTTACAGCCCTCTCTCTAGGACTTAAACTTCCTCCTTTGGAGTCTCCATTGTACATTGAAGGTGAACTGATACAAAGAAAAGCATATAAACTTAGCAACAGAAATTAATGTATGTTTACTCACTTGAATATATATATATATATATATATATATATATATTCACCTAGGAGTATGCTTCATAGTGTATTCAAGAGCTCCACTGGCTGCTGATAGTATCTGCTTCCTTTTCTCCTCTTGCTCTTCAGATCTATAGTTGGCAGGGAACCTCTCGTAAGTGTGTCTGTCACCAGATCCTGAGTGAACAAATTTCATTGTCATGGTTACAAAATACATTACTACCATGATATGTGGAACTAGAGGTGATGGGTACAAGTCAAAACATATCTGGGCTGGAATGGGTAACTTTTAAGTATAATGAGAAACGGTCTGGTTGACCAGTGAACACTTTTTTAACCCAGTGCACAAGGCTCCCGCATGCGCGGGGTCCGGGGGCCTAATGTATGCATCCTTGCCCGGCACTTCCGAAGACATTGTTTCCACGACTCAGACTCGTGGACTCCAGGTCACATGGCATCAACCTTACCATTGCTATGATATGACTACAATTTAACAATGACAATCTGCATATCCTTAAAAAACAGCTTAGGAGTTTTTTAAAGTTACACTTTTGACCTGTTTGACCCTATGTTGTCAAAGACACGAGGCACACTCAAGGCGCAAAGGCTTCGCCCGGAGCCTAGGGCGCATACTCTGACCCATTTCCCGTTTGGTTATATTTGTTTACTTTACACATTCTACCCATTTGAGATCAAACATAACCCAAATCCACCCGTTCATAAGGTTATGGGTCCAAAATGCCACTTCTAGTACAAAGACAGCCCTAAAGAGAGAATGAATATTATTTAAAAAAACCTACATGGCAGCTCCATTGACTGTTTGCATCATCTAACAAGGATCTCTCCTGACTAGGTAAACTGTATACTTAAATCTTATGTGGCATAGGCTTTAGATGAAGCAAAACTGAAAATAAGATTCACATACAGTGAGTTCACATTCAGACAAAATACAGTAAACACAGGTTCATATACTTACTGAAAATAAAATCCCACAAACCACATGACGATATTTTTAAGTCAATGTCGTACTGCAGCTATGTGTAATCCTATTTTGTCAATCCAATTTCAATATTATAATTAATGCCAGTCTAGCACTAGGTTACACAAGTGATACCAAGTGTTGAAGTATACAAAGCGTTATCAAGCATTGTTTGGTATGCAGAAAAATAGTCCCCTGTGAACCAACGCTAATAATATATAACCACTAGCCTAACTATATCTTCTTTACTCATTCATTCTCAAGATGGAATATTGATGTCAAAATTGACAAAGGTAGCACAGATACATGCCAAAAAAAAAAATTTAAAAAAACGTGAAAAACATACCGGAGCTAAAAACTAAACAGAAAGTACTAACATGCATAACCACTGAGGATTACCTGATATTCCAAGACCAGGGTCTGATATTGTTATAATCTCATACTCTGCTGAGGATGAGGGCAATATAGAAAGAGGATCTTGACCCCGTCCAATTGCATCTTGTAACTTATCAAGAAGATTATTACCATTTCCATTAGAACCTAAACCTCTTTCTAAGTAATCCAAGAATCCTTGAGACTCTAGAAACTGAGTTAACTGTGACACAACAGTAAACAAAAAATTAAAAAAATAAATAAAAGAAAAAAGAACTTCTAGTTACACAGTTTAAGTAGCCAATAATAGAAATTAGATGTGGTGAGATGGGCGGCCCATTGGGACGGTAATGGGTGGGAACAGGATCAGGTCCAATTTGCCCCAGAACACTTTATTGACTCTTTTTTATAAATAGGTGTTTTATATTAAATTGATTTAGGAGGTTCATTAAAAATACACCGTGTGCCACTTGCGACCCATTTGACATGCTTCCTTTTAATGTTGGTTTTTTCTTCAAGACTACCCTTTTAAGTGTTAAGAGATAAAACATAACATGAAACGACACATTTATACATAATGGGTCACAATTGCCACCTTAAATAGGAACAAACAGATTTAAAAAGGAAATGCACTTTTTTAATCAAAAACAAATGAACACTAATATAATCATGCGGAATGTCTGAATATTCTAAGTGTCATTGAAACACCGTATGCATGATTGCTACCATCTCATCTATTGGTTGTTGAGTTGCCCGAGAGCGCTTCTTCAAAAATGCTTGAGTGTTGAACACTTGATTGGCAGTATTTTCCTAAAAATACGATCGTATCAAGTGAGTTCCACATGTTTCTAACATATGCATTTTTTTATAGAAAAACAAAACCAAGGCGGCATTCCTTACTATGAAGTTGCGGTAGCCTCCCAAGATTGAAGCAAAAAACTTCAGAAAAATAATCCTGAAACACAAGGGATAACGATCTCAAAGAAGTGGAATCTATCAGATTACATTACATCGTTAATCAGTCTTCTTTATCATTTTGTAATAAACATTGATTTCTTAAAGAAGCATGAAGATTTTAGTTCTTGAGCATGCAACAACTAAAGGCCATACCCTTGAAAGAAATATCATTTTTCGGTAATTAAGTAAAGCATTGCAAGCATAAAACGATCACATTAGAATGTAGAAGACCATTTAGAATTGTTGCTATATAATTCCAGTTTATTGGGGCAATCCTAGAGAAATGCAAAGATTAACTTAGACACTTAGTGCGTAGTGTGACGAACTCAATGCCACAATGAAATAAGTCACATCACAAAGGATGGAAAAGATATTTTTTTAGTTACATAAATGAAATGGAATGGCCCATTTTCACTAAAAGTCAACCCACATTGCAGTTATTTTGCAGAGGATATATTTCCATTCCATCCAATAAAAGAACCGGTAACAATACAAACAAGTTGAGCTCAGCTAAGGTGCAACAACCAAATTTGTCACGGCTTATCCTTATTTCTTGAATATTTATGATAATGGTAAGTTGCATAAGCAAAGTTATGGCATTGTCTTTCATGTGTATGAATTAAAAAATAAATGTATCTTAATACCTGAACTGCCATGACAAATTGACAATAGTTGAACCATAGTTATCAAAGGCGATCGCCTTGACTGCCTTGGCGACCAATTTCCTAAAAGCCACCCGATCCCGCTTTTCCCTCCTAGATAAAAAAAAAAGCCACGCTTTGATTTTTAAAACCTAATCCCCTTACCGTTATTATCCACCAATACTTACCAATTTATAGGCATATATAAATCTCAATCAAATCTTTTTCTTTTAAATATAATTGACTTTTAAAACACTTATAGATAAAAACAAATCTGCATATCGATCTCTAAATCAGTTCTATTGAATTATTCTTCAATATATAAACACCTCAACTCACTGATTTACCACCAAATGATTGTCTACTACATAGTTACCAAAGGTGTGTTAATTCTTTAAGAAAGCATCGCTAAATCAATCAGTTTATGTTTATATAATTGTTTATTAAGTTATTGTTATTTTTAAAGATTTTGGTGATTTTTATTTTTTTTTATTTGCACTTTTTTTTTCTCGAGCCCGTGCTTTTTTTGCGCTTCTCGCCTAGGCCAAAGGCGAAGCCTAAGCGCCTTGAATGCGCCTCACGCCTTTAATAACTATGAGTTGAACAAAGTATTTAAAATCTTTAAGATGAAGGAAAAAAGATATGTGGGCAGCTCATATCATATTTCAATTTTTTGTTATTTATTAAAAACTTGGTAAACGCCAGCGATTTATGCTTAAAATTTTCACACTACAAAACCCTAATTTTGTTTTTTGTTTTCCATTATGATTCATTGTTAGTAGTTTTGTCTTTATAAACATCCACAGAGACATCATAATTTGTGGTTACTTGTTAGACCATTTATGACTTGACTTGCCAAAGTCTTTACTATCATGACCATTCTGTCAAGTATTTAACAAAAATTCTCAAGTGCGTATAGAGCTTTGCAAAACCTTTTTTTCTAAAATCTAGACATATTACACAAATAACATGTGGAATCAGTATAGAATAGTGTTCACTCTAATCAAATTAAGATTTAAGGGTAGAGAGAGAATTCCTTATATCAATAAAACAGTTTGGAACAGCAGTTTAAGATAAGAAGACCTAAGCATTTAGTAAGGTTGATTGAAGTCCATGAAAAGTAACTATTACCTGAGGTGAACATCCTTCTCTGGTGACCAAGCCTTGCTATTAAATTTTGCATATTGTTCATAAGATTCAAGATCAGCCTTCATTGAGTCTATCCAAACAACATTTGGATGCAGTAACTTAAGAATCTCATTACGTAATGAACTCATTTCTGGCTCTGGTAAGGGAGGAATTTCTTCCGATGTGGTGATGCAATTGTTTTCAAGATCAACAACGACAACCTACAATATTACGGTTACCAAAAGGTCTAATGTTAGACAATCAAATGATATAGTTAACTACGTTGGCATAAGTAAATGTTTTGCTTAAGTAGCATACAACACTTCAAACTTCAGAGTTGCATTCGGATTTTGAGTAATTTCATGTAGATAAAATATATCTCACCAAAATGGTCAAGTTATCCTACACAGTGTAAAATAAATGAGAAGGCTGAGAAGGATACCAAATGGATCACGAAATATAACACAATGCCAACAAATATAACACAATGCTAAAGAAAAAAGACACAATGAATCGAGAAAATGACAAAAATGACAAATAATGAAAATAAGAAAAAGACACAATGTCACAATGATCTAACACAAATACTAAAAACTACAAGCTAAAAATCCAAAAAAGCAGAAACCTAAAACTAAGATCGTAGGGATCGATGAGACGATTGCAATGTCGCTTGAATGAGTTCAATCGGAGTCCGTTTGATACCCTTCTTATGACTTCCTATTTTGTTTTCACTATGTATCTGATCCTAACGCATCAGGAAAAATGTGTACTAATTAAAATTCCTTGTATTTCAGTATCAAAACCTGTAATATATACACAGTTTACGAATCTCTGTACTTGTCCAATTCTGAATCAAAAGTAGATCTGAACTATTGTCTGAACCCAATTTGTTTGGTACTTTGATCACAGACTCTGAACTTAATCATCAAGATTTTAAGATAATCCGAATGGGGAAACATTGGAAAGTAATCAATCACCTACACTATTATATATAAGCAAACATCTCATTTTGTATGCTATAAGTATACCCAGATTCCACAATAAATAACATCTCAATAGGATTATACATTTATATATATATTCCTAATATGCATTGGTGAATGTTATAGTATGTATCAACCTCGTTGAAGTTTTCGCGAAATTCAGCCCCGGGTTGGATTTAAGCATCCATTGAGGTGGATCAAGACCGCTGATACCAATTGATATGTATCAACTTGGTTTAGAGAAAATAGAGATAAGCTAGAAGAACTTTAGAGAAAATATAGAGTCGATTCATAATTTTTTTATTCATATCTCATAATGAGATTACTTAGCCTTTTATAAGCAAGAAAACAAGAGGAAAATGAAAAAAGAACCACTAACCCATGACTACTAACCCTCTAAAACTAAGTAAGAACTAATAATGCAGAAGTATAGGAAACGGAGAGCTAATGCATGAGGGGGACATAAAGGAAAGTGGGTGCATGGGCTACATATCATGTAACAATTATAGATTATTACATAACTTGAACACATAACCCACAATAAAACAAAAACACAAAAACATACTTTTTTATTTTACAATGAATTTTTGTTGGGAACTTGCAACTGTGTGGGCATTGTTTTAGTGTTTTCATGTAAAGTTGTCTATTTATTTTTATTAACTTTTATAACTATGATGAGCTTTGTTACTTGTATAATGTTCTAAATTTGAGAGCTGTTACCATCGAATTCAACCAAACTGATCACTTTCGTTAGAGCACCAGACAAGGGTTTATTATCATAAAAGCAATATGAGCATATAAAACAAGTGTTTTAACAGTGGTCAAAATTCAAAAACAACGAAAAAATCTTACACCGTCCATTGAGAGACCAGTAGTATCAACGCCTGAATGAAGTCCCATCATATATGGTGTGGGAGCATCAATATAGTCTACCCCACTGAAAAATAGCAAGGGAATGTAGACATGCTGCACCACACAAACAAACAAACCAACATCATACAGCAATCCAATTAAAATTTCACATAACATGCAAACATATAAATGTGTCAATGCAAACATATAACACAGTTTGACAATTTAACATAAGTTTACCTGCCATCGAAACGGATATATCAAATGGCATATTGCTTCGGAAGCAATAGTTAATAAAGAGTATCTGTATAAAACAAACAAAAAATCAAGAATTACTATTACCTGGCTTTTTACCATAAAATCATGCAGATTTGTATAACTTTTATTTCTAATATGCTTGGTTTATGGATGAGCATAGATACAGGAAAAATGAAAAAGTGATGAAAAAGAAAGAGGTCAAAAGTCCCAAAGTATATTTTTCAGTGCATACGACCTCCCACATCATTATACTTAGAATATTACTATTACATTATAACTAAAACAGCTTACGTTTCTATTCATACTTTACACACTAATTAATTAATTTACATATACATAGAGAAACTGTTTTGGGTCAACTGAGGGTACAAAAAATCATCATTTTTTACAAAAACCTGTTATGAACCGTTAACCAGCCAGATTTACTCTATATTCATATTTCGCATTTTAAGTCATTGTTATGATCCGTTGTTTAGCCTAGATTCCTTTGAATCCTAAAGTTAAAACAAATTTTGATCTACCCTGGAAACATGTTGAATGACAAGAACATGTTTGAAATATTAGGGCCTGCAAAGCTTTGATTAAATGATGTAGCTTAAGTAAAGAAATACTTGTTTGATCGAAGCAAAACCCTCCTCTCAATTAAGACAGCAGTAAATAGTTTGATGAAATTGTCAACATCGAGGCACTGCACCAGCGGTTGGAAGGATATCTGTGCTCAAGTAAGGAAATAGATAATAGTTATCAAGTGTGTGTAACAAACAGCCAATAACTAAATATATTAGTAATAGTAATTTACATCAGCATGGGGAAGGCCGTCCTTGGGCGGAAAGTCAACTGAAAGCAAGGTATTCTCAATGGCAAAGAGAAGACGTTCTTTTCCAGGAGCAGGGGAAGGTACATTGGACAGAGTATATGCGATAACATCCCATAAGGGCTTGCTGCAAAAGAGTTAGAGCTGCTTGCTTCTTAATCCATTCCATACATTCTTTTCCCAAGTTTGTAATAAAAAGGTTAGCTACCTACCTAGTGCCGGTTTTGGAAAAACAAAGAAGATATATTTGCTCTAGGGCATCCCGAAGAATGTGAAAACTGGGAGCGCGAGAAACGAGGCAGATACATTTGTCAGCAAAAGAATTAGCAGGAATGTGATAAGCTTCGGCAATATCCTCACAAACAGGATCCCTAAAAGCAATGCAACTGACGTAGATTTTAGAACCATCTCCCTCTGCAACAAAACATGTGCAAGGTAGTTTATATGGAGTAAACTTAATAAGATAAGATAGATAGATATACCAGTTAAAACAATAGGATAGGTGCGAGGGAAAGATAAGGGATTGGAGGGATGAAAGCCAGAGGAGTAGAATTGGACACCAGCAGGGAGAACACACTGCAGCACCAATATTAATATTATTATTATTATTCACTTACTTACTGAATTCAACAAACAAACAAACAAATAATAATAATAATAATAATAATAATAATAATAATAATAATAATAATAATAATAATAATAAGAGTGAGTGAGTTAGTTAGTTACGGTGGGGAGCTGAGGAGGAGGAGGAGGAGTAGGAGTAAGAGGAGGAGGGTAGAGATCAAGAAGAGAAGCCAAATAATAGAAGTCTGTTCCGTGAAACCCTTTTTCCCCATCCAGCGTACGAATCTCAGGCCCAATTCCACATACCACAAAGTACTCTAATAACTTCTGCATCTGCATCTGCATCTTTCTCTTTCGATTGATTGATTGATTAGCAGCAGCAGCAGCAGCTTCTTCAGTTTCAAGTTGTTGGATTCACGTTCCTTGTTACCATCAATCAATCAAATCAAATTGTAAGATCTATCTGTCTGCTACTATGTAACATCAATCAATTGGATCTATCTATGTGGAGCTTTCTTATTATTAGAAAACGGAACTTTCCGATGTTCTCAACCGGAAGGACACACCCCAACAATTTTATTTTACACTATTATTTATGCTTTATTACAGGTAATACATGTAAAAATCAAACCATCCAGTCCTACCATGTATCACTAGAAGGGTCCCGCATGATGCAGCGGGGAGCACAGACACTGTATGTGTGGTTTGGTTTGATTATTAGTGTCAACCAAAACTAAAATCAAAGTTATCAGTTAAAATCGATCTTATTAAACAATCGGTTATTTTGTTCAGTTTATATTTAGTCTGGTTTAGTTAACTTTGATAATAACAAAAATCAAACTTTGGCTACAATTTTTTGCTTAGAAATACATGAAATAGGGGTATAAATACATGAAATGGCGGTATAAAAGCTAAAAATATATGAACATATGAATGGTTCAGTTTCAGTTTGGTTGATTTTGGTGAACTAAGTATACAAAAAACAATAACCGGTTTTATGTTAATTGGGTTTTTGGTTAATTCAGTTTTCGATTGCTTTCAGTTCAGTTGATCTGTTTTTTTTTTTTTTTTTGTTCGGTTTTGTTTAAATGTTCAATTATTGCTCACCCTTAGATATTTATACTATATATAATATATTTGACAGGCGCATTCTAAGATACTCAAAAGTTAAGAGTTAACCTTTGTTTATTTAAATAACAATTACACCTTTTTCCCCTTATTTTAAGCTAACTGGCAACTACTCCTACGAACTGTAAACAACCATAATTTTTTCATACGTTAATACTTAAAAAAAACTATATCATAAAAAACGGACATTTTATTGTTTATAATTTGAGTATAGTATATAACAATTCTTTTAATTAAAAATATTGATATGTTATGTTTTTAATATTATCCGTTGCCTGCCTTTGTTTGGATTAATCTCAATATCGTTGATGCAATTTACAATAAGTTGTTACAAAATTGTAAATGCAACGCCTCAAGCTTTACGTATAAATCTAAAGCAAACTGTTGTATTAATTTACCACCAAACAGAAGCACATTCTTCATAGATTGAAAGCGGTTTAAAAGTACCAATAGTATTTGATTTGCTTATTTGTTCCTTTTCATTGTGTCACTGGTAATAGTGAGAATAATATGATGATTGGAGTATTTAATTATATGTATTGAGGCTCTAAATGTTACAGTTGGTAGAAAGTGAGGTTTTAGTGTTGGTGTTCGCTGATTTACCCCATGGTGAATTGGTGGTGGTAATCTGTCTCTTAGTTTACTTAAGATTGAAAGTCTTCAATATGTATGATCATGATAAAAAAAATGTTTTCACTTAACAATACTTTTATAAGTTTCCAGTTAAAACTAAATCTTCATACATGAACATTAATTGCATAGATTGGTAGTGAAAACAATAGATAAGCTAGAGATAGACTTGTAATCTGTAAGTTTGCAACTTGTTAGACTGAAAACTATATAAACTCACATATTCCATGATAAAGATAATTATTGTGATATGATTATGGAATCATTACAATCCCATTAAAGTGAACTAAAACAATGACTAAATCATAAGGACAAAAAATTATATTTAGTAACAAACTTACAATTATTAATTCAGACAAATACATACTTGCTCATAAAAAATAACTTCTTAAAGTTTTGAAATACCCTGAATAACAATATGACAAAAAAAACCTTATAATTTGACACACAAGCTATTTTCCTAACTTAAAAAATAATAGGTAATCAACCATCTTCTACAAATTACATGTACATATTACTAAATTAACTTTGTAATTGATGATGTTAAAACATAGGGCATATTAGCAAGGGGCCCATGACCCACGTTGACTCACTAAGTCATGAATGTCCCTCACAATGTCAAACACGACCTCTAGTTGGGCCACTTTGAGGCTATTTTCAGATATTTTCTTGAGCTCCTTTGAGTTAGGCTGAATCATATAGCCTCAATTCAGGTTGTTTTTTTATGGCTTGGGTGAATGTAGCCGCACCATTGTTCACCACGTACAGAGAACGTTTTCTTTTTACGTTTGTCCATAATGAAGTTGTTCACCGTCGACAGATCCTAACAACTGACAATTGATAGTTGGGATGTTGTGGTTACACTGCTTAAAGACAAAAATGACAAATAAGAACAAGAGAGAAGTAAGCTTGGTAATGATATATTGCAATCACTATGCAATGGAATTAGAACTAAAAAACTACAAAAGACAAAAATGACATATAAGTTGGAAATTAACCATATAAAAACTTGTTCAAATGATATCTAAACACTTAAGAATCACCTGTGTAAGATTACAATTCAATAGAATCCATGAACTCTATAGAGAGGCATAGAGTTTGCGTGAAGCCAGGCACAAAGAAGATGCTTTTGAAGAAATAGAGTGAAAATGCGGAATAAGTGTGAGAATAAATGATTCAAATTTTAAAATTTCAAAACCCCATCTATTTCTTTCGTCACTACAATTCAAAAACCTCTCAACTAAGCTTCAAACCATATTATGAGTATAATTTGCTATATACTTTTAATAAAAAAAAATTGGGTTTTACGTGATTAACAATATCTAGAGATGAACAATAATTTAACCCTCAACTCCAAAAAACATACAAAACCAAATAAAAATTAACCAAAAACCGAGTTAACCTAATATCGGTTTTTTTTGTACCCTAATTTAACCAAAATTAACAAACCAAAACTGAAGCATTAATATATTTATATCTTTTATACAACAATTTCATGTATTTATATATTTTATACATCCATTTCATGTAAATCAAAGCAAAAATTTTAACTAAAGTTTGGTTTTGGTTATTAACCAAAACTAACTAAACCGAAAAAAATGACAATCTAACCAAATAGCCTGATCCAATTAACCGGTTGGTTAATAAGATCGATAAACCGATAATGTCGATTTTTATTTCAGTTCAGGCTATTAACCGAACTGAACCTAACCAAGCACCATTAGAAGTGTGTGTTCCCTACTATATCATGCGACATGTTGTTATGAATATATGAATGGTTCCGTTTCAGTTTGACTGATTTCGGTTAACTACAAAAAGAAAACGAAAATTGATTTTAAGTTCAGTTTTCAATTGATTTTGGTTCAGTGTTGTATGTTTTTTGGTTTGGTTTCGGTGTACGGTTTCATATATTGCTCACTCCTAGATATTGCTAACCACGTAACACATAAAAAACTTTAAATTAAAAGAAAATGACAATACTATACTCAAATTAAAGATAAAAAATGCTTATTATTACGATGTATTTTTTATTAACGTTTCAACGTGTGAAAAAAATATGACTATTTAAAAATCATGGGGGATTGTTTGCTTAAAATAAGGAAAAGAAGTTTAACAATAATTTAAATAAGTAAAGTTGAGTAAAGTTTAAGGAATTAAAGTGTAACTAAGATGAGGTATCAAAGTGTAAAATTGTTTGAATGCCCATTTTACCCTCATTTTAGGATTATTAATGAAAATAAAGTTCTTAACTTTTTGGTGTCTTAAACTACTCTTGCCTCATGTATTATAATATAGTATAGATAACATATATTTTATCACTTCATAAATCTAATATGAAGTGATAAAATATATGTTACTAGATTATACTCCGGAAGCGTTTCAGGGTTGAGAAATCTAATATAATATACCAATTTTACATATGAAATACACTGATACGCTTTACAGTTAGCACATACTCTAAAACAATTAACAATGTATCTCCAATGTTAATGTCTAACCTTAAATAATGTATAACTCTAATGTTAACATCTAAGCTAAAACAATGTATAACTCTAATATTAATACCTAACCTAAAACAGTATACAACTCCAATGCTAACATCTGTTGAAAATAGAATTCATATTTACTGGTTTGGACATAATTAGTGACTTACCTATACATGATTAATGAATTAACTGAACACTTTGTGTTTTTTTTCTGTATAAACAAAATCCCCCAAAAAAATAGCACTATGGTACTCGTTGGAAAGATAATAAAACGCTCGTTAATTTGGTGTAATTTTTTTCTTTAAAAAATCTCGTGTATAAAAAATATTAACGTTGAAAATTTATGGGAGGGAACATGAGAGAGAAGAATACATTTTTTTTTTAATTTTTTTTTTCCTAAAATCACTTAATGCCACATGTATGCCATTTTTAGTTTTAATTTCTATACATCTAATAAAATAAACTCAATTGTGACACATGTCACTCCCATGTTGCACCTCTATTCCTCTCTCTTCCCATATTGTGTCACTAGTTTTTATCCCGGGAGCGTCCCTGGTTGAAATATCTAATATAACATAATAAAATATATTATTATTATTATTATTATTATTATTATTATTATTATTATTATTATTATTATTATTATTATTATTATTATTATTATTATTATTTGTCACACCCTCAAAATCCACTTGCGGAGTTTTACCGCGAGGCGCATGACAAACCAGGATCCAAACCAACGATCACAATAAACAAGTCTAAATTAGCATATGCAATTTCAAAAACATAGTTTAAATCTCCAGTTACAGCGGAAGCTTATTATTAAACATAATCCAAACGTAAACCAAATTGTTCAATGTTTGAAAACCATGCAATCCTAACTAGATGCCGTGCAGACGCGTGCGCCCTAGTTCCATTGTACTACCTTAGCGACCTGAGAAAACATGTAAAAGTTTACATCAGCACAAAAATGCTGGTGAGTTTACAGGTTTTGTAATCACAGTACCAAGTTCAACCTGTCCATACTATAACAAATCGAAAACCAAAGTACGCTAGCTAGGCGTATGTTTTGTTACTACTACGATTGGAAAACCATTACTAACTCGCAAACCAGATGTCGTGCCCGATGTAGTAAACCTGTTGTTCCTGTTTGAGACAATATGCACCCGCCGACCCTCCAAGTCGACGAGCGGGGTTGGTCACTCCCAATAGCGCTATTCACATTTCCCCGTTGTGCAAACCCGCACATTCATGGTTCCCCCCCGGGACTTCCAAAGATCATATAGTAAACCATAGAAAACCCATAGTATGACAGTAGTTACCAAACATAAGTCTTAACACATGTTTTCTCCCCCAAAAAGTGAAACCAGTTAAAAGAGGGGCCGTAAACTCACCTTAAGTTGCGCTTCGTAATACGAATAAACTCAGCAGCTATGCTAGTCCCGTAAAGCGGCGACCTAACATATGACAGTTACAAGTACTTAGACTAATAACCCGCAGGTTAGTTAGTCCCTAGATGTCCAGACCATAACCAAGTTCGTTTGAAAACACCGTGACTATTTAACTGACCCAATGTACAAGACTCGACATCCCATTGGTGACGCGAGACTCCCCGTGTTATGTTTACGCTCTCAAACATACAATCATGCAATCACACTTAACATACGTTAACGACCAACAAGTTATAGCACGTAGTTCAAGTACCACATAATTAAGTCCGAACATATGTTACCAAGTTATGGGATATGTTACGGGGTTCCTAGCATGTTCCTAGATGTCAAATCGGGTCTCGGAGTGCTAATTTACACTTACAGCAGCAGTACACGCGATTAGGAAAAGTCAACTAGCATTTAGGTTGGTCAACAGGCATTTAGGAAGGCTAATCGCCTATAATATAGGCAATTAGGTCATAAGACATGCATTTACTAGCAATTAGCTCATAAGACATGTATTTCAGGACTTACCTAGCATTTAGGATCACAATTGCATGTAATAGAGGCATTTAGCCCCCAATCGCATGTAATATAGGCGATTAGGGAGTCTTTACAGGCGATTGGCCTCCTAATCGCCCCTAACATAGGCGATTAGGGTTGCTAATCGCCAGTAACCCAGCTGTTCCGGTTTTTCGCGCGTTTAACGCTCCAAATCAGATCCAGAACGCGTGTAATCATCCAATATCAAACCAACAACTATACCAAACATGTTTAAACCAAAATCCTTCGTTTAGCCTCGTTTTATCAGCCCTGCATGCAACCATGTAATCCAAACACAATACACATAGCATGAAACATCACATTAACATGCATAACTATAACACTAATGAACAATTACTCAGATTTCATTAACATGATATCATTATTAATCTGAAACTAACCTAATAACATGTTAATCATCCATCTTGAATCATAGAAACCCTAACTTTTAATCATAAACACACATAACACATGCATGATAGTTAGAATCCGATTAACAACACTTATTAACGATTTTCAGAAAGCTTATTCGTATTAGAGCAGGTCTGGACCGTTAGGGATTTAATAAAAATGTTAATAAAGATTGCATGGATGAAAATCACACCTTAGATTGTGTTAGATTGATGAAATAAGCTTGAAACCTTGTGTTTTGATCCAAAATCACGTTCCAAAGGTTGTGTGTGTGTTGGGGCGGGTTATGGGACGACTAGGGTTGTTATTATGAAGTTTAGGAGGTCAAGCATTGTATTTATAGTCGTTTTTAGTCGTCCAGCACGTAACACGCGATTGTGCAGCAGTTACATGCGATTAGGGTTGCTAATCGCATGACATTACATGCAATTGGGCCTAATCGCCTGTTATTACATGCGAGTAGCCCCCAAGCGCATGTAATGATTCCCTAAATGCATGCCCTATAGGCGATTAGCCTCCCCTAATCGCCTATAGGGGTTGGTTCGATGTATTTTGCGCGTTAAACCCCGTTTTAACATATGTTAACACATTTTCACATACCGACAAGTCACATAATGATTGTAAACACATAACACTTGCAAACAAACATATTCACACTCGTTCACCAAATTCCCGGGACTCGAGACTTGTATGTTCCGTATGCCCTGACGATTCTACGAATCGTCACCATTTGTACACTTGGTTAAGGACTGACATCTAATGAACCTTTAGACTAACATCCGATGATCCTCTATACTAAACTGATAGTTCCCGAACGATAACACGACTTAACTAACCCAGTTAAGTACAATATACGCGTGACTCGCTAAGGTAGACTTTCATCTAGACACGTTGTTAACCAGAATTTGCCGGGTGTCACATTATCCCCACGTTAAAAGAATTTTCGTCCCGAAAATTGCGCAAGTAACAAAAGGAATAACGAAGGAAATAAACAAAAGATAGAAACCAAAAGAGAGATTTACCCGAGTTGTCACATCATCCCCACGTTAAAAGGAATCTCGCCCCGAGATTCATTCAGCTGCAGTGGAGACATATCTCGATTCGAACGCTTCCTTAGGAAAGAGATGAGGATACTTAGACTTCATCTGATCCTCCCGTTCCCAAGTGTACTCTGGTCCCCGGTTCGAGTTCCAGCGAACCTTAACAATGCGAATCTTGCTATGACGTAGGCTACGAATCTTGTAATCCAGAATCTCCACAGGTTCTTCCACAATCCGAAGACGATCATCAACCTTGATCTCTTCCAGTGGAACGATGAGAGACTCGTCAGCCAGACTCTTCTTTAAGTTGGACACATGGAAGACGTTATGTACGTTACCGAGCTCCGTCGGTAAATCAAGACGATATGCCACCGGTCCAATCCGTTCCAGGATTGTAAATGGGCCGACATACCGCGGATTGAGTTTGCCACGCTTCCCAAAGCGTATGACGCCCTTCCACGGTGAAACTTTTAGAAGTACTTTGTCATCAACTTGGAATTCCAATGGTTTGCGACGCTGATCGGCATAACTCTTTTGCCGGTCTCGTGCCGCTGCCAACCGGTTACGAATCTGTACGATCTTTTCCGAAGTTTCGTACACTAGTTCAGGCCCAGTGAGTTGACTCTCACCCACTTCAGCCCAACAAAGAGGAGAACGGCATTTCCGCCCGTACAGTGCCTCGAACGGAGCCGCCTTGATGCTCGTATGGTAACTGTTGTTGTAAGAGAATTCCACTAACGGTAGGTGAGCTTCCCAACCTTTGCCAAAATCGATCACACATGCCCGCAGCATGTCTTCTAAAGTTTGAATCGTACGTTCACTTTGACCGTCAGTCTGTGGGTGATAAGCTGTACTCATGTCCAGCTGGGTACCCAAAGCTTTGTGCAAAGACTTCCAGAAGTGAGAAGTAAAATGGGAGTCACGATCCGAGATAATAGAAACCGGCACCCCGTGCTTAGAAACAACTTCTTTTAGATAAAGACGAGCCAAACGATCCATGGTGTCGGTCTCCTTAATAGCGAGAAATTGGGCTGATTTTGTCAATCGGTCAACAATCACCCATATCTTATCATTCCCGCTCGGTGACTTAGGAAGTTGCGTGACAAAATCCATTGTAATCCGTTCCCACTTCCACTCCGGAATTTCAGGTTGTTGCAAGAGACCCGACGGTTTCTGGTATTCCACCTTGACCTTAGCACAGGTCAAGCACTTACTTACGTATGAGGCTATATCCGACCTCATGTTTGGCCACCAGTAAAGCACCTTTAGATCCTGGTACATCTTATCCGAACCAGGATGAATAGAATACCGGGACTTATGAGCCTCATCTAAGACAAGCTCCCGAAGTCCCCCGAATAAAGGAACCCATATGCGTTCTGCGAAGTAGTGCAGGCCATCAGGCCTTTGCTCGAGGTGCTTGTCGGCACCGTGCATGGTTTCAGCTTTAAGGTTTTCCTCCTTCAAAGCTTCTAACTGGGCAGAACGGAGTTGGTCAGGTAGAGAGGAATGTATGGTGAGCTGCAACGCCCGCACGCGACGAGGATTAACTGATTCCTTCCTGCTCAAGGCGTCTGCCACTACATTCGCCTTGCCAGGATGGTACTTAATGGCGCAATCATAGTCGTCAAGGAGTTCAATCCAACGACGCTGTCGTATGTTCAAGTGTTGTTGGTCGAAAATATGTTGAAGACTCTTGTGATCGGTGTAGATGGTGCATTTGGTACCGTACAAGTGATGTCTCCAAATTTTCAACGCGGATACCACTGCACCCAACTCCAAGTCATGGGTGGTGTAGTTCTTCTCGTGCACCTTGAGTTGACGAGAAGCATACGCAATCACTTTTTCGCGTTGCATCAGCACGCAACCGAGACCATGAATAGAAGCATCACAGTAAACAACGAAATCATCAGGGCCTTCAGGCAAGGACAAAATAGGAGCAGAACAAAGTTTAGACTTCAGTTCCTCAAACGCTGACTCTTGTGGTTCACCCCAGGCGAATTTCCTATCCTTCTGCGTGAGAGTGGTGAGGGGTTGAGCGATCTTCGAGAACCCCTGTATGAAACGACGATAATAGCCCGCAAGGCCTAGGAATTGCCGCACCTCGGTTGGCGTCTTTGGTGCTTCCCAGCCCTTGATCGCTTCGATCTTAACTGGATCGACATGAATTCCCAGTTCATTAACCACATGTCCTAGGAATTGGACTTCGCGTAACCAAAAGTCACACTTTGAGAACTTAGCGTAAAGTTGTTCCCGTCGCAACAGTTTCAAAACTAAATGTAGGTGTTCCTCGTGTTCGGTCTTGTTCTTGGAGTAAATCAGGATGTCATCAATAAACACGATGACGAACTTGTCAAGATATGGTTTGCAAACGCGGTTCATCAAATCCATGAAAACCGCCGGTGCGTTAGTGAGACCGAAAGGCATGACCAAGAACTCATAATGGCCATAACGTGTACGAAAGGCAGTCTTTGCAACGTCAGCTTCCCTTACGCGCAACTAGTGATAACCGGACCTCAAATCAATTTTTGAGTAATAACTAGAACCCTAGAGCTGGTCGAATAGATCATCAATACGTGGAAGAGGATAACGGTTCTTGATGGTCACCTTGTTCAATTCTCTGTAATCCACACACAGTCGAAAACTTCCATCCTTCTTCTTAACGAACAGAATCGGGGCTCCCCAAGGGGAAGAACTCGGTCTAATGAAACCCTTGTCCAAGAGTTCCTGTAACTGACTGGACAATTATTGCATCTCAGGAGGTGCAAGACGATAGGGGGCCCGAGCAATAGGAGCAGCTCCCGGTACGAGATCAATACTGAACTCAACCTGACGATGGGGAGGAAGACCAGATAAATCATCGGGAAACACATCAGGAAACTCGCGTACAACGGGAATATCGTCGATCTTCTTCTCATCGGCAGAGGAAACAGACAAAAGTGCCAAAACGGCCGAATAACCCTTTCGAAGATACTTAAGGGCTTTCATGCTGGAAATGAGATTTAGCGGAGCACCGCCCTTGATACCGTACACAGAAAGGAATTCTCCATCAGGGAGGGGAATCCGAATAATCTTGTCATAACAGATGATCTCAGCGCGATACAAAGACAACCAGTCCATGCCTACCACAACGTCAAAACTACCCAAGGGCACTGGCATAAAGTCAATGGGAAAAGACAAACCCGACAACTCTAGTTGACACTCCCGAAGAATACAAGTAGCTTCAATCTTTTTACCGTCAGCCAATTCAATAACATACTTAGCCTCTAATGGTACGGGTACTACATCTAGCAGTCGACTAACTTCCATGGATATAAAACTTTTATCGGCACCAGAATCAAATAAAACGCTAACAGAGCGATTATTGAGAAGGAACGTATCGGTAACTGTGTCAGGATCCTGTCTAGCCTCAGCGACTCCAATGACGAAGGCACGTGCATTCCTGCCACCGCCCCCGTTGTTCTCGTTACCGTTGTTCCCGCCCTGCTTCAGTTTCGGGCAATCCTTCTTGTAATGCCCAGTCTCACCACAGTTGTAACATCCCTGTCTTCCCGTAGTTCCTTGAGCAGTAGGAGCCGAGTTAGTAGTTGGAGCTTGGGTCGATGGAAGTGTCGCCCGACAGTCTTTAGCAAAATGCCCAAATCGCTGACAGCGATGGCATCGATTACGATCGCAGTCCCCCTGATGATGACGCCCACACTTGTTGCATTTAGGCAGTTTCCCCACATAACCACCCTGTTTGTTACCAGAAGAAGAAGAACCCCCGCTATCAAATCTCATACCCTGCTGTGCTGGCCCAGATCCTTTTCCCTCGTTATCCCACTTACGCTTGTTATTCTCCGGGGCCTTAACAGTCGAACCCTTAGCAGGCAAAATACCCTCATTCACCTTTAAGTTTGTCATCCTGTGAGCTGATCGGACCACCTCTGAGTATGTAGGATGATTTCCCGCAGCCACCAACCCTGCGATCTCTGGTACTAGCCCCGAGATATAATGTTCAATCCTCCTGTATTCTGGCACATGCAGATCGGGACACAGCACTGCCAACTCATTACGCCTCACCGTATACTTTTCGATCTCAGACCCAGTCATCTTGAGGTTCCACACCTCGTGCTCTAGCTTTTGCACCTCTTCCCTTGGACAGTACTCTCACTTCAACAGTTGAACGAAATTTTCCCAAGGCATAGCATAGGCCTCCCCAATACCCATATTCTGGGTGATATTGTTCCACCATGTCAAAGCAACATCCTGGAACAATGCAGCAGCATACTTGACTCGGTCCTCTGGGAGACAGTTGCGCATCAGAAACACTGACTCCACCTTTTCCAGCCACCTGAGCAAGCTCACCGCACCCTCAGTGCCAGAGAATTCCTGAGGCTTACAGTCCCGAAACATCTTGTAGGTACACATGGGTGGGGGTGGGTTAACAGGACCACCTGGAATGAAACACATGAGAAAACACGAAAGATGTAAACGAAATTTGCCAATGAGGCAAAAATGGATAAGTCAACTTACCGCCACCATTGTGCCCTAGCTGAAAGGCAGCTTGCAGCAAGTTGTTCAGGTCATCTTGCGTTAGGTTCACACCTCCACGACCACCACCACCACCGCGACCACCACCACGTCCACCATTGCGGCCACCTCCACGTCCTCCTCGTACTCCAGACATGATTCTGACAAAAAGAACGAGAAGATTTAGTCTCGCAGCTAATGATAACCACTAGCGTTCACAAGATCAAAGCTAGATCCAATCCAGGACTATCCCTTCAAACCCAGAGCTCACTAGGGCTTCCATGCATTTCAGTTTATGATTTTGTGTGCACCTAAAATGATAAACCGCTCTACATGGTCCTCCAAGTGTTCTCCTAGTTCAAAGTTCAAATCACCAGACATAGACTCTTAGCTATACACCGTAATGCTACGGTAGTTTATGGTAAGTGTTTCTATTGGAGTATGAAAGGGAGATGCCCGAGCCTTGGACAAATCTCAAGAGTACACGACTTACTCCAATATACTACACTACCTAGAAAGTAAGTAACCCGACCTAAGATAGAACGGATGATGTAACATAGGAAGATCAAATGATTTAGAGACACCCCGACAAGACCATACGTAACCCACCATAATGTTTAGTACTATGTGATCGTCTAGTGTGTGCGACTCGGCTATAGACTAGACTCTACATGCAGTCCTAGTTCACTATAACCATTGGCTCTGATACCAATCTGTCACACCCTCAAAATCCACTTGCGGAGTTTTACCGCGAGGCGCATGACAAACCAGGATCCAAACCAACGATCACAATAAACAAGTCTAAATTAGCATATGTAATTTCAAAAACATAGTTTAAATCTCCAGTTACAGCGGAAGCTTATAATTAAACATAATCCAAACGTAAACCAAATTGTTCAATGTTTGAAAACCATGCATCCTAACTAGACGCCGTGCAGACGCGTGCGCCCTAGTTCCATTGTGCTACCTTAGCGACCTGAGAAAACATGTAAAAGTTTACATCAGCACAAAAATGCTGGTGAGTTTACAGGTTTTGTAATCACAGTACCAAGTTCAACCTGTCCATACTATAACAAATCGAAAACCAAAGTACGCTAGCTAGGCGTATGTTTTGTTACTACTACGATTGGAAAACCATTACTAACTCGCAAACCAGATGTCGTGCCCGATGTAGTAAACCTGTTGTTCCTGTTTGAGACAATATGCACCCGCCGACCCTCCAAGTCGACGAGCGGGGTTGGTCACTCCCAATAGCGCTATTCACATTTCCCCGTTGTGCAAACCCGCACATTCATGGTTCCCCCCGGGACTTCCAAAGATCGTATAGTAAACCATAGAAAGCCCATAGTATGACAGTAGTTACCAAACATAAGTCTTAACACATGTTTTCTCCCCCAAAAAGTGAAACCAGTTAAAAGAGGGGCCCTAAACTCACCTTAAGTTGCGTTACTTCGTAATACGAATAAACTCAGCAGCTATGCTAGTCCCGTAAAGCGGCGACCTAACATATGACAGTTACAAGTACTTAGACTAATAACCCGCAGGTTAGTTAGTCCCTAGATGTTCAGACCATAACCAAGTTCGTTTGAAAACACCGTGACTGTTTAACTGACCCAATGTACAAGACTCGACATCCCATTGGTGACCCGAGACTCCCCGTGTTATGTTTACGCTCTCAAACATACAATCATGCAATCACACTTAACATACGTTAACGACCAACAAGTTATAGCACGTAGTTCAAGTACCACATAATTAAGTCCGAACATATGTTACCAAGTTATGGGATATGTTACGGGGTTCCTAGCATGTTCCTAGATGTCAAATCGGGTCTCAGAATGCTAATTTACACTTACAGCAGCAGTACACGCGATTAGGAAAAGTCAACTAGCATTTAGGTTGGTCAACAGGCATTTAGGAAGGCTAATCGCCTATAATATAGGCAATTAGGTCATAAGACATGCATTTACTAGCAATTAGCTCATAAGACATGTATTTCAGGACTTAACTAGCATTTAGGATCACAATTGCATGTAATAGAGGCATTTAGCCCCCAATCGCATGTAATATAGGCGATTAGGGAGTCTTTACAGGCGATTGGCCTCCTAATCGCCCATAACATAGGCGATTAGGTTCCTAATCGCCAGTAACCCAGCTGTTTCGGTTTTTCGCGCGTTTAACGCTCCAAATCAGATCCAGAACGCGTGTAATCATCCAATATCAATCCAACAACTATACCAAACATGTTTAAACCAAAATCCTTCGTTTAGCCTCGTTTTATCAGCCCTGCATGCAACCATGTAATCCAAACACAATACACAAAGCATGAAACATCACATTAACATGCATAACTATAACCCTAATGAACAATTACTCAGATTTCATTAACATGATATCATTATTAATCTGAAACTAACCTAATAACATGTTAATCATCCATCTTGAATCATAGAAACCCTAGCTTTTAATCATAAACACACATAACACATGCATGATTGTTAGAATCCGATTAACAACACTTATTAACGATTTTCAGAAAGCTTATTCGTTTTAGAACAGGTCTGGACCATTAGGGATTTAATAAAAACGTTAATAAACATTGCATGGATGAAAATCACACCTTAGATTGTGTTAGATTGATGAAATAAGCTTGAAACCTTGTGTTTTGATCCAAAATCACGTTCCAGAGGTTGTGTGTGTGTTGGGGCGGGTTATGGGACGACTAGGATTGTTATTATGAAGTTTAGGAGGTCAAGCATTGTATTTATAGTCGTTTTTAGTCGTCCAGCACGTAACACGCGATTGTGCAGCAGTTACATGCGATTAGGGTTGCTAATCGCATGACATTACATGCAATTGGGCCTAATCGCCTGTTATTACATGCGAGTAGCCCCCAAGCGCATGTAATGATTCCCTAAATGCATGCCCTATAGGCGATTAGCCTCCCCTAATCGCCTATAGGGGTTGGTTCGATGTATTTTGCGCGTTAAACCCCGTTTTAACATATGTTAACACATTTTCACATACCGACAAGTCACATAATGATTGTAAACACATAACACTTGCAAACAAACATATTCACACTCGTTCACCAAATTCCCGGGACTCGAGACTTGTATGTTCCGTATGCCCTGACGATTCTACGAATCGTCACCATTTGTACACTTGGTTAAGGACTGACATCTAATGAACCTTTAGACTAACATCCGATGATCCTCTATACTAAACTGATAGTTCCCGAACCATAACACGACTTAACTAACCCAGTTAAGTACAATATACGCGTGACTCGCTAAGGTAGACTTTCATCTAGACACGTTGTTAACCAGAATTTGCCGGGTGTCACATTATTATTTTAAACAAATCTCTGCCATAAGTTATCATATTCAAATATAAAAAAAAACAAATCTCTGCGCCGGGGTATAAATCTAGTGCCATTACAAATGAATTCGGAAGTTTGTAATCGATCATTCTAAAAAGAACTAACATGAAATAAGAAAAAAAAGTTAATTATTGAAATATCGAACGCATTAATCTAAGGATTATGTGATGCGTTAAAAAATTCATGGGTATATGATCGGGTATGTACTTCGGGTATTTGGGTATGTTGTTTCGGGTAATCGGGTCGGGTATCACCTAATTCCAGACCCGACCCAAACCCACAATTTTTTTTAAACTAATCCCAAACTCGACACAATACCTGTCGGGTTACAAAAATAGTCATTTTTTTCTCCGATTTTTATATAACACTATGGTACTCGTTGGAAAGACAATAAAACGCTCGTTAATTTGGTGTAATTTTTTTCTTTAAAAAATATCGTACATAAAAGATATTAACGTTTAAAAGTTATGAGAGGAAACACAAGAGATAAAATAATAAAGATTTAATATTTAGATTTAGTAGATTAAGTATTTAATAGATTAGGTTAAAGATTATAATAGATTAGGTTAAATCATATTTATTTCTCTTTTTTAATTGGTTTAGAGTTGCCACAAGTTGCCACATCACATCCTATGTGGCATCTCTCAAAGGAGAGATTTCATATGAGAATGACATGTAGGATTAATCCCTTTGCAATATAATGTCAAATGAATTCGGAAGTTTGTAATCGATCATTTTAAAAAGAACTAACATGAAATAAGGAAAAAAAAGTTATTTATTGAAATATCGAACGCATTAGTCTAAGGGTTAGTCTAAGGGTTATGTGATGCGTTAAAAAATTCATGGGTGTATGGGTGTATGATTGGGTATATAGTTCGGGTATTTGGGTATGTGGTTTCGGGTAATTAGGTCGGGTATCACCAAATCCAGGCCCGACCCAAACCCACAATTTTTTTTAAACTAATCCCAAATCTGACACAATACCTGCCGGGTTACAAAAAATAGTCATTTTTTTTCTCCGTTTTTTATATAACACTATGGTACTCGTTGGAAAGATAATAAAACGCTCGTTAATTTGGTGTAAGTTTTTTCTTTAAAAAATCTCGTATATAAAAGATATTAAAGTTTAAAAGTTATGGGAGGAAACATGAAAGATAAAATAATAAAGGTTTAATATTTACATTTAGTAGATTAGATATTTAATAGATTAGGTTAAACAATACTTAAACCATATTTATTTCTTTTTTTTAATTGGTTTAGAGTTGCCACATCACATCCTATGTGGCATCTCTCAAAGAAAAGATTGCATAATATTATGACATGTAGGATTATTAGCTTTGCAATATATATATAGATACATGTGTCTCAGCCTTATAATTTATAAACTTTTTTTAATTCGAAAATCATTTATTAATTTAGTCAAAATCGGTCAAGGTGTTTTAATAACTTTCCTAAACATTGTTTTGGTAATTAAATGATTATTTTGGTAAAAAAAATGGTCAAGCATATTATCATTCCTAAAAAACTAATCATCCTCATAACAAATCATTCTCCATCCTCTTCTAAATCTTAAAACAATCAAACGAAGCAACCGATCATTCTCCATCCTTGGCGATCCTTCTTCAAGGTATTATCATTCCATTCTCCTGTAACACAATCATTGTTCGTCTATTGCCTCTCCTACGTTTCTTTCTGATTTCGTCTATGTTTCTTTCTGATATCATTATATCTTCATTTGTTTTTGGCGATTAATGTTTTTGTGTCTTTATTTTTTTTACTGATTTTAATGATTTAGGTTTCAATCTGTATGTATTGTGTGTTATTGAGGATCCAAGGCATAAACGAATTTGATCAAATATATTTGATCATGGTAAAGAAGCCTACTTTTTTTTTTGTATGTATTGTATATCCATTTGTTTCAGACTTGTACCTGGGCGACTGTTGCTTACATGCTTCTGATATCAAGGTTTGATTTTGAAATCTTTAGTTAGTTTTTATAATCAAACAGTTTGTTTGAAATTTTGTTCTTGGGCTTGATTTTTCTCTTGTTTGATGTTTCATGTTTGATTATTTATATGAATTAATTATTTGAATAATGTCATTTTATTTAGATTTAAGGTAAGCACGTATGGAAATGTTTCGTATGCAAATGTATGGACAATGTTTGAAAATCTAAAAAAGAATAAATATTATGATCTTTCTTGATTTTGATACAGTTACCTATTATGTTATATATTCATGCTTTCATCATTTAATACATGAGTTTTTTCATCTCGATATACAGAACGGGCGATTATTAGCTTCAATTCCAGATACGGTAAAACCTCACGGTAAGAATTTCTAATCTTTTTTATTTAATTGCTCATCAATATTTTCCATGCTCATGTTATTGATTACCATTTCATTAGTAACCTTTAAACACAAAATTATTAATCATATATAAATATAAATACATTTATAAACAAAGTTAAATTTGAATTTTTTTCATCACAATTAATACGCCTATTTTCATTTGAATTACTTTATTTTTAAACATTCAAGATATTTTTTTTTAAAATCCGGTTTTAAAAATTAAATACATTTAAACACAAAATAAATGCTAAATTCTTTTATTTGTCACAGTACTATTTTTATCGTATAATTAGCATTTACCATGATTTACACAATATTGGAAACATCTAATGTTAATAATTATGATTACCATTTCATTAATAACCTTTAAACACAAAATTATTAATCATATATAAATATAAATACATTTATCAACAAAGTTAAATTTGAAGCTTTTCATCACAATTAATACGCCTATTTTCATTTGAATTA
Source organism: Ambrosia trifida (assembly GCA_028751855.1). Taxonomy (NCBI): domain Eukaryota; kingdom Viridiplantae; phylum Streptophyta; class Magnoliopsida; order Asterales; family Asteraceae; genus Ambrosia; species Ambrosia trifida. The sequence goes on from CM054131.1 coordinate 62,740,198, forward strand.
CTTTATTTTCAAACATTCAAAATCAAAATTTAAAAAAATCCGGTTTTTAAAATTAAAAACATTTAAACACAAAATAAATGCTTAATTCTTTGATTTGTCACATTACTCTTTTTATCGTATAATTAGCATTTATCATGATTTACACAATATTGGAAACATCTAATGTTAATAATTATGATTACCATTTCATTAATAACCTTTAAACACAAAATTATTAATCATATATAAATATAAATACATTTATAAACAAAGTTAAATTTGAATTTTTTTCATCACAATTAATACGCCTATTTTCATTTGAATTACTTTATTTTTATACAATCAAAATAAAAATTTTTAAAAAATCCGGTTTTTAAAATTAAAGACATTTAAACACAAAATAAATGCTAATTCTTTGATTTGTCACATTACTATTTTTAGCGTATAATTAGCAATTATCATGGTTTACAAAATATTGGAAACATCTAATGTTAGTAATTATGATTACCATTTCATTAATAACCATTAAACACAAAATTATTAATCATATTTAAATATAAATACATTTATAAACAAAGTTAAATTTGAATTTTTTCATCACAATTAATACGCCTATTTTCATTTGAATAACTATATTTTCAAACAGTCAAAATAAATTTTTTTAAAAAATCCGGTTTTTAAAATTAAAGACATTTAAGCACAAAATAAATGCTAATTCTTTGATTTATCACATTACTATTTTTAGCGTATAATTAGCAATTATCATGGTTTACACAATATTGGAAACATCTAGCGTTAATAATTATGATTACCATTTCATTAATAACCCTTAAACACAAAATTATTAATCATATTTTAATATAAATACATTTATAAACAAAGTTAAATTTGAATTTTTTTCATCACAATTTATACGCCTATTTTCATTTGAATTACTTTATTTTCAAACATTCAAAATAAAAATTTTTAAAAAAATCCGGTTTTTAAAATTAAATACATTTAAACACAAAATAAATGCTTAATTCTTTGATTTGTCACATTACTATTTTTAGCGTATAATTAACATTTATCATGATTTACACAATATTGGAAATATATAATGTTAATAATTACGATTACCATTTCATTAATAACCTTTAAACACAAAATTATTAATCATATTTAAATATAAATACATTTATAAACAAAGTTAAATTTAAAGTTTTCATCACAATTAATACGCCTATTTTCATTTGAATTACTTTATTTTCAAACATTCAAAATCAAAATTTAAAAAAAAAATCCGGTTTTTAAAATAAAAAACATTTAAACACAAAATAAATGCTTAATTCTTTGATTTGTCACATTACTATTTTTAGCGTATAATTAGCATTTATCATGATTTACAGAATATTGGAAACATCTAATGTTAATAATTATGATTACCATTTCATTAATAACCTTTAAACACAAAATTATTAATCATATATAAATACTAGGTTAGAGTCCCGCGTTAACACACGGCAAATACCCGAGTAAAATGAAAATGAATATAAGACGATATTAAGTGAGAATTTATAAAATACATACATGCATGTGTTGTATAATAGTACTTAAATCTCTAACTTGACAAACAAACGTATAAGATTTAGTAGCTTTAATGTGTAAAGTATCTGTTTATATATTGTTTTGCAAACACTATAAATTATTAGTTTTAGCCAGCTAACCCATAAACCCTTTAACACGAAACAACCATCTGTAGTTTCCTTTGGAGTAATTTCATTTATGTCACTAAAGGGGTGTTTGATGACACATGTATAGATTAAAAAATGGGAGAACAAATTTATTACATTTAATATTTTCTTCTCCTTTGGATTCAATGAGTATATTGAGCAGGCTGGCTTATTTGTTTATTATTCAGATAAGGTTTGACTATATTATATTACAAAACCGAAGATGATAAAAATTAGTTACCATTTAGCTTATGAACTTTATGAATAACATTGATGTCAAATCCACCAAAAAAACTTCTGGTCTTGCCTTCACAAAGCAAGACATATTCAAACTTGAAACTTAGTCATTGAACACATTAGTTTGACTACATAGGGTATGTTTGGCAAAACTAGCTGGAGGCTGGTAGCTGAAAGCTGGTAGCTGCAAGCTTTTTAAATATATTTTGGTGTTTGGCAGAGTAGCTGGAGCTTTTAATAAAATGTATAAAATGACCAAAATGGGCATAATTAAAAGAAGGTTTTTATTTTAATTTTAAAATAGAATGGGTATTTGTGTCATTTACTAATTAAAAGCTTGTAGCTAGTAGAGCTTTTTCTTAAAAGCTACTACTAGTAGCTTTTCACTGTAGAGCTTTTTCTCTAACCTAAAAGCTTCCAGCCCCTTCAACCAAACAAGGCTTTTTATTAAGTAGAAGCTTTTTCTTAAAAGCTTGAAGCTTGAAGCTCCTAAAAGCTTTTAAAAGCTCCTTGCCAAACATACCCATAATTAAATATCTCCATTTAAGCTGAAAGTTGTAAACTTGAGAACCACTGGTGTTTGAATCAATATTTTATAGTGACCCATTGATTCTTTTGGTTTCAAGATCATGATGTAACCGCATAAAAAATAATGGATAAAATAAAGTTAGAGCTAACATTAGAATGTGACATACCTGTCCTGAATAGAGTAGCATCATTGCGTTCAATATCAACTTGAAAGCTCATGCAGTGATAAAAAACACAAACTAAGGAAAATTAAAACATGATCTATTAATTTGTTTGGCGCTTTCGCCTGGATATGGGTGTAAACAATAACAAAAAAAAAAAAAAACTAAAAACGATTATTATAAGTTCTAGTTTCTACAGAAGCGCAAAACGCAGCCATGCGATTTGAGAGATAGAGTACCATCTGCAGTACTTCGCTGCGGAACTTTGAGATAGAGTTCCACCTTTGCAGCAACACGACCCATCAATGCTCTCCATAAGAGCACATTCGTCTTCATAGGCACCCAAGAAATCCACAAAAAAGGTTGCAGCGAATCAATCTCAAAAGAAGCCAACATAATGTCCCTGCGCAAGCTCTTATTAGAAAAGGGTAATATGTCACTGTTTTCCCAGATCTAAACGTCCTTTTTTTTTACTAATATTGGCCTGCAATAACACCGAATTCAGCCCCTCGAATTCCTGCATTAAACTTGGCCTTAAACCGGCTCCTTTCCACTCCCAACCCAAATGAATTCCCAAAGGCCCCCATGCGTAATTCTCCTTAACAGTAGCCGCTTTTTTACCCACTTGAGTGAATAAAGAAGGAAATCTGTCACGGAGCGAGTTGGGACCGGTCCACCTATCATTCCAGAAGCTCGTCTTCTCCCCATCACCAATCGCCACCTTAAGTTTATCTTTGATATCTATACCAATCCGTTCGAGGACCTCATCCATAGTAGCAATATCTTTCCATATGCCCGACATATACTTTTTGACAGGAATCAATTTAGAATTATTCTTCGTACTGTGAATAGCACTAACCACCTTAGCCCATAGATGATTCGGTTCGTCCTTGAAGCGCCACCACCATTTTGACAACATCGCTAAATTAAAATCTTCTATGCCTCCAATCCTGAGCCCTCCAATTTTCTTCGGTTTAATCATCTTCGACCAACGAACCCAACGATCTTGTTTTTACTTCCCACCTTGCCCCAAATAAAATCGGATTAAAATCGAAACAAAGTAAACAGACAACAGTCGAAACAAAGAAAATCGGATTAAAATCGAAACAAAGAAAATAGGATTAAAATCGAAACAAAGTAATCGAATTTATTAATAAAGATGAGGTAATTGGCTGGGAAGATAATACCTTTTAGAGGATATTAGGGTTGGTTGAAGAGATACAGAGTAAAAAAAATATGATTACAATCAGATTTGAAGGAGGCGGTCTTTTCGTAATGCTTAATTACCCTTTTTAACATGTTCTGTATTATCTTTGCCCCCAATTCGCCTACCTCTGTAACCCCATATGAATTCATACCCATTTAAATAACTAAACACAACAGAAAATCAATAACAAACCCTAAACAGGTCCTTACAAATCCCCAAAACAAAAACACCCTAGAGGGTCATCGAATGACGTTAATAGGGAAGAACGTAACTTCCGGTGATCAACTCTCAATATGAGTATCTGAAAAACGGAAAAGCATAACTAATCGGAGAATAAAGAAGGTTGAAACTTTGTTCTTTATGTTGGTCTTTTTGCCTGCAGAATCAAAACATATAAATTGTGCACAAAACCAATTAGTTCAATGCAATGTGATGGTAATATTACAAATTCTATACCTATGTTTGTAAATAAATTGATTGCATACCTCAAGAACATGACCGTGAACGCACATCGAATACAACAATTCCCTCTTCGATACATCATAATCCAATTCCCGCTCCCTCAATTCATTATCACTGTATCCCCTATATCTTCCTGCCGCCATATACTTGCTCATGTATACAACAGAACAAATTACCCCCCTCTAAAACCTTAACCCCCAAAAATTATAGCTCTGCAGATTTTACTAAAAAGCTATAAACGATTAACGAATACTACCTTACAGGGTGTTAAGCAATATGTGATGATTAAACAATAAACTAAAAACAAAATCTGCAGGATTTAGACTCAGTAAAAAGCAGTACCTCTTCTCCCTTCTTTACAGGTCATACTCTCCTTATATTTAAGCGGATTGAAGCATAAAACTTCAAAGCATTCCCACCACACGTCACTTCCGAGGGTGCACCAAATCCAAATGTGGCTAGCTTTGACCTAACCTGAGTAACATTCAAGCAACATCAGTACAAATCTTGTGACACTAACCCTAAAACACCTAACATACAAGAACGGTATTGCTACTCGGTAGTCGGTACTCTTGGCCCACAGGCACGTTAGATAGTTAACATATGGGATGGTTGAAAATTGGTTAGTGATTACCAAGGCTCACATCTTTGCCTGATTTATAAAAATCAAAATAGTCTGCGACATGGATAGTGAATGGCTCAATTTGCGAAGCGCTTGACTCATTAATCTAGCTTGCATTGCCATATGCGCATTACCCATCTCCCCATCCAGTTCGCTCTTAGGCACAAGCGCAGCAACCTAACAGTGAAAGAAACATAAGCAAAAAGCAGAACAGGAAGAGAGGGTGATAACTCATAGCTGCTTGCATTCATGAAATACAACAGAATTGTTATTGTTAAGAAACAACAAATGTGTGGCATGGACCGCTAAATACACAACCAATAATCCTAAAAAAATTGTAAATAGAGACCTTACTTACACTATCCACAACAACAACATCAACTGGTCGTGCAGCTTGTGTTCCAACCACAAAAGCACCACTGGTCGCCCCAGCTCCGGTCCAAACCACAAGCGTTGTGTAGCTTCTGTTCTAACAACACCAAAATATTATGTTAAGTTTAATGAGTAATTAAAACTTTATTAATCAATTGGAACATAAACATTCATAGAAAAGTTGCTTTTAGACGTGCTTCGAGTGTTTAGAAAATCATGGCGAAGTAATATATTTTAATGAAGATCAACTACACTGAAGTAAAATATATAAAACAATAAATCGATTCTTCCGGTTCCATCCAACTAACACGATTACATTTATATTATATCAACCAATAATCCAGCAAACACAATGGTCCGTTACCTCAGTCAGCTCATCTATACCTTTCCAGCCATATGAATGCCTTAGGACAACGGAGGTCCCTACACTCAGTCAACTCATCTGGGCCTTTCCAACGTTGTATCCAAACTGAGCCGACATTTCTACCTTGGTTAACCTGTTACATCTGATATCAAATTTTTTAAAAATGCAAAATTATCCAGACAGTTATATTAAAACTTAGCAAACTACTATGTCTTCATTCAAAACAATCCAAAGAACAACATATACTAAATGGTATCCACTATTTCTCATACCATAAAGAACAAAGAATGTGAGTGAATTAAATGAAAAAAATAAGGACGAATATTCTAAATTATTATGGCTTATTCTAAATTAAAGAAACATAACCAAGCAGGAGGTCGCAGAGATGAGGATGCTTAGGTGGATGGGCGGGCACACAAGGCTAGATCGGATTAGAAACGAGGTTTTAGAGAGAGGTTTGGAGTGGATAGGATATCAGACAAGATAAAGGAAGGGAGATTGAGATGGTTTGGACATGTGAAGAGGAGAGAAACAACAACGCCAGTTAGAGCAGTGGAAGCATGCGTTGTAGAGGGGAGAAGGAATAGGGGCAGGCCTAAACTAACCTGGGATGAGCGAATTAGATAGGATCTCATAGAGTTGCACCTCTCTGAGGACATGGTCCAAGAAAGGACTTCCTGGAGATGTAGGATTAAAGTAAGTGACTTTTAGGATTTGACACTTAGGTAGCATAACCGGGTATTATAAGCCCTTATCTATAGGATTTCTAAACCTATTTTGATTCATGTGTCTATTTATCCTGTTTTCTTAAGTAATGTGAAACTTCCTTGTGCTTGTCGTCCCGTTTACATGTTTCTATGATGTTCAATGTATTATATTTTTATGCACTATCTTACTAGCTTATTCCTGCATTTGGTCCGTTAGCCGATAGAGAAATATCCCTGTGGTGCTTGTCCCTTTACTTGTATGCTTGCCTGTCTTCTGTTCTCTCTTTTTGAGCCGGGGGTCTCTCTGGAAGCAGCCTCTCTATCCTTATGGGTAGAGGTAAGGTGTGCCTACATCTCACCCTCCCCTGACCCTACCAATAGTCTACTATTCGTGGGATATACTGGGTATGATTGATTAATTGATTGATTGAACCAAATACCTACACAATTAACAAACAAATAAACATGGTTAACAATGAGTTAAAACTTACATTGATGTTTAGGGTTTAAAATTTCAAATACTTTCGGATGTTATTCGATTACAGATTAATCTGCTACTTTTACAATCATATCATAAACCTGTACTTGCATTTCAATATATGATCAAACAAAGTGTAAATGTATTCTAAACAAAGAGTTGGCTAACACACGTATATGTATTTCTCAATTTAACACCTTTTACCGTCCACCACTCCCTGTTCTTCCAATTCATTCTCCTTCTAAAATGTCTGGTTGTTCTAATAGCATCAACAGTCTCAAAATTAATGAGTAATTGGACTGATAGACTCTCTACAATGCAAATAAACCACTCTCTCATATTCATTAATGATTTTTATAGATATTTAGTTGTTCATTAATGATTTGAAATTGGAGCCGAAACCCTAACCCGAATCAACAGGAAAGAAACTAAAAAAAATAATCACAACAATAGTAGACATAAACCTTCCAATTCGAAAGAAGCAGAACAAACATACCTGAAAAATGAATTTCACCAACAAAGATTAAGATGATCGGTGGCGTCATCTCCATCAAAATCATGCCAGAAGACGGAAAAACCTAAAGGTGCAAGAAAACCCCTGAAAATCAGTCCACCTTCATATATTGGAATACCGCCATGCCTGTTAGAAGATGAATCTGAAACATTCATTGGATGAATCGAGCACAAATATGAAGATAAATCTGAAAAAATCTAAGTATGTTACGATTGAACATCCATTTTATAATTCTATAAAAGCAACGTTAAATATAAGGAAAAGCAACATGATTGAAAGCCATATTACACCAGAAAAAAGCGGCTACCATCTTAACATATAACACCAGAAATAATTGAAATTAAAGTCGACGAATGTGTGTATTTTAGGGTTAAATGATATTAGATCTGAAAAAAAAACATATATTGTTTGTTAGAAGATGAATCTGAAACATTCATTGGATGAATCGAACACAATTATGAACATAAATCTGAAAAAATCTAATTATGTTACGATTGAGAATTAGAATTGATCAGAAGAAAATGATATAGGTTAGTTGGACACAATACCTTAAGGAGATTTGAAGGCGGCAGTGCTTTGGAGAGGATTAGGGTTGAAGGAGAATGTTTGAGTATGAGGAAACCAAGAAGATATAGATTATAGAAATAGAGTATTTATACCCGGGTTACCGGGTTAGAATCTGGTATGTATGGGTCGGGTTTGAGGATCCATACCCGAGTTAAATGGGTTGCTCAGCCCTAGTTACTCTTTTATTAGTAGATATAGATAAATACATTTATAAACGAAGTTAAATTTGAATTTTTTTCATCACAATTAATACGCCTATTTTCATTTGAATTACTTTATTTCCAAACATACAAAATCAAAATTTTTAAAAAATCCGGTTTTTAAAATTAAATACATTTAAACACAAAATAAATGCTAATTCTTTGATTTGTCACTTTACTATTTTTAGCGTATAATTAGCAATTATCATGGTTTACATAATATTGGAAACATCTAATGTTAATAATTATAATTACCATTTCATTAATAACCTTTAAACACAAAATTATTAATAATATATAAATATATTTATAAATTTATTTTTAAACATTCAAAATCAAAATTTTTTAAAAAAATCCGATTTTTAAAATTAAAGACATTTAAACACAAAATAAATGCTTAATTCTTTGGTTTGTCACATTATTATTTTTAGCGTACAATTAGCATTTATCATTATTTACACAATATTGGAAATATCTACTATTAATAATTATGATTACCATTTCATTAATAACCATTAAATACAAAATTATTAATCATATATAAATACATTTATAAACAAATTAAATTTGAATTTTTTCATCACAATTAATATGCCTATTTTTATTTGAATTACTTTATTTTTAAGCATTCAAAATCAAAATTAAAAAAAAATCCAGTTTTTAAAATTAAAGATATTTAATCACAAAATAAATGCTTAATTTATTTGATTTTTCACATTACTATTTTTAGCGTATAATTAGCATTTATCATGATTTACACAATATTGGAAACATCTAATGTTAATAATTATGATTACCGATTTATTAATAATCTTTAAACACAAAAGTATTAATCATATATAAATACATTTATAAATAAAGTTAAATTTGAATTTTTTTCATCACAATTAATACGCATGTTTTACCTTTTATATAATCAATTATGTATACTTATTTTCGGTAATAAATTTTGTTTACCTATTCATTTTTTTCATTTATTTTTTATACAACTTATTGTTACATCATCCCTGACTTAATTTCATTGGTTACTTTTAATTATTAAACATGGCTCCTATAATTTATAAGGCCTTAAAAGTCAAACGAGACTGTTTTCATTTTTACTTCTTATTTTTTTTTAAAAAAATTAGTTATTATTTTGAAAATTTGTGCATTTGATCTTGAAGTCTAATTATAGCCTTCTTGTGTGTATCATTCATTCCTCTTAATGAATGGTTACAGAAGCTTTATATTACAATTTTTTTAAGTTGACTCGACTGATCAAGATGAATGATTATACTTTATTAAGTTGACTCGCTTGATTATACATTCATGTAATGGCAATGTAACTTGGAATACAAATAACTAGGGTAAATTCAATAAGTTCTAATTACACTTTGTTAAGTTGTTTGTACATATATTACTACATCTCTATATAGTCTTATGTGTCATTTTTGTTTTAGGTTTTGTTTTTGTGACACCTGGCAATTTAGCAGATAATTAACCGTACTTACGTAAAGTTAAGTATATGTTTAAAAATAATATTTGAAGCTAATAAAGCGAATTTTAAGTCCAAAAGCTTATTTTATATGTGAAAATATGACTAGAGGTGTCATATTTAATGTCACACCCTCAAATTCCACTTGCGGGGTTTTACCGCGAGGCGCATGACAAACCAGAATTCAAGTCAACGGTCACAATAAACAACACTATATGCATAACACAAAACCCAAAAGATATAATTATAAAAGCATAAACTGTAGCGGAAGCTTTAAATGTTTACAATCCAAAAGACATAGTTCAAATGTTTAATGAAGACCATGCTCTAAACCCTAGACGCCCGTGCCGACTCGTGCGCCTAGATCCAGTTGTTGCTACCTTAGCGACCTGAGAAAAACATGCCAAAAGACGTCAACATATAATGCTGGTGAGTTCACAGGTTTGTTCAAAAATGTTACCAAAGTGTTACCATGTCCATACTATATCAATGTTACCAAGTACGCTAGCTAGGCGTAAGTTTTATTACTACTACGATTGGAAACCATTACTAGACACGTTTAGCAATGTTCAGCATGTTTAAGCAGCCCGTATGTTCAGCATGATACCAATGTACCTGTTCGAGACAATATGCACCCGCCCGGCCCTCCAAGCCGACGAGTGGGGCAGGTCACGCCCAATAGATCTATCCACATTTCCCCCGTTGTGCAAACCCGCACATTCATGGTTTCCCCCGGGACTTTCCAAAAGATCGTATAGCAATATAAAGTTAAAACCATAGTATGACATATGTTACCAAAACAGTTTAGCGCATGTTTTCTCCCCCAAAGTAAAGCAGTAAAAGTGGGGCCGTGAACTCACCTTAGATAGCGTTCTTCAAATATAAGTAAAGATGTTTAGCCCTTGATAATCCCTCTACCGGAGATCTATCAAAATGTTCACATAAGTGTTCCGACTAATAACCATAAGGTTATCTAGCCCCCGATTGTCCAGATCATAACCGAGTATGTTTTAAAACGTGTTTAAATGTTTAACCGACACACTAGACCGACCCGACATCCCGTTGGTGACCCATTACCCTAACTAATCAAGTACACATAGATTACACGCAAGGTTCAAGCATAAAACACTTAGTTTGTATCAAAAATCCCATTTCTGCATCAGAACGGTCGAACCAGTCAGTTTAAGACCTCCTTCGCACCTTTTTACTCTCCTTCGCCCGTTTTACCTCTCGTTCGACCGTTTGATGCTTCCTTCGCACGTTTTGACACGTTCGCCCACTGAAAAGCCTGGTTCGACCCTGGGATTACTCCTTCGCACCTTCGACTGGTCGAAGGAGGCCAGGTTCGCCCCTGTTGTTCTATTTTGCCTAAAAACGCTTAAAACACATTCAAAACGACTCGAAACATCACCAATCACAGCAGTCAAACATGATTATGTTATCCTAACAAAACCCCACTGATTTTGCCCCAAACCATATCCGTTTCAGCCCTTTCCCAAAATGGCAAAAATTATGGAAACGTCACTTTCATGCATGAAATCTTTACCCAATTTGGAAACTCTTGAAATCGACTCATGTTTGATTTAAAATACTCAGTTTATCGATCATCCGATCATCCCTAGGGGTTCTATTGATTATAAACACCACATGTTACGTCTAGATTCGTCAAAATCCCCAATTTACACATAATATCATTATTCCATCGATTCTAACCCTAAACAACAATCAATCAGCATTAAGAGCAATCCTACATCATGTCTCTAACATAGATAAAGTAGCAAAACATTGTATAACACATTACACCACATAACACTCAATTAACACATGTTATTTATTATGAAAACTCATGTTAAATGATAGGGTTTTGTTTTAGAAAGATGTTTCAAAGGTTTTTAATCATAAAAACACCCTTAGAACAGATCTGGACAATTAAGGTTAGATGAAAACGAATAAAAATGCTTCTAAAAGATTTAGGATTATGAACACACCTTGGATTCTTGTTTAGATGTTGTAGATAGGTTAGATTATGAAAAAGAAGAGCAAAAACTCCTTCCTTAGTGTTTAAGATCGTTTGAGAGCGTTTTGGGACGGTTAGGGTTTGTGAAATGATGAAAAATGACTAAGGTTGGTATTTATACTGATCCTCCTTCGCACCAATTGATTGGTCGAAGGTGGTCTCCTTCGCCCCTTTCACAGGGTCGAATGAGACTTGTCCAGGTCGAAGGGAATTCTTCAACTCCACTTCCCTGGTTCGCCCACTTGCATGGGTCGAACCAGACAATTTTCCTCTCCTTCGACCACTCGAAGTGGTCGAACCAGAGCCCCTTTTTAACTAGTTTTCCAGTTTGTCGTGCTTAACGCATTCTAACACATCTTAACACATAAGCATGCATCCTTAGTCTATATTTAACACATTAAAGCACAGATGATCATTTACACATCATTTAAACACGTCTATGTATATAAACCACCACACAACCCATAATCTACACATATACTTAATTAGTTCATGTAATGTCACCAACAACGGAACCCGGTACTAATGTATTACCAAAACGACTCCCAATGATCCTCCAGATCATTGTACCCTGGACAATCCTAACTTGACCCAACTCAACTAACCCGGTTAAGTTTGTTTGTAAACGTTTCTCGCTAAGGTAGACTTAGATGTTACTAATATGTTTAAGCCGGACATGCCGGGTGTCACATCATCCCCACGTTGAAAGAATTTTCGTCCCGAAAATTGTGCAAAGCCCAAAAAGAAAGAAACGAAAAGAACCGAACAAAAAGAAACTTACCGGATGTCACATCATCCCCACGTTGAAAGGAATCTCGACCCGAGATTCATTCCGCTTCAGCAGTAACATGCCTTGATTCAAACGCGCGCTTCGGAAAGAGATGAGGATACTTAGATTTCATCTGATCTTCCCGTTCCCATGTGAACTCAGGTCCACGGTTCGAGTTCCAACGGACTTTAACGATGCGAATTTTACTCCGACGAAGGCTACGAATCTTGTAGTCGAGAATCTCAACAGGTTCCTCCACAATGCGAAGACGATCATCAACCTTGATCTCTTCCAGTGGTACAATGAGAGATTCATCAGCCAAACACTTCTTCAAGTTAGACACATGGAAGACGTTGTGCACACTACCGAGCTCCGCCGGTAAGTCAAGTCTATATGCCACCGGTCCAATCCGATCCAGGATTGCGAACGGTCCGACATAACGAGGGTTAAGCTTGCCACGCTTTCCAAAGCGTATGACGCCCTTCCATGGTGAAACTTTCAGAAGTACCTTGTCCCCAACCTGGAACTCTAAAGGTTTTCGACGGCGATCGGCATAGCTCTTCTGACGATCTCGTGCCGCAGCCAAACGTTGACGGATCTGTACGATTTTCTCCGAAGTTTCGTACACGAGTTCCGGACCAGTGAGCTGGCTCTCGCCCACCTCGGCCCAACAAAGTGGTGATCGGCATTTCCGTCCGTAAAGAGCCTCGAACGGAGCTGCCTTGATGCTAGAGTGATAGCTGTTGTTGTAGGAGAACTCTACTAACGGTAGGTGGATCTCCCAACTTTTGCCAAAATCGATAACACATGCCCGAAGCATGTCTTCCAAGGTTTGAATCGTCCGCTCACTCTGTCCATCAGTTTGCGGATGATATGCCGTACTCATATCCAACTGAGTACCCAAAGCCTTGTGCAGAGCCTTCCAGAAACGCGAAGCAAAGCGGGAATCACGATCAGAAATGATAGAAACAGGCACCCCGTGCCGAGAAACCACCTCCTTAAGGTAGAGCCGAGCCAACCGCTCGAGTCCATCCGTTTCCTTAATAGGTATGAAGTGTGCCGATTTCGTCAACCGGTCGACGATCACCCAAATCATGTCGCAGCCACTTGGTGATCTCGGTAGTTTGGTGACGAAATCCATCGTGATCCGCTCCCACTTCCATTCTGGAATCTCAGGTTGCTGTAGGAGACCAGACGGCTTCTGATACTCCACCTTGACCTTAGCACAGGTCAAGCATTTGCTCACATAGGAGGCTATATCAGCCTTCATGTTCGGCCACCAATAAAGTATCTTCAGATCCTGATACATCTTATCGGAGCCTGGATGAATAGAATACCGGGATTTGTGAGCCTCGTCCAAGACAAGCTCCCGTAATCCCCCGAGTAAAGGAACCCAAACACGCCCAGCGAAGTAGTGTAGGCCATCAGACCTAAGCTCAAGGTGTTTGTCCGCACTGTGCATCGTTTCGGCCTTAAGGTTTTCCTCCTTCAAGGCATCCACCTGAGCCGAACGGATCTGGTCGGGTAAGGAGGAATGAATGGTAAGCTGCAGGGCTCGGACACGCCGAGGCTTCGCCGACTCTTTCCTACTCAAGGCATCCGCCACAACGTTTGCCTTGCCAGGATGGTACTTAATCGCACAGTCGTAGTCGTTCAAGAGTTCAACCCAACGACGCTGCCGCATGTTTAACACCTTCTGGTCGAAAATATGCTGGAGACTCTTGTGATCGGTGTAAACTTCACACTTGGTACCGTACAAGTAATGTCTCCGGATTTTCAACGCAAAGACCACTGCACCCAGTTCTAAGTCATGAGTAGTGTAATTCTTCTCATGAACTTTGAGTTGACGAGAAGCATAAGCAACGACCTTCCCGCGCTGCATCAATACGCAACCAAGACCCCGAATGGAAGCATCACAGTACACAACGAAATCATCTGTACCCTCAGGAAGGGATAAGATAGGTGCAGAACAAAGTTTAAGCTTCAGCATCTGAAATGCTGATTCCTGTGGTTCGTCCCAGTCGAACTTTCGGTCCTTCTGGGTGAGAGCAGTGAGGGGTTGAGCGATCTTCGAAAATCCCTCGATGAAACGACGATAGTAACCCGCAAGACCTAGGAATTGCCGCACCTCAGATGGCGTCTTTGGTGCTTCCCAGTCTTTAATAGCTTCGATCTTAGCCGGATCGACATGAATTCCCAGTTCATTCACCACATGTCCTAGGAATTGAACTTCACGCAACCAAAAATCACACTTTGAGAACTTAGCATACAACTGCTCTTGTCTCAAAAGTTCCAAGACCAACCGCAGATGTTCCTCGTGATCTGCCTTGTTCTTGGAATAGATCAGAATGTCGTCAATAAACACGATGACGAACTTATCAAGGTAAGGCTTGCAAACGCGGTTCATCAAATCCATGAACACCGCAGGTGCGTTAGTGAGACCAAAAGGCATGACCAAGAACTCAAAATGGCCATAACGAGTGCGAAAGGCAGTCTTCTGGATGTCAGCTTCCCTGACGCGCAACTGGTGATACCCGGACCGCAAATCAATCTTCGAATAATAGCTGGAGCCCTGAAGCTGGTCAAAGAGATCATCAATGCGAGGAAGAGGATAACGATTTTTTGATGGTCACTTTGTTCTGCTCACGGTAATCAATACACATACGAAGGCTCCCGTCCTTCTTCTTCACAAACAAAATAGGAGCTCCCCACGGGGAAGAACTCGGTCGGATGAAACCCTTTTCCAAGAGTTCCTGCAACTGGCTGGACAACTCTTGCATCTCGGGAGGTGCAAGACGATACGGGGCTCGGGCAATAGGAGCTGCGCCCGGAGCAAGATCAATACCAAACTCAACCTGACGATGGGGAGGAAGACCAGGTAAATCATCAGGAAATACATCAGAAAAGTCACGAACCACCGGAATATCCTCGATCTTCTTCTCATCGTCAGAAGAAACGTTAACAAGTGCCAGAATGGCCGAACAGCCCTTCCGAAGATACTTACGGGCTTTCATGCTGGAAATGATACTCAGCGGGGCACCGCTTTTCTCGCCATGAACCGAAAGAATCTCTCCATCGGGGAGAGGGATCCGAATAACCTTGTCAAAGCAAACAATCTCTGCACGATACAACGATAACCAATCCATGCCCACAACGACATCGAAACTACCCAAAGGTACAGGCATAAGGTCAATGGGGAATGACAGACCCGACAGTTCCAAGTGACACTCCCTAAGGATATGAGTCGCCTCGATGTTCTTACCATTAGCCAATTCTATCAAGTACTTAGCCTCTAAAGGTGTGGGTACTATATCTAGCAACTGACTAACATCCACAGATACGAAGCTCTTATCGGCACCAGAATCAAATAAAACAGAAACATAGCGATTGTTGAGAAGGAACGTACCGGTAACTGTGTCTGGATCCTGCCTAGCCTCCGCAGACCCAATGACGAAAGCACGCGCAGTCCTGCCTCCGCCGCCATTCCCGTTACCGCTACCGTTTCCGCCCCTCCCATTATCGCCCTGCTTCAGCTTGGGACAATCACGCTTGAAGTGTCCCGTGTCACCACAGTTGTAACACCCCTGCCTCCCCTGAGTCCCCTGAGCAGCAGGAGCAGGAGTAGCCGCAGGAGTCTGAGTTGGGGTGAGCGCCACCTTGCAATCCTTAGCATGGTGCCCCAACTGATGGCACCGATGACAACGAGCCCTGTCACAATTTCCCGAATGGTGGAAACCACACTTGTTGCACTTGGGATGCTTCCCGACATACCCACCCGTCTTCGCCCCAGAAGAAGACCCAGACGTATCAAACTTCTTCGCCGGCTGAGCTGGCACCACACTCTTCCCCACACTCTCCCACTTCCTCTTGTTCCCCTCAGCAGCCTTCACGGTAGTACCCTTGGGTGGCAAAACGCCTTCCGCCACCTTCAGGTTAGTCATCCGATGAGCAGATCGGACAACTTCAGCAATAGTGGGAAGATTCCCAGCAGCTACCAACCCAGCAATCTCGGGCACTAGTCCAGACACATAGTGCTCGATCCTCCTGTATTTGGGTGTGTGTAAGTCAGGACACAACACCGCCAGCTCGTTCCTCCTCACAGTATACTCCTCAATCTCCGACCCAACCATCTTGTAACTCCAGACCTCATGCTCCAACTTCTGTATCTCCTCCCTCGGACAGTACTCACCTCTCAAAAGCTGCACAAACTCCGCCCAAGGCATAGCAATAGCCTCTCCCAACCCCACGTTCTGAGTGGTAGCATTCCACCACGACAATGCAGGCCCCTCAAATGTCGCAGTAGCATACTTCACTCGGTCCCCAGCAGGACAGTTACACATGACAAACACAGATTCCACCTTCTCTAGCCATCGGAGCAGTCCCACCGCTCCCTCAGTTCCGGCGAAGTTATGGGGCTGACAGTCCCTAAACTTCTTATAAGAGCACTGAGGTGGGGGTGGATTGGCACCAACACCACCCATGGCATTAATCCCGGCCTGGAAATTAGCCATAGCCATGTTCACTTGCTGCTGGAGCAAGTTGTTCAGCTCAGCTTGGGTCATGTTAATGTTCCCACGACCACCGCCGCCAGCACGACCACCGCCGCCACGACCACCACCACGACGTCCACCACCACGAGCACCAGACATGATCTAACAAACCAAGAAATCGAGAGATTCAGGTTCACTTCCAGTGTCAACCACTAGAAATTTTTCAAGAGTTAACCTAGGGACAAATTCAGGACTATAAATCCAAACTCGAAGTCCATCGGGATTTTCATGCATCCCAGTTTATTATTTCGTGTGCACCCGAAATGATAAACTGCTCTACATGGTCCTCCAGATGTGCCCCTAATCTAGACCCCAGTCACCGAACATTGTCGCCTGTGTGGCAATAGGTGCAAGTGTAAGAAGGCATGTGTGTGCAAGAACCAACAAATCAACCCCTCCTCCTTCAATCCAGAAGAAGAAGACAAGAGTAGGTAAGAACCCAAATAAAAACGGATGATGTAACAGAGAAGTGTGATGATAATGTAACGACACCCCGACAAAGTTAGTACATGTTCCAAACCGACACAAGTATGTGACCGTCTAGTGTGTGCGACTCGGCTATAGACTAGACTCTAAATGCAGTCCTAGTTCACTATAACCATTGGCTCTGATACCAATCTGTCACACCCTCAAATTCCACTTGCGGGGTTTTACCGCGAGGCGCATGACAAACCAGAATTCAAGTCAACGGTCACAATAAACAACACTATATGCATAACACAAAACCCAAAAGATATAATTATAAAAGCATAAACTGTAGCGGAAGCTTTAAATGTTTACAATCCAAAAGACATAGTTCAAATGTTTAATGAAGACCATGCTCTAAACCCTAGACGCCCGTGCCGACTCGTGCGCCTAGATCCAGTTGTTGCTACCTTAGCGACCTGAGAAAAACATGCCAAAAGACGTCAACATATAATGCTGGTGAGTTCACAGGTTTGTTCAAAAATGTTACCAAAGTGTTACCATGTCCATACTATATCAATGTTACCAAGTACGCTAGCTAGGCGTAAGTTTTATTACTACTACGATTGGAAACCATTACTAGACACGTTTAGCAATGTTCAGCATGTTTAAGCAGCCCGTATGTTCAGCATGATACCAATGTACCTGTTCGAGACAATATGCACCCGCCCGGCCCTCCAAGCCGACGAGTGGGGCAGGTCACGCCCAATAGATCTATCCACATTTCCCCCGTTGTGCAAACCCGCACATTCATGGTTTCCCCCGGGACTTTCCAAAAGATCGTATAGCAATATAAAGTTAAAACCATAGTATGACATATGTTACCAAAACAGTTTAGCGCATGTTTTCTCCCCCAAAGTAAAGCAGTAAAAGTGGGGCCGTGAACTCACCTTAGATAGCGTTCTTCAAATATAAGTAAAGATGTTTAGCCCTTGATAATCCCTCTACCGGAGATCTATCAAAATGTTCACATAAGTGTTCCGACTAATAACCATAAGGTTATCTAGCCCCCGATTGTCCAGATCATAACCGAGTATGTTTTAAAACGTGTTTAAATGTTTAACCGACACACTAGACCGACCCGACATCCCGTTGGTGACCCATTACCCTAACTAATCAAGTACACATAGATTACACGCAAGGTTCAAGCATAAAACACTTAGTTTGTATCAAAAATCCCATTTCTGCATCAGAACGGTCGAACCAGTCAGTTTAAGACCTCCTTCGCACCTTTTTACTCTCCTTCGCCCGTTTTACCTCTCGTTCGACCGTTTGATGCTTCCTTCGCACGTTTTGACGCGTTCGCCCACTGAAAAGCCTGGTTCGACCCTGGGATTACTCCTTCGCACCTTCGACTGGTCGAAGGAGGCCAGGTTCGCCCCTGTTGTTCTATTTTGCCTAAAAACGCTTAAAACACATTCAAAACGACTCGAAACATCACCAATCACAGCAGTCAAACATGATTATGTTATCCTAACAAAACCCCACTGATTTTGCCCCAAACCATATCCGTTTCAGCCCTTTCCCAAAATGGCAAAAATTATGGAAACGTCACTTTCATGCATGAAATCTTTACCCAATTTGGAAACTCTTGAAATCGACTCATGTTTGATTTAAAATACTCAGTTTATCGATCATCCGATCATCCCTAGGGGTTCTATTGATTATAAACACCACATGTTACGTCTAGATTCGTCAAAATCCCCAATTTACACATAATATCATTATTCCATCGATTCTAACCCTAAACAACAATCAATCAGCATTAAGAGCAATCCTACATCATGTCTCTAACATAGATAAAGTAGCAAAACATTGTATAACACATTACACCACATAACACTCAATTAACACATGTTATTTATTATGAAAACTCATGTTAAATGATAGGGTTTTGTTTTAGAAAGATGTTTCAAAGGTTTTTAATCATAAAAACACCCTTAGAACAGATCTGGACAATTAAGGTTAGATGAAAACGAATAAAAATGCTTCTAAAAGATTTAGGATTATGAACACACCTTGGATTCTTGTTTAGATGTTGTAGATAGGTTAGATTATGAAAAAGAAGAGCAAAAACTCCTTCCTTAGTGTTTAAGATCGTTTGAGAGCGTTTTGGGACGGTTAGGGTTTGTGAAATGATGAAAAATGACTAAGGTTGGTATTTATACTGATCCTCCTTCGCACCAATTGATTGGTCGAAGGTGGTCTCCTTCGCCCCTTTCACAGGGTCGAATGAGACTTGTCCAGGTCGAAGGGAATTCTTCAACTCCACTTCCCTGGTTCGCCCACTTGCATGGGTCGAACCAGACAATTTTCCTCTCCTTCGACCACTCGAAGTGGTCGAACCAGAGCCCCTTTTTAACTAGTTTTCCAGTTTGTCGTGCTTAACGCATTCTAACACATCTTAACACATAAGCATGCATCCTTAGTCTATATTTAACACATTAAAGCACAGATGATCATTTACACATCATTTAAACACGTCTATGTATATAAACCACCACACAACCCATAATCTACACATATACTTAATTAGTTCATGTAATGTCACCAACAACGGAACCCGGTACTAATGTATTACCAAAACGACTCCCAATGATCCTCCAGATCATTGTACCCTGGACAATCCTAACTTGACCCAACTCAACTAACCCGGTTAAGTTTGTTTGTAAACGTTTCTCGCTAAGGTAGACTTAGATGTTACTAATATGTTTAAGCCGAACATGCCGGGTGTCACATTTAAAATCTTGTCGCATAGCGATTTTGCGCGCGAAAACGATCGTTGGTGATGACCCGACTAATCTTTATAGTCCGAAATTTAAAATATATGTTTGAAATAATGTTTCTAACCATATTTAGTTGAAAAATATTGGGAAATAAATTTAGAGTATAAAAATGCTGATTTTAGTCGCAACACGCGATACCGCGCAATCTGCGCGCCTATACTATGAAAATTCGCCATTTTTACACCGGATAGCACCTAATATTAACTTGGCTTGTATAATATTATGTCTTGAGTCAAAAATATTATTTTAGGTGTTTTGGGTATTTAAAACAGTTAAAGGCCTGTACCGCGTTAACTAGTAGTATACCCGCTAATTTACACCTAATACCCACTTAATAATATAATAATACATTAAAAACAACTCATGTAGGCTATATGTGTGTATGTGTCGAGAAGAGAGGCTGCACAACAAAGCCTAGAATGATGAATCATCACCCATGATGATTACTTTTATAATACCACACACAAACCCATCACCATTCACATTTCACTCTTTCATCACCACCATAACCATCCGCCACCCATCCCTCTCTCTCTCTATAATTATTTTTCAACTCAAAACCATTAAGAATTCAGCCATATTTCATCAAAACATCCAAGTAAAGCTTAGAAAATGAAGATTTGAGCAAGATTTCTTAAGGGTTTTCAAAACTATTATCCACATTCTTCTTAAAGGTAAAAACCCCAACTTTGTTCATCTCATTTTAACCTTTTTCATCTAACTTGGATGATTCACACAACTAAACTTATAAACATATGGTTTTTATAAAAAAAATTAAAGAGAGATTGGATGGATATGTGTGTGTGCATACATATATATGTTTGTGTGTAGTGTGCCGTATATATGTATATATATATATATGTATGTATGGGTATGTTTTAAAAATCTAAACTCCAAATTGTTCTTGCATATATGATCAACCACTTTAAAATCAAGATTCATGTAATTATACACACAAGTGTTAAGGAAAATGGTTGAAAAACTCAAGGATACATATATGTATATATGTTGCCGTGAGTTTGTGTGTGTGTATAATTATAAATTCTGTTGATTTTCTTCTATAAACATGAGGATTCAAGTTCTAAAATGAAGATTTTTGATTCAAAGATGAAAAACAAAGAATATTTATATAGGTATAGATGTATGCCGTGGGTATATATGTATATGTATATGAATGAGATTTTCTTGATCAAACATTGTACATGTGGGTAATATACATAAAATGGGTAGTTAAAAATATGGTTTTGATACATGAAACTTGGTTTTGAAAAGTTGATTTTTGAGCAGAAAATTTGGTATAAAAAGATGGTTTAATAACCCACATTTTAATCTTTGACAATGGAAATCAAGTTACAAGACTCTTGATAAGATTTGGACTCAAAAGAGGTAAAAATTAAAGGTTTTTAATAAAGTCTTTAAAATCTGATTTAGATCAGAAAGTTTGGCCTATAAACTTGTATAAAATGACTCATGTTTAGAAGAAAATAATTGGATTTTGATCTATATGAAAAAGGCCAAGTTTTGGGCCTAAAAATGCTTAAAATATGGGCTTTAATGGGTGATCTTGGAAGAAACATGAGGTCTGATTATTTATACGAAAAGTCACCTAAAAGTCCATCAAATAACTTGTTTTGACCAAAAAGTTTGAGTATTGGTACAAAAACTAGGTTATGACGAAGTCCGGTACAAAACTATGCGATAAAAAGGCGAAAAACGGCTTAATTTGTATAAACTTCAAATCTGATTTAGAACAGGTGTCAAAAGTGTATTTTTGAAATAAAAAGGTATAATTAAAGGTATAATTGAGATCCTACATGTTTTCGTAAGTCACACGAATTGGAATTTCGATAAATTGCCAAATTATCGCCTAAAACCGACAAGTTGCGTAACTTGGTATCTCGCATGTTTAAAATAGTTGGACTAGTGTGTACATAGTAATGCATGAAATAAGCTAAGGAAATATTATGTGTGAGATCATAAAATAAAGGTGCTAAGTGTTTTAGTGTAAAGATAACAGACCAAAAACGAGTCATGATCACCAACGAGTTGTGCTTAAAAACAAGTATTTTTGAAAGTAAATACTTTCTAAAGATTACATTTTCTAAAGAAA
Source organism: Ambrosia trifida (assembly GCA_028751855.1). NCBI lineage: Eukaryota > Viridiplantae > Streptophyta > Magnoliopsida > Asterales > Asteraceae > Ambrosia > Ambrosia trifida. Next base: position 62,762,479 of record CM054131.1, read on the forward strand.
ATGTTGTGTGAAAAGTCTAAGTTGGGTGAACAACTTAGGGAAAATAAGTAAAATATGGTCGTTTACACGATTCTCATGATTAGGAAATCGGACTGATCAGAAACAAGCACTACTAGAAAAATACCCCTATCTTGACACACATTTAATGACACGCGAGAATTCATGACACGCAAAAGCGCGTGTCATTAAAAAATCGTCATCTTTTAAAAAAATTGGTCAAACAATGACACTTTTTTTTTGCGTGCCAACAATCTAATGTCAAGATTTTAAAAAACATGACACTATAGCAATTGAGTGTCATGTTTGATGTCAAATATTTCAATATTTTAGACTTTCCCTCCTCTATTCTTGTGCAATACTTAAGAAAAAAAAAAACCCATCAGATTATTAATATTCAATCGTAACCCCTGCCTCTCTTCCTTCATTCTCTGCTAAAAACCCCTGCACCAAGAACCCTAGCTCTTCGATCAGAACACCATCAAACCTCAAACCCTCTTTGATCAGAACACCATCAAACACCATCCAACAAAACCCCATCAAACAATGGAATCATCAATTTCAGATCAAGACCCTGACGATTCTGATACTGAGTTTGTTGAGATTGATCCATCTGGTCGTTATGGTCGGGTTAGTTTCTTTATTTTAATTTATTTATTTATAATAATAGTTTTCAAGATTTGAATAATATTTATTGGATTATGATATTATTTTGTTGTAAGTTGATATGGTAAAATTGGGATTATTATTTGCAGTATAAAGAAGTGCTTGGAAAAGGTGCTTTTAAAAAAGTGTATCCTTTTTTTTTTTTTTTTTTTTTTTTTTTTTTTTTTTTGAATTAGTGTTGTATTGGATATGTTGAGGTTTAATTTTAAAAATGTAAGTTTTATGTTCCTTGATTATTGGGAATATAGATACAGAGCATTTGATGAATTGGAAGGGATAGAAGTAGCTTGGAATCAAGTAAAGGTTTCTGATTTCTTAAGGCATCCCGACGAGCTAGAGCGGCTATACTCCGAAGTTCATTTGCTTAAGATACTTAAACATAAGAATATTATTAAGTTTTATAATTCTTGGGTTGATACGACGAACGAGCATATTAATTTTATTACCGAGATTTTCACATCTGGAACGTTAAGACAGTAAGTTTAGTTTGTTTCTTGTGTGTTTTTGTTTGTTAAGATTTGTCGAAAACTGTGGTTTTTTTGTGGCTGTTGGATGATCTGACGTCGGAGAACTATTAATGTTAATAGGTACCGCAAAAAACATAAGCATGTAGATCTTAGAGCATTGAAGAAGTGGTCGAAACAAATATTGGAGGGACTTTTGTATCTTCATGGTCATGACCCACCGGTTATACATCGTGATCTGAAATGTGACAACATTTTTGTCAATGGGAATCAAGGCGAGGTTAAAATCGGGGATCTGGGATTGGCAGCCATTCTTTGCCAGGCGCGTTCTGCTCACAGTGTCATTGGTGAGCGCATGCTTTTGTTTTGTTATTTGTCTGACGATGTATTTATCTTCCCTGTGAATGTGATTTATCATGGTTATATTGATATAGGATGATTATGATATAAAATTTAGGTACTCCTGAGTTCATGGCACCTGAGCTTTATGAGGAGGAATATAATGAACTTGTAGATATATATGCGTTTGGAATGTGCTTACTGGAATTGGTGACGTTTGAGTATCCTTATTCTGAATGTTTTCGAGAGGAATATAATGAACTTGTAGATATATATGCGTTTATACCACTTTTACAGACTACCAATCTTAATGACGCAATCATCATTTGTTTTGAAAGATGTAGGCAGTTACTTATTTCACTTGATGTGCAGTGCTTAAAGCCCTAGGTAGGATCTAGCTAGTGTTGTGTGGTCTGCCTACTACCCATAGATTATTCTTAATAAGCCTTTTAAGGGACCTAGTTACATGTAATGTTTGCTGCATTTAATGGTGTTATGTTACATACTTACATGTCTTTCCACTCCTCTTTGAATAAAAAATTGTCTCGTGTTTTTGTTTTCGCCAGAAACCACAACTCCATAAGAGACCTTAGATGAACACAATAGTTTACAAACATTCCTTTTTAATAAAGTTATTTACAGGTGTCACACCGTTACTGTTTTCTGTTTCTCTCGCAGATGATGAGGTGCTTGTTATCAAAAGTTACTCACAGAGACTTCAACCAGATGATTGATGTAAGTATTATTAAGCAGATATATTAAAATCTCAGCCTTTTTTACATATTTCCTTTGTGCATGTATTCATTACAACAAATATGCTATTAGTTGAACCCATAGTATAATTGCGGACTTCTAGGGAATATGGAAAAGTTAGGTACTGTCTTCCTGGTCATATTTGTAAAGTGTTGTCTACATTCAATTGTCAAAAACATAACGACTTGCAGTTGATCACATTAAAGTCATCTCTTTGTATTTGTACCTTACTTGACAAGCCGGGATAGTAAACTGCAAAGGCCGTAAGGACAAAAATCAATGTTCTTTTCTAACACAAATTTGGAAAGATAATGGGCTACTTTTAAGACCCCCTCTTCCTTTTTGGGTTTAATCCTTGCAGTCTTTTACATGTTTTGGTTAGCGGCTGCTCTTAATCTTTTTAGTTCAGGTCAAATAGCGCGCAATGATTGCAACACAAATTGTTGCGCGTATGATCTTAAAGCCAAACGGGTCAGTTGTGATGATTGTTGCGGTTATAGTATCCATTACACCCCTCACATAGCCGCTTCCATTCTATTCCACTTGTTTGGATGCTATTGGGCTACTCAGTTTATCATAGCGTGTTCGTCAACTGTGATTGCGGGTTCTGTGGCTTCCTACTATTGGGCTCGTGGGCAATCTTCGGTAACCCTTTTAGCCAATAAAAGATAGTTACTTTTGGTTTTTTCATCTTTCTTTACTAATGAATGCATATTTATTTGATTCAGACGACTATTCCGTTTCTTCCGGTTTTTTCGTCAATGAAGCTACTCATACGCTATAGCCTTGGCTCTATGGCTATTGGTTCCTTGATTGTATCTTTTGTTGAGTCGACGAGGTTTATACTCGAGGCCGTTCGATGGAGACTTAAAGTTACTGACATCATGCTTGAAAACTGGTTTAAAAGAATGATGTTTTATACTTCTCGGGCCTGCTTGAAATGTATTGAATTGACCGTGAAATCTGTTAACCGCAATGCATACATTATGGTAAGTCAAGACCCGTCCCACTATTAGCAATTTGTTTGTCAATCCGATTCAGATAACTCATCCATTAACAAATAAATAGTTTAAAAATGCTCTGTTTAACATGTGTTTTGACTTTTATTTGGCAGATTGCTATAACAGGAATAGTTTATATGTTATTGTTGATAAATAATGGAAAGGCTTCTCGGAAGCGCTGCAGCTGCAGAGCTGTTGGTTCTCGCTGCAGTGGATTGTCTGGCTGGTCTGTGAGTTCCCTGGGCCTGGTCGTTTCTCAGTCAAAGAGTTGAAGCGCGAGCTGAACAAGTCTTCCTTTAATTTTCTCTTCTAACCCTAACACTGCAGCAGCCCTACCCTAATCCTGCGCGAGCTGAACAAGTCTTCCTTTATTGATTTTATTTGTGAAGAATGGTCAAGTTATGCCTCGACCTTCATTCTCAAGTGATCCGTATGTTTAGGTCTAGATCGACTAATGTAATGTATTGACACAATGTTTTTGTAACCCTTGATACTTATGGTAGGATTCGACAAATGATTGTAATGGATTTGGTGGTGTATATAATATATGCAGTTTTATTATCAAATTTATTGATTTTGTAATTATAAATTTAAATATAAATTCAGGGATATTAGCCATATTGCAGAATTTTTTTTTAGGTAAAAAAAACCATGACACGCAAAATGAGTGTCATAAAGGTGTGTCAAGAATGTATGTCATTAAAGAGTGTCATGAAAGCGTGTCATAAATGCGTGTCAAAAAAGCATGGCATAAAGGAGTGTCATAAATGCGTGTCGTTAAAAGATGACACGCGCCTGCATGTCATAAACTTTTCTTGACATGTTCTTCCTTGACACTTTTTTGTGTGTCATAAACACCCTTTTATGACGCGCAATGCGCGTCAAGAAAGGGGTATTTTTCTAGTAGTGAAGCATTTGGAAAATAACTTGAAAGTATCACGAGGTGAGTTCACAGCTCCATTTTTTTTATAAAGTTTTTATAAATATTTTTGGGGGAAAAACACGTTGTAAAATAAATAGATTACGGGGAAAAGACAACGGAAAATGTGGAATGTGTACGAATATATGGGCGGATAATCTCCTTTCGGGACTGGAAGTTGAGAGTAAAAAGAAACCTTAAGGTAATGTTCCCTAGGGCCATTCATAATCATTAGCCTGGTACTGAGGGCAAGCGAAGTATAGGTGGATCCATCGGGTTGACGACCCTAGCCGCGACCAGTCGCTCTGGTCTTAGTTCGGAAAATTACTTCAAATTCTATTGGGAACCAAATTGTCATGTGTTGATTATGAGCATATATAACGTAAACACATAATCATATTCCTTGCTAGTTTATGAATCCGCATGATTGTCACAGTAATCTATTTGGTTTTAAAAGTAGACTTTTTGTGGATAAGACAAAAAGGGTTTAAAGATAAACTTTTCGTAGATAAGACGAAAAGGGTATAAAAGATAGACTTTTCATGGATAAATTGAAAAGGGTTTTAAAGATAAACTTTTCGTAGATAAGACGAAAAGGGTATAAAAGATAGTCTTTTCATGGATAAATTGAAACGGGTTTTAAAGATAAACTTTTCGTAGATAAGACGAAAAGGGTATAAAAGATAGACTTTTCATGGATAAATTGAAAATGGTTTTAAAGATAGACTTTTCGTGGATAAAATGAAAAGGGTTATTATTGTTTTTGCAAGAATAGCAAAAATGTTTATTAAAAGAACTCTGTGAATTCACCAACCTTGTGTTGACAAAATTATTTTAACGTGTTTTTCAGGTACATGAGATTGGCTTCGAGATTTGGCGAAAACAGTGTTTTAGCAATAATGTGTTTGGACATGTATTTAAATAAGATTTTGGGGACCTATGTATCAATAAGATCCATTTCGGGTCTTAACTTAAAACTTTTATGTAATATGAGTTTTATATAAACTTTGTCCAAATGCTTAATATTTGCTATTACACCATTGATTACCAACCTCCGTTCACCACCATGCTAAGTCTTACGCTGTGGCATTTTGGGGGTGTGACAGTTTTCATAACCATCAATGTGAGAAGGAGTAGTAAAGAGAAGTAAGAATTAGATTGAGCAAATGCACTCTGTTTGACCAAATGGTTCATCATCATCATCTTCATCATCATCATCATACTCAGTTAATCCCACCTATAGCAAAGCTAAGGTAGGGTTTGAGGAGGGTAAGATGTAGACAACCTTACCTCTACCCCTAAGAATAGAGAGGCTGCTTCCAGTGAGACCCCCGGCTCGAAGTGGTTTGGTATCAAGCCTTGGACATAAGGCACAAAACACTTAGCAATCGGGACAAACCCGATCGGTGCATGTACCCCTTTGTTTGACCAAATGGTTGAAGAAACCAAACGGTAAGTTGTCTATTATTGCATTGTTTTATGTTTGAATGATGATATTGTTTATCATTGTTACATAATGTAGTCAAAGTAAGCATTACCTCAGACTATTATGTAATTACATTATTTTATCTATTTAGATGTTTTATTTCAATTTTGTGAGTTACTATTATTTTGTTTCCTCTTTTTTTAATTATAAATGGCGGGTCGTAAAATATAAAGAGTGCTATAAGCAATGTGGTGCATAAGTGGTCATGCCATGAATACACTACAAATATACAAGTACAATGGTATGTTAAATATGTTGATGTTTTATTCATTTTTATACATCAGTAGCCATGTATACACTACAAATATCATGGACGCATCAGGTCTAATATGGCAAGCATACATTTTCAAGCATATTGTACTCCCTTCAAACATACATTAAAGAATTTTCCTTTTATTTCGTTTGTAAGGTAGTTAGAATTTCTTTTTTTTTTTTCAAATTAGCCTCATATGATTCATGTTCCTGTTCTTTCTACAATGCTTGGCTATGTGAGTCTACGAGTTTTTTTTGTTATATTTTTAAGTCTTACACACGGGCCATTAGCAGTGTCATGTTTACTGTGTATATGTTCGCATAAATGTTAAGTTGTTTATATACTTTATATATTTTTTTGGTTAGTAGGTTGTATGCATTAGAGGTACACTTAGTAAAAGTTTTGTCCAATTATTCCGCTTAGCACTAAAGGTGGGTGTACCTGTATTCAAGAAACCCCGTATTCTTACATGGCTAAATTTATGTCGCATTGTCAAGAGTTAAAAGCAGGACAGGGGTGAAATTACTTATAGTAGATAGTTATGGGAATGTCAAAACTAAAACAAAAAATGTGGTTTATAAGAAAATATTTAGTGATATTTAAATAACATGTGTATTCATTACTTTTAAATTTTAATAAAATATTTCTAATATATTTTTTATAGGTTTTACCGCTCCAAATAATTATTAATTGTTGAACCGCGTGTCCACGCGAGCAATAGTCTAGTTATATCATTAATGACATGTCATTCTCATATGGCACACTTAAGGGGGAGGATGCCCTCTTTTAGTGCCATGTGGAATTTATTGCTTTCAATTATTATAATAGACTAGGTGAAATCTCATGTATAAACACGGGAAGACAAAATCATATTTTAAGGCATGTTTACTAAAAACAACAATAAGAAGCCAATCGTCTGTTGTAAGGAAAACTTGTTTACTAACATCTGTTCCTTTCACGATACCAGTTAATAGTACTAACAGATGTTTAGTACTAAAAGGTGTTACAACCACGGAAAGATAAATCAACAGACGGATTAAAGCTCTATTGAGATAACACATTTTAACAACAAAAAGAGGATCCCCTAAATATCATCCCATCTACTTCATTTGCACAGAAAATAAAGAGCCAGGAAATTAATACATTTAAGGTCATCAATAATTTCATTCAATAATAACGGAAAATAACATTATTCTGCATGTATATAGATAAGCCTACACTTAGCATTTGTTTACGTTTGTATCGCTTTACCCCTTTCCCTTCCACATTTTTTCTACACCAATCGTCGTGCTCCCTGTGCCAAAATATATAAAAAAAAATCTATATGCCTATTTAAAAATATCGTATATTTTATTTAACTTTTATTACCTAAGCCTAACTTATGGAATCTATCCATTTTGGCGGCCGGCAAACTCGATGATCAATAAGTAAGCTTTGTATTAGAAGGCACCTACCTAACAAATGCCACACATAGTTACCCACTGAAACCCAAAATTAATAACAAAAAAAGAGAGAACTAAAGTGAAAAGCCAAAACATACGTCATTTCTTTATACGCTAATTCGAAGGTCGGGGATGAGTGGATAACACGCCAGTATCCGTGGATTCTGGTTTGGTGCAAGGGTTACAAAGGAAAACAGTTTGCATACCGGCTTGGTTTTGCGACAACTTCTGCAGCTCAGAGTCACCGATTTGGGTTTGGAGCATCATTTTCTACAGTTGACGCTTCCATGGAGTTGAACACTGCACCGATGTCTTGAACTCTTGGTTTCCACCTGCTTTGGTTGTTGATAAGGGTGGTAAAGCTGATAGAGAGGATGTGTTGGGAAGATAGGAGGACTGTTAATGGCAAAGCCTGAATGATGGTGACACATGGATGCATAGAAAAATACCTCACCGTCAGCACATAGAGATCTGTGAATGAAGCAATTCCAAACCATAGATTTAAAACTTGACATATTAGATTCTTAATTCAGTGTTAATTGGGTTGTCTTTAAATACTATAACTTTGATACCTTGAGCATACCAGTTTCAAGTAACTCCTTTAATTGATTTAAAATATTCAACAAAATAGCATGTAAATCCCATACCCTTGCTCCTCTACCAACTTTTCTTTGATATGCATCCTCTAAAAAGAAAGTTCACTGAAATAAACAAATTCGGTTGTAAAATTAATTATTACATATAATAACAAAACAACATAAATTATACACGATCAAACAATATAAGTGCAGATGATATCTCAATGCCGAGTAGAAATCTGTAAATTCGAAAAAAGGAAATTAAATGGTTAAATCCATTGTAATTATGAATCTTTGTTTGAAACCTAATCCAATTTTAGAAAACACAATGCCTCCTAAATAGGCTAATAACAACTTCAAAACAAAACTTTATATTGTCGATGAGAATACCTTCAAGAGAACTATAATTTTCATCAATAGCAGCAAGCAACATCTTTGAAGTATACCTAGGGAACCAAAACCGTAACCGTCATAACAGCAACCACCACAACTTACTATGATAATTTATAATACATATGATCAATGCAACATCATATTATGAAAAAATGATCTCTAAAGACAAAACAAATCTATTGCCTTTTGAGGCTATAATGAAAATAGAACAACTCACAATTTTGCATAACCAAAAACATGTCTTTTATATTTAACAGGAGATGCTCAATTTACTTGCAAACAAAAGAGGTCAGGTAAATCAAGTAAGTTAGCAATTCAAAACCATATCATCAAAAAAAAAAAAAAAGTTAAAAAGTCTATAAAATCTTGAATCTAGATATCATCATGATTATAACAGAAGAGACAATGAAGTAACCTTGAATGCAAAAGCAGGATCAACAACATAATACCCACAACCGGAAGCACCGTCATCACCTTCTGTCACTAGAATAAGGAGGGGGTTGTCTGGATGCCATCACCGGTCGTCGTTATAACTACCTAGACCTCCAATTTCTCCAACAAAAAAAAAAAAACCCCAAACGTAAAACCTAGATGAACAAAAGAAAAGAAAGAAAAACAAACAAAAGGGAAGAACCAAAAGCTGTTAACAGTGATGACGACCGTGGTGATGACCTGAGCTGTTCGCGAAGGGACGATTATTCCATCGTGAGAGAGAAAAGAAGCTAAGATGTTGGTTTTCGGTTGTGAAGTGATGCCAAGGAATAATGTGAATGTTTACACGTAGGTAAAGAAACATACGTGGCAGCTAAAAGACACAAACCATCCCACATTCACAAAACCGGTTTCACAAAACCACAACTACAACCCCTCAAACATAAGGTATCACAAAGCATTGCACAAATGCTTTGATAATTAGAGAATTTTAAATTAACTTCTAATGGATTATCTTTTAATATATATAATCATGCACTTGTAGATTATTTATTGAGTTAGTGTTGTAATTAATGGATTTACAAAGTTAACCAGTCACCAGGTTGAATCACTCGGCATAACCCAGTTGAAGAAACAAATAGCCTAACCTCCTTGTAAGGATGATAGCCTAGATGCAACCACAAGACTGATCCTTCACTAGCACTTCCTGGATTGGGGTAACCTGCAATAAAGATTAAGTGGGTAGGGAGACGACTACACAAGGTAGTAGTTTATAACAAAAACGTGGGTGAATGGGGATACTATCAAGTGTGATAGCTCTTAGGGTTAGCCAAAAAAGTGTCCTCTCTATTAAGGATATGATCCTTTATATAGAGGTGGACGTATGCCACCATTACCCAAAACCCTAATCGTAATGGGCCAGGCCCGATTAGGGTTGTCTCCACTACCCAAGGATTATATTAGTAAAGTAGTTAAGAGATAGCAACAAATAAGGAAACATGGAACGATTACCGCTTTTACCGCTTACGCGCGCGGGCATCACTCCGTGATTGTAGGAGAGTCGTTGCTGCTTTGCTTGCTGGCGAAGTTTACTTTGCGCTTGAGAAGCCTCTCCGCGATATTGTATTCCGGGTTTGGGTATGCTTTGCGCAGTGATGAGTACCCAATCCCATCATTAATGGGATGCTCACTGACATAGGCATAGCTTGTGGCAGACGCCACCCACCACGTCGTGCTCAGAAGTAGACAACTGTCCTCCACTAACGGAGCAAGGTTCTTCCCGCCAAACTTGCCTGCATGAGTGATTTTTGGGGCAAAACACGGGACTCTGATCTGAAGCTCTTTCAAGCTAATCCGTGTTATTAAACCTCCGTTGGTGACGGCGTTTGCATATTGAAGAAGGCCCATGTCGGTATTTAATTACACATTTTGTTGGTTCTTCCTGCCAAACTTGCCTACGTCCGCGCCACTGCGGAACAAGGTTCTTCCCGCCAAACTTGCCTGCGTTCGCGCCACTTGCGGAGCAAGGTGCTTCCCGTCGAACTTGCTTGAATCCGCGCCGCTTGCGAAGCAAGATTCTTCCCGCTGAACTTGCCTTCATCCGCGAACGTCAAAATCTCTGCGCAACCCGCGGAAGCTAAGACCTTCCCGCCTGAACATGATTCCTCGCAAGGTTTCTCAGTTGGTGGAAATAACCGTTTGGGGTATTTTCATAATTGCAGGTTCTTACAAATCTCTCTCTTTATTACTAATTACTTATTGCATCTTCATGGGGTAGTATTCGAGAGGGACCCAGTGGTGCATTCCAAGGCGTTTGCCTTTTATTATTTATGCATACATGCTTGCAAAGTGTGGGACCAATTTGACAAATATTATTACAGTATTTATGAGGCCCACTGGTACACTATTTTAATAATTGACATCTACATAAAAATGTGGTAGACTATGGAGAAACCAACAAACGAAGATTGTCATGAATATATAAGTCCCCACATCATGCTAGCAATATATATAATATATGTTCTACATGAAAATTATACATGCGACTTGTTTGTGTCAAACATTCAAGTTCAGTGCTCACATTATACGTAGCAGCAATACACTGGGGACTAGCATGATATAACCCCGTTTGTCGGTAACTCCCTACGCCACGGTAACCCCGCGCAAGCCGGTAACTCCATGCTTACGGGTAACCCCGCTTGTCGGTACCCTACGCAACGGTAACCCCGTGCAAGCCGGTAACTCCACGCTACGGGTAACCCCGCTTGTCGGTAACTCCCTACGCAACGGTAACCCCACGCAAGCCAGTAACTCCACGCTTACGGGTAACCCCGCTTGTCGGTAACTCCCTACGCAACGGTAACCCCGTGCAAGCTGGTAACTTCACGCTTACGGGTAACCCCGCTTGTCGGTAACTCCCTACGCAACGGTAACCCCGCGCAAGCCGGTAACTCCACGCTACGGGTAACCCCGCTTGTCGGCAACTCCCTTCGCAACGGTAACCCCGTGCAAGCCGGTAACTCCACGCTACGGGTAACCCCGCTTGTCGGTAATTCCCTTGTTAGGATCTGAGTTTGTTTGTTTTGATTGTTTAACTAAATATGGTAATAATGAAATGAAAATAGAATGAAAGTGCAGCGGAATAATAAACTGTTAATCAAAACAAGAGAGTAAATGTTTTCTGATCGAAAGCTTTCATTTATCTAAAAGATTACAATCGTACAATTACTCCCCCTCAGCGTGATCACACAGTGTTTGTCTGAGAGAATGTTTGTGTGTGTGATGCAATAGAACAGTACAAGCACTATTCTATTTATAGACAGACTCAAAGCACTGATGACCTAAGCTGACGTCACCTAAGACACTGACCTCTAACAGAATAACAAACATAAACATCTGCCTATTACAAACTACTGTTACATTGAAAGCACTGATATTAAACAGCTGTTGTAGATAAACTCTGATGGTCTTGTATCCACTGCTGGAGCCTAAGTGCTGTTGGTTCCAGCAGTGCTTTGGTCTTCAGTACTTGTATCAGCAGTTGTTCTTCATCAGACCTTTGGTCAGCAGTTGTTCTTCATCAGTTGTTTATTCAGCAGTTCTTTGTATCAGCAGTTGTTGAGCAGTTGTTTGGATAGAACAGTTGTTAGGGTCAGCAGTCTTTTGGGAGAAGTAAGTTGTAAAGACTGTTTATTCAAAGGATCAAACTGATAGCATATTTTGGCTTTCTAATCATCTGTTCTTCTCCAGGTCAGCAGACCCAACAATCTCCCCCTAGAACAGATGATGCCAAAACTCAGCTTTATTTATTGATCTTTATTTCTCATCAGACTTTCTCTGATTTGACCTTTGAACTGTAATTCAAAGTTCAGAGCAAACAAGTCTTCTTCATCTCTTTCTAGGTCCAGATTTAGCAATGTTTGGTGATCTTCTGCACATAGGCTGTAAGCATCATCCATGTTGATCTTCTGAACCCTTCCATCTGACCCGAGCAATGTCAATTCGTGGTTGTCTTTGTTGACTTTCCACTTTAGAATTTTTGAGTCAGTGGATTTGCTGAGCTGAAGTTTTATTCTTGATGAGTTGGCTGAAGGTGGTCTTCCAATGAGTTCTCTAAGCTTCTCTGTTGTAGGATCAGAGAAGAAATGGACTTGATTGAAGAGCCCTTCCTTGATGAATGTATCAGCAAACTTTCTTTGATCTTCCTCTGACATTTCCTTCTGTTTCTTGAACTGTCTTCTTGCAGCAGTTGTTAAGTCAGAGGTTTCAAGTAAGCTGTCCAAGGTAAAGGTCTGTTGGGGTCTCTTCATCATTGGCTCATCAGTGTAAATTGGTTTTCTTGGTAGGCTGGGATCCTTCTTCCTATTTTCTTCCAGACTTTTGTAAGTCTCAACCAACCTTAACTCTGACCATCTGGAAACTGACCTCATCTCCCCATAGTTGGCAGCTACAATCTCTTGCCTCATCCTTTTAAACTTCAAGGCTCTGACTGGGTCTCTGCCTTTGCCAAAGTTAGGAGTAGAGACTTTAGCCTTGGGGTCTTTGGCCATTTCTTCAATTCTGAGTAGTTCTTCTCTCAAAGCATGTGTAGTCCAACCATTGAACTGCTTTTTGTTTGCTTTGTAAGGCTTGGTTGCCATAATCTGTTCCAGAAGTGATTCCCTTACCTCCTTTTCCAAGTCTACACTGAGAGGCATGGAGGACATGGAATTGCTCAGGGTCTTAGCAAAGTCTTCAATCCTTCTGAGTTTGCTAAGCTCTGCTGAATGGATGCCCTGAGCAGTCCTGTCATCCTTCCCTTTGCATTTCTCCTTAATGATGGCATCCACCTGTTCACCCTTGTATTTCAGATATTTATCAAGGTTGAGGGGAACAGGGAAGTTTGGGAGAGATGGGAAGGATCTTTCTGATGGTTGTTCAGTATTGTAGAAGGATTGTAATTCCCCCTTGAGTAGATCAAGTTCAAGGGGATACTGAACAACCAATGGTGTAATGGTTGGTGGTGGTCTATGGGATCTGAACTTGGATGTGTGTGGTGAGAATGATGTGATTGGAATAGCTGTGATAGGAGGAGTGGATTGGGCAGTTGAGGTGGTGTTTGGTTATGTGTGTATGTTTTCATCATGTACAACAAAGGTTGATTTTCTCTTTCTTGTGTACATGATTTTTGGTGATGGTGATTTGGTAGCAGTGGTTGGATTAACATCTGTTGGCCTTTTAATAGAACCAGCAGATGTTGGGGTTTTGGCTGGTGATGTAGGTTTGGTGGTTGTTTGTTCAGGTGTGTGTGTTGGTTTGGGTACAGTGGTTTGGGAAGCAGTGTTTTGGGTAGTTTCAGTATTTTGGGTGGCAGTGGTTGCAGTAGCAGTGGTTTTGTCAACAGAGGTGTTTAATTTAGATGGTGGTTTTCTGACATGCTTAGCAGGTCTTTTCATCCTTTTAGAGGATCCCACATTTTCTATCTCCTGCTGTTGTTCTCTCTTGAGATTCACCAGCAACTCTGCTTTAGCTTCCAAGGTGTCAGCCCTTTTTTGTTTGGCCTGAGCAGCCTTTTCAGCTTCTATGTTTGCAGAGTCATCTACTGCTTTATTCTTCTCAGTGGTTTGTTGTGGTGATGCTGTTTGTGTTGCTTGTTGTTGTTGTTGTGGAGCTTGTTGTTGTGGAGCTGATTTGGTAGACTCTGGTTTCTTGGCAGACTTGGCTTGGCCTTTTTGAGAAGGAGGACAACCAAAAGGATCTAGTTTTGGTAGCCTATCTCTGCCACTCTCCCCCTTTTTGGCATCATCAGCCGTGAAAGCATCATCAGTTTCATCCCTGAGGATGGTGGTAGGGGCAGAGCCAGTATTCTTCAGCAGGTGGTCCTTGATGGCTTTAATATCTGCATGGGTATCTTTGTACCTTGCATCTACCATATTCCTGATCTCAGCCATGTAAGTCTCATGTGTCTGATCAGCCAGTTTTCTGTGAGCTATGATGATGGGGGAAACTGATTTCCATAACTCACTGGCTATATCAGCTGTTGATGGTTGACTCTTGGAAAGGTCTGCAATTGAGCTCAGTATAAGCTTGACATCAGATTTGATGTCAGCTACAGTGGTTTCAATTACAGAAACTCTGTCCGTCAATTCTTGGTATTTTGACCCATCTCCTAAGTTAATAGGATCATCTGAGTCCCTACCAGTGGTAGTTCTACCTGATTCAGTCCTAATAGGTGAATCAGATGCCCCTTTTTCTTGGTATTGGGGACTTACAACTGTTTTTGGAGACACTATAGTGGCTTCAACAGTTGTTGCCTTCAAGGGAGTCTTAGCTATGTAATCACTGTCCTGATGTGAGACAGTGGTCTCTACATCAGTAGTGGCTGCTCCACTTGTAAACTCACCTAGAGTTTCATTGAACTCAGGTGGTGTAACCTCCTCTTCTGTTTGTGGGATAGCAGATTGTATATTCTCAGGACCAGTCACTTGTTGGAGTATACTCTCAGTGACAGGTGGAAGAGAGGAACTGGGATCTTCCTGAGATATGGCAATTGCTTCAAACAGAGGTTGCATTGTTTGTGGGACATGATGTGATGGTGAGGGTGGAGGAGTAACAAGAGAATTAGCCATGGGAGAGGGGCTTGTGAACATTTGGTCAAGTGACTCAAATGTATCATGATGTGTGTCCCCTTGGCTTACAACATGATCCTTTTGAGAGGATTCATGAGGAGTTTGGTCAGGTGGAGGTATATCCAACTGTTGTGAGGAAGTAACAACAGTGGTTTCAGGTTGCTTTTGTGGTGCAACAGAGGTTTCCTCTGGTACCTCAACATCCAGAAGCCTCATTTGTGGTTGAGTGGTGGTTTTTGTGGATGGGTGTTTCTTTTTGGAAGTGGCTGGTGTGGGTTTCACAGCACTGGATGTAGTGCCATGATCACCAGGAGCAGTGGGCTCAACAACAGAGGTTTTGACAACAGTTGTTGTCTTTGTCCTCTTTGTTTGTGTTTTAGAAACTTTTGACACTTTAGACACTTTTTCTTGGGTGCTTCCACCCAGCATTCTTGTGAAAGTTTCATCAGTTAAGCTTTTCATTTGCATAGCATCACCCTTTTTGAAAACTTTTTCAGGTAAGACTTTTTGTAAGATTACACTAAGAATTCTTGGGTAAATAAGAAAAGCATTGTTTGACCCAGACTTGACTGCTTTCACATTTGATACCAAGTCCATGAACAATCCCTGGGAAAGATTGAAGTCAGAGTTTGACAACATAGCATAACCCAGATATTGCATCCTTAATGGAATTTCATTAAAGGATGTGGACTTAGCAGAGACACAAAGAAGAAGGGTATGGAAGAAAAATTTCATGACTGGAGGGAAAAACTTTTTGAAAAGAGTTGATCCAGTCATCTGACCATCATACCCTCTTTCTTGGAACTCAGTGTGAAGCTCTGTTTTAGTAAAAGAATCCTTACCTGCCAGGTCATTCAGTGTGAAGGTTGTGGATATGGTTTCAGGGGTAATTACGATACTGGTTTCTCCAATTTTGGAAATGATGGAAGTAGGCTTTTTGTCTTGGAGTAGAAACTCAGCATTCAACCAAAATTCTTGGAGTGTATCAAGATAAATGGGGGCGTTAGCGGTTAAGATGGGTAAGTATTTGGAGTTAAGGAAAATGTCGATGGTGGAATGGAATGGAGTGTTGTCATCTGTTTTAATCAGATAGGGGAGACAATTGTGTGTAGCTTTGGCTTGAAGATCCATTGTAATGGATTTCAAAGGTGAAGATGATTGAAGATTGATGGAGGGTTTGAGAATGAAGAAGACGGTTTTCAGTATTTTGAATACAATGAGACAGTGTAACGTCTGTTGTGGTAAAACAGGGTTTTTATAGGCTCAATGAAACCGCTGATGTGGCCAAACCTCTGCTTATATGAGCAGACGTGGCAATCATCTGATGGATGAAACATCTGGTGGATAACAGCTGTTTTCGGCAAACAACTGATACAAACAGCTGATGGATCAACTGTTTTTTCTTTTTTCTTTTTTTTTGGATATAGTATATATATATATATATATATATAAGGAGACAGTTGTTTTATCTGAACAGATGTTCTGAAACAGATTTTTCAACTAACAGTTGTTTTATCTGATCAGATTTTTGGAAACAGACTTTTCAACCAACAGTGGATATGAATGAAACAGTGGTTGTTTTATCTGATCAGATGTTATAAACAGATTTTTCAACCAAACAGCTATTTAAAAATTTGATTTTCTGAAACATTTTATTAAGATTTATTGAAAATTTATTTGTTTAATCCATGTTTAACATACCAATTCTGGAAATCAGATTTGTAAAGGTAGATGTGTCTAAAGCTTTTGTTAACACATCTGCCAACTGATCCTCTGTTGGAACATGGTGCAAGGAAATCAAACCTTTTTCATAGCTGTCTCTGACAAAATGATGTCTTATGTCAATGTGTTTGGTAGTGGAGTGAGAGACTGGATTCTTGATGATTTCAGCAGCTTGGCTGTCCAACATGAGTGGAGTCCGAAGTGCAGTTATTCCAAAATCCAGTAGTTGATTTTGAAGCCACATGAGTTGGGCTGTACAGCTTGCAGCAGCAATGTATTCAGCTTCAGCTGTTGAGGTTGAAACAGCTGCCTGCTTTTTGCTTTGCCAGGAGACTAAGGCATTCCCTAGAAATTGGCACCCTCCTGATGTGGATTTTCTTGTGGTGTGGCAGCCAGCAAAGTCACTATCTGAATAACCTGAAAGCTCAATGTTTCCATTAGCAGGATACCAGATAAAGTGTGGGAGCACCTTTGAGGTATCTGAATATCCTTTTCACAGCAATAAGGTTTGACTTTCTGGGTGAAGCCTGGGATCTGGCACAGACACAGGTAGCAAACATGATGTCTGGCCTAGATGCAGTTAGGTACAGTAAAGACCCAATCATACATCTATAATGTGTTTGATCAACCAGTTCATCCTTGTCATCAATAGTGAGCAGCTTGACTGTACTCATGGGTGTACTACATGGCTTACAATCATTCATCTCAAATCTGGTTAATAAATTCTTTACATATTTGTTTTGGTGAATGAATGTGCCATTTTGCAGTTGTTTCACTTGAAGACCAAGGAAACACTGAAGCTCACCCATGGCACTCATCTCAAACTCTGCTGTCATGAGTTTTCTGAACTCTTCACACATTTGGTTACATGTGGATCCAAAAATGATGTCATCCACATATATTTGAACAATCATTAAGTGTTTCCCTTTCCATTTAAGAAATAAAGTTTTGTCAATTTTACCTCTTGTGAAGCCAATGGATAAGAGAAATGTGGAAAGAGTTTCATACCAGGCCCTTGGTGCTTGTTTGAGTCCATACAAAGCTTTGTTGAGCTTGTAGACATAGTCAGGATGGAATGTGTCTTCAAAACCAGGTGGCTGACATACATAGACCTCCTCCTGAATTTTGCCATAAAGGAAGGCACATTTGATGTCCATCTGATACACCTTTATGTTGTGGTTGACAGCAAAGGCTAAAAAGAGTCTGATGGCTTCTAGTCTTGCTACAGGAGCAAAAGTCTCATCATAATCTATTCCTTCTTCTTGTCTGAAGCCTTGCACCACAAGCCTGGCTTTATTCTTGACAACAATACCCCTTTCATCAGTCTTGTTTTTGAAGACCCACTTTGTTCCTATAGGACAAACATCCATAGGAAGTGGTACAAGCTCCCATACTTGTTGTCTTTTGAATTGAAGGAGTTCTTCTTGCATGGCTTCTACCCAACTGTTGTCTTTCAGTGCCTCTTGGTACTTGACAGGTTGTGTAAGGGATAAGAAACCTGCAAAAAGACAGATATTTGAGGATTGGCTTCTTGTGAGCACACCCTCTCTGATGTTGCCAATGATCTGGTCTGGTGGATGAGCTCTTAAGTAAATAAGATCTCCCTGATATGGGACAATGGCATTTTGAGGTGATGGACAGAGGTTTGGTGACTCTGTTGGTGTAACATCTGTTGGTACTTCTATAGTGCCATCAGATGTTTGGAATGGTAATGGAGGAATGGGTCCAAGTGGTGTGAAACTTGACTGACTTTTGTCAACAGATGATTGACTTTTGTCAACAGATGATTGATCAGTGGTTGTGAGGGGTGAAGCAGTGGTTTGAGGATAAGACTGGCCAACAGTGGTTGACACAGCTGTGGCAGAGTTTTGACAATTGTTTTGAACAGCTGCTTCCTCTGAGGCAGAATAGACTTTGTAGTGACTGGGGATCACAACATCTGTTCTGTAATCTTGCTGTGGAGACTGTGGAATACCTGCATTGTTAGCTTTAACAGTGATATCTTCAAATTTGAATTTATCTAAATCAAATAGTTCAGCAGGGTTTGCAGGGATTTTTAGAGATGAAAGTTCATTGAACTTTACATTCAGAGTTTCTTCTATTGTCTTAGTCCTTGTGTTAAACGCTTTGTAGGCCTTAGCAGTAGAAGAATATCCCAGAAAATAACCACAGTCTACTTTGGCTGCAAATTTTGAAATGGAATCTTTGAGATTTAAAATGAAACATGGGCAGCCAAAGATTTTGAAAAATGAGATTAATGGTTTGATTTTGAACAAAATTTCATAAGCAGTTTTTTGATGTCTGGGGTTGATCAAAACTCTGTTTTGAACATAGCAAGCAGTGTTTACAGCTTCTGCCCAAAAGGACAGTGGCAAACCAGAATATGCTAGCATGGTTCTTGCAGCTTCTATAAGAGTTCTATTTTTCCTCTCAACCACCCCATTTTGTTCTGGTGTTCTTGGGATGCTGTACTGCCTTACAATCCCTTTTGACACACAGAAGTCATCCAACTCCTTATTCTTAAACTCTGTTCCATTGTCACTCCTGAAGACTTTTACTGGCAAGTCTTATTGTTTTTCAACTTTGGTGACAAAGTCCTTCAATATACCTGCAGTCTCATCCTTAGAGTGTAAAAAGTAAGTCCATGTAAACCTAGAAAAATCATCAACTATGACAAGACAAAATCTCTTTCTTCTTAGACTCATGATTTTAACAGGGCCAAACAAGTCCATGTGCAACAATTGTAAACACTGACTAGTTTTGGACTCATCAATGGATTTGTAAGAGCTTTTATGTTGTTTCCCTTTTAAGCAAGAAACACAATGCTCATCACATTTAAATTCTTTTGATGGTAAACCTCTGACAAGGCTTTGTTTGGAGAGTGTGTTGATAGTATTAAGGTTGGTGTGACCCAATCTCCTATGCCACAATTCTGTCTCCTTAGTGGAGGCAGCAGAAAACAGACAGACATTTGCCATAGGATTGTCCTTTAACATATCAACAACATACACATTGCCACTTCTATGAGCAACAAGTTGTGCTTTGCTCTCAGCAATAATGGTATCAATCTTTTTCACCACTTCTGGCCCAATAATCTTACAAGTTTTCTTTGTGAAAAATGAGCCATAACCTTTGTCACTCATTTGTGAAACACTCAGAAGATTGAACTTGAGATTATCAATAAGATTGACATTTTCAAACTTGAGTTTTCCAGCCTGTACAGTCCCTGAACCCAACACCTTACCTTTTGAATCATTACCAAAGGATATATCACCCCCTCCATGAGCCATGAAGTCCAGAAGAAGGGCTCTACATCCTGTCATGTGCCTGGAGCCTCCACTATCTACATACCAAAGACTATCTAAACAAGCAGAAGCTCCCTGCACATCAGTAAATGATTAGTTTTGGTGAGTGTCCAAAGCCAAGTTGGCTTTGGATGGGTCCTCAGACCTTTCAGACTCAAGCTTTGGAAGGTGATCAGTGGTTTGGACCAATTTCTGAATTAAGGTCAACAACTGCTGCTGACCATTTGCCAGTTATTGGATGTCAACACTTGGGGCAGCAGTTGTTTGATCACTTCCTGACAGATGATAATACCCACATGGATTTCTGTTCACTCTTGGTTTAGAGGGTCTTTTTGGCTCCTCATAAACATGTGGCAGACTGTGACATGGAGGTTGACCATAACCTCTTGGGTATTTGCTTGTGGGTGGAGCATCTGTTACTTGGACATCTCTAGAAGCAGATGTTTCAAGCCTTTTTGTAACAGATGTTTGGACAGGGGTGAAGGTCTGTTTGGGCTTTCCTTTTGAAGTACTAACCACAGGGTTTGCAAGAGTTTTTGCTTTGTATTCTTGTATTTTAACATCAAAATTTTTGAGATACAAGCACTCTTTGGTCTTGTGATTCTTCTTCCCACATATTGAGCATGTGGCTTTGGAATCACATTAACTTGTTCTTTTGTTAATGTCATATGCTTTTAGAAGAAAACAGTTTTTGGTGACATGATTCTTCTTTTCACAGAAATCACAGAACAAGTTGACAGTCTTTTCTTTCTTCTTCCCCTTTTCAGCCTTCTTTTCAGCAGATGTTTGAGCATCTGCTGGAAGATTTTTCAGGGGAATGACTTTAGCCAATGGAATGACCTTTGCCTGAGGAGCTGTCTTTCCCTCAGGTGTTTTGAAATCAACAGGTTTGAAATTCTCAAGAGTATCACACTCATCAGACCAAGTAGGTTTAAATTCATACTTTTCAAGTTCAGTAAAAGATGAGGAACCTTCTGGTTTTTCAAGAACAATTTTCTTACCATTTGGTTCAGTGATTTTAATCTCTTGACCCTGCAGGTTTGTTGGTATTACCTCAACAGACTTTTGACTCTTTTTGTCAGTGTTTTCAAAAGCTGGAGCAGTGGTTTCAAAACCAAAGCCAAACTTCACATGACTTTTAGTTTGTTTGTTGAGTAACATTTCAAAACCTCTACATGATTCCACCCATTTCTCACATTCAACTTGGGTGGACTCTAGCTCACTTTTGCAACTTTGATATTTTGCTATCATAGTTTGGAGCTGGTCTTTGGTTATGGTTGCTTCATGTTTTAAGCTGCTTATTTCAGATTCTTTTGCAGTTAAACTTGTTTTCAAATCTTTTGTAAGTTTTTCAAATTTAACTTCATCATCCAAAATTTTCTTTCTAAGGTTTTAATTCACCTCTTTGATGTTAGCAAATGCTATCACACATTTGTTAGAACACAACTCTTTAAGAATTTGAGGAGATACCTTAGCAGCAGCCATCAATGCACAATCACACTTGCACTCACAGTCATCAGATGCACCGTAGGGATCTGTGAGATTCACAACCTCTTCTTCAGGTTTTTCACCTGTAACAACTTCACTAACAACATCATCAGTCACAACATCAGATTCAGTTACCACCTCCTCAGATTCAATTTCATCCACCATGGCCATGAAACAAAAATTTTCTGGTTCATTTTCAGCTTTGGCAACCAGTGCAAAATTCTCATCTGTTAGCTCATCAGGTAGACTGCTCCAATCAACAAAGCCTTGTGTAAAGAAGCTCTGTTGACTGGTCTCTGCAGGAGCAGAGGATGGAACAACAGTCGTTTGCACAGGTGCTTGAGCAACAGGTGTTTGCACATAGTGGATCTGAGGAACAGTGGTTTGGACATACTGGACAGGAACAGTGTTTGAGGACTGTGCAAAATGAGCAGTGTTTTGCACATTTGGTCCAGGGGCATTATAGGAATTCTGATAAGTGTTGGTCTGTGGTCTTTGATTTGGATAGGTTATTATAGGTGCACCATGTTGACCCCTACATTCCCTAGCAAAATGACCAAGTCTATGACATTTGTAACACTTTATCTTTGATTTATCCAACCCAACCTTAGATCTGCCAGTCAACCCTGGAAACCTTCTCCCAGTTTTCTTGTAAAAGTTATTAGTTTTTACACTGAGAAGGGCCAATTGGTGCATAATGTCCATTTCTTCCAAATCATCAGGGTCAAAGTATTTTAGGTCATCATACTCAAAGGATATATTGTCAGATGCCTGGATATCACCACCACTTGCTGTGAAAGCATAGTTTGGTGAATAAGAATCAGAGTTAAAACCTGAGTTAAAACCTGAAGTTATGTCAATGAAGTGATCATAACTCTGATCCTTTGTGTTTCCAGGCACCTCATCATGACCCAAAAGTGCTGTATTCCCAAATACATAGTCATCAGACACTTTTCCAGAGTCCTGGAGCTTCTTTTTCTGGTTAAGCTCTCTCTCATAGGTCAAGAGCTTACCATGAAGCTGGGTCAGTGATAGGTCTTTAAATCCTATTGAGTTTCTCATCACAATAGCAATAGTGTCCCATTTGTCTGGTAATGATCTTAAAAACCTATGGTTCAAGGTTGAATGAGGGTAAGTAAGACCAACCAATTTTAGTTCACTAATTAAGCAATTAAACCTCTCAAACTGTTGAGTTAATGACTCTCCTTTGACATGACTGAATGTTTCATATTGTTGGTTAAGTATTTCACGATTGTTTTCAATAACCTCCTCAGTCCCACCAAACTGTTCTTTCAGTGCATCCCACAACTCCTTTGCACTGTTACAGTGTAACAACCCAGCATATATATCATTGGGTAGAGCCATGGCCACAATACTGAAGGCCTTAGCATCTAGCTCAATTTTCTGAAAATCCTGGTCGGAGTAGTTTTCAAGTTTCTTTGGCTCAAACACCTTGGGATCTTCAGTACTCGGCACAGTCGGAACATGTGGTCCGAATATAACCGACTTCCAACACCCAGTGTTTTGTTGAGCTAGAACATGGCTCATCCGACGTTGCCAGATATTGTATTTAGATCTGACAAGCATCGGTGGCTTGTTGTTCGTGCCAGTGTTATGTGGATCGTGATTGATTGAAGCCATTCTCTGATTTTTCAAAAAACAAAGTCTGTTTAAAAACGGTTGAAACGAGATTAAACTATTACTCTTTTTTCAATCTAACAGACAAACGATATCAATAATTGTGAGCTGATTATTAAATTGATTTGTTAGATCGAATTTAATTGACCAAGCTCTGATACCAATTGTTAGGATCTGAGTTTGTTTGTTTTGATTGTTTAACTAAATATGGTAATAATGAAATGAAAATAGAATGAAAGTGCAGCGGAATAATAAACTGTTAATCAAAACAAGAGAGTAAATGTTTTCTGATCGAAAGCTTTCATTTATCTAAAAGATTACAATCGTACAATTACTCCCCCTCAGCCTGATCACACAGTGTTTGTCTGAGAGAATGTTTGTGTGTGTGATGCAATAGAACAGTACAAGCACTGTTCTATTTATAGACAGACTCAAAGCACTGATGACCTAAGCTGACGTCACCTAAGACAGTGACCTCTAACAGAATAACAAACATAAACATCTGCCTATTACAAACTACTGTTACATTGAAAACACTGATATTAAACAGCTGTTGTAGATAAACTCTGATGGTCTTGTATCCACTGCTGGAGCCTAAGTGCTGTTGGTTCCAGCAGTGCTTTGGTCTTCAGTACTTGTATCAGCAGTTGTTCTTCATCAGACCTTTGGTCAGCAGTTGTTCTTCATCAGTTGTTTATTCAGCAGTTCTTTGTATCAGCAGTTGTTGAGCAGTTGTTTGGATAGAACAGTTGTTAGGGTCAGCAGTCTTTTGGGAGAAGTAAGTTGTAAAGACTGTTTATTTAAAGGATCAAACTGATAGCATATTTTGGCTTTCTAATCATCTGTTCTTCTCCAGGTCAGCAGACTCAACATCCCTACGCAACGGTAACCCCGCGCAAGCCGGTAACTCCACTCTACGGGTAACCCCGCATCTCGCGTGTTCGTCAGAGGAGTTCCGCATCTAGCGTGTTCGTCAGAGGCGTTCTGCATCTTGCGTGTTCGTCAGAGGCGTTCCGCATCTTGCGTGTCCGTCAGAGGCGTTCTGCATCTCGCGTGTTCGTCAGAGGCGTTCCGCATCTTGCGTGTTCGTCAGAGGCGTTCCGCACCTTGCGTGTCCGTCAGAGGCGTTCCGCACCTTACGTGTCCGTCAGAGGCGTTCCGTAGCTAGCGTGTTCGTTAGAGGCGTTCCGCATCTCGCGTGTTCGTCAGAAGCGTTCCGCATCTCGCGTGTCCATTAGAGGCGTTCCGCCGCCATTTCATCGCGTCCCCTTCTCAGGAACGTGTACAACTTAGCGCGCGTATCCTTTTTAGGAACGCACCGCCACATCTCCTTTTCAGGAACGTGCCACAACTTAGCGCGCGTCTCCTTTTTAGGAACGCGCCGCCAAGTCTCCTTTTCAGGAACGTGTACAACTTAGCGCGCGTATCCTTTATAGGAAGGCGCCGCCACGTCTCCTTTTCAGGAATGTGTACAACATAGCGCGCGTATCCTTTATAGGAACGCGCTGCCACGTCTCCTTTTCAGGAACGCACCGCCACGTCATCACCCAACGTTGGGTTGACGTAAAAATTTTTAAGACGTTCTCCGCGGATTGCTTTCATCCGTCAACAGCAAGCACTTCGCGCAGTCGATGGCTATCATACGCCACCGCAAAGCATTTCCCGAATATCGTGGAGCATTGCTTCTGACTGAAATACGCCCTAAAAAGGCGTCTTTCGCGGAGCATACCATTGCCTACTTAAACAATCTGCGGATGATAACTTTGGCGCGTCAAATGGTCCATCAACGAAGGGTACTCTTACTATAAGTTCAAGGCTCCTAAGTATTACACTTAACAGCAATGAACTGGGGGGATGGCACAGTATAACTCCACTTTGGATAAATCTCATACCATGATGCCCCACATGATTTCACCCCCCGAGAAAGGTGTTGTTGATTCACCGCGCGCCATAACATTCGCACGCATGCCATAACATTGGCCGCTCAAGGTTTTGGTACAATCTTTTTAGCATTATTTACTATCTAACAACTTATTACAAGTTAAGATATACTAACACAAGGCTGGGCGCCTCATAATACACCCATATTATATGATTGAGATACTTGCAGGTCTGGCAACGAGCCACACTAGCACCTGCAACTACTGGACGCTCGCGCGCCGGTGACAGTTAGCCTAAAAGGTGACACTTATCCGATAACAAGCGTAACGAGCAACCCTCACACGCGTCGGTGACAGTTAACTTAGAAGGTGACACTTAGTCGGTAACAAGCGCAACGAGCAACCTCCCACACACATCGAAACAAGAAGATGAAACGTTCGAGTCATTGGTCTACCGAGAAGATAAAGCTTTTTATCTTCATTCCCGAGCACTCCTGGTTAGTCTAGCGCTCCACCCCACGCTTACACTTGGGAGCAACACTAGACTAGGGGGACTTGTAGAGGTATGGTGCTTGACCCGACATACCGTCTTTATTACTTGTCACTTCTTATATTATTTACTAATATTGGGGTGTGGAGGTAACCCCCTAACTGGGCTTGGTGCCAATGGGCTATGTGCCCATATAGTTAGGGGTCCATGATGTTCGGCCCATTAAGGCCCATGAAAGCCCTATATAAGAGGTCATCACCTCTCATTAGGGCACAAGTTATCACATACATATTACCCCCTGATAACACATGGCCGCCGCCAGAGCCGCCATCACTTTTTGTGTCTGTACGTTGGACTCCATTTATGGTTTCCTAGCAGTCACCTCCACGCCCCACCTTTCATTTCTCTTCGCAGGTCTGGATCTCACCGGAGAAAATGAAGGCCGAGCTGTGGTTCCCCTATTCAACATCGTCGAGGAATACACCGGCCAGCCGTGCAGGTTATTGTTTCTTCACCAGTTCAATTGATTGAACCATTTTTTAACTAAATACAGTATGATTTAAAAACTGGTTTTTAAAAAAATTGGATTATGGTAGATTTAGATGCGGACCGCGTCTAAAACATTAGTTTGTAATGGTGCTAGTTTATTGTTTACCGTTTCCATATATTAAGAATGACACCGTTGATTCTTACACATTCATGGCTGTATACAAAAACCGGAAGTATCATACAACATTATATATTGCAAACGCGTAGGAGAAAAAAAAACAAGGGATACCCAATGAAATATTTCCAGGAATAGCAACAATAAATAATAATAAACTGAAATTACATCATTCTTTGGTTGGTCGGAGGAGTCATTGCCGGATACTGCTGCATCTGTTGGTTCCTCATCATATTTCCTTGCCACCCTGAAATCAATCACAAACCACAAATGAATTGAAGTCAACATTTTATATATATAAATATCTATACCATCAATTATAACTTTATATTTAAACTGAAATGAAATGGAATATATATATACCTATAGCAGGGTCGAGGCCATGGGCTTTGAGCTCCCGGTATTCTTGACAAAGGGCGCACCACTCACAAAAGCAGTGCGTGACCCAGTCTGGTGCTGGTGTCTCCATCAACCCGTAACGGTTCCTGATTTTGGTGCGATACCCGCATGACATGATGCATGGAATGCCAATAAATGAAGCGATTAGACAGTATATAAGTCCACTTGTCGTGCACGCTGTAACAACATCATCAAAAACAACTTAATTAATTCATTGGTAATTAACATCAGCTATTTCAATGACCTGATCGATGAACAATAATAATTAGCTTACAAGTCTGGCCGTTGTCCACAATCTCTGCAATCTGTCCGAAAGTGATGCAAGGGAAACACGCGGTTATGATGGCTGCCAATGAACAAAATCTAGTTACTTCCTTTGATTGATGTAGCTTGTTTTTGTGTGTCAAATTCATAAACAGCTCTTTTAATTTAAGGGATTAGCTAAAATGACTAATTTTAAAAGAAAATTAATTCAACAGCCCGTATAAGTATGTTTGCGTTTTTTTTTTTTTTACACGGCTGATTTGACAACATTAGAATTCATTAACCAAGTAAGTGATTAATTTGTTTAGAAATTAATTAAATATATATATATATAGACAGAGATTGATGAAATTAATTAATTACCGTTTTCGGGATCTTCAGCACAGTCAAAGAGGCTATTAGTCTTGCTCCATTCCTGAGTTGGAGCGAGGTATTGACTTCCAACTGCAATCCCTTCTGTTCTCACAGGTGTTTGATACCCTCCGTAGTTAACCTGCGGCTGAGCATAGTTGTTATAACCTTGAGTAGTTTGTTGAGGTGGAAACGGCTGTTGCTGAGGTGGAAATTGGACAGGCTGCGCGTGTTGCGGAGGAGGAAACTGAACAGGCTGCTGCTGAGGAGGAAACTGGACAGGCTGCGGCTGCGGCTGTTGAGGCGGGTAGCTAGCTGGAGTTTGTTGAGGCGGGTACGCTTCAGGCTGGGGCATTTTTTCAGGCGACTGAGGTACTACGTAGGAACGAGTGTTCGTATTCGGATCAATATCAGGCGTATAAGCATCTTCATGGGCTGATATTGGGTTGTCATGGTGGTTAGGATAGCCCTGTGGTGGCTGATCGTCAGAGGATTGAGGCGGTGGATTGTCTTCTAGACGGCCCATTAGTATTATTATTATTTGTATATGGTTTTGATGGAAAACAAGACGTGGTTTTATAGAAATTAATAGAGGCGTAATGCATGGGTAGTAACTAATGTGAACGTTCGTTTGAAAAATGCGAAAGTTGACTTACCAACCATTACAGTAAGGAGTTGACCAGCAAAGCTCTTCGTTGACATTCTGCAAGTTGGATACCCACTTGTATTATTTTTACATTCATTCATTTCCGTATATTTATTTATACAAGTGCATAGATATATTTTGAAATGCAAATATGAAGAGGGTACGTGCTTATTATTTAAGTTGTATTTGGATAAATCGTGTAAATCACTGCTTTTTTCCTCAAGTGAAACAATTTTTTTTTCAAGAGAGAAAATTGCAGTTTTCGTCCATGTGGTTTGCCTAAACTAACAGGTTCAGCCCAGGCTTAACACCTTGAGTACCTGTGGTTTCTTTTTCTAACACTTTACGTCCCTAAGACTAACGGCCGTTAGGCTTGTTTGTTAGTTTGTAGTGAAATGTCTATTATACCCATCAGTTTGTGGGTGAAAGGACATTTATACCCTCCCCATCTTCTCCATTTATACCCTCCCCATCTTCTCCAACCCACCCACCACCACCCGCAACACCACCGCCACCATCTCCACCGCTACCCTCCCCCATCTTCTTCTCCAACCCACCCACCCATCACCACCTGCAACACCACCACCACCACCCAACCGACTTCAAACCCCTTCACCTCCTCTGTCAACAACAACCACTAACCACCTTTTTTAAATCATATAATTACAAAAAATTAACTTTACTTACTGAACTGGTCACCCGATCTAAGAAAAGAACAACAAGATGAAGATAATATAATAATAATAACAATTATTTATAAAAACTAATATCGAACAAAATTGAATATGATTAGACCATCCCCAGTGTAATGCATTTGACATGCAATTTGTGACATGAATGATGAGTTGGAATGAGAGTGTAGACAAATCATTGGCTAAAGGTATTCATTTTCAAAAGAGGATGAGATTTGTGAGTAATGAAGAATTAAATGAAGAAACATAAAGTAGAATAGGGATGAGCTCGGGACGGTATCGGTACGACGGTACCAATCGATACCGATTTTGAAAACTCTCAATCCCCAATACCAATATCGATACCGAAAACATGCGGTACGGTACGGTATCGGTTCGGTATCGGTATGGTATCGGTATTTTACCTTAAAATACCGATACCATATCGATCCCGTACCGATACCGAATATACCAAAACCGAAAACCTCTAAATGTGAGTACCGATACCGAACACCCTTGGTTTGGTACGGGATCGGCACGGTATCGGTTTGGTATTCGGTGGTGTATGTTCATCCCTAAAGTAAAAAGAGAGTGACTAATTAGGTGAGATTGTGTGTTTATTTTTTGAACGGCTAAATATTTCTTCTACTTAAATTCACTCATTTTTGCGTTTTATGAATCTTGAACTCTCAATCTCTCATTTCAAACACCAACACCTTTACCATCACATCGCAAGGGGCGGGGCAGGTGAGACTATGTGTTGTGACTCAAGGTGTGCCCAAATATTATCTTATCATATATTGTCAATTGAGTGCTGGCGTGGCATTGGATAAAGCCTCAATCCTATTCACTTGATCTTGTTGTGGCTCAACGTGAGCGATGCCTTCTTTTTAAAACATTAATAAATAAAGTAAAAAACATTAACATTTTACATAAAATTAAAAACATTACCTTAAATATATAAAAAAAAACATTACACTAAACATTACACTAAAGAAATAAAAAACATAGTCCTAAAATTATAACACCTAACATAATGTTGGGCGTAACATTTGTCACTCCGAAATATGATGAAAATTATGCCCAACCTCAGAAAGATACTCGACGTGAGCAAATGTTATGAGCACGTCTGTTTCTTCACCGGGGGGGATCCCTAGAGACTTTTTTAAATGTTTGTTCGAAGTTTTTACATTTCGTTTTGAGATCCCCGTACTTATGGGAAATTGAACCACAAGTACGTTGGGTTCCCCTGACGAGGTTACAAAACCGACTAGCACTTTATCACACTGCGGTCCTCGACTTCGAACACCATGACTTGTTGATGCGCCATCGCCATGCACTTAATTGTACGTTATTATCAATGCAAGTTCCTCCTGTTCAGTCCATTGAACCATGATTTTGAATGGTTTTAACGAAGGATTTGAAGTTGTAGAATGAGAAGAAGAAGATTGAAAGGTAAAAATGAAAGGAGAGGAAGATAGAAGATAAATATATATAGGTAAAAAATGGTAATTTTTTTTTAACTTGAAACGAAAAAAAAAGCCGTTAGTGGACGCGAGCGTGATCGTGACTACTCACTCACGGGATTGTTAGCACGTGGTGGTTGTCCAATTGGTAAAAGAATACATATATAAGTGGTTTAAATTTAATAAAGAGAATCCTATTTTCAAGAAAATCCACACAAATATGGGGAGAGGAAGAGACTTTAGAGGGAGAGTGCAAACAAGCCAGAAGACCGACGACATCCAAGAACTGAGAAGAAGGAAGACAGAAGAGCAAGCGAAGATTCAACGGAACCACTACAAGGAGGATCTGAGATGGCAACCGGTGCTTAGTAGAAAGGATAAGAGAAAGGAGAAACTTTTCCAGAAGCATGAGTTTCGACATAGCAGGTCAACCACATACTTCGTTTCCAACTTGCTGGATGGGTGTGATGCTGAAAGGCTATGGATAGCATTCGAACATGTTGGATCATTGGACGATATATTTATACCAAAGAAGAGGGATGGAGCAGGGATCAATTTGGCTTCATAAGATTCGTGGGAGTGAACGATGCATCGAAATGGTTGGGCAGACTTCATGGAGTGTCCATTGATGGGGCGATCCTTTCAGTGTCCCTAGCAAAATTCAACAGGGATGGCAGTAGTGTCCTGAACACTCCACCCCAATTCAACCCCTCGGTGTTCGACAGGTTGCAACCTTTGGACTCTGGTTCAATAGGAAAAGATGTTAGAGAGGATCCCAACCATTCAAAGTCATATAAGGAGATGCTCAATGGTGGCAAGGATAGTACCAGGGTCCCAGTTATTAATCTACCGCCGGTTGTTCCCCAGGCTAAATCGGCTTGGGAGTTCCGTTCCTTAATCGGTGTAACCAAGGATTTGGAAACTTTGGAGAATCTCAATGGGATTATCTCTATGGTGGGACATATGGGAATTGAAGGTTCTTCTTAAGTTTCATTCATGTGAGGCAGCCGAAGAATTCGTAAGCAGCCACTATGAGTTTTGGATGGAGTACTTCTCGAGACTATACGTGTGGGATGGTACGGCTCCGGAGTTCAAAAGAGTTGCTTGGGTAAAGGTCACAGGGTTCCCATCTGCCTATTGGATCGTCACGTTTTCAATTGTCTAGGGGAAAGATGCGGAACGCTCATTAGAAGATCTACTTCTTCGGTTGAAGATCTTAATCTTGAATTCAACAAGCTGGCTATTATTACTAAATCGGTTGAGACTATAGATCAGAAGATCACGGTAAGATGGAAAGGATTGTGTTTTGAAGCCAGGATATGTGAAACGGGAGAGGATTGGAAGCCAAGGTTCCTGGATGAGAATATACCGTCGTCTATGCCTCTGGTAGCTCCGAAGCTGAAGTCGGTGATTGTCAGACCAGACCCAGAGAATGAAAGGACGGAGGGAGACGAAACGTTCAACGTATGCATGGAGAAAGGAAAAAGACAAATGATGATGGATCTTTTTCCAAAATGGGAGGTTCCAATAATATGCCAGACTATAATTGCAGGACCCCACAAACAAGTTCGAGACATAGTCGCCCAATTACAGTTGAGGAGGAATTTATTAATGATAGGGCCCAATCTAACCATTCTGGTGTTGGGCTGTCGTATGTCACTATACGACCCAAACATAAATCCAAAAGGAAAATTTTACAAGCCCAAATTTCACAAATCCCAGATCTAAACATCGGAGTGGAGTCTGGCCCATTTAACCTTGATGAAATTATTTGGCAGAAAAATAATAACACAGGAGGGAGTAATAACCATCCTCATGGGGAAGTCATCCCAAATGAGGAGAAATCAGTGGAGCAGATGGAGGCATAAGAAAATTTGAATATTGAGCAGGGGTCTGAAGACGGGCGTGTGGACATAGAGTCAGAGGTTGATTTAGAGGAGTTCGAATTGGAAGTTGGGGAAACGATGAAGTACGGAGCTGGTATGGGAATCGAAGTTGATGGTTTTGACAATCATGTGCCAAAATTAGTCCGTGGGGAACTGGAGGCAATGAATTCCCCATGAATTTTGTTACTCTTAATGTTAGAGGGATGTCCGGTATCGATAAACCGGGTTGGGTTAGAAAAGTGAAAGTGGAGACCAAGTGCTCGTTTCTAGCCCTTCAAGAGACTCACTTGGTGAATGGCGACAGGGCGTTCTTTGAAAGATTTTGGGGGTAGGGAAAGATTCGAAGTTTTAACGGCTGATGCGGTCGGCAGATCAGGAGGTTTAGCTTGTTTGTGGAATCCAAATGTGTTTAATATGGAGTCGTACATCAAAAGTCAGAATTTCCTCCTTGTCTCGGGAAATATTTCTGGTGTGGAAGAAAAAGTTAACATTTTAAATATTTATGCTCCTAATGCTCCTGCTAGTCGAAAAGTTTTGTGGGACATGGTAGTGGACATTAGATCTCAGACCCTTGGGCTATGGGTGATTCTTGGAGATTTTAACGACGTCAGAAATCCTGATGAAAGAGTTAACTCGATGTTCGATTCAGCTTCCGCTGCCAATTTTAATGATTTTATCAGTAGGTTTGGTTTGCTTGAGTATAGAATGATTGGTGGGAGATTTACCTACATTTCTGATAATCGTGAAGTCAAGTTGAGTAAATTGGATAGAATATTGGTGTGCGAGAACTTTATGATGAAATGGCCTTTAGCGGTTCTCTCGGTGCTGAAGAAGGGCCTTTCGGACCATTGCCCAGTTAGCTTATCTTGTGTAACGTCTGACTTTGGGCCTGCCCCGTTCAGGTTTTATAATAGTTGGTGTGGTTCGGAGGATTTGAAATCTATCGTCGCCTCTGCGGCTGCGGGTCAGTTGGGTGGTGCAAATGGTGACTCAAGACTGCTCAATCTTCTCAGGGAGATAAAGAAAGGAATTAAAGTTTGGAGAAATTCAAAGAAGGCTGCTGATGATATTATCATAAAATCTTTGACTGAGGTGGCTGAAAAGTTGGAAATGAAAGTTGAGGTGGGCCCCCTCTCGGAGGTGGAAAAGACGCTTAGACGCAACACCAGATTACAATTGCAGAATCTTGAATCAGATAAAGCTAAAGATGCTCACCAGAAAGCTAGGATTAAATGGTTGAAGTTTGGCGACGAGAATTCGAGGTTCTTTCACAGTATGGTGAATGTCAATAAGGCTCGAAACCGTATTAACGGTCTCCAATTTAAAGGGCAGTGGATTTCCGATCCGAGTAGGGTGAAGACGGAGGTTTACTGGTGGTTTAAAAATCACTTCAAAGAGCCGATTAGAAGGAGGCCGCGTTTTGACACTTCGGGTATGAATTGTCTTTTGCCTACCCAAGCTATGGAGCTGGTTTATCCTTTCAGTAATGAGGAAGTGTGTGAGGCAATCAAAGACTTGGATGGGGGTGAATCGCCGGGTCCGGACGGATACACGATTAAGTTTTTCAAAGTCTACCAGGATACTTTGAAGCCTTTTGTCTTGAAGGCAATGAACGATTTCTATGTTTCTGGATCTATTAGTGAGGGGTGTAACTCCTCATTCGTGGCGTTAATTCCCAAAAAGCCGGACCCTCAAGTGTTGACTAACTATCGCCCGATCTCTTTAATTGGATCCTACTACAAGATTCTGTCAAAGGTCCTCTCTTGCCGGCTTAAAAAAGTGCTGGAAAGTTTGGTGTCTAACACTCAAGCGGCTTTCGTTGGTGGAAGGAATATTTTGGATAATCCGTTAATAGTTAGCGAAACGATCTGTTGGACTAAGGCAAGTAAGTCTAAGATACTTATTTACAAGATCGACTTTGAGAAAGCTTACGATTCCTTGAATTGGAAGATTTTATGCAATATGTTAGAGTCGATGGCGTTTCCGAAAAATGGATTCAATGGATAAAGGGATGTCTAAAGTCGGGAAAGGGTTCGACTATCGTCAAAGGGTCGCCGACCAATGAATTCTGGTACAAAAGAGGGTTACGCCAAGGCGACCCTCTATCCCCCCTTCTTGTTTATCTTGGCTATGCAAGTTATTGATCTGTTAATGGGTAGAGTGGTTGACAGAGGTATGTTCAAAGGGATCAAGTTTGCGGTTAATAGTCCCTTGATCTCGCATATAAGTTATGCGGATGATGTTATTTTCTTTGGCGAATGGTCCGATGAGAATGCGGTGTGCCTGAACCGCTTTCTTAGGTGGTTGTATCTGATCACTGGTCTTAAAGTTAACCTTAAAAAAATGCAAAGTGTATGGAATTGGAGTCGAAAATGCTGAAGTTGAACGGGTCGCAAGGATGTTAAAATGTGTAGCTGGTTCACTCCCTTTTATGTACCTAGGGGTGCCGATTGGAGCGAATATGAAACAAGTTAAGTATTGGCAACCGGTTATTGATAAGTTCAAGACGAAACTCTCGAGTTGGAAGGCTCGGTATCTCTCATTCTCGGGTAGGATTAGTCTCGCGAAGGTGGTTTTGGGAAGCTTGCCTTCTTACTTTCTGTCTTTGTTTCCTGCCCCCAAGTTAGTTTTAAAAAAATTGGAAAGTTTGAGACGTGATTTCATATGGGGCAAAGTGGGTTCGAGGCAAAAAATTCGATGGGTCCGTTGGTCAAAAATGATCAAGCCTAAGAAAATCGGAGGTCTCGGAATCGGGGGTATTGAGGATTATAATCTAGCGATGCTTATGAAGTGGTGGTGGCGATTTAAGGAGGACCCGTCCCAGCTTTGGGCAAAGATTATTAGCGCCATACATACCACTAAGTCCAATGCGAAAATGATCCCGGTGAAGAAAAGTATCACAGGCATGTGGAAGGATATCTCTGCGTTGGAAGAGACTCTTGAACGTTTTGGTATTGACATAAAGGATAAGCTCAAGCTTGTGATTGGGGATGGCGGGAAAACTATATTTTGGAATGACAGATGGGTTGGTCCGTTTTCGCTACGCGAAAGGTTTCCAGCCTTGTATAGACAGGCTGCTTGCATGTCTGCGGTTGTCAAAGACAGTTATCAGATGGGGCCAGGGGGTATCTCATGGGGTTGGGAGTGGAGAGGTGGTAGTCTTCGGACTGCTGGGGATTTACAGCTGTACGAGAACCTGAAGACGACCCTTTAGCAGGTTAATATTGCGCAGAAGCCGGATGCTTGGACTTGGGAGAATAGCGAGGATGGTTTTAACTCCACGAAAAGTGTGCGATGGGATATCATGGTGGTTTCAGCTGATGTGGAAACGGATCATTCGTTCATGTGGATTGCTTGGGCCCCGCTGAAGTCTAATGTATTTCTGTGGAAGGCGTTAATGGGTCGGATTGCAGCTAAGGTGGAAATGCAAAACAGGGGCGTTCAGTTGGTTAATAGCTTGTGCGACAGATGTGGGCTCTACGCTGAAGACGCTGATCATGTGTTCGTGTAACACCCCATTTTGTGATCAAATAAAATATAAATGTTTATGAAATTTATGTCGTGTGTATTATATCATATAGTCGTGAATAGTATGATTATTTGATGTATAAGAATCTAGTCGAGCCAATAGTATTATAAGAGACCATTTAGTTATATTAACAAAATATATTATATTTGACCCTACTCCGTTTTTAATGAAAGTTAGGTTGACGCGTAGATAAAAATTAGCTCGTCTTAACAGTATATTCGGAATTTAGTAAAACGCTATAGTTTAAAAGTTATACGAGAAAAACGAGTGGAGCAGCTGAATTAATTATAATGATTTATTATAATAATATAATATATAAGATATGAATCATAAAAATTAAATCGGACGTAAAGAAGGATAAAATTTGAATATTAGAGTATGAGGTTGAGGAATCTTTGTATTATCCCACATCGATGCAAAGAAGAAAATGAATTCAGACATTGTAAAGCATGCAAGCAGGCATGTCAATTCAGTCCCACATCGACCCAAACAAGAAACCAACCGTCCATCCTCTAATATATATAGGAACCTTCAGTATATTAGATAGTTACATTAAATTTTAAGGGAACACTCTAGTATAGAGAATCCCTAACCTACGATACCATGTTGGGTGTTGTAATAGTCATTTTTGGAGCACTAGTAGGAGCTTGAGTAGGAAGACTCTACATCAACGTGGCATAGTTAGTTTTGAGGTATGTTCTCATTTAAGTTATGTTTAGTTATTTTATTAGTGTTATTAGTAGTATAGATTAGTGTTATTATTTTGAGATATTAGGATTATTATTAGGGGTGGGTATTGGGTAGCCTAGCTTTAGTTAGGCATGGACTGATCACCCATGCTTAAACAAGGCAGCGTTAACCAATATTCAACCGTAATAATAATTAGTTAGGAGTACCACTACCTAACCTAGGATGATGTAATTGTATCAGGACCCCGAGGTAGTACCCGAGCGGAATAGCAAGTGTTAAGCAACTGTTATACAGGTGAGTTTTATGAATGTTTTCAAGTGTGAGCATGCTTGTCCAAACTGGTAATTGTTAATATTGCACTCATGACTGTTAGTACGCATGCATATAATCAAATCACACATACACACAATATCTGTGGTCCCTTATACGTGCTGCTACGGCAGGATTTGTCGGTACTACGCTGCAGTGTAGTGGGCATTGACTTTATGATGTTTGAAGTCTTTTTGACACCGTCACGAGGGCCCATGCGTGGGTGCCGGGTGTGGCGGAAAGATTATGGTGACATGGGCAGATACAAGTCATGAATGATAAATGAATGTGTTTTGTAAACTGTGTATATTCATGAACTCACCAGCATTGTCTGACGTCGTTTTAAGCATGTGTCACAGGTAGTGATGACTAGTTCTTGAGCATGTTGTTTAACTCAAAGCTATATGACCGGTGGAATAGGATGTGCTAGTTCGTATGATTTAACGGGAAAGTATATCTCCGGCTAAGAATAGTGGATCAAGCTTTGTACTTTTTAAGTTTCCAACCTTTGTACCCTACAGTCTATATTAATAAAATAAGTATTCCCTTTGTAAGTTGGTATCAGTTGTGTATGGTGCATCCTTATCTGGGTGTGGGCGTCACAGTTGATATCAGAGCCAAAGGTTTTAGCAAATTAGGTATCTAGTAGAGATACCTAGGCTTCAACCTTCGAGATTAGGACAGCCTAATTTAAGTTTTATACTTGAATTAACCTTTATGGATAAGGATGCCTAGAATAAGAAGGACCTGATTTTATAAGTGAGCATGATATAAATGATCTTTTGATATAGGAGTGACCATTAAGTTTAGTACTCTTCGGGAGATAGTAGGATTATTGATTGAGACTTAGAGGACAAGAGCCATGAGTTAGTTGAGATAAAAACTGAAAACTGGACATAGTTAAATGTAGAAGTCATAAATAAGATCCCTCAACAAGAATGAGTTGGGGTGGAAGCCCGGTGAGGGTGCCAGATTGACTTAAGGTGTCATGGACCCGGTGAGGGTGCCAGATTGACATCAGGCGTCACGAACCCGGTGAGGGTCAAAAGTGACAGTCATGGACCTAGTGAGGGCAATAAACTTGTTTGTCTATGTGCTTGCTATAATTGAGAACGTGTTGCACTATGTATATTATGTGAAATAACTATTGTAGTTGCTTGTATATGAATAAAATACTGAAGTAATATTTTCTTGGAAACTTAGAAAATGTCGATTGAACCATCCATTAATATTAACTGTTATCCTTGCCTACCTGTTGACTCCGCTTGTCATGCCAAACTAGTAAAATTAGGCCATAACTCGATCGATCGAATAGCCATCCGAGCCGCGAAATCCTCCCTAATATACAGAGACAAAAACTTCAGAGTACAGGATGAGCAATTTATCCGATGGAAACTATTTTGGAAGTAAGCAATTGCCGCGAAATGGACAGAGTTATGTTTGTTGTTCATGCGTTTACAGTTGGGGCTTTATTTTGGTGAAGGATATAGAAACAAACCCGAGGCAACGATTTGACTGATAGTTTAACCTGGAAAGTATTATTAGAACCGTTTACTTGATACTTATGTTCTCTAAGGAAATAGACAGATCTGAAAATAAATTTATGTGTCTTGGGCATGGAAATAAGACATTCCATGAATTTGTCACCAAGAGGTCTCGACCAGTTCCTTGCAACTAAATCACGTTATTATATTTATTTAGAAAATGCCTATAAAATACCTCATATTCATTAAGGCAACCAAACCAACTACATATTTTGAGACGGTAAATGTCTAGCAACCATCGCCACTGATCTAGTAATAGAAAACCCCAAATCATGCCTCTAAGATAAATTGGGACAATCATCAGAAGAATAAGAGCACTATTTATAGAGATTTTAAGAGGCAATGTGGACCCCACCTTAGTGTCTGATATGTATACAAGAACATTTCAACCCGTGTCACGACTAACGAGTAAGTAAGTAGAAACTATAAGACCATACACACCCATCGTGACTATGGGAAAAAAAACCCTATAGGTGTTTTGAATGTAGAGAGAGAGAGACATGGTATTTTAAGAATGATTGCCTTCAGAAAGAATAGAAGGAATGACTTACTAAAGCAAGAAGGAAAGCTTTTTGTTTCCATACCGAGGAGGTCGTAGGAACCCTGGCAAGATAATGGGTACATTCTATCTGCACTTAGATGCTGATACTAAGTGCAGATAGAAGCTTTGTATCTGAGCAATTTAGAGTTTTGGTTAATCAGATTATCTGTAAATTAGATAAACCCTTATAGTAGAACTAGCAGATGAAATGGAAGAAGAAATTGGAAATGTTATTAAGGATTGCAGTATCCAGTTAGTAATACCTCGATTCCCACAGACTTGCTGCCAATGAAATTTGGAGAATTTTATGTAGTAATGGAGATGGATGAGGTAACTAAGTGTCAAGCTCAGATATTGTGCGTTAGGAAGTAGATTCAAATTAAGGACCTTCAAGGTGAAACTGTGAAAAATTCATGAGGAAGAACGTAGTAAACCCATAAGTTTTGTCACTAGTCTAAAAAGCATCTAAGTGTATTCCGAAGGGCCATCTGGCTTATCTAGGGTATGCCTTGGAAAATAAGGAAGAAAAGAAACTTGAAGAGATACCAATAGTATCCGAATTTCCTGGAGTATTCTCTAAGGATCTTCCTGGACTACCACCTGCTAGGCAAATTGAATTTAGAACTGACTTGATTTCTGGAGCAACCCTATTGCTAAAGCCCTGTATGGCCTCGCCCCGACTGAGATGAAAGAGTTAAGAAACCAATTCCAGGAATTATTAGATAAAGGATTTATATGGTGGGAGGAGTGCCTATTCTCTTTGTTAAGAAGGATGGTTCAATGAGAATGACGATTAATTAGAGGTCGAAACAAGATCATAATAAAGAATCGATACCCACTACCAAGGATAGATAATATGTTTAATCAGGCATAAGGTGAAAGTTACTTCTCTAAGTCGAAGGAAGACTTAAGGTCCGGATACCATCAGTTGAAGGTGAGATAGGAAGACTGCCTTTAGGACAAGGCATGGTCATTACAAGTTTCCAGTGATGCTTTTTGGCCTCATTAATGCATTAGACACCTTTATGAACCTTATAAACCAAGCTTGTGAACCATACCCCATTCACTTAGTAATCACCTTCATAATTCTCATCTATTCCAAGAAAGGAAACATAGACATATCGATACCATTCTTAAGTTGCTAAGTGATAAAATGAAATATTAAGATTACACAATAGGATATGAATACCTATTGGAGAAGGCTAAGGTATAAAGTGACGTAAGAATCACATAGATATAAGTATGCTCTATCAGTAAGTGTATACACAAATACTTGACTTGCTTGCGAGTTAAATAGAACATCAAAAGCCTTCATGATATTTAGTATAACTCGATATCCCAGAATGGATATGCGAAAGATGATAACAAAGGATTTCATTACTAAACTTCCACAAACTAAGTCTGGACATGATACCATTTGGGTTATATTAGATGGGCTAACTAAGACCGCTCACTTCTTCTCCATACGAGGAGATTATAAGATGGAAAATAAACAGGGAATATCTCAAGGAAATTGTCACCTGTCATGAAGTACCTATATCCGTAATTGTAGATAGAGATAGTCGCTTACATCTATATTCTAGCAAGACTTTCGAAAGGAGTAAATTTAAGTATGACATAACATCTATATACTGATGGATAAAGTGAAGAGACAATTTAGACCCTAGAAGATATGCTTAGGACATGCGTTAGACTTCTGTGGCGGTGGAATGAACATTTACTCTTAATAGAATTTCTTTATAAGAATAATTATCGTTAGAATATCCAGGCCGCCCATATTGTGGCATTATATGTTAGATGATTTCGACCATCTGTTTGTTAGGAAAAGATCAATAGCCATCCCTTAGATGGTCCCGAGATTATTAAGGCAACTACAAATAAGATCCTACAAATATGAGAATAGATAGAAAGTTGCAAGATATAGAGAAAGTATTATGGCGAAAAAAAAGTACGATCAGAATTTCATGTAGGTGATATGGTACTATTTAAGGTCTCGCCTTGGAAAGGCATCATTCGGTTTAAGAAGAAAGGAAATCTAAGCCCACGATATATTGGACCATTTGAGATAATTGAAAGAATTGGTCCAGTAGCATATAAGCTAAAACTGCCAGAGGAGTTGCAAGGAATACATGATACGTTCCACGGGTCCAACCTAAGAAAATGTTTGGCTAATGAATCATTTAAGATGCCTTGGCCAGGAGTCTAGATCAATGACAAGTTGAACTTCACGGAACGTCCCATTCAAATTGTAGATTGTCGAGTGAAAAAAAATTAAGAAACCGTGAGTTTCCCCAAGTACGAGTTAAATGGTATACTAGAAGAGGACCTGAAGAAACATGGAAGAAAGAAGACGAGATGAATGAGAAATATCCATACCTCTTCACCTAAATTTCGCGGACGAAATTTCCATAAGGTGGGTAGAGTTGTAACACCCCATTTTGTGATCAAATAAAATATAAATGTTTATGAAATTTATGTCGTGTGTATTATATCATATAGGCGTGAATAGTATGATTATTTGATGTATAAGAATCTAGTCGAGCCAATAGTATTATAAGAGACCGTCTAGTTATATTAACAAAATATATTATATTTGACCCTACTCCATTTTTAATGAAAGTTAGGTTGACGCGTAGATAAAAATTAGCTCGTCTTAACAGTATATTCGGATTTTAGTAAAACGCTATAGTTTAAAAGTTATATGAGAAAAACGAGTGGAGCAGCTGAATTAATTATAATGATTTATTATAATAATATAATATATAAGATATGAATCATAAAAATAAAATCGGACGTAAAGAAGGATAAAATTTGAATATTAGAGTATGAGGTTGAGGAATCTTTGTATTATCCCACATCGATGCAAAGAAGAAAATGAATTCAGACATTGTAAAGCATGCAAGCAGGCATGTCAATTCAGTCCCACATCGACCCAAACAAGAAACCAACCGTCCATCCTCTAATATATATAGGAACCTTCAGTATATTTGATAGTTACATTAAATTTTAAGGGAACACTCTAGTATAGTCCCGGGTGCAAGACATGGAAGAAACTAGTGTATACGATTGCTATTGCTTCGGTCTCTAGAATTTGGACGGCTAGAAATCTCAAGGTGTTCGAAAACAAGTTTATTCCTTTTACCTCATCGGTGGAGTTGATAAAAGAAGATGTCTTTCTATGGATTGCAAACCGAAGTAATTTGAAGAAAATCTCTTGGGAGAAATGGGTGAATTTTGACGTTTTGTAGTTATTGTAACTTTCGAGTCTTCTTTTTTGTTTTGGGGTTTGTAAGTGCGTTTTCCAGCCACTTGCTGGGCCTTTATATATATATATATATATATATATATATATAAAGTGTGTTTGGCCGTTAAAAAATAAAAAAATAAAGAGAATCCTACAAAGTGCGAGAAAATTAGAATCATTTGGTGAAAATTTGTAATAAATTGTTTGAAGTAGTGGTTGGCATGGGCAAAAAAAAATTATCATCATTAGTCGTTGAATTTTCTTTTAACAACTAATTAAATATTATCTGAACGGTCAGTGGATTAGTACTGAACATATGTCTATTCACCGGGTAGCCTAAGTTCACCAAGCCACCAATTTGGGTAAAAACCACGTCCGAAGGTCACTGTGGTAAAACCTCTCTAGATCGGATTCGAACTTCGACTAAATAATCTCAAGCTTTTATTTTCATTTCCCCATACCACTCCAGTTAACACTGGGTGGTAACTCCAGTTAACAGTGTAATGATCGGATCTTTAACAACAAAAGGCGAAGACCTTGTCAGATTGTGGAAAACATTAAGTCGACGTCTTATTTTTGGATTCGTAATAGGTCTAGATGGAAAGAGTTGGACTGGAAAACTTGGTGTATGTATCAGTTGGTTTGATGTTCTTTCGCTTTGTTTGTTCGTAGGTCCTTGTTTTGAGGCCCTGCGAATTTGTGTTTAATAAAATTCTCTTTTAAAAAAAAAAAAAAAAAAAAACTCCAGTTAACAGTGGGTGGTATCATTGACTTTTAGGTTCAAAGTTTCAAAAAATTAGTCATTGACTTTTTGTATAGTGTGCAATCCAAGAGTGCCTTGCTCGTCAGATTTTATATTTTTCGTCTAATTTGTCGTCAATCGTATTAAGTGTGATAGTTATGGGGACATTTATCAAGCCAATCAATGATTAAGCTGAAGGGTTTGCAACGTTCACATTTTCTTTACATTATTACGTGTAAATAACTTATTTATATCATTATAATAAATCTACATCAAATTTTCGATCATTTTTTATGTTTATATTTTGAGTATGTTATATAGAAAAAATAACGTCTGAAGCCGTGGATTTAATCAGACCCTTTTCAGAAGATGAGGTGAAGGCGGCAGTTTTTGGGTGTGGAGCCGATAAGGCTCCGGGCCCGGATGAGTTTAATTTTAATTTTATTAAAAATTCTGGAATCTTTTTTCAGACGATATGATGAAGATCATGCAGAATTTTTATGCAGTTGGAAAGATTAGTACAGGAGTGGGTTCGTCTTTCATCACTCTCATTCCGAAGAACACTTTAATTGGTGTTATCCGTAAGGTTATATCCAAGGTATTAGCTAATCGATTAAAGAACGTTATGGGGAAAATTACGGGTGATATGCAGTCTGCTTTTATAGCCGGTAGATTTATTCTCGATGGCCCGTTAGTTCTTAATGAGATCACGACTTGGGCAAGACGGCCTGGAAAGGAAATTTTTATGTTAAAGATAGATTATGAAAAAGCTATGATAACGTGCATTGGGGTTTTTTACTCAGTGTCCTGCAACAGATGGGGTTCCTAGAGCAGTGGTGTAATTGGATTCGGGGCATTTTATCTTCTGCTAGATCCTCTTTTTTGGTTAACGGTTCACCTACGTTTGAGTTTGAGTGCCAGAAGGGGATTCGGCAGGGTGATCCGATTTCACCATTCCTGTTTTTATTTGTTATAGAAGCTTTTGCAGGTTTAATGAAAAGAGCTAGCGTGATTGGAGCTTCTGACGTGGTCCAATTGCTGAATCACGGGCCGATGTTGACTCACCTTCTCTATGCTGATGATGCTATGATCTTTGGGGAGTGGTCTTCCTTTAATTTTTCTAATCTTAAACGCATTCTACGTGTTTTCTAGATATGCTCTGGTTTAAAGATTAACATCAATAACTCAACATTATATGGGATCGGGATAAATGATAACGAGGTGGTATCGACGGCATCAAGTTTAGGATATAGATATGGTAAGATTCCATTTTTGTACTTAGGTATTACAGTTGGAGCTAATATGAATCGGGTAGTCAATTGGGATCCGGTTTTGGAGGTTTTTATGAGCCGATTATCAAAGTGGAAGGCACAAGTCTTGTCGATTGGAGGGCGACTCACCTTTGTTAAGTTGGTGCTACAGAGTTTACCGATATATTACTTCTCGCTTTATAAAGCGCCTCAGAAAGTTATAAAGATGCTGGAAAGTTTGATGAAGAATTTCTTATGGGGCGGTTCAAGTGAAGTTAAAAAAATGCATTGGGTAGCGTGGGAGAAGGTGATGACTCCGAAGAATAAAGGTGGTTTAGGTTTATCTAGACTTGAAGATGCAAACGATGCTTTAATTCTCAAATGGCTGTGGCGATATAGATCGGAGGGTGACATTTTTTGGATAAAAGTTATTGAGGCGACCCACTTTAGAGAAAGTAATTGGGAGATGTACCCGGTTGTGCGTATTGGTGGGGGTGGGGGGTATGGTCGAAAATTGTTAACAGAGTAAATAAAGTGAATGTTGAAGGGGCATGTTTTAATTCGTTAATGCAGTGCAAAATTGGTTCTAGAAAGATGACCCGATTCTGGCTTGATCCTTGGCTATGTGAGGTTCCGCTTAGAACAAAGTTCCCAAATCTGTATAGGCTTGAAGGCGATAAATTGGTTAAAGTAGCAGATCGGATCCTTAAGTTTGAAGGAGTCAGCGAGTTTGGGTGGAATTGGAAGCAATCACCAAGCTCGCAGTTAGAAACTTTGGAATTGACGGATC
This sequence comes from Ambrosia trifida, assembly GCA_028751855.1. Lineage (NCBI taxonomy): Eukaryota > Viridiplantae > Streptophyta > Magnoliopsida > Asterales > Asteraceae > Ambrosia > Ambrosia trifida. The sequence goes on from CM054131.1 coordinate 62,806,818, forward strand.
TTACCAATCTTTCTGCAGCAATTACACTACAGGATTCAGCTGACACTTGGTTATGGAATGGAAGCACGAGATCGTTCTCTGTTTCGGCAGTCAAGAAGTGGTTGACAAGTACTCACGAAAACAGTCAAGATTCCAGATTCAAGTGGTGTAATTGGCTCCCTTTGAAGTGTAATATATTCAGTTGGAGAGCGATATCGGAGAAAATTAAAACAAAGGCTTCATTGGCGCATAGGGGCACCAATATGGCTGATCTGTTGTAACATCCGACAAAAATCGATGTGATTCCGTACGTAATTAGTATATGTAATTAACGGTTTAAGTGCATATTTAAATTAATTGGATTAATTTAACTGATGCCTTAGAGAATAACAAATTCCCCATAAGATGCATAGGAATGCACATGTTTAATGTTGAAGCACAGCAAAATCGCGTGCGAATAAACTTGTCCGGAACGGACGTTGGTGATTACCCGGTAAAAATTAAATAAATGAAAAAGATCCCGGACACTCAGGATATAAAATAAAGGGTATTTTCATGAAATATAATGTTTTTTTGGAACTCCCAAAACCATAAATGAAAACTCTAAATACAATTCTCCCGGTAACGAATAAAGTGCGCGTACCGCACCCAGTACATGTATAACTTATAGTTTCACCCAACGAAAGCCTAACTAACCCACCAACACTTAAACTAGACTATGTTTAAAAGTTATTTGAGGCTATTATAACGTTCGGATAACGCATAGTTAAAATCCGATTAGAACCCGAACGAAACCCGAAAAGCTAAATGTTTAAACATAGCAAATAAACACTAGATATTTGGCTTGGTGGACCCCAAATCCCATGGAAGATTTTCGGCCACCTTCACATATCATGCCACAAATCTTTTTTGTACAAAATAACCCTTGGAAATCTAGGAAGGATTTGGAAGATATGGATGTAGATTTGATGGTGGATTTGTGTGTCCTTATAAGATATCGAAAATCTTCCAAACCTTGCAAATAATCGGCCAAACACTTCATACAATATCCATTGAGATTGCCTTAGTACCATTCTCCATAATATAAGGGATATAAGATCTAAATATAGATATGGTGTATCATATGTAATCTTGGAGAATTTATAAAGGAAGGATGACCACAACATTTGATAAACACAAAAAACAACTTCTTGTTTTCTTCTTTGTGGCCATGGGTTTTCATCCACACACACACACACGCACACACACACACACACCATTTTCAAGTTTTCTAACACTCCAAATTCATCCATAAACATCCATTTCCAAACCCCTAATTGTGTGTTTCAAGCTTGGAGCTTAACCACATAGGAAGAACACACTAAACCCCATCAAAATCAAGTATTTTTAGCTTCCCTAGCCTTGTGCTAGTTGTAAGTATTCTTGATCTTGTTATTGTCTTTAAAAGTTTATGTTTATTATCTAGAAACAAGTTGTGCAATGGGTAAACTTGATAAAGATTTACATGATAAAACATATGATCTTAAAGACTAAAATGGTGTTATAAGTGTGTGTTATGGGCCAAAAATTGGTGATGGATGTGTGTTTATTCTTGTAGTTTTATAAGGTTCATAAAGACTTAAAGAAAATGGTGAATTAAATATAGCTTGTTATTGGAACTTGAATGAACTTGAATATAGTTTTAATCATCATAACATAAGCATCTAAGACTATGTATAATGTTGATTTTGTTAGAAAACAAGTTACACAAATTTTACATCTTCAAAGTCTACACACTTGAAAAATGTAAATTGGACATGTTGGACAAAATACACTAATTACACCTATTGGTATCCTTAATGAGATGATTAAATACTATTAAAAGTGTTGGAACATAAAAATAAACTTACATGACAAAGTTGATCAATTAAAGTCCACTAGTTTAGTAGAAAATTTTTAATCTTGAAAGATTGAATGGAAAAATGTAACTTTTATAAGTTAAGGGACTATTTTAGTAACTTTAAAAGTTGAGGGACTTAAAATGATATTTTTAGAAACTTGTATCTAAAAATATAACTATGAAAAGTTTAGTGTCAAAAGTGTAAAATGATAACTTTCCATGGTGGATTTGGTAACTAATAGCCAATATACATATGTATCTTGAATAAAGATGTATTTTTATAAAATGGAGTTTTATAAAAATATAAATTTTCTAACATGTGGAAGTATATAAAAACAAAGGTTTTTACAAATATGTTATACAAATTAAAAACTTGGAAGAACTTAAATAAAAATGAACACTTTTATATGAATGGGAATATAAAAGTGTTGGAGCATTTTTATATATAAATAACCAAGTCTTGGTAATAAAAATACAATGTGTTTATAAAACTCCCAAGTAATATATGTAGGAATTAGAAAGGGGAATAAATTTCAAGAATACATATATTGTGGAACTTGGGAAAAATTAACAATATATGAATATACGTTAAGTAATCGGATATGGACATGTTAACGGACTAAGACGTAAAAACGGACGAACGAGTAAAATATTATTACATCTAATGAAAACACGAGTATATATATTTTAAAGGATTTAAAATATATAATTCGGGTGAAAAATACATAACACTTTCCTAAGTGTTAGGAATTTATTCGTGGGAGAAAAATAACGTAAATAATCTAACGATTAAACGTTTGAAACAAGCGTATGGACTTGACAATAAAAATATATACTATCGAATCGACAAGATCTTAAGTATATGTATTTAATGGGAAAATAAATATACGGTAAGGCGAGTCGAGTCGAGTATTGAAAATATTATGTCAATCGACAAGATCTTAGTATAATTATTTAATGGGAAAATAATTATACGTCAAGTGAGTCGAGTCGAGAATAATATTATACAAGTTAATTAATATTCATGAAAGTATAAATGTAACTTGTAACGAGGGTAATCCATCACCAACGGACCTAGGACATATGTTTAATTAAACGGGGAATCTTACGTAAATGGTGGTGTTGGGAGTTGGGTGTACAACTTGCCGGAAAAACACACGCTATAGACTTAGTGACTTACACGCACTAGGACGTTCGTAGGTGCTTGACCTCGGACTTGCTATTCTCTGCTATTTGATGGTACGCTGTACATCAGGTGAGTTTCACGGCCCCATTTTACTGTTTTAATTGGTGTAAAGATATGTTTGTCAAATGTTGTCACATGTTGAAATGTTTTCAAAGGTTAAAATGTGATAAGTGGCATGATGAGTACTTGAGTTTTGTTATGTGTTCGCCACTCGGGGTTAAGTCCTCGCTACTGTAACCATTAATTCAGGGAAATGAAACCGAAGGAATATTTGGATAGTACTATTGGTGCCTGATAAGGCCCACCCCTAATCGATAGCGTCGATTATGCATCGGCGTATGCCTGGGGTGCACGTATTCTGAACTAAGTTGTTATTTGCCGAGAAACAACTGGTGATCGCGGGGCAGAATTATTAGTCTTGGTTTGGTTATGGGACTCAAGGGATTGCTCATCATCGTAGTTTGTAGGAGCTATCTACTCCTTACAAAGGCCATAAATTGTGCTGGATCTGCACAGGGTGTAAAAATGTTGTTATTACGAAACTAAAACCTGTGAACTCACCAATATTTTATATATTGACGTCTTTTTAAACATATCTTTCAGGTAACTAAGTGCTGAATAGATATAGGGCTAGTGTGGTGGAATTCGGGATGTCGGATACCAGTTGGGGTTTCATCTATTGTTACCATCGGGTTGGAACATAAACGGAAATACCCCCACATTGAAACTTAATGTTCATTGTTTTATGTAATGCTTTGTGCAATATTGTAACGAGATACTCATTTTCGACATCTCCTAATAAATTGATCTTTTCTAATTAAATATAGTTTGTGTTAATCTTGACTTTGATATGCTTTCGAGCATTGCGCCACATGTTTCCGCCATTGGTGTGGTGTGACATCTGTTGTGCCCATTCTGCAGTGAATGTGATGAAACTGCTGCACATCTTATTACAGCATGTTCCTTTTTTTGCAGCGTGTGGCAAGCAATCGCCTTATGGTGTCGGCTTCCTTTTTTCTTCGCTTTTGATACTATAGATCTGCTCAATATTTATAGACAATCAGGACACGCTGCAATGTACAAGGAAGCCATTCAGGGTATCATTATCATCACGTGTGCTGGCGGATTTTGAAGGCTCAAAACGAATTCATATTCAAAGGCAAAGGGGCAAATACGACGGAAATCGTTTCAGATGTGAAATCATATGGTTTTTTGTGGTATAAACATAGGCGTAAGGATAGTGGTTGTGACGGGGAATCGTGGTGTAAATTTATCTTGATGTAAGGCTATTTGGCGACGACTCGGTCTCCTTCTTGGTGACGGGTTCTTTGCCGTTGTTTTAATGAAGTTTACCTTTCAAAAAAAAAAAAAAAAAAAAATAGTACAAAATAATAAGGGAAAATCATGAAATTGCCCCTTGACCAAGTGGTTTACGAAAATAGTCCCCTCCTGTCTTTTTGGAGAGACAGGTCACATATTTCAAGACGTCTCAGACGTCTCCTGAGACGTCTTCCACTCCAACCAATAAGAATCTTGTGACGTCTTCGTCTCCGGTGTGACGTCTCCGGTAAGAATCTTGTAATGTTTCTGTCTCCTTCTTTCTCTCTTTTGTTCGTAGAAGATTCAAATTGACAAATTTTTTTTATGAGATTAGTGAAATTCTTATTGACGGTGATATAGGCGGAACATTATTCTTGTGTCAACTGGTTCAGGATTTGAAGAATGCAGTTGAGGAACCTGACGTTTATGTTCTTCTTCATATAATCTCTTGTACATAGAAAGAGACGTATAAAGTGATTCAATCTTCTGCTCTAGCCAATATTGCATCAACCTTAGCAGTAGTTTCTTTCGAATGTAGCAAGAGGAGAGATAAAGTGAGGAGAGAGTGTGTTTGGGTGATGACGTGGCAGTAAGTTATTGGTTGGAGTAGGAGACATCTGAGACGTCTTGGAAGGTGTGACCCGTCTCTCCAAAGAGACGGAAGGGGGCTATTTTCGTAAAACACTTGGTCAAAAGGCCAATTTCGTGATTTTCCCAAATAAAAATTTGGACAAAATTCACTAATTCCTGATGTGATGTTGTGTGACGCATAGTTGTGGATCCTAATACAAAATTTGTAAAAGAAAGAAAAAAAAAATCCTGACATACCAGTACATACGTTCAAAACGCTTTAAAAAAGCTTTTGTTTTTTTTTTCTTTTGAAAAATCGCTAGAATACATTAATAATCAAGAAACAATCATTTTTAGGGGAGTTCTACCTTTATAGTTGTGGGGATAGATTAGCTATCCATACAGTCGTGAAATATGCGTCATCAAAGTGGGGTATGCAGTGACGAATATAGGAAATATTTTTATGGGGGGCGAAAATTTCTAAGAGGATGTTTTTCTATTGGTATATAATATTTTTTTTCGGCCCAACTTGGGTCTGGTCGGGGGCATAAATTATTACCATGATTCTCATTCAAGTCAATAAGTTATCTTGATATCACATTTCCGCATATAATAACTCGCAATTAAAGTATTTAATTAGATGTCACATGATCATATCGGTGATTAGACCTAGTTATAACTTATAACTCATAACTATTCAAATATCACATCAAATACTCAATAATAATAATAAAAAAAACTATATTACACAATAATAAAGATGTTGTGAAACTAGCCTAATAGAAAAGTAATATGAGAAGAAGAATAGGGAGAGAGATCTAGGATTTCATTAATCAAGTGTGTTTACAATGAGATACAATGAGGGTATATATAGGAGTACAAAACTTGGAGAGTAAGCTAATCTAATTTAGGAGAGGATAACCACATTAATACAACATATTTATAACACTCCCCCTTGGTTATCAACTTAATATGCTTTGAGATGCTACCTCGTTAAAAACCTTGCCAGGAAAACCGAGTGGGACAAAACCATAGCTAAGGGAAAAAGAGTGCATCGCGTATTGTCTCCCCTTGATGATGTTGCCTCATTAAAAACCTTACTAAGAAAGCCCAATGGGATAAAACTTAGTGAAGGAAAAAGAGTGCAACTTGTATAATGCTCCCCCTCATGTGAACATCTATTCTCTAAGTGACTGGTGTAGATCTCCGTATAATTTGCTCAAATCTTTTGTAGTCTATGATTTGTTGCTTGATCCCTTGACATAAAGGATGGGTTAGTAAAATATAATTTCATACCTTACATGCATTTGATGTATCAAAATAGTTGTTTTAACCCATTACAATGCTCCATTGCTTGACGTATGCTAAATCATGAAAATAATAAGTTCCAATAAAAGATATTATAATTAAGCATACCTAGCAAGGCATATATTAATGCACATATGCATTTAACTATGGTACATTCAGAGGGAGAATCTCTACTATGGTAGGAGATGAAAAATTCGTTCTAAATATCAAGTAATTGGACAACCTTTAATTTCTTTTAAGTATCAGTATTGTCCATTATAAAATTTCCAAACATTTCTAGATATACTTTGATGGATTGATAAACATATCATTACACATATACTCAACTATAAGTCGAGCAACAACTAAACTGTGTCAAGGACTTTCAAAAATTCTCCCTTCAAAAGTTCTACAGAGTCTCTCGATGATGCCTAGGCATTATCACTGTAAACTGCGATTATTGTGAACTTTTAAGAGAGACCATATGTTAAAAGATGGATCTTATTATCAAACTTCTATTCCTATTTGTCGGAATATCTCATGAGTTGTAAAACATTCAACCCGACTACTTTAGTCCATATGTATTTTGTCAACTTTACACAATACTTCTTAAGGTATTGATATCAATGCTTGAGGCATCCTCAATCCATCAAGGACTTTTTCCATCTTGACCAATTACGCAAGTGCATTTACTCTTCAATTGGAAAATCACAAACATCTATTTCTCCGATCTATATTGTACCATTCTTATACATTGAGATATTAATCATCGAGTTCAATTTATTCTCTGCGCGTGTGTTGGTGCACAAGAATTACATCCTACGATGTTTCATATTACCTTTTAAGCACTCAAATGCTTTTGGACACTCATAAGGAGTTCCACTTATTCAATCATATAACCAAGAATAACATATTCAAAACTGAATCTGTTTATAATAATCATAATGTTCTCGAGAACTTACGTTACATGATTTTGACGCATATCAATTTTCTCTTTGTACTACCAGAATAGTAAAATGTTGGAAAGTCATTGCATCCCCCACTAGAAAATGTATCTCATCATAATCAATAATGGGTCTTTGCAAAATTCTAGTGCTACCAATTTTGCCATATATCATTTTCCTTCTAAATGTTGATTCGCACAAAAGACCTTTCCATATCAATGTGTTTTTACAACTTTTGTTGTATGGACTACTAGTTCAAAACTTTCCTTTTCAATAGAGAATTTAACTCTGCCATATTTGCGTCTTTCCATTTTGGCAAATCATTTCATTGTATTCCTTAATAGGCAGATCTTACATCGTGATCCTCATTTCAAGCGCTACATTACATAAAATTTATAATGACGTTGATTTTATTTCGATTCCATACATTTCATAGACATGATACTATATAACGAGATCTCTTTATTTTCAGGTACCTGAGGTTCTTCTAGAACCATCATGTCTAATGTCTCTTTAGGAGCCCTTTTTACTATAACCTCGACTTGACCATCTTTCTTTCTTGCTCCAATTTCTCGAGGATTTTTATTTGTCACACCCTCAAATTCTACATGCGGGGTTTTACCGCGAGGCGCGCGACAAACCAGGATCTAAGTCAACGGTCACAATAAACGACACTATATGATACGTAAAAACGACATAAGCAAACCATTAAGTTTTCATAAATAATCCATCGCTGCGGAAGCGTAAAACTTTATTACAACTCAAAAGCAAAACATGAAAGTCTGATAATACTCAAAATGAAATGCAAATGGATCCTAGACGCCGTGAGACTCCGTGCGCCTATACAATGCTGCTACCTCAACGACCTGAGACAAACATGCTAAAAACGTCAGCAAATAATGCCGGTGAGTTCACAGGTTTTAAGTAAAACCACTCCAAAAGTTTCAAAGAATACCCTTGGCCAATCCAGGCCACATGTATACCAACCAGATGAATACCTGTCACTACTACGATTGGAAAACCATTACTGAACACGAATACATGAATACACCTGCCCGAATACATGAATACAAGAATACAAGAATACCTCAAGAGACAACATGCACCCGTCCGACCTCCAGTTGACGAGTGGGGCCGGTCACACCCAAATAGATCTATCCATATTTCCCCCGTTGTGCAACCACCGCACATTCATGGTTTTCCCCGGGACTTTTACAAATCGTATAGCAACCCAAAAGAATACCCCAATATATAAAGAATTCAAGAATACCAGTACGTAATACCATATAGTAACCATTGACCACCTTGTAAGCTTTACCAATATGAATACTTAGAAAATCATAGGTTTTATGAATACCAAAACGTAGTTTGACACATCTTTCATGAAAACGTAAGTTGACGCACGTTTAAAGAATATAAGTACACAACATGTTTTCTCCCCGAAAGCAAAACCAGTAAAAAGTGGGGCCGTGAAACTCACCTTAGAGTGCGTCCTCAGTAATATAGAAATCCGATACGTGTGTGATAGTCCCTACTAGTGGCGACCTATCAATGAGTTTACATAAGTGTGATGACTACTAACCCGAAGGCTAATCAGTCCCCAAATTGTCCAGACCGTGACTGTGTATGTTGAAAACATGTTTAAACGTTAAACCGACCAAACCAGACAAAACCCGACATCCCATTGGTGACCCGACATCCCACGTGTTAGCCACATACAAGATATCATGCACATATGCAATTAAACACTTAGCATGCGCAAACATTCACCCTATCTAGCATAACGCCCAATTAACGCATAAACAAGTCCGAACACGTGTTACCAAGTTATTAGACATGTCACGAGGTTCCTTACATGTTCCTAGGTGTCAAACAGTGTTTCGGGATGTTAAAATATACATACAGCAGCATTACACACGATTAGGAATCAAACATGCAATTAGGAAAAGTCAACTGGTGATTAGGAGAGTCAAACTTGCGAGTAGAATTGTAATTGCCAGACAAAATGGCGATTGGGCTCCCAATCGCCTATAGTTCATGCGATTGGGGGCCAATCGCCTTTAATACAGGCGATTAGAAACCCCTATTCGCCCCTTCAGTTCTGTTCCGTCTTTTTGCGCGTTTAACCCTCCAAATCAGATCCGAAACATGTGGAAACACCCAATATCAAACCCAAAATATTAATCCAACTATTTCAAGCAAAAACCCCTAATTTATTATCACCCTAGCTGTAACACCCCAACCGATGGCGGAAACATCGAGGTGTCACGTAAGAATGAGTATACATTAGCACATGGTATTCAAGTTTTAATTGAAATTTATTTAAAGTAAAATATCCAAAATTTGAAAATACATAACAAAGTCTTGAATGAAATTCTAATACATCAAATAGCCAAACAAAACATAAACTTCAAATTGTCTCTTCCTGCTACCTCTAGACATCAAGCATCGTTATTTATTGTTGAGTTTGGAAAAATGGGGGTCAACTAGAAGTTTGTGAGAATACATAAGCCATGTCAAACAATTAAGTTTAAGAATAATAAAAGTTTAGTAATTCATAAGTCTATCGTAAGTTTAAGTCTGCATGAATACACATGAAGTATAGTATGCACATAATCAGAAGTCCGACAAGTTTAGGTCCATCCCGTCATCCACGGTTCACCTTAATATCACGTTGGAACGATAACAATCACCCGCGCTCCCCATAAAAGATGGTCAACGAATCTAGGTGGGATTGTCAATCCAATAGATCTATCATTGAATATCGCCGGCTTGGCCATAGCTAATGATTATGTAAGTTTAAGTTTAAGTCTAATAGTCTTTGTCTAAGTCATGAGGCATAAAGTTTACAACTAGACATGTATGTAGAATTGCTTAAGTATAAAGTTTCAAGTATAAAGAAATGCATAAACAAGGTTACGTAAACTCACCTTAGCAAAGTGTTAAGTCTCGTGAAATAGAATATGTGTAGCCCAACGTTGCCAGGTATTACCCTATGTTTAAGGTAATAAATAAGTCTAAGTCTTTCTAGTCTACAACTATTTTCTAGGGTTCCTAATTTGGGGATAAGTATTCGTTTTAATTATTAAATAAATTGTTAAATAAATAAAAGAAATTCGAAAAATAAATAAACAAAACTCTAAATGTAGGTTTTTGATTAAGGATGATCACATTATAATGTTTTAAGTATGAAAATAATTTTTATAAAATTATTTTCTCAAAAATTGCATATTTAGTCTATTTATTTCTATTTTGTCAAAATATAACTTAAATATCTAAAAATATTAAAATTAAAGAATTTTTAAATTAAAATTTGTATTTTTGTTCTAAATGGACAGAAATAATTTATATAAAATTTTGGTGCAAAAATACTGAAAAATGAATTTATTATGATTTATTTATGATTAAAATAACAAAAATCAACTAAAAATATTAAATAAATTATTTTTCGAAAATAAAAATCATTTCTGGAATGTTTAATGTTTTATAAACTCAGAATAATTTTGTGGAAATTTATATAATCGTTTTGATATTTTTTATAGAATTTTATAATTATAATAGAATAAACTTGTAATATTTATTATATATAATAAATAAATAATTTTTGGAAAACTAAAATTGTATGTTAAACTTTTCTATTAGAACATCATAAAATAATTTTTGTAGAATTTATATAGCAATTTTAGTATTTTAAAATCATTTTTAAAAATAATAATGAACATATATAAGTATAAAGGGTTAAAAAAAATGATCCTTGGTTGATATTGATTATATAACATATCTGATTTGATTCAATAATTGGTTTTTAAAAAGAAAGCCGTGTGTGGGACTCGAACCCGGGCCATCAGGCCGGTTCGTGTCTTACGAAAAGAAACCACACCAACTGATCTACTGATCAGTTGGTGATATATGTCGTTCTGTTTTAAATAAATAGCGATGCCTGCAGATCATATTATCCCCAATTCGATCGCTAGAACCCTAGAATTTCTAATAAGCAAAATTAACGAGCAATAACCCGATTATTCATGGGGTTATTGCTGGTGCCGATAAACAAAACCAAACAAGAAATTGGGACATACAATGCACGGTGGTGATCGATGAACAAGTCAAATAAAAAGTCAAACTCGAACAAATGCAAACGATTCGTAGTTTTAAGAGATAATTTAGAGTGGGGTTTTTGATTTCGGCGATTGTAGCTTGTGATTGAGTGTCCAATTTATAGTGCAACACTCGTGTGTTCAAATTGGTAAGTTTGACCCGTTTAAAGACAATGACGCGTGATTAGACTCTAATTTGGAATGTTTTAACTATGATTCTTGCGTGGGAAATAAGCATAATGGGTCGGTTAATCCTTTCCATAACATAATTGCAATTAAAACGCTGATTGGAAGATTAATTATGGGAGATTGGTTCGCAGATTGACTTCTCGTAAGTCAACTGCATTTCTAATCATAATATAAATATTATATAAATCAGAGTTATACCAAGTTGAAGCTGTAGACCAGCTGGTTATGCTGTGAGTGTGTTTGAACCGGCTTAGGGCACGGGTTTGAACCCCGGCCCAGGCATTTATTTTTTTGACATTAAATTTACCCCTTTAATAATAATATATTATTATAGCATTGTTCTAGGAGTCCAAATGTGCCACGAAATTTTTTAAAAGGGACGATAATGATAAAATTCGACGTTTTATTAATAACTGTCGTAACGTACATGGAATTAAATGCGAAATGTTACAGTCTCCCCTACTTTTAGGAACTTCGTCCCGAAGTTGGAGTTGGAGAGTCTGGTGGGAAAAGGTGTGGGTACTTAGACTTCATCTGGTCCTTGCGTTCCCAAGTGAACTCTGGACCTCGTTTAGATTCCCAACGAACCTTAACGATCGGAATGCGACTGCGCTTGAGTTTCTTGACTCCAGTATCCATGATCTCAACAGGTTTCTCGACAATGTGCATAGTTTCATCGATCTGCACATCTTCAAGAGGGACATGGAGGTTCTCATCTGCTAAGCATTTCTTGAGATTCGAAACATGAAAAGTTGGGTGAACATTGCTTAATTCAGGTGGAAGATCAAGTTTGTAAGCCACTTTTCCAATCCTATCAAGCACTTTGAATGGGCCTACATATCGAGGAGCTAGTTTTCCCTTTCTACCGAAGCGAATTACTCCCTTCCAAGGGGATACCTTAAGAAGTACAAGGTCCCCGACTTGAAATTCCAAGGGCTTACGACGTTTATCAGCATAGCTCTTCTGACGACTTCTAGCCTTGAGAAGATTATCCTGAATGAGTTGGATTTTATCTGTGGTTTCTTGGATCAGTTCAGGTCCAGTGATCTGGGCTTCACCAACCTCACTCCAACAGACAGGTGAAGGACACTTACGACCATAGAGTGCCTCGAAAGGAGCCATGTTAATGCTGGCATGATAACTGTTGTTGTATGAAAACTCGACCAAGGGAAGATGAGAATCCCATGCGCCACCAAAATCGATGACACATGCCCTGAGCATATCCTCAAGGGTCTGGATGGTCCGTTCGGTCTGACCATCTGTTTGAGGGTGATAAGCAGTACTCAGGTTTAGCTTGGTGCCCAACGCGTCTTGTAAGGAATCCCAAAAGTGAGAAGTGTAACGACCATCACGATCAGAGATAATGTCCAAAGGTATACCATGGCGACATACGATTTCACTTACGTACATCTTTGCTAACCTTTCCACAGAATACTTCTCACGAATTGGTAAGAAGTAGGCTGACTTGGTCAAACGGTCGACGATTACCCAAATGCTGTCGAAACCTTTGGGTGTACGAGGGAGTTTAGTGATGAAGTCCATTGCTATGCTCTCCCATTTCCATACAGGAATTTCTGGTTGTTCAAGCATACCAGATGGTCGTTGATGTTCAGCTTTGACCTTTGAACAAGTAAGGCATTTGCAACGAAAAGAGCGATATCTTTCTTCATACCAGGCCACCAATACGAATAACGAAGATCTTGGTACATCTTGTCAGCTCCAGGATGAATAGAATAACGAGACTTATGAGCCTCGTTCATAAGAAAGGTACGAAGATCATCACGGTCAGGAATCCAAATTCGATTAAGAAAATAGAGTAGACCATCAGGTTTGGTTTCAAGTTGAGTCTCAGCACCACAAGACATTTCCTCGTACATGTTACCTTGGGTGACTGAAGTATGTTGAGCCTGGAGGATACGATCCTGAAGATCAGTACGAACTCTTGCACAATGAAGTTTGATGCGCTCTTTACGACTGAGTGCGTCAGCCACAACATTTGCTTTGCCAGGATGGTAGCGAATCTCGCAATCATAGTCATTAAGTAACTCAACCCAACGTCGTTGCCTCATATTAAGATTTTTCTAGTCGAAGACATGTTGGAGACTTTTGTGGTCCGTGAAAACCACACATTTGGTTCCATAAAGATAGTGTCTCCAAATCTTAAGAGCAAAGACAACTGCGCCCAATTCAAGATCATGGGTGGTATAATTCTTTTCGTGGGTCTTAAGCTGTCTAGACGCATAAGCAATAACCTTGCCTCGTTTCATGAGAACACAACCAAGACCTTGGTTTGATGCATCACAATAGACCATGAAGTCATCATTACCATCAGGTAGAGACAGGATAGGAGCTTCACAGAGTTTCAGTTTTAGAGTCTCAAATGCTTCCTCTTGTTTTGGTCCCCACTCATAAGGTTTACCCTTGTGAGTTAAGGCAGTGAGAGGAACAGCGATCTTGGAGAAGTTGGCAATGAATCGACGATAATAACCAGCCAAACCAAGGAAAGAACGGACTTCTGTTGGAGTTTTAGGAACACTCCAATCTTTGACAGCTTCAATCTTCGCGGGATCAACATGAATTCCGTTCTTATCAATGACGTGTCCCAAAAATTGAACTTCCTTAAGCCAAAATTCACATTTTGAGAACTTGGCATACATTTGTTCTTTCTTTGGGAGACCCAAAATTGAGGGAAGATGCTGTTCGTGATCGGATTTTGATTTTGAGTAAATCAAAATGTCGTCGATGAAGACGATCACGAATTTGTCAAGGTAGGGTCTACAAACCCGATTCATTAGATCCATAAACACTGCGGGAGCGTTGGTCAATCCAAACGGCATGACCATGAATTCATAATGACCATAACGTGTACGAAAGGCTGTCTTGGGAATGTCTTCTTTGTGAACTCTAAGCTGATGATAACCAGAACGAAGATCAATCTTCGAGAAGTGGGTTGCTCCTTGAAGTTGATCGAAAAGATCGTCAATCCTAGGCAAGGGATAACGATTCTTGATGGTGAGTTGGTTGAGTTCACGATAGTCGATACACATCCTGAGAGATCCATCTTTCTTCTTAACGAACAAAACAGGGGCTCTCTATGGAGAAGAACTGGGGCGAATGAAACCTTTATCAGAAAGTTCCTGTAGTTGACTGGCAAGTTCTTGCATTTCAGAGGGTGCAAGACGATAAGGAGCTTTGGCGACAGGATTTGCACCAGGAACAAGATCGATCCTAAATTCCACTTGTCGAGCAGGAGGCAAACCAGGTAAATCCTCTGGAAAGACTTCAGGATAGTCCCGAATGATTGGGATGTCTTGGATACTTTTGCCCTTGTCTTTCTTTTCTATCACGTTAGCTAAGAAAGCCATATACCCCTTTCGTAAGTATTTTTGAGCAGTAGTACAAAACATGAGCTTAAGCTCGCCACAAGGATTCCCACCATAGATCTTCAAAATATCACCAGATTCGAGAGAAATGCGAATGACTTTTTCAAAGCATAGGATTTCAACACGATGGGTTGACAACCAATCCATGCCTACTATGACATCAAAGCTTCCAAGATGCATAGGAATAAGATCGATAGAGAAAGTATGTTCATCGAGGTTCAACACACAGTTACGAATGATAGAATCGATCGAGAAAGACTTTCCATTAGCTACCTCTACCACTAAGGGTTCCTCTAGGTTAGTTTGTGGTAAGTTAAGTAAGGGTTCAAACTTTAGTGATACAAATGACTTATCAGCACCCAAATCGAATAATATAAAAGCATAGTGGTTATTAACGAGAAACGTACCATTAACCACCTCGTTGTTGTCGAGGGCCTGATTAGCATTGAGGTTGTATGCGCGACCTCGAGCACCTTGGTTCTGCTTGCGGTTCTGGTTTTGGTTGCGATTTTGGTTCTGGTTCTGGTTTCCAAGTCTAGGGCAAGCATCCCTATAATGTTCCGTACTACCACATTCAAAGCACTGGCTAAGAACAGGCCTACCATTTTGAGCATTGGGAGCTGGATTATTTCTGGCAGGGTTGTTTTGAGTGGCAGGGGCTTGGCAAGTATTAGCAAAGTGTCCATACCGCTTGCACTTATTACATTGGCGGCATGGTCTGTTAGTAGCATGGTGATACTGGCAAGTGTTACAAAGAGGGTGGTTCCCAACATACGGTTTCTTGGCTGGGGTTTGCACTGCGGGTGGGGTGGTAGCAACCATGTAGTTCTTAGCCCTGCGCTTCCTGTTGGTTGAGGTCTCAGGCTTAACCTCAATGGCAGGCTGAGGAGTGTCCTTTGCAGCAGCCTTCTTGGTGTTCTTGCGAAAAAGAGTACCGTTTTTCACATGATTATCGGTTAGAGTAGCCGCAAGGCGTTTGGCTTCCTCCAAGGTGGCAGGATTCCTTCCCCATACCGTGTCTTGAATTTGCATAGGTAGACCTCCGATATACTTCTCGATGGCTACAGATAGGGGAGTGACCTTATGGGGCAACAACAAACTTAGCTCATGGAAGTGGGTATTATAAGCAAGGTTTTCCCCACTTTCCTGAGCAAGGGTGTGGAACTCGTCCTCCACTTTCTTAACCTCGTTACGGGGACAAAACTCAGCTTTCATTATCTCCTTGACTTGATCCCAGGTCATAGCAAGTGCAACTTCAGCTCCGCGGGTGCGCTTTTCCTCATTCCACCAAGTGAGTGCTCATTTGTGAAGAACACTCATAGCATAACGGACCTTAAAGTTATCGGGACACTCACTGTTAATGAAGGTATTCTCAATACCCTCGAACCATTGTAGGAGACCAGTAGCTCCTTCATCCCCACTGAACTTAGGAGGATTACAGGTATTAAAGTGTTTAAGAGTGCAAGTTGGGAGACCATTCCCGTTTCCATTTCCGTTGTGGTTTCCATTGCCGTTTCCATTTCCACTGCCGTTTCCATTTCCATTGCCGTTCCCATTCATTTGGATGACTTGAGCCAGTAAGTTAGGAACCAGATTTGCGATCTGTTGCGCCATTTGTTGAGAGATGATCGCAGCCAGTTAGGCATCACCTCCATTGTTGTGGTTAGTGTTGTGGTTATGGTTGTGGTTGCTGCTCCCTTCCTCATGATTTCCACCACTGTTATTGCGAGTGCTGCGACGTGGAGGCATGATCTGTAAGAGACACAATGAAATGAATGAGGTAATATAAGAGATGTAATCATTTATCCATTAATTAAAACGAATAAACAAAAACGTTGACTTATCAAAGATTCTAGATTCTAATAACATAGTGAAGACATGCTTTAGCCTATAAGTGAACACTCATCCCGAGAATTCCCAGGTAGGCATCCGGGTCCCTCGTCTGATTGGGATATATGCGCAATGCCAACCTAGACAGAAGACTCAGAATACAGGCGTTCACCCTTCCAGATTGCACGTGTTCGTTATTAAAATCTAGAACTTCGACGAGATCTCAAGGTGGTTCAGGCTAAACCTGAGGATTTTGTCCTATTAATCTATTGGTGGATCAGGATTGCAGTAGACGAATAAGAGCAGTCAACTTATAAAGGCTTAGGGTTGTATAAGGTGTAGGATAGGGATAAGATTAAGGAAGCAATTAGGGTTACAAGTAAGAGAAGCAAGTACTGTTTTAAATCCCTAAGGTTATAGTCTAGATTATTTTTCTAATAACCTAATTCCCTATAACCAAGGCTCTGATACCAATCTGTAACACCCCAACCGATGGCGGAAACATCAAGGTGTCACGTAAGAATGAGTATACAGTAGCACATGGTATTCAAGTTTTAATTGAATTTTATTTAAAGTAAAATATCCAAAATTTGAAAATACATAACAAAGTCTTGAATGAAATTCTAATACATCAAATAGCCAAACAAAACATAAACTTCAAATTGTCTCTTCCTGCTAGCTCTAGACTTCAAGCATCGTTATTTCCTGTTGAGTTTGGAAAAATGGGGGGGTCAACTAGAAGTTGGTGATAATACATAAGCCATGTCAAACAATTAAGTTTAAGAATAATAAAAGTTTAGCAATTCATATGTCTATCGTAAGTTAAAGTCTGCATGAATAAACATGAAGTATAGTATGCACATAATCAAACCTCCGACAAGTTTAGGTCCATCCCGTCATCCACGGTTCACCTTAATATCACGTTGGAATGCTAACAATCACCCGCGCTCCCCATAAAAGATGGTCAACGAATCTAGGTGGGATTGTCAATCCAATAGATCTATCATTGAATATCGCCGGCTTGGCCATAGCTAATGATTATGTAAGTTTAAGTTTAAGTCTAAAAGTCTTTGTCTAAGTCACGAGGCATAAAGTTTACAACTAGACATGTATGTAGAATTGCTTAAGTATAAAGTTTCAAGTATAAAGAATTGCATAAACAAGGTTATGTAAACTCACCATAGCAAAGTGTTAAGTCTCGTGAAATAGAATAAGTGTAGCCCAACGTTGCCAGGTATTACCCTAAGTTTAAGGTAATATATAAGTCTAAGTCTTTCTAGTCTACAAGTATTTTCTAGGGTTCCTAATTTGGGGATAAGTATTCATTTTAATTATTAAATAAATTGTTAAATAAATAAAAGAAATTCGAAACATAAATAAACAAAACTCTAAATGTAGGTTTTTGATTAAGGATGATCACATTATAAGGTTTTAAGTATGAAAATAATTTTTATAAAATTATTTTCTCAAAAATTGCATATTTAGTCTATTTATTTCTATTTTGGCAAAATATAACTTAAATATCTAAAAATATTAAAATTAAAGAATTTTTAAATTAAAATTTGTATTTCTGTTCTAAATGGACAGAAATAATTTATATAAAATTTTGGTGCAAAAATACTGAAAAGTGAATTTATTATGATTTATTTATGATTGAAATAACAAAAATCGATTAAAAATATTAAATAAATGATTTTTCGAAAATAAACATCATTTCTGGAATGTTTAATGTTTTATAAACTCAGAATAATTTTTGTGGAAATTTATATAATCGTTTTGATATTTTTATAGAATTTTATAATTATAATATAATAAACTTGTAATATTTATTATATATAATAAACAAATAATTTTTGGAAAACTAAAAATTGTATGTTAAACTTTTCTATTAGAACATCATAAAATAATTTTTGTAGAATTGATAAAGCAATTTTAGTATTTTAAAATCATTTTTAAAAATAATAATGAACATATATAAGTATAAAGGGTTAAAAAAAATGTTTGTAGTTGCCAAGGATTGAACCCGCGTCTGACCCGGGTTAGAGGTTTTAAATCACAAGCCCAGACCAGTTGGTCTGGACCCTGAGAACGAATAATCCTTGGTTGATATTGATTATATAACATATCTGATTTGATTCAATAATTGGTTTTTAAAAAGAAAGCCGTGTGTGGGACTCGAACCCGGGCCATCAGGCCGGTTCGTGTCTTACGAAAAGAAACCACACCAACTGATCTACTGATCAGTTGGTGATATATGTCGTTCTGTTTTAAATAAATAGCGATGCCTGCAGATCATATTATCCCCAATTCGATCGCTAGAACCCTAGAATTTCTAATAAGTAAAATTAACGAGCAATAACCCGATTATTCATGGGGTTATTGCTGTTGTGGTGCCGATAAACAAAACCAAACAAGAAATTGGGACTTACAATGCACGGTGGTGATCGATGAACAAGTCAAATAAAAAGTCAATCTCGATCAAATGCAAACTGATTCGTAGTTTTAAGAGAGAATTGAGAGTGGGGTTTTTGATTTCGGCGATTGTAGCTTGTGATTGAGTGTCCAATTTATAGTGCAACACTCGTGTGTTCAAATTGGTAAGTTTGACCCGTTTAATGACAATGACGCGTGATTAGACTCTAATTTGGAATGTTTTAACTCTGATTCTTGCGTGGGAAATAAGCATAAGAGGTCGGTTAATCCTTTCCATAACATAATTGCAATTAAAACGATGATTGGAAGATTAATTATGGGAGATTGGTTCGCAGATTGACTTCTTGTAAGTCAACTGCAGTTCTAATCATAATATAAATATTATATAAATTAGAGTTATACCAAGTTGAAGCTGTAGACCAACTGGTTATGCTGTGAGTGTGTTTGAACTGGCCTAGGGCACGGGTTCGAACCCCGGCCCAGGCAATTATTTTTTTGACATTAAATTTACCCCTTTAATAAAAATAAATTATTATAGCATTGTTTTAGGAGTCCAAATGTGTCACGAAATTTTTTAAAAGGGACGATAATGAGAAAATTCGACGTTTTATTAATAAATGTCGTAACGTACATGGAATTAAATGCGAAATGTTACAGTAGCCGTCCCGAATGCATGTGTTTTCCCAAAATAGCATAATTATCATGTAAACATCACATGCTCATGCAAAACTTACCCTAAATAGCATATATCCAGATTTCATCACATAATGACATTGTCTGACAATATCCTACTGTTCTAGCATCATCCAAGAGTAAACCCTAACCTCAAATAATCAACAAAACACAACATATCATCATCAATCCTCCATAATCATTCAAACGGGTCGAAACTCCTAATATCAATATTATACATCTATGAACCTTCAAACTCCTAGGTTAACATCATATTAACTCATTTAGATCAGAAACATAATAATAATACAAGAACAATCATGTTTAAATGATAAAAATCCTATCTTGCATGAATACATCCCATATAACAAGTATAGAGGTTTGGGTTTGTTTGGAAACTGATTTTAATGAGTTTTCAAAGACACAAATGTTTAGAAACTAGGTCAAGACCATTAGGGATCAAAACAATATCATTACAAGGGTTTGGGATGAAGAACACACCTTGAAATTGTGAGATTATGAGGTGTAAAGCTTGGTAATGTGATTTCTTGCTCAAAAACGTGTTGCAGGAGTTGGATAAGGTGTAGGGTGGCTTTGGGGTGTATTAGGGGTTCACAAATGATGTTTTAAAACATAAGGATGGTACTTATAGGCGTTTTTAGTCGTCACATGCAGAACAGGCGAGTACACAGCAGCTATAGGCGATTAGGATTCTAATCGCCTATACTATTGGCGATTAGGATTCTAATCGCCTATACTATTGGCGATTAAGATTCTAATTGCCTATACTATTGGTGATTACAATCCTAATTGCCTAATCACCCCTTACTTACATGCAATTACGCGAAATCACCTATAATGTCATGCAATTACGTGTAATTACTATTTTAACACATATAAACACGTATTCACATACCGACAAGTCACATAACGATTACAACCATAAAATGCACGATAACTAACAAGTTTACGTCCGTTCACCAATTCCCGAGACTCGAGACTTGCGTGTGTGCGTTAAACCCGACGATTCTACAAATCACTAATCCGTGTTCACATGGTTATGGACCGACTCCCAATGATCCCGTGGGTCATTCTAACGACTCCCGATGATTCCCGGAACCATCATAACGACTCAACTGACCTAGTTAAGTATATTTGAAAACGTTTTTTGCGAAGGTAGACTTATGTGTTTTATAAAACGTTAACCTAAACGTGTCGGGTGTCACATCATCCCTCTGTTGAAAGAATTTTCGTCCCGAAAATTTCCCGAAGTAAAAGAGAACGAAGCGATAAAAAGAAAAATTTTCCCGGTCGTCACATCATCCCCCTGTTGAAAGGAATCTCGCCCCGAGATTCACTCTTCGACAGTAATGAGTGTCGACCTAACCCAAGTAACGTTTCCCAGAATGCAAACGAAGGGATAACCATGAACGAATAAAGATAACAACAGATACTCCAAGCCGGGGAAACGCCCTCCCCATGTTGAATGCAAAACAACGAATCCCCTTGATCTAAGGCCTACTGGAGACTACTGTGATCGGTATAAATGACAAACCGGTACCGTCCAAGTAGCATCTCCAAAGGACCCACATCAGACCCATGTATGCAAAATGATAACCAAGTACCAGACTGAATGCACATGATGAATACGAAATGCCAATCAATGTGAATGAGAATGAATACAAGCATAATGAGGATCAAGAAAAGAATACTCACCCGTAACAGTATCAGGATCCTCCATGTTCTCCCTCGCACCGATGATGTAAGCACGTGCATTCCGGCCTCCGCCTTCATTGTTTCTGGCACCTCCATTTGCCCTAGCCCCATCCCGAATCAACTCCGGGCAGTACCGCTTAAAGTATCCCACCTTACCACAGTTGTAACAACCCTGCCTCCCCTGACGAGCGGGAGCAGGAGCAATAGTCTGAGCTGGTGGTGGCTGTAGAGTGACCCTGCAGTCCTTAGCATGATGTCTAACCCGCTGACAGCGATGGCAGCGAAACTTATCGCAGTCTCCCATATGATGGAACCCACACTGAGTACACTTAGGCAGCTTCCTAGTATACCCGCCATGTCTCTGCTCAGATGATGAACCTGTAGCCTCAAATTTCTTCGGCTGCTGCTGAGGCTGAACTGCACCTTTCCCCGTGCTCTCCCATTTTCTCTTGTTGCCATCAGAGGTCTTCAACACAATCCCCTTAGGAGGCAAAACACCCTCCTGAACCTTCTGTTTAGTTAGTCTATGAGCCAACCAAATGGTATCCCGAAGTGCAGTAGCATCATTCGCGGTCACCAATCCGCGAACCTCAAGCACCAACCCACTAATGTAGAACTCAATAGCCTTATACTTAGGAGTCACAGAATCTGGGTACAAAAGTGCCAACTCATGATAACGAGTGGTATACTCCTCGACCTCAGATCCCACCATCTGATGATTACATAGCTCATGCTCCAAACTCTTAATCTCATCCCTGGGGCAATACTCCCTCTTCAAACGAAACACAAACTCGGTCCATGGCAACGCATGGGCCTCCAGTAAACCAATAGTCTGGACCGTCGAATTCCACCAAGTCAAGGCACGTCCCTCGAAAGTCTCTGAAGCATACTTCACACGATACTCCTCTGGGCAGTTACACATGGAGAAAGCGGACTCGACCTTCTCTAACCAACGAAGTAGTCCCACAGCTCCCTCAGTCCCACTGACGTTATGGGGCTTACAGTCCTGAAACATCTTGTAAGTACAGTGGACTGGAGGAGGTGGAGGTGGTGGAGGATGAAAACCATTCCCTGTTACAACAAGCAACACGGGTCAGAAAACGAACACCACGCAACAAAAGCTAAGGAATGAGGGTAGGGGTAATTAAATTACCACCATGACCCTGCTGGGCGGCCTGGTGTGCAGCAATAGCAGCTGCCACATGCTCCTGAATCAGGCTGTTTAGTTGAGCCTGGGTCATGCTGATGTTACCACGACCCCCATTGCGTCCACCGCCATTTCGACCACCAACGCGACCACCGCGATGTCCTGCCATCTTCTGTCGAAGCCAAGGACAAGACATCAGATTTCAGAACAGAAAACAAGAAATCATAAGTAACAAAGTTAAGCCAGAGAACTGGATTCCATCATGATTGTCGGATCAAACACAGAGTCCACCAAGATTTCCATGCATTTCAACTTATTATTTCGTGTGCACCCAAAATGATAAGTCGCTCTACATGGTCCCCGAGGCGTGCTCCTAGCTTGACTTTCAAACCACAAGGCACCCACGTCCTAGAATAGATAAGAACTCCTAGGTGATAAAACACCCAAGATGTAGAACAACAAGTACAAGTGTGCGATGATGTGTGCGAGCAAGTGTGTCCATTGGAGTATAGAAAGGGGAGATGTCTGAATCTTGGACAAATCTCCGAAGGATGCCGAAGCCACTCCAATGTACGTCACCGCCGTGCAAGGATAGTAAGCCTCTTCGTCTTCAGTACGAAGATGAAGGATAGAATAAGAAATAAGAATAATAGATAGATGATGTAAGCATAAATGATGATAATGAATGTAATACTAACACCCCGGCAATTCCCCACATGATATGACTTATATGAATGTGACCGTCTAGTGTGTGCGACTCGGCTATAGACTCGACTCACCATGCAGTCCTAGTTCACTATAACCATTGTCTCTGATACCAATCTGTCACACCCTCAAATTCCACATGCGGGGTTTCACCGCGAGGCACGTGACAAACTAGGATCCAAGTCAACGGTCACAATAAACGACACTATATGATACGTAAAAACGACATAACCAAACCATTAAGTTCTCATAAATAATCCATCGCCGCGGAAGCGTAAAACTTTATTACAACTCAAAAGCAAAACATGAAAGTCTGATAATACTCAAAATGAAATGCAAATGGATCCTAGACGCCGTGAGACTCCGTGCGCCTATACAATGCTGCTACCTCAACGACCTAAGACAAACATGCTAAAAACGTCAGCAAATAATGCCGGTGAGTTCACAGGTTTTAAGTAAAACGACTCCAAAAGTTTCAAAGAATACCCTTGGCCAAACCAGACCACATGTATACCAACCAGATGAATACCTGTCACTACTACGATTGGAAAACCATTACTGAACACGAATACATGAATACACCTGCCCGAATACATGAATACAAGAATACAAGAATACCTGAAGAGACAACATGCACCCGTCCGACCTCCAGTCGACGAGTGGGGCCGGTCACGCCCAAATAGATCTATCCATATTTCCCCCGTTGTGCAACCACCGCACATTCATGGTTTTCCCCGGGACATTAACAAATCGTATAGCAACCCAAAAGAATACCCCAATATATAAAGAATTCAAGAATACCAGTACGTAATACCATATAGTAACCAATGACCACCTTGTAAGCTTTACCAATATGAATACTTAGAAAATCATAGGTTTTATGAATACCAAAACGTAGTTTGACACATCTTTTATGAAAACGTAAGTTGACGCACGTTTAAAGAATATAAGTACACAGCATGTTTTCTCCCCCGAAAGCAAAACCAGTAAAAAGTGGGGCCGTGAAACTCACCTTAGAGTGCGTCCTCAGTAATATAGTAATCCGATACGTGTGTGATAGTCCCTACTAGTGGCGACCTATCAATGAGTTTACATAAGTGTGATGACTACTAACCCGAAGGCTAATCAGTCCCCAAATTGTCCAGACCGTGACTGTGTATGTTGAAAACATGTTTAAACGTTAAACCGACCAAACCAGACAAAACCCGACATCCCATTGGTGACCCGACATCCCACGTGTTAGCCACATACAAGATATCATGCACATATGCAATTAAACACTTAGCATGCGCACACATTCACCCTATCTAGCATAACGCCCAATTAACGCATAAACAAGTCTGAACACGTGTTACCAAGTTATTAGACATGTCACGGGGTTCCTAACATGTTCCTAGGTGTCAAACCATGTTTCGGGATGTTAAAATATACATACAGCAGCATTACACGCGATTAGGAATCATAAATGCAATTAGGAAAAGTCAACTGGTGATTAGGAGAGTCAAACTTGCGAGTAGAATTGTAATTTCCAGACAAAATGGCGATTGGGCTCCCAATCGCCTATAGTTCATGCGATTGGGGGCCAATCGCCTTTAATACAGGCGATTAGAAACCCCTATTCGCCCCTTCTGTTCTGTTCCGACTTTTTGCGCATTTAACCCTCCAAATCAGATCCGAAACATGTGGAAACACCCAATATCAAACCCAAAACACGAATCCAACTTTTTCAAGCAAAAACCCCTAATTTATCATCACCCTAGCCGTCCCGAATGCATGTGTTTTCCCAAAATAGCATAATTATCATGTAAACATCACATCCTCATGCAAAACTTACCCTAAATAGCATATATCCATATTTCATCACATAATGACGTTGTCCGACAATATCCTACTGTTCTAGCATCATCCTAGAGTAAACCCTAACCTCAAACAATCAACAAAACACAACATATCATCATCAATCCTCCATAATCATTCAAACGGGTCAAAACGCCTAATATCAATATTGCACATCTATGAACCTTCAAACTCCTAGGTTAACATCATATTAACTATTTAGATCAGAAACATAATAATAATACAAGAACAATCATGTTTAAATGATAAAAATCCTATCTTGCATGACTACATCCCATATAACAAGTATAGAGGTTTGGGTGTGTTTCGAAACTGATTTTAATGAGTTTTCAAAGACACAAATGTTTAGAAACTAGGTCTGGACCTTTAGGGATCAAAACAATATCATTACAAAGGTTTGGGATGAAGAACACACCTTGAAATTGTGAGATTATGAGGTGTAAAGCTTGGAAATGTGATTTCTTGCTCAAAAACGTGTTGCAGGGGTTGGATAATGTGTGGGGTGGCTTGGGGTGTATTAGGGTTTCACAAATGATGTTTTAAAACATAAGGGTGGTATTTATAGGCGTTTTTAGTCGTCACATGTAGAACAGGCGAGTACACAACAGCTATAGGCGATTAGGATTCTAATTGCCTATACTATTGGCGATTAGGATTCTAATCGCCTATACTATTGGCGATTAGGATTCTAATTGCCTATACTATTGGTGATTACAATTCTAATTGCCTAATCACCCCTTACTTACATGCAATTACGCGTAATCACCTATAATGTCATGCAATTACGCGTAATTACTATTTTAACACATATAAACACGTATTCACATACCGACAAGTCACATAACGATTACAACCATATAATGCACGATAACTAACACGTTTATGTCCGTTCACCAATTCCTGGGACCCGAGACTTGCGTATGTGCATTAAATCCGACGATTCTACAAATCACTAATCCGTGTTCACATGGTTATGGACCGACTCCCAATGATCCCGTGGGTCATTGTAATGACTCCCGATGATTCCCGGAACCATCATAACGACTCAAATGACCTAGTTAAGTATGTTTGAAAACGTTTTTCGCTAAGGTAGACTTATGTTTTTTATAAAATGTTAACCTAAACGTGCCGGGTGTCACATTATTCCTGGAATCGAAAAGTCTATCACACTTCAGGTGTGCAATAGACTTATAAGATTATTTGGAGCATTAGCAGTTGGTATATGTGACTTAATTTAGCTAGTCCACATATTTAGGTCAGCTAATGTGTCTGGTAAATTATTTATTAATCGTTGTAAATGAGTTATGCTTTGAAATTATGTTCGAACTTCATTTTTGAGGATCAATTGTACTACCAACTCCTTTCTTTACCAACTGCCTTTTATCTCCCCCTGATGTTGGGAATGTTAATCCATTGAGATGGATAACAATTAATTAAGCCATAAATAAATATCTCAATAAAGGCCCTATTCATCATTCCCAACCACCTTTTGGGTCCCATCTTTGTGCGTCATGGTGGATTAATTTAAATATATGTCGCACAACAAAAAATATTAAATGGACAATATTTGGTTCCTGGCCAAAAACCAACTATAATAGGGAGAAACAATTACCACGTATTGGCTTGATGTGAATAAATGCTACTGCATGTAAAATAACATTTACTCAAATATAAACATGAACTTTTGCTCTCATGATCATTCACGTTGCAATCAATAGTAGAACTTTAGTGATTGTCTCAATAGAAGCAATATGTGTATGAACATAAGCTATATGAAGTTCAAAACTTATTCTAGTGATCATTATTATCTTGGGAATTGATTAAATATTCCAATCTAGAATAATATGCTTGCTATCTTATTAGCTAAGCCATAAATCAAGCAAACTTCAGGTTGCAAACTTGGTAACCATTTAGCCGATGCATTGATTTTAAATACTAAATGGTATCATGTTAGGATATGTATCCTTAAATCAATTCCAAAATATATAGTGATACTCACCCTACTTTATATGGCAAATATATAATATTGCTTAAGAGCAAACATTACATGTTATGTATCAGATTGAAGATTCTTTAAGTTCTTCATTATCTTCACATCATCATTGACTCAACGTGGTCTAACCGGTCATGCCAACAAATTAAATAATTATGATCCATAAACTTTTGGTTTATGCTTGGATATGTATTACTTGCAAGTATGTAATACGAAACATAAGATATGAGAGAATGTATCATAACTTTAAAATTCAAACTATCATGTTATATAATCACTCCTTTTATTTGCCACACGTGGTGGTCAATCTCATTATTAATATGATTATCATCGTTGCATTTTTGAAGACTCCTCTCATTATTTATATGATCATCATTACAACTTTTCCAATGATTTCCATAATCACAATGATCAATATATGATCAAATTCACTTCAATGAATGAGGTGGATCAAAACAAGTTTCATAGCTTTTCATTCTTTACTCGATAACATGAGTATAAGATAATTTCAAACATATCTCTTTATAATATTGCTACTTCAAGAGCATATCCCAGATGTGGTAAATAGAAAAATCTATCCAGATTTTCTTATAAACAGTCTTCTCACAACATAATATAAAATTGAGAAATGATAAAGTCGTGTAAGATTTATTGGTCTTGCATCTTACAACCTTCTGTAGATCAATAACGAGATTTTGAGAGTATAACACTTTAGGTGTCATGTCTAAATATATTTATACTCTTTCATTGAGATTGATAATAAATCACGAACTTTGATTTATTTTCTTTTTCAATATGTATAGAACACAAGGTATACTATCGATTCAATATTCAAATACAAAATGTAATAACATATCACCTTATAAAACAAATGTCTCTGTTAAGTTCTCATAAAATATTAATTCCATATAAATGATTTTGGAAAATGTCTAGTCAATTTGCAAATTTATCTTTTGTGTACACGTATTCATATACTAGATTATACCCCGGGAGCGTCCCACGTTAAGAAATTTAATATGATACATCAATTTTACATATGAAATAGACTGATGTATAACTCTAATATTAATATCTAACCTAAAATAAATTAACAATGTACAACTCCAATGCTAACACCTAACATAAAAGAATGTAGAACTTTAATGTAACTCTAATATTAACACCTATCCTAAAGACTAAACAAATGTACAACTCTAACATACTAATATTGATACCTAACTTAAAACAACGTATAACTCTATTAACCTATTCGGCTCTAGTTGAAAAAAAAATCATATTTACTGATTTAAACATAATTAGTGACTTGTGTATACATGATTAATGATTTATCTGAACACTTTGTGTATTTTTCCTGTATGAACAGAACCCCACAAAAAAATTTCTCCGTTTTTTATATAGCACTATGGTACTCGTTGGAAAGATAATAAAATGCTCGTTAATTTGGTGTAATTTTATTATTTAAAAAATCTCGTATATTAATGATATTAACGTTTAAAATTATGGGAGGAAACATGAGGGTGAAAAATCCAATTTTGTTTTTAAATTATTTTTTTCCTAAAATATCTAAATGTCACATGGTATGACACATGACACACTCAAGGAAGAGAATGCCTCTTTAAGTGTCATGTCATTAAAATGGCTTTGGTTTATTATATGTATAGATTCAAATCTTATATGATTCATAAACTTTAATGACTTATATATAGAACATGTGTGACAAAATCCGCAAATATCGTTATAAATTAGGAAGCTAATTAAAATCAATTAAGTCAGAGATGAAACGTACCTTGTGAGATCTGGTAGCAAAATTGAAAATAACATCACTTTAATAGATGTTTTTATCTAACCCCAACCAAAACGTAGGCCACATAATTTTATATACTCACAAAACTATGACAATAATACATGATCCATGCATACTTCGAGAAGTTTTGCACCCAATAAGTATACCATTACATCGTGACAACTAATATTTAAATCTCATAAATGTCACTTAACAAATCATAAAGTTTCTATCAAGAATCTCGAACTTATTGCCACAACAAACTTAGGGAATAAATTTTCAAATTCAAAGCAATATTTCATTTAGAAGCTCATTAAATAAATGATATTTTTAATAACACATTCTGACAAGCCAAAAAAAAATTATGAATACAAAATTTAATTAAATCACCACGTATTATCTAACAAAAAAGAAAAAAGGAAAATAGTTACATTATATTTTGGATCAATAAAAAAATGTACGACTCTGGTTTGTTTTTGAATCGTATATTTCTGAAAAATATGAAGTCGACCGACATGTGCTTTGTTGATAAAGAGAAATACATAAAATTCTAACCCAAAACTTTTCATATTTATCCGAATAGTAAATTCAAAAGTTGTATTTCTATATAATAATCAACGAAATCCCCTCTTTTTACTATAACTAGGATTTTATTACCCGCGCTTTGCGGCGGGATCTCCTATTGCGTTGAGGGTTTGGTGGACGTTAAAAATCGTGTGTCGCTGTGGGAGATCCTGTTGCGTGGAGGGTTTCGTGGACATAAAAGATAATATTAAGTGATTGTTATTCTCGCATGGGCTTCAAAAAAATACTCGCGACTAAAAGCTAAAAGTTTGGTGGTCAAACTTTGGTGGCCAAATTGGAAGAAAAGAAAGTACATAAGTTAATAAGAAAGTTAGTGGCTAAAGTTGCGTGGTCAAAGTTTGAAATCCTAAAAGTTAAAAGTTTTGTGGTCAAATTGGAAGAAAATAAAGTACATAAGTTAGTAAGAAAGTTAGTGCCCAAAGCTGGGTGATCAAAGTTTGAAATCCAAAAAGCTAAAAGTTTGGTGGTCAAAGTTTTAAATCCTAAAAGCTAAAAGTTTGATTGTCAAAGTTTGATGGTCAAATTAGAAGAAAATAAAGTTAAGCTAAAAGTTAGTGACCAGAGTTTTAAATTCTAAAAACTAAAAGTTTGGTGGTCAAAGATTAGTGGTCAAATTGAAAGAAAATAAAGTTAACCTAAAAATTAGTGCCAAAAAATAAAGTTAACCTAAAAGTAGGAGGGAACACTATGAATTTAGCTGCCTATATTATTATCAAGTTTGAAAAGGGCTTTTTAGTAAATAAATGAGATGGATATATTACCAATTTGAATGATGGCTGATGGACGCTCCATATATTATTACAATTGAAAGATGGCTAAAGGGTTTATTAGTAATTTACTACGGAGGGACATATATAATATGTAAATTAATAATATTATTATTATATTATGAATATGAAGGCACTATTTATTTAAAAAAAATTATAAATAACAATAACTGCATAAATCACATAAACTATTATAATTAGTCATATATGATTTATTTATGTAAAATAATAATAATATTATTATATTATGAATATGAAGGCACTATTTATTTAAAAAAAATTATAAATAACAATAACTGCATAAATCACATAAACTATTATAATTAGTCATATATGATTTATTTATGAAACTGAAAATGTATTGAAAGTGATTGATAATTACCTCGTGGTGGGAGATTAAGATTGCGACTTTTAATTGGTGTTGAGATGGTTATGTATCACTGATGAAACTACTCATGTTTGGCCATAAATTAAATACATACATAAGTTAAATACATACCTGATTACTATGAAGAGGAAAATAAGGATTTAGTTTGCTCGAACAAAGTGATACTGCAAGAAACCAAGGGTGCAACGGAATAGGCACATAATGGGTTTCTAGATAGAGCACGCTCGTGCTGATAACGTGTTGTGAAACTATCCTAATAGCAAAGTAATATGAGAAGAAGACTAGGGAGAGAGATCTAAGATTTCATTAGTCAAGTGTGTTTACAATGAGATACAATAAAGGTATATATAGGAGTACAAAACTTGAAGGGTAAGCTAATCTAATTTAGGAGATGATAACCACATTAATACAATACATTTATAACAAAAGAAACATTTTCATTTGTTATACATTAAATATGCGATGCAATATGGTAACATTGTCACTAATAAAAAAAACATTGTCATCTTTTGAAAGCATTGCTATACTATTAAATTCATAAACAAAACACAATTTAGTAATCAACAATCAAATAATACATAAAAATTCAAGTTTCACTTAAAGTCATAAACCTTAATATAACTATATGTTTTATATATATAATATTGTGGAATGATAATTCCTATACTTTAAAAAAAAAAGTAAGTAATAGAATAATAAACTTATAAAATACATATAAATAAAAAAAGTAAAACTCTCCAGTATAATAAGATAATAATTTTATAAAACTTTCATACTTTATATCTTAAAAATAATTAAGTTTGGAATAGACATTTATTAAAATAGCTGGATAGATTAATTCTTGCTTAGAAACATGTGTTGTGCATTGTTTAGTTGCACATTAATCATGCATGAAACACTTATATCTTTTGATGGTTAATGTGTAAAATAAGGAAAACCTTTTGTACCACACAACTTCCATAGTGTTTCTTTACCATATACAACAAAAATAAAGAGAAACTTAAAAACATCATTTTCTTCCTATTTCTTCTCCTGTGACTCTGCAAAAAAAAATTGCCGGCAACATTTTTTTTTTCTTTTGATTCTTATCTTGTTTATTATGGTGTCAAAATTCAAGGGAGACGATTGCAAAATTTTATGGGGGCGCTTGGGATTTTAACAAGCCTATAACACTAAAAATATTTTTTCAAGGTGGGCGACCGCCCCCCTTGGCTAAACCGTAGGTCCGCCCTTGGTCCATGTTTATACGAGGTACGAGGTGACAGTCTGAACTCATTGCAAAAGTAGGGAGTTCATACTGAAAATGTACTTTCCGCGGCCCGTGGAGGCGTCCACGGTCCGTGAAGATGGGGTAGATTTGCACATTTAAACCCTAGACGACCCATCGAGGCCTCCACGGCCCGTCCTTTTTCACAATTTAACACCAACGGGGACATTTTCTTCCTCATTGAAACAAACCTTCAAACATCACCACCACTATTCCCTCGACCCATCTTGACTTCCCGGACTCACGATGTCATATTTACATAGCTTTTCAACCGACAACCTATCTCCGAACGAGTCTTACGTCTCTGAAAGCATTTTCAGACCCGGGGTTCAAGTTGGTGACGAGGAGGTTAAATACGGGATTCGTGGTAATGACGGGAAGATGCTGCCCGATCTAAACCAGGAATATGTAGAGGAAGATGAGTCATTTTTCGTGCCACAAAGCTACCCGTAGTATACATACGGGACTTATCATTCGCACGGGAATGGTGCTAAGGACTTCGAGGAAGGCGATAATGGCTTTGAGGAAGATGATGACAACGAGAAATGTGCTTATGAAGGTGTTGACATAAAAGTGGAACCTAACCCGGATGTTTCGTATGAAACCGATCAGGTGCGTTCATTTATTTACACTAGTATATATATATACATGTTTTATGGTTTGTTGGATTGAACTAGTATATATTTACAGTGGTATATAAGTTAGACTAGTATAAATTTAGACTAGGCTCTTATATAAATTTCGGGTATTCGTGTC
The DNA here is from genome assembly GCA_028751855.1 of Ambrosia trifida. Classification (NCBI taxonomy): domain Eukaryota; kingdom Viridiplantae; phylum Streptophyta; class Magnoliopsida; order Asterales; family Asteraceae; genus Ambrosia; species Ambrosia trifida. Next base: position 62,839,551 of record CM054131.1, read on the forward strand.
TGTTGAAGAGTTGAAACAATGGGTTTATGATAGAGCCCTTGCTAGCGGTTACATCATAGTGACCGGACATTCTATTTCAAAAGGCAAGGGATCTTATGCAAAAAAAAATAATAAATAAAAAAAATTAAGATGTGGCTGAGATGCGACCGTAGTGGCGAACACCAAACTAAAGCCACAGTACGGGTTTCGTGTAGCAACAAGGTTAATTGTCCATTTAAATTGAAAGGGAAGCTAAGCAACAATGGTTGGAAGTTGGAGGTAATAAACCCGAATCATAACCACGACCCTTTTAAACATGTTAAGGGTCACGTGTTTGCTAGGAGGCTGACACCACTCGACGAAAAGATGGTGGAAAGGCTTTATTTCTAGGGGATGGACCCATCAAACATACATTTGGCTAGAGAACGAAACCCGAATAGTGTATGCATTCTACGAGACATACACAATACCATAAGCAAGATTAAACTCACAATGTATGGCGACCAAACTCCAATGCAGGTATTATTATTAAATATTATTATTATTATTATTATTATTATTATTATTATTATTATTATTATTATTATTATTATTATTATTATTATGCAGATACTCGAGAGTCTCTTGGTGGAAAAGAAATTTACATACTACACCCGACAGAATCCGGAGACAGATATTGTTGAGGATATTTTATTTGTACACCAGGTCTCATGCAATCTCTAGCGTGCCTTCCCACATGTGTTGTTAATCGACGCCACCTACAAAATGAACGAGTATAGAATCCCGTTTGTTCAAATTGTGGGTGTGACATCGACAGACAAGTCATTTTGTATCACCCATGCATTTATCATTAAAGAGAAAACGAGTAACTACGTGTGGGTGCTAGAAAGGCTCAGAGATTTGCTGCAAGAGTGTATGGAGGCACGTGTAATTATTACAGATAGAGATCTAGCTCTAATGAATGCATGTAATACAGTTTTCCCAAAAGCTTCGAAGTTTCTATGGAGGTAGCACATCTCACAAAATATTATTATTATTATTATTATTATTATTATTATTATTATTATTATTATTATTATAACTATTGCTATTATTATTATTATTATTATTATTATTTTTATGAGGTGACATATTCAAAAAAATGTTGCAAAGTATTATAAAGCAGGATTTTCAAAAGAAGATTGGAATATATTTTTGATATTTTGGGCTCGATTGTGTAACTCTCCTAGTCCAGATTGTATGCGCGTAGGATCGTCTAAACAACAAAGATAATGATCAAACAAGTTCATTTCAGGTGCGGAATCCCTGAATTGATCACAAAGTGATAATAAAACTAGCAAAACACAGAAATCATCATAAACATTTTCTATTCATTCACTTTGATAATCAAATACACTTGAAATTGTAGTTTATAATGATTAAAACACTTTTACAGACTCAATAATAAACCTAGGGAGAACACACACAGGGAGGGAAAACAAAATGTCAAAAGTTACAATTCAAAAACTGATCTTGACCTTATATAGGCCTGCACATTCGCCCATTTGAGTTGGTCGAATGTGCAAGTTCGACCATTCGACATGGTCGAACCAAGATATACATAATCTAATTTCTTCCTTCGACCTCCCTGTGTACCTTCGACCCTACAGTTCCACCTTCGACCGTTCATAATTCTTCATTCGATGATTCGATTGTTGACAAAACATTATGAAATCCGCAATCCAATAGCATTAGTCGCAATATATGCATCTATAAACTCCCCCTCGACTATTGCTTAGATTTCTTGAGTTTACGTTCTTGGTCCATCTTCTTATTCATAAGCTTGATGCGCAATAACGTCTTCTGTTCCTTAGTCATCACTGGTTCAAAAGTTTGTTTCGGCTTCTTCTTTTTAACTTCATGAACTTCCCGAACTTTCACAAACTTCCCCAGTTTCTTGTCAAAGTCACATCCAGCATTCACATCCCATGCAAAGCATAAGAATAGAGCATTATAATATCCTCATGCGAATAGTTGATTAACCACATAGGATCAAAGGTGTGAATCTTCTTGAAGTCCTTTGCACCATCCTTCAACACGATAATAGCCTCTGCAGTCTTCCAATCGTAGTACCACCACATGAAGTCTTTAGAAAAGTGTTGTGGGATCTGCATTAGTGGAATATGTTTCAACACTTTAGGTGATTTATACTTTAACGTCACCTTAGGCATCCTAGTAATATCATCCTTCTCTTTCTTATGAACAATTCTTTTTGGATACTGTGGAGTAAACAAGTTCCACTTCGTTCTGCTTTCTCTCGACATACGATCTGCAAAGTAAGCAACATGATCGTTTACAGAACTTGTCATCTCATGTCTACAAATATCACGAATAGCCCAGTATGGTAGTGTCTTCAAGTCATGGAATCTGTCAAAGTAGAGAATTCCTTTTTCCCATTTTACGGCTACACACTTCAACTGTTTCACGAACTTCCATCCAAGAGCTTTCCCTTTAAACAAGTCATTGTGAAACTTGTAAAAGCTACCTTGAACTTCTCTCTTTGGACGGTTAGCCTCTTTCTCTTTAAGCTTCCTCAACAGTTCTTTCAAAACGTCAGATTGTTCAGTGTTTGGCTTATTACAATCTGAAAACACTTCTTCAACAAACCTCTTACTCTTTTCATGAGCAAGTTTCTCAGCCTGGCTTAACATCTCATCAGTGAATTCAGGAAATCCAGAATCTTTGTTATTCTTGAAATATTCTGGATATTCCTCACTCGTGATATCCTCAATCTCTACCTCTTCAAATACCGGTACGTCTCTGTCATCGGAGTGATTACCTGCTTCTTTCTCAGGTATGTTTGGTATCTGATTATCAATCATCAACTCCTCCAGATTCTTACCGACCTGTTTTGCCAGTCCTTCCAAAATTTCCTTAGACATGGCTGCAGAAACTTCTCCATCTTCTAAGTCAGGATCATTGTATTCCAACTCGAATCTCATATCATTAGACTCATATATCTCAGGAAATCTGCCTGTCATCTCTATCGTCCAGACTCTGTCAGTCAACATCTGGCGATACATGTTATTGTCATCATCAGATAAAGTTCTGATCTTTTCATTCCAAAAGATACTATCATCGTCAACAGTACCACCAGGAGCTTTCGAACTTGATCCTCCTGTATCTTTTCCCGATCCTCTCTTCTCACACTTATATTTGTCAGTGTCATCATCATCATCATCACTGTCAAAACTCGCAGAGCTATTACCTTTACCTGAATCGTCTCCTGAACCATCATCATCACCATCTTTCTTCTCATTAGGAGCATTACCAGCATCCTCATCTAACTCATCATCTTCTTCTTCCTCTTCATCGGATGGTTCAAAATCAACTTCTTCTTCATCACGCTCCTTATCTTCTTCACCAACTTGTAATTGAGGAGCTTTAGAGTATAAGTCTTTGATCAGATTATCCATACTCTTGTTACTTGCTTTCAGCTTCTTGTCCTCCTCTTTTATAGCAATGTAACTTCTGGTGTTTCTCTGTTCATGCTTCAACAACTTCTTGTTTTCTTTCTGAAGCTGTTTAATCTTAGCTTCCAGAGCCTCATGATTCTCATGTGATGTTTCAACAACATCTAACATCTTCTTGTCATTGTTTCTCAACTATTCAATCTCTGCTTGTTGTTGATTTATAATCTTCATCATGTCATCAAGCTTCTGGTTAACTGCAGTCATAACATCACTGTCTACAGTAACCTTAGGTGTCGAAGCTTCAGCAACAGGAATCTTTCCTTTCTTCAATTTCTTTAACACTCCATCCAATGCATCATTGAACTCATCAGTTGGTAACTCAGTCTGTTCAGCAGCAGATGATGTGTTTTGTTTCTTCGCTGCTGGGGATGTGATTGGTGATTTAGGGCTAGATGCTGGAGGTAGTTTCTTTCCAGCAACCAAATGTTCAATATCTCTAGCTCTCTTTTCCATCGGCTTCAATGCTTTCTCTTTCTTCTTGTATCGTGGCTTCTTCTGTTTCTCACCTGTCTTTGGCGATCCTACAAAGTCTTTGGATCCCAATCCTAAACCTTCATCTGTCTCATCTAATGCAATAGGACTTTTTGTCCTTTGCTCTTCAACCGACTTATTAAGACTCTCAGACTCACCAACCACAGTGGCCTTGGGTGTGGTGCTCTTTATAGTCTCGCTATCCGAATCCCATCTCTCGTCTTCCTGTGTCTCTTCAGAATCGACAAACACTTCATCAACTATATGTAAACCCTTCTTGGCTAAACTTTTATGTCTTCTAGAAACCTTCTTCTGAGCGGGTTCAGTATCATCTTGTTTCTCTTTTCCTTTTCCCGTCTTTGCACCAACGTTTACAACTTGATGCTTTCTCTTTGCATCAGGATCAACTGGAAAAAGAGGATTATCAGGATCTGAATCACTGTTATCATGTCTGACTTCATTCTTTCCTGGATCTACATACCCTGGATTGATCAAATGACCAAATAGGTTCTTGTGAGGTGGTCTTTCATTCAACGGCACACCCTTATAGCCCTTCATTCTAACAAGAGTATTCAGGTTCATATGATCCTATACAACAATCTGGGTAGGATCTCTTCTCAACTTCTTATGCTTATCATCAAGTATCATCTGTATGAATCTCGGATATAACAAGAATTTCTTGTTCTTCAAGCCTCTAAGTGGTTCTAGCATGTGTTCAAGTATCATACCAGATACATTGAACGGCTTGTTCAATATAAGAGCAACCATTAAAGAACTAATGCTCTTCCTCATCACATTATACCCTCCACTCACTGATCCAAATACGTGCAACATGACGTGAGCGAGATACTTGAACTGAGGACATAGCTTCCCTTTGTGTAACGAACCATCAGTTATCGGTCCGTTGTACTTCATTTGTAGGTAGCACTTTCTCTGTTCTATCCATGAAACTTCTCTAGGATCCGTCTTCTTCTCATCATGCAACTTCAATGCCTCACGGATATCATTTCAGAAATGATTACAAGCTCCCCCTAAATCGTACTAACCACAGCAGATTCGTTGTTCCAGTAGTCCATTATTGCATTCTTCCAGAACTCCTATTGATGATCCTTATAAATGATGGTGGGGGTAGCAAGTGCAACAATCACTCGGCTTCTCTTCAAGAAATCTACGATGCTAGTGAACTCTTGATGTTTCTTCAAATCGCCCATGAATGCATAGCAGTTGTGCGCCGGTTCAAACGGTAGTTCATTCATCTATTCCTTTCCAGTTGTCTTTTCAGAAGATCCAGTGGGAATATCAGTACTTTCCTGTTCAGACATTATCAGACTGCAAAACAAATCAAGAAAACATGTTAAAAACGGACAAAATAAACAAAACTTGAAATTTTTTGATTTTCAGAATCTACATTCGACCGTTCGAAGGTTCAAATGTGAAATCAAAAAGGTTTGAAAGTGGAATTAAAGGTTCGAATGTGAAAAACATTTTGTAAAAGTGTACATTCGACCATTTGTTTCCAGGTTCGGCCGTTTGAACATCTACATTCGCCCAATCAGTCACATTCAACCGTTTGAATTTGAGCGAAAGAGACTGTTCATCTTCTTCATTTTCAAATTTTGATTTGGTTTGTTTTATCATGCCATTTTGATTTGAATACTTTCTAACAAGACTGATTAATCATTTCCAATGAACAATTTCAATTATTATCCATTGATTATGTGTTTTCTAATAAAAACTAGGGTTCGAATGTTTTGAAACATTAATTAACCAATCTGATTTGATTTAAACTCTAGTTTTTGTTTATTCTCCCCCTAAAACACATAAGCAATGAATCCGCAACAAAAATTATGGCAATTATCAGTTTATAATTGAGATTTGAAGTCAGTTAGGGTTCAGACACAAAATCAGTGATTAAGAACTGATCAGTTGATGATAACTTGCAAATGATATGGCAAAATGATCAGTGAATCAAGACGAACACAATGGTATGATTTTCAATACACGGGAAACGAGATCACTTAAGCTCAGAATTTTGAATTTTTTTGAAAGTGAGGGTCGAATGTGCAGATCTGATATATATAGGCTCCACATTCGACCGTTTGACTAGGGCGAATGTGAAACTTTTTCCACCTTCGACCCTGTTGAAAGGTTCGAATGTAGAAAAAGGGTTCGAATGTGAAAATGTCACATGAACACTCACATTCGACCGTTTAAAAGGTACGAATGAGTAGATAAAATTCCACCTTCGACCCAATAAAGGGGCGAATGAAAATTGGAATTTTTGAAAATTTTACTAAATCTCAAAATCGAGTCCCGTTCAAAATATTTTTCAACTTTTAAGCATCCAACATTCATTATTTCCCATTTAAAGATGACAAAACTCAATTGGTCCATCAAGTTTTAGAAAATCATCATCAACCACCATCAGCTATCAAAAATAATATAGAAATTTAAAATCTTTTTGGATTTTCTAAACTTTTTGTTAAAACACACCTAAAATCTTTTTGAGTTTTGTATTTTTGACGAGAAATGTAAAATGCACAAAATGTAAAGATAAAGCAGTAAATGTTTTGTGATTCCCGTTAAGGGGATCATATCAGTTATTGAGAAATCTGATCACACCGTTGATCTTTTGATTTATTATCATTAAAGACACTGTGTGATCTGGCAACTGCTGATATTGTGATCCACATAAACTCACATGTAGACTGTTGTGCAGTGTTTTAGACTGATACTATTATTTATAGTATAAACTCAATTGTCTGTGGTTCCCACGCACACGACATACTCCCGTATCAAGAAGTAAATGCACAAAGACTCATTGTAACACGTGATTATGCTTTCGTCGTATGTAATTTTACAAGGTATGAGGCACAGAGGTATACAAGTCAGCAAATCAATGCAACAAAGTAACTTGTGCACTCTACCAGGTTAAGGGCTAATATCAATCTTGATTTGCATCATTGATTGGATACGATGTAATAGATAATCTTTGATTATCGTCATACACGAAAGTTCCTCAATTCGGTAACTTTAGGATTTGGCTTTACAGCTCTTTTATAAAGACACCCTGTTTGATCTAGGTCCGTAATGACTTACAACAGAAGATCAGAAAGGCTATCCCCAGACAACTAATAACATAACGACCCGAAACCTCCGAATTTTGTACAAATACCCTATCAAACGAGATTTCGGTACTAAGACCATATGCCCATGAGGAGTTCATCCACACAATAATTCGTTTGATATGTATGTATCAGGCATGCAGTAATTGGTCTACGAAGCCTATCAACACATCACACAGACTCAAACACACGCCCTTATATTACATTACATTTCTTTAGAATGTGTCAGATCTCCACTGATGTACTATCATTTCCCCTTTTTCTCCTGGAAATCATATTTGGTTTTTCTAATTTTTATGGGTTTTTGAATTTTTTTTCAATGTTTTTGAATTTTCTGAAAATAAATTCTATCTAAAAACTGTAAACATATTTTTGGATTTTGTATTTTTCTGAAAAGCAATAAAAACTGTACTAAAAAAATGATAAACTGAGGTGGTGATCAATCTTGTTTTTCTTTAATACCATTAGCTTTTAAATGATATTCAAATCTTGATTTATCAAAAGCTTTGGTAAAAAGATCTGCACGTTGATAGTTAGTGTGGATTTTGACCATATCGATCAACTCTTTTGCGTAACAATCATGGATAAAATGATATTTGATCCGGATATGTTTAGCTTTCGAGTGATTTACTAAGTCTTTTGTTAATGCAATTGCGGCTTCATTATCACAGTAAATAGGGGTTTTAAGAAATTGCAAACCGTAGTCCACCATCTGTTGTTGTATCCAAAGAACCTGTGAGCAGCAGCTTGATGCTGAGACGTATTCTGCCTCACATGTGGATAAGGCGACTGCGGTCTGTTTCTTACATTGCCAGGTCACGAGCCTGCTCCCCATAAACTGGCATCCAGCCGTTGTGGATTTGCTGTCTTTGTCACAACCACCTCAATCTGCATCACTAAAAGCGATTAGGTCAAAATTATCATCATTAGGGTACTATAGTCCTCTCGATGGACAACCCTTCAGATATCTAAGGATACGTTTGACAGCTGCAAGATGACTTTATTTCGGCTTCGATTGATAACGTGCGCAGAGACATGTGGCAAACATTATATCTGGTCTGGAAGCGGTGAGGTACATCAGAGATCTGACGATTGCTCTGTATGTAAAAGGACCAGTTAGCTCCCGCTTAGCATCAACACCAACCCCGTGATTAGGTTGTATTGGGGTATCCATCGGCTTTGAATCATCCATCTGGAATCGGCTCAAGACTTCAGAAACATATTTCGTCTAGTGAATAAAGATCCCCGTTGGTCTTTGGTCCACCTACAAGCCTAGGAAAAACTTCATCTCTCCCATCGCACTCATTTCGAACATTTCCTGCATAACACGTTCAAATTCTCTGCACAGAAGTTCATTAGTAGAACCAAAAATAATGTCATCAACATAAAATCTGCACTAGAAGCAACTCATCCCCTGTTCGTTTTGTGAACAGTGTGCAATCTACCAAACCTCTTTTAAATCCTTTGGACAAAAGATACGTGCTCAGCTCCTGATACCATTTCCTTGGAGCCTGGTGCAACTCGTAAAGAGCTTTGTTTAGGACGTAGACTTTATCCCGGTGAATAGGATCCTCAAAGCCTGGTGGTTGACCTACGTAAACTTCCTCCTTGACCACACCATAAAGAAACGCGCTTTTGACGTCCATTTGATACACCTTGAATTTCTTATATGATGCAAACGCCAGAAACATTCGGATAGCTTCTAAGCGTGCAACCGGTGCATAAATCTAATTGTAATCGATTCCTTCAAGTTGATGAAAGCCTTATACGACCAATCGAGCTTTGTTCCGGACAATCACTCTCTGTCATCTTTCTTACACTTGAACACCCATTTCGTTCCTATCTTTTTCCGTCCTGGGGGTAAATCTGTCAGTGTCCACACTCCGAGCTTCTGAAACTCTAATAACTCCTCTTGCATAGCCTTTACCCAAGCGTCATCCAAAAGAGCGTCCTTGTATGTCAACCTGCGAAACATAACAAGCAAAAGACCAGTCATTTTGAAAACCTGATTTTTGAATTTTGGCATATAAAGTAAGAGCGCCAAGGTTTTCTGGTGAGTTTGCATTCCTCAGTTGACCTCTCGTCATCACGTTGCTACCAGGATCACCAATAACCTGCTCGATCGGGTGAATCCGATGTATCTGAGATTCCGGATAATCAGGTACTTGCACTCCCGTCTGAGTAGTTAAGTTCTCTGTTGAATCTAGATCATTACCCACGTTCGATGATGAAGCACCATGTGGATTTGGGTTCACTGGTGGTGTCTCTGTAGCAACATCTTGAACAGCTTCACTTGTAACATCATCGTCATCTTCAGATTCCGATGAATTAAGAGTTGTGGAAGCTTCCTGAAATACCTCTTCTTCAGCTGCAGGAGCGTTGGTATCATTAGAAGCTGTTTGGGGGGTTCACAGTGATCGGACGCACCAACGGTGATGTCACTGCGTTTTCGACCTCGTAATATAATCGTAGTATAGCTTCTTCAACTAAGCTATCTAGATTGAATGATTCAAGGAAATCCTTGTAATCAAACATCAGTCTGGACCGCTACCCTGTACATTCTGAGTATATCTTTGAACTTCGACATTAGCCCACTCCTCGACCTGACGAGTTCGTTTGTTGAAAACCCGTTTGAGCGGGGTTGCATATCCAACAAAGAATCCTTCTTCAGCCTTTGGTGCGAACTTCTCAGATGGATTAAGCATTGTACATGGGGCTCCAAACGGTTTTAGATACTCTAAGTTCGGCTTTCGTCGATTCAACAGTTCATAAGAAGTTTGCCAAACTTCTTCACCGTTAAAACACGATTAAGAGTATAACAAGCTGCGTAAATTGCTTCATTCCAGAACATTACTGGAAGATTTGAGTCTGCGAGCATTGTTCTTGCCGTTTCAATTAGAGTCCTGTTTTTGTGTTCTGCGACACCGTTCTGTTGGGGGTATACGGAGCACTGTATTCATGATGAATTCCTTTGTTTTCACAAAGAGCTTCCATCTGTGCATTCCTAAACTCCTTCCCATTATCACTCCTAATTCTCTTGATCTTGAGACCATAGACATTTTCCAATCGAGTGAACAGAACTTTCAAATTATCAAACGTGTCGCTCTTATGATGCAAGCACATAAGCCATGAAAATCTGGAATAGTCATCGGTAACCACAAGACAGTACAATTCACCAGCATGACTTTTACGTTTGACCGGTCCGAACAGATCCATGTGAAAACGTTCAAGTGGCAGTTCAACGGAATTGACTTTCTTTGGCTTATGGGATTGCTTGTGCTGCTTAACATTCACGCCTATGACAAGATCATTCTTCACCAACTGATTCATCTTTCGAAGGTGAATGTGTCCCATCCTCCTATGCCACATGATTGATTCTTTTTCAGTAGCCTTGGAGAGAAAACACGTGACTTGGCCTTATGTAGTCATTGCTTTTGACATATCGAGAATGTACAAATTGTTCACTCTCGCCGCCTTTAACATCACCCACTCTTTTGGTAAAACGAATCCCGGCTTAAGTATATAGCAAGATTTGTCCTCAAAGTATACTGAAAACTACTTGTCACAAATCTGACTGACACTGAGCAGATTATAATCGATTTGCTTCACATACGAAATCTTCTCAAAACTCACTATTCCATTACTTACACTACCCTCCATGGTAATATATCCACCCTTGTTCCCAGCAAACGCTACATAACCTCCATTAATATTTCTGATATTGAACAGTAGCGATAGATCCCCTGTCATGTGACCAGAAGCTCCACTCTCAACAATCCAAAGACTGCTCACAGGGCCAGCTGTAGCTCCCTGCACATATCAAGTAAAAAATTAGATTTTTCGAGGGACCCAAGCCTGCTTGGTCTTGGGTCTTTGAACTTTGAGTTTAAAAGATTCTTTCTTACAATCAGATTGATTTGAATTGATCTTTTTCTGATCAATTAAATATTTTTCAGTTTCAGCATTGACATTTTCATTCTCTTTTGAAGATGAAGCACCTTAAGAACCCTTAGGTGACCAATACTGTTCCGAATGTTTCAAGATCCGGATTTGAGATTTTGGGGTCTCAACCGGTTTCTTTACTTTGTCTTTAAATGAAACTATCTTGGTTACCTTCTCTGATTTAACAGAGACAGGTCAAACTGTTGATTTGACAGCAAGTTTTACAGGAACCTTTTTCTTGTCAACAGTTGTGTTCACCATTGGTTTCTTAAGGGATTTTTCAGTTTAGGATCGTCTAAACAACAAAGATAATGATCAAACAAGTTCAATTCAGGTGCGGAATCCCTGAATTGATCACAAAGTGATAATAAAACTAGCAAAACACAGAAATCATCATAAACATTTTCTATTCATTCACTTTGATAATCAAATACACTTGAAATTGTAGTTTATAATGATTTAAACACTTTTAGAGACTCAATAATAAACCTAGGGAGAACACACACAGGGAGGGAAAACAAAATGTCAAAAGTTACAATTCAAAAACTGATCTTGACCTTATATAGGCCTGCACATTCGCCCATTTGAGTTGGTCGAATGTGCAGGTTCGACCATTCGACATGGTCGAACCAAGATATACATAATCTAATTTCTTCCTTCGACCTCCCTGTGTACCTTCGACCCTACAGTTCCACCTTCGATCGTTCATAATTCTTCATTCGACCATTCGATTGTTGACAAAACATTTGTAATCCGCAATCCAATAGCATTAGTCACAATATATGCATCTACACAGATATATACGAACGACTCTATGAACGACTGTGTGAGGATGGTTAAAAGGGTATATATTTTAATGTTTTGCTTTACAAGCATGCATGCATGCATACATACATATTTTCTGTATTGACATCGTTATTCTATTTTTTACAGATGTTTATGAATACATGCATGAAGTTTGGCTCAAAGATTATAAAGAAATGTTTGTGCATGCATGGACACACACAAACTATAGATTTGGTTAGTATACGACCAACAGAGTTGAGAGTCAACATGCAAAGCTTAAGATACATTAAGGGCCCGAACAGCTCGCTCCACGCACTTGTGATGAAAATAGACCAAGTTATGGAGTCACAGAGCATAGCGATAAACCACTCGTTCGAAGTTAGTCGATCAGAGATAAAGGTGCCCCATGACTTACCGATGTTTCAAACTTTATTGTAATTAAGTTGTAGACGCATAAGTGGCGTTTTATGTTAGACAAATGTTTTGTTATCGATCACTTATTATTGTGTTGCTTAAGTGGCGTTTTATGTTAAACATAAGGCGCGCATTATGTTTAAACATACGGCACGCCTTATGTTTAAAATAAGGCACGCTTTATGTTTAATAGTTTTGATAATACGTTGTTTAGATAGTTTATATCCGTTTAGAATTGATTGTTTTGGGATATTGTAGACGACTTGTGTTGTCTGGTTCGTACAAAAACAGAGGAAACTCTGCCAAAATTTTTATAACAATCCGAAACGTTTTAGGTGTTTTTGTGGATTATTGATTGTTGTTGTGATAATGATCTTTGTTTGTCTTGTTTTGCAGATATGGCAAATGCTAACCAGCCTGAAGATTGGGATCCTCTAGCATTGGATAATATGGAAGGCTGGGTATACAGGCTCGACCACGATCTTTATGAGGTGGCCCGCTGGAAAAAAATGGCCGAGCATCCGGTACACCCATCGCACGGAGTTGACTGGGATGCACTTCGGGCGATCGGTGCTATGGAGAGGTTTATGAAGTGGATCCCCGCCGACTGCCCTTGGGATCGGGTGTTTATTGACCTCCACCAGGTGGTGTATCGGCCCGTTACAATCGAGTTCATCTCCACATTCCGCTATGATCCGCTCCCAGCTGGTGCGGATCCCGATGTTGATCATGATCCTGAAATAAAATTCAGTTTATTTGGACAACTCTACATATATTCGATCGATGAGTGGGCTACGATTTGCTGCAGGTACAGAGAGGACGAGGTCGTCCAGGATATGTACATTAAACCTTGACCACATTGCCAGACGACATGCTGATGGCGTGGTGGCCCATTATTGGTGGTCCAGAGTTTAGGGCGGACGGCGAGAGGTATTATTACTAATTTCAAAACATTATTCTTAAAGGTCTTGAACATTTAACTAGTATAGTTTAGGCGTTTTAAACAAAACGCCTAAAAATATATAAGTTCAAGCGTTTTGTTTTAAACGCCTAACTAGTATAGTTATTATTAATTTATAAATGTTTGAAGCATTTTCTTATGAATTTATAAATGTTTGAAGCGTTTTGTAGATGACTTGTGTTGCCTGGTTCGTACAAAAACAGAGGAAACTCTGCCGAAATTTTTATAATGTTATTATTATCCTGTGCAGGTCGGATAGGGCCAGCAACATCCGGGACCCTTTGATTCGTTACATACACTGTGTGGTTGGCTGGTCTATTATATATATTGTTGATCAATTCTTTCATAATAATATATAAACATGATAAATAAAACGGATATGTACCTTATTAGCCAGTAACCACTGAGAGGGAATACTTCATGATCTACAGGATGATCGGGTTCCCGTTTAGGGTGTACAGTAATGATGGCTAAGAAGATCAAGGATCTCAGTTTAGAGAGGACAGGATGAATGAATTAGGGTTTAGATTATTGGTGTTTCATTATTCTTTAACCTCTCCTAATAATCTCTATATATACACCCAAGGGGAAACCCTATTTAATGGTTCATTAAGGGTAATTACGTCCATCACATAAAGACCAGTTAAACCAATAAGGGTATTTAGGTCATTGATCATTTATTAGATAAATGATTATAAGGGCCATTTAATTAGAATATATAAATATATTCTTACATTCTCCCACTTGGCCGAGTAATCATTTATTATGAGCATTAGATAAGCCTGATCAGGAGTTAACACTCATTTTAGTTTTAAACCCAGAAATGTAGCAGAGAAATACAGTCGTTGAGTCAGTTATTCAACTCAGGACCCCCATTAATCATACTACACCCCAAATTTAAAACTTAACATTAGGATCATGACAAGTAAGCCCTTAACGTTAATTTGTATAATTAGTGCCTATACGTCCTTAGGCATGCATGAACGTATTTAGAGACAAACAAATATTAAACGGATGAGGAATAATTAATAATTAGCCATTCATAGTGTAATATGCAGTTGTACATGGTCATTAGTAAAACCCGTCTCAATTATAGGCCCTTAGAGAGACTTATGGGTGATAGACCTTTAGTTATTGGATCCATAAGCATATCATGAATGAATTCGATACAAAGAATTAGTTTCCTCTACTTGTTCATAAAATAAGTGAACAATAAATTTCGTATCGAATTTCTAATGCAGCTCCGCTCGAACTGTTACTGTTCGAGAAAATAGGGTAGCTGACTCTATCACAGTAAGTATTCAATATAGAATTTAGATGGAGTTATTAAATTACGAGTCTACTGATAAAATTCCAACAACATTTAGTGACAGCTGCGTTGTGATAAGCAACATATTATGTCATTATTATTTAGGTTGTTGTTAACAGTTCATTATGACTCCTCCATGAGATAAGTTTTGTCTGATGAAATAAGGATATATCCCGAAGTTGCATATTGTTGTCTTTGAATACAACAAAGTTAGAATAAGAGTATTCAACTATTTTAAGTTCTCACTTCTTCTTTAAATTATAGTCTCTCGTTTCTTAGAGATATTGTAATACTTTATTAAATGCTTCACAATAATCTAGACGAGTCTAGTGTTCAGCAACATGAGCAATATCCAAACGAGTATAGACTTAAACTTACATAAGGCTTCTAATTAATGAAGCATAAGGTAATAATCTCAATTATCCTATTAGCCTCTAAAGGAGAGCAATGTTGTATGTTACATGTGTAAGGACCCGCTTAGAGACGAAACTAATGTCTCGTTGAGTCTATGTCGGTGAATTTTGATTCCTATAACATAAGAGGTATCTCCGAGATTCATTATGTCAAAGTATGCGCGAACAATGATTTGACTAACGTAACATATACTTGTCAAAAGAATGTCATCTATATAAGGACAAGTTTCCATAGTTGCTCCCACTCATCTTGAGGTAGGTGTAATAATCCACTTGGTACTTGATGAAAAGAATTGCATTATAATTTCATCATGTTTAAATGCTTGCATCAACCCATACATGGATTTCATTGACTTACAGACTAAGTGTTCTTGACCTTTAGTCTAGAACTTTCAGGTTATTTTATGAACATGTAGGTCAATGTTAGGGAAAGTTGTCTAATGTTCATCTAATGTAGCTCTTAAATTATTATAAGCTACTAGAACGGTAATGATCCTCAAATAAACCTTTTGTAAGACAAGTAAGAAGGTTCTTTGATAATTTATTCCCTCTTGAGTATAACCCTCAGCAATCAATCATACTTTTAATGTGATAACGTTTCCATTCAGATTCAGTTTAGTTATGAACACCTTTAGGTAATTCAACTAAATAGAAACGTTATTCTAATTCATGGAATCAAGCTTGACAATAATAGTTTTGTCCATTTAGAAGATTTAATTGATGCCGATGATGTAATTAGAAGAGGTAGGATCGATAAACTTTCCAAACATCCATTTCAACTTTAGTCAGGTAAGGTACTCTATCATCAAAGTTAGTAGGCTTTTTTAGACCTAGATGACCTCCTGAGTTAACTATTGGGTTTATTAGGATACATATGCAATTTTATGAATTAGCTCTTGGTTAGGTGCTTTCATTCTCAGGTAAATAAGGAGCAATATTAGTTTCTAAGTGTATAAGAGTTGGTGCAGTATGGTGTACAAGAGGTGTAACCGGAGTTAAATTCGGAGTAGAATTTAATGAGTCCCTCCCCCCGCCTCTTGTACTTCTGGCAAGTTATAATAAGAACTTTTTACTGCTCCCACTAAACTTAGAAATCTTTAGGAACTTAGCATGCATAGGGTCTAAGATTGGAAGACCAATAGATTATAATAGAGAAACAACTCAATGATGTTTATGTTAGTTTCTATTATTGAGAATTACTTTAGTTTAGATAAGAAATCTAAGTTCTTCCCATAGTTAGGCATCGATGAAACTTTATTAGGAGTATCATTATATTCTAAGGAGACAAGTTGTGATGGAGCAGTATCATATACAAGAGGTGTAATTTGAGATAAGATCAAAATTGTCACTTCCCCCACCTCTTGCAACTTTTGCAAGTTTTAATTAGGACACTTAATACTCCCACTGATCTTTTAGGTCTCTGGGAACTCCATATGATAAGTTTTAGCGATGCATGTGAATGGGAATATTTCATATATTTTAGACTTGATTTCCTTATTGTCCAGATTTCATAAAAAAAAAATATGGACATATTAAAAAGGAAACCCTTTAAGTATATATGAATTGATTTCTTTAAGACTTAGGTCCGTATGAAACAAATTAGATACAAGACGATATTTTTCTTAGCTCCACTAATGTTAGTTAATTATACCATGTGATGGAAACCCATTTATTCCTTTTGCCATTTTAAAGTTTAGGGCATTTAACACATGCTTTAACGTCACTAAGAATGAGATTTGATAACAAATCATCCTTCATTAACCTATTCATGATTGCTCATGAAAAAATTTGGTCTCAATGGATGAAATGCATAGGTCTCATTATCCTTTGTTAAATTTTCATTTTCATGATAACAAAGTTGTGAAAATGTATGTATCATCTTGTTCTATTTAATAATGTTTCTGTTCACATAATGACAACCAATAATATGAGAGTTTAAGTTAATAGTGACTTTGTTTTGGTCATAAAACTCATAGCTGTCAAAGTGTGGCTTTAGTGTTGATACTAAAATTCTGAGTAATATCCAGAATATCGTAAGGTATCATAAAGCCTAATACAAAGATCAGTTATTAATGGTTCTTTCAACCTTAACAATAAATTCGCCACTTACTCTCATCTTAAGTATTTGTTGAAATCTAGTAAGGAAACGAATAGAACTAGACTCAACAATCATGTGTTAATTGGAATATTTATATTTGTAGAGTCAAATATCATTGATTTTCTACTACTTAACTTAGCCAGCTCTTTCCTTGGCTTATGGATTATCTCATTGCTTGTGCCTAGTCTAATGGCATAGTTTCGCAGTGAGACATCCGCTTGGAGAACTTAGAGCTGGAAGTAGTACTTGTATTTTGTTTCCAGACTTTAAAACTATCCTCTCTATTGTAAGTTATCTTCCACTTTTTAAGTTGTAGTGGTAGTAAGGTGAATAACATCTGATTTTTTTTTTTCAGTTTTAGGGATTTCTCTTCCTGCACGCATGTTGCTATCAACACACTCATTTTCCTTTGGTACTTCTGAGTGCTGTAGTTGATTCATAAGGCATCTAAGCATACTAATGGAAAAGTTATTGTATAACGCACTGAAAATCTTTGTCGATTACATGAATAAGCCCTTAGGTTAATAGGCCATGTTATGATGTATTCACGAATGTCACCTAACGTTATTATTTGACTTAGATTTATTGCATGCTTCTTTAAGAGTTCTTTTGATTCTTCCAAAGAAAACAAAATTAGTCTTAGGAATTTCAGAATATTTTAGTGGCTCCCCTGATAGCAATCATTAATTTGAGTTCTTGATTACCATAAGTGACATTATATGACTTATCCCACATCTTAATGAATATAAATTCCTTTTGTAAGAAAAGTTAGCAGGAGTGTCATGTCTTAAGGGATAATCAAGACTCAATAATAGCAAATCATATTAAGTTTTAGAACAAGAGTGGATTAGTTAGTTTGAGATATGACCTTTTAGAAGAACTTTAGAGTGATTTACGTTATTCAATGTTCAAGTAAGGCAGACAAAAAATTAGGATCATTATATTAATGAAGGATCATTAATATGTGAGGATCATTGTTTTGATGAAGATGTGATAGCTTCTATTATAAACACCAAAATATAATAGATTAATTAAAAGTTCTACTTAAAATAATAGCACATCACCTTTGGGCACAAGTGAAATCATTTAAGCATGGAGTGCAATTAAGTGTAGCACATCACCTTTGGGCAGAAGTGGAACACATAATTTATTAGGCACAATTTAGGTTTACAGGGCATGAATGTAACACATCATCTTTGGACAGAAGTGAGACATTCTTGTTAATTAGGCAAAACTAATTTGGTATGCTTAGTTAGACTTAGATAACTATGTTAAGGTAGCACATCACCTTTGGGCAGAAGTGGGACCTTTTAAGTGTTATCAAAGTGAAGCAAAATGTTTATTGATTTAGGTTTTGAAAACATATTAGTTAAGGTTTTTCAAAACTAATAAACTAATTAATAGCAAACCCCGAGAAAATTTTAGATTACCAGTTCTCGGGAAAGTAGGTTTAGTTCCCGGGAAAAGAGGTTCTCGAGAAAAAAATAGTTAGTTCTCGCAAACAAGGAAGTTATCGAGAAAAGGGTTAGTTCTCGAACTTGTCATAGTTTTCGGTAAAAGTTGAGTTCTCGGGTGGCCTTTGGTTCTCGGTAAAAATTAGGTTCTTGGAAAATTCATTAGTTCTCGGTGGTTAGGGTTCTCGATGGTTGTAAGGGTTCTCGAAAGTAATTATTCTCGGTAATCAGTGGGTTCTCTCAATCATTTGTTTTCGAATTTTTTTTTTTTTGAGTTAGTATTCGAGAACTGAGAACTGGAAACCGTGAACTTAAGCGTGAACCTTATGATTATTCGAGAAGCACAGTTTCCGAAATAAGTCATCCAAGAACATTCAAATCGTAACCATTACCCCAATTAGTGCTAAAATTTAGGGATTATATAAAATCTATTTCAATTAATTTCGGGATTTTTAGTATCTCCATATTGATTTTGAATATTATAATACTTTGAAACTTGGAGACAAAGTAATACCCAAATTTTTTAGGAAACAGATTTTAATCCATATTGTAACCAACTTATTCTAATTTTCATCAAAATTAGGATGAAAATTATGATTAGCTCTTAATACATTTAAGAACTTATTATGGTGTGATAATAATGGAAACATATTTTATAACATTTAGAAAAATATGATACCAATACAAACTATACGTAATATAATAATTAATTAAATACTTTGCACCAATAAAGCATGAAGGCTGATGATATTATTCAAAACAATATCATCATCAGTACATGCGGCACAAAATGCATGGTTTATATTGATTTGTTTTCTTATCAAAATATATATTATTTAAAGGGAGAATAATCCTCCAAAAGAAAAACAGATTTCGTAATGCATATGTAAGAGTTTGAATGAAAATCAAATTGAACTAATTATAATGAAAAACGTGAATCATCAGCAAGATTCATAAAATACGATTTTCTTCATTAGGGTTTATCAAAACTCTTGTTTCTGATTTTAATTCCGGATTTTAGGACATAGAAAAGAATTGATTTATCAACATCCGCTCTGATACCACATGTTGATAAATTCTTTCATAATAATATATAAACATGATAAATAAATCGGATATGTACCTTATTAGCCAGTAACCACTGAGAGGGAATACTTCATGATCTACAGGATGGTCGGGTTCCCGTTTAGGGTGTACAGTAATGATGGCTAAGGAGATCAAGGATCTCAATTAAGAGAGGAGAGGATGAATGAATTAGGGTTTAGATTATTGGTGTTTCATTATTCTTTAACCTCTCCTAATAATATATATATATATATATATATATATATATATATATATATATATATATATATATATATATATATTGCAAAGGGATTAATCCTACATGTCATAATCTTATGCAATCTCTCTTTTGATAGATGCCACATAGGATGTGATGTGGCAAGTGTAAACCAATTAAAAAAAAGAATTTAACCTAATCTATTATAATACTTAATCTACTAAATCTAAATATTAAACCTTTATTATTTTCTCTCTCATGTTTCTTCCTATAACTTTTAAACGTTAATATCTTTTATATACGAGATTTTTTAAAGAAAAAAATTACACCAAATTAATGAGCGTTTTATTATCTTTCCAACGAATAGTGCTATATAAAAAACGAAGAAAAAAATGACTATTTTTTGTATCCCGATAGGTATTGTGTCGGGTTTGGGATTAGTTTAAAAAAAATCGTGGGTTTGGGTCGGGTCTGGGTTTAGGTGATACCCGACCCGATTACCCGAAACAACATACCGAAATACCCGAACTATATACCCAATCATATACCCATGAATTTTTTAACGCATCACATAACCCTTAGACTAATGCGTTCGATATTTCAATAATTAACTTTTTTTTCTTATTACATGTTAGTTCTTTTAGAATGATCGATTACAAACTTCCGAATTCATTTGTAATGGCACTAGATTTATACCCCGGCACAGAAATTTGTTTTTTATATTTGAATATCATAACTTATGGCAGAGATTTGTTTAAAATAATAATAATAATAATAATAATAATAATAATAATAATAATATATTTTACTATGTCATATTAGATATTTTAACCCGGGACGCTCCCGGGATAAAAATTAGTCTCTATATATACACCCAAGGGGAAACCCTATTTAATGGTTCATTAAGGGTAATTACGTCCATCACATAAAGACCAGTTAAACCAATAGGGGTATTTAGGTCATTGATCATTTATTAGATAAATGATTATAAGGGCCATTTAATTAGAATATATAAATATATGCTTACATATATGACATGTCATATTAAATTTCTCAACCCCGGGATCTAGTTTAATATATATAATAGTAGACCAAGGTGGAATGTGATACATGTGTTATGAGAAAAGACCCGGAGACTAGAGCACTTCACTAGTAATCTAATCTTAAAGTGTACGGACCCCTTCTATATATCGGTAAGAAAAAATATTGCATTATCTTGTTAACACCATTTACTAATAAGGTGAATGTGAATACAACTTATACACTTTCAATTTACGAAAAGATTATATGAATGGTAATAACATGTTTAACTTGAAATGTATAAAAACGATACATATCATGTGGTTACGACATGACGTACACTAGGTGTAGTCTTCAGTTTTGATTAGGTTAAAATTTGCACACCACTACTTGTGTTATTGATGTTATATACGAACCAACTACAAATATTAATTTTCTTTAAAATGCCACCCATGCATAACAAAGTTTCCCCGGCCTTATTGTTTTAGATGAATTTCGAATTGGTAATACTTGTTTGTCTAAACTATAAACCTCATAAATCAATTACGAAAACTTTTAGGTATAAAATAAAACGGACATTAATAACACAAGAACTACTACACGGAGTCATTTTCTTGTATATGTTAAACGAATGCATGTTTCTTTTACTGACACGCATACATAGATTTAATTTTACACGAGTAGGTATTCTCCTACGACATGATGTTTGGATGCGTTGATGGAATCAAGTAGGAAACACTCCGTAGGAGATATAATTCGTTATTTTATGGTACAACTAATACAAAAAAGTAAGAGCATTCACAATAGCTCCCCCATTTTTATGTGAGAGTAGCCCCCAAATTATATGAGTGGTTTTGAGGGTTTGTGAGTGAAGATAAATGGGGAATCTACTGTTGATTGGTATATTTGGGGTTATTTGGGAATCTTTTGGGAAAACTGGAAACTATATTTATTTTTTAATATTTGTTGAAAGTGGTTGTGAGTGAAGGAGAGAGAAACTGTAATGACTTTTAATGTAATATGTGGTTGTGATTGGTTGTGAGTAAATGGGGGATGGGAAACTACCGTGAATGCTCTAAGACAAGCTAATTAAGCTTGTAAATTAGTAATGGTATATATTAATAGAATCAAAGTCCTTATTAGGGCTGTCCAAAAAGCTCGTGGCTCGGAGCTCGCTCGAAGCTCGCTCGGATTTAGCTCGAAAAAAGCTCGTTTGATATGGCTCGGTTTGAAACTGAGCCGAGCCGGCTCGGATCGGTTAGAAAGTGAGCCTAGCTCGGCTCGGTTCGTAACGAGCCGAGCTGGCTCGGTTTGGCTCGAATAATTCTAATTTTTAATATATATTTTTTATATACATATAATATACTATCAAAATGTAAAAAAAAAAGATGGAGAATATGTTACATATTTAATATTTGGTAACACTGGCATGGAGATTCTTTGCTTGGGATTGAAGTTATAGCTAATCAAGTTATTTAAATAAATTCAATAATGCTTTTGATCCAAGTAGTCAAGTTAATTTGTATGTTAATGAACTTATACGGTATTCCGTTAAAATTTGAGACTTATTTTGTACTTGCTTGAACTTGATTTTAGCGTGTAATGTATAAGGGTGAATTATTTTAAATGTGTTATTTTTAACTATTAAATAATATTTTAAACTATTGAATTTTGAAAGCCATTTTTCTTTTTTCATTTTAAATTCGAGCCAAACCAAGCCGAGCCGAGTCGGCTCGGTTTAAAACCAAGCCGAGCTCGAGCTTTGATTTTTAGCTCGGTTTCAAATCCGAGCCGAGCCGAGCTGGCTCGGTTTATAACCAAGCCGAGCGCGAGCTTGGCCTGGCTCGGCTCGGTTCGGCTCATGAACAGCCCTAGTCCTTATCAAACACCAAGTACATTTGTATCGATTATAAATATGAAATGCAATGAATATTGAATATTGAAATTAGAAACAATAAAACTGAAATTAGAAACCACATTCATGTTTATTTAACTCATCATTCTTTGGTTGATTGGAGGAGTCATGGTTGCACAATTAGCCATTTGTTGCTGCTTCGACAGATTTCCTTGCCATCCTGAAGGATAATTAATTAATTAATTAATGTCAAAACTAACTTAAACTATGCAATAATATATTTATTAACATACCTAAAGCCGGGTCCATTCCTCGGTTTTTAAGTTCGCGATATTCTTGACAAAGGGCACAATACTCGCAAAACAAGTGTATGACCCAATCAGGTGCTGGAGTCTCTACCAAGTTGTAGCGGCTCCTAACCTTGGTGCGATATGTGCACGACATTATGCAAGGAATTCCAATAAATGATACGATTAGACTGTATATCAGTCCGCTCGTGGCACAGGCTACACCAAAGCAAACAACGTAATTAAACCAAATTAACATCTAACTTTTTTTTTTTTTTTTTTTTAACGGAGAAGGAAATAATATTATTCCACACGCACAAAACGGAAAACAGACCGAGTTCAAGTACATAATTTCCTAACCAGAGGTTAGAAAACCGGAAAAATGAAACAACATAATAAAACATCTAACTTAGCTTACATGTTTGGCCGTTGTCTGCAATCTCTGCAATCTGTCCAAACGTGACGCAGGGGAAACAAAACGTCATGATAGCTGTAAAACAAAATGAACAAATTAATGAGAGTTAAACAATATCCCAGTGTAGCTAGGTATTATTAGTTGGCATAATGGTTATGTAAATATTATATTATTCATGTCAACCAAACATGGTCACATGTTAGTTAGTAACAGAACAACCTCATTTTAGTTTTTCATATACAGTTTCAAGGGAAAAAGAAAAGAGAGAGAGATGAAATAACCATTTTCTGGGTCATCAAAGCATTCCAAGAGACCAGTGGTCCATTCCTGAACATTCATTGTGACGGGGGGTTGTGGTTGATACAAATTTGGTGTCCCGGTTGCAACAGGGGGTTGATATCCGGCGTAATTATGATTAGGGGTGTAGGTCATGTACATTTGAGGATTTGGATTACCAACCGGTGAGCACTGAGGCACCTGGTAAGTTGTAGGTTGTTCGGGTGGTAGATGAATTTCATGAGGTTGTTGTTTTGCTGGTTGAGATGCAACGTACATATGTGGTGGTGGTGGTGGTGATGATAGAGGATTGTGATGGTGGTTTGGGTAGCCCTGCGGTGGTGGGATTTGAGCGTTGGACAGAGGAACTGGATAGCCTTCTGATGGCGACTGAAATGCGGTTTGATCAGGAACTGGGTCGGACGACGGGGTCTCTTCTACACGGCCCATTTTTCTGGTTTCCTTCCGAGTACCAAGAGAAATGTATGATGGCCTACCTAGTTTTATACCGCTGGGTTTCAACATCTACTTGCTTTTATTATTGTTTTAATAGTTAAATATAATATATCTATCTATACCAGGAGAGTCGTGAGTGACATAAGAAAACTGAGTTGTCAAGCGTAAAGATAGACCATTAATGTTTGTGTAATATGAAAAATGATGTCATTAATTAGCTTAAAATATTCCGAGAAATATGCGGGCCAGTTGAATTTACCACTGTTGAGCTGAACAACATCTGTTTGTTAGCCTCGATTAACGAACAACTGTTCAGACCAATAATTTACCTCTTTTGTTAATTGTTACTATAAGCAGATGTTATGAACATCTGTTGAGTACTTATTCAGCCCTTAACTTTGATGTTTTAAGAGAGAAATTTTAAACTAACATAAGGAAGGGTGATTTTTGGAGGTGTATAATCATTACCGAATATGCTTTTCTTATACACAACCATTTTCTCATCCAAATTAATTCATAAAATCAGCTTTCAAATTCTTTGTTAAAATCATCTCAATGGACGTTGATAACAAAATTTATAGTTTTGTTTGTGATCTGAACCCATTCAAAGATATCTGGTATCTGACGGTCCGTATTAGACGAAAGTGGAAACAAAGTTTTAAGATAGAAATGACATTGATTGATGAGCAGGTAATGTATCTTTTCTCTAAAATTATTTTATGTTATCAATGATGATATAAATATT
The DNA here is from genome assembly GCA_028751855.1 of Ambrosia trifida. Taxonomy (NCBI): domain Eukaryota; kingdom Viridiplantae; phylum Streptophyta; class Magnoliopsida; order Asterales; family Asteraceae; genus Ambrosia; species Ambrosia trifida. Next base: position 62,864,351 of record CM054131.1, read on the forward strand.
CTTCGTGTTATGTTTTTCGTTTACTTTATGTTATGAGAGTTGTTGTCGTTGATCTTGATATTTTGTTTATGTTTATTTTTAGGGTGATAAGATTCAGGCCTTCATAAAGAGTCCTTTGATGCACCTTTTGACGATCAAATTGAAGAAATGATGTCGTTATTCTATCTAACTTTGGGGTCGGTGAAAACAAGGACCCATACAAAGTTGTAGCACATGATTATAAGATCAACTTTTATCGTTGTACCACTGTTAGTCGTATTGTTGGATGGTAAGGTGTTGAGTATGGATTTAATTTCATGCCTTTTAAAGATATTCTTAAAGGCGAAGCAAGGGAACTATTGACTGTTGGTTTATCTGTTACTTTACCTTTAATATGTAGTTTATTTTAATTTTGGGTTTCATATTTTAATTATAGGCAAATTGTATAGATGTTGCAGGTAGTGTCATTTGATGTGGAGCTCTGGATGTGTTTGGACGACCTCCAAAGGAAACAAAAATGATGAATTTTGATATTCAGGACTTAGTAAGCGTTTTCCTGATTTTTGTTTGTAAAAGTATTGTTGTTAGTTTCATTTCAATATGTACGCATTAGTGATGTAATAAATCAACCAAATCATTATTGAGTTTAACATTTTTGTATATATATTTACCTCTAAAATTATATTGTTTTTATGTAATGGTACAATTTTACGATGTACTATGTGGAATGGTTATGCACAACAATTTAAGAAATTCATTTTCTCAAAACATTGCTAATGAGTATGTGATGGTTGTTTTACAACATGGAAATGTTAAGGAGTCGAAAAGTAATTTCTCGTATATTCATGTTATTAATATTTATGTTATTAATATTTTGTCAGTTGAATTGAGTTCAATATATATAATGAATATTGTTATATTTAGATCAATTTATATTTGAAACTGACATGTTTGGAACTCGGGTGTTTATCAATGTAGTAATAGATGAAGTCAAGCAGTTAAGAAGGAGGTACAATGTTAATGTATTATGTATTTATATTATATTTGAAATTTTTTTTTCTTTTTTTAATTTGTTCCATTTTAGTCTTATATTGAAGCAAGGACAATAAGCTGGTTCTACTTCCCAAACACTACTTTTCGACCAGTCTGTTTACCCATTGCATCAAGAATTCATTGTTGGATCTAAAAAGAAACGTATTGACGAGCTTACCGAGATTGATAGGGTTTTAATATTTTTAAGTTATCATTAATATTTGTTGACGTTATTACATCTTTTTTTCTTAAGTAATAGAGGTTTTATATATTTTTTTCCAGCTAATGCCTTGTGTTGTTGTTGCGACAATAAAAATTGTCCAAGAAAGCTATGGTTGGTTTTATGATGCGTGTCGCAGAATTTTCGAGAAGATGGTAACTAAATCAGAATACTTACAGCTTCATGAAAACATGACTGAAGAAACTCTGAAATTGCCTGCTACTGCTTTCTTTTGTTTCAAGTGTGACTGTCAGTGTACATCCAGCACTACAAAGTAAGTAGAGATAATTATGTACAGTTTGTTGTTTATATAACATGGTCCTTTGCAATGAATAGTATATATGTTTTCAGATAAGTTTTTCGTCTATTTGTTTTAGTGTCACACCCCGCCAAGGCGGAAACGCGAGGTGCGGCTTCGAAAGATTTCCAAGCACAAAAGGTCACACGAGCATTAATTAAAACAAAGTGAGAACTTTCATTAAACAATCAAATCCGTTCAACATTCGTTAATTGTTTAATACTAAAACCATTGTATATAAATGTCTAAAATTATTATGACAACACAACGGTCCAAAAAGAGGTATCCCACAAATGCTCGCACACGACCCCTGCAAGTTCCATTGTCCATGCTAAATTCCTGAAAAACATGCATGTAAAATATACGGGTCAACATAAAGTTGGTGAGTTCACGGGTTTTCTATATGATGGACATATAATCCAAAACTGACTAAATCATTGCCTAGCTAGGGCAATAATCAATATGTGATCTGACATGAGCCCATAACCAAACCTTGACATGTTGTGCCTCACCCATTATACACTAAAGACAATGAAATAATGTGAAATAAAAGCACTCTTTTGATATCTGTCATCCGGTCAGAGCGACTGACCAAGAGTGGGGGTGTCAACCCAATAGGTCTATTCTGGTGTTTCATGGCTAAGTCCATAGCTAATGGTTACGGTGTAATGTATGACACGAGGGCTTAATGGATCCTGAATCGTAATGTCTCATGTTCACATAATAGTCATGTATTTGTAACTGAAAACTGTACGCATGTTTTTCCCTCGGAAAAATGTAAAAATTGTAAAAAGGGCCGTGAATACTCACTTGGTGTCTGAATGATAGTCTGAACTAGGGCTGCAAACGAACTGAACTTTCAGCAAACAGTTCATGAACCATTCGGCAGGAAGTTCGTTTGTGTTCATTCATTTAATAAAGGAACGAACACGAACAAAAAATCCCATTTGTCTATGTTCGTTTATGTTCGTTTGTCTATGTTCGTTTATGAACAGAGGTCGCGTTCGTTTGTTTATGTTCGTGAACGTTTGGTAACATGTTCGTTTATGTTCGTTTGTGTTTGATAGTTTATTAAGGTTTTTAATTTTTATACTTCATTTATATTCTTTTATTTTTATTTATTTTACCCAATAAATGATATATATATATATATATATATATATATATATATATATATATATATGAGGTAAATATATGAGTATATGAGATCAATAAACCTTCTTTTTGTATCCAATATATGTTTCCATGTTACAGCGTTGATGCCCTCCACCTTTAATGCCCTTCTCCAGTACTAAGTATGTTTTGTTATATTTTGGGTGGATCTAGCTAATGTCTTAATGCATGTGAATTCGATGTTATTCAAAAGTAAATATATGTTCGTTTGTGTTTGTTTCCGTTCATGAACACTTGTTAGTGTTCATTACTGTCTGTTTGTGTTCGTGTGCGTTCATGAACAAAATTAACAAACGAACACCAACGAACACGAACATGACTGTTTTCTTAACAAACGAACACGGACAAAAAATCTCGTTCGGTAAGTGTTCATAAACTGTTCGTGAACACATAATTTTCTTAACAAACGAATACGAACAAAGCCTTATTCGTGTTTGTTCGGTTCGTTTGCAGCCCTAGTCTGAACTGAATCTAGCACTGTGTGTCTAGTCTAGGAACCCTAAATGCAATTAAAAGCAACTTAGGTCTATGTTTGGCTCTAACTACCATGCTACTGTTAACCCGACTGTATCACCCGTGGACTAGGGGTTTCTGTACTACTATCCCCGTGTATCACACATTGTATGTGTCAGAACTTTCTTTCATTTGAAAAAGAAAGTCGATTAGAAGTTAAAATATCTGACATTGGCTCATCAGTAGTTTCATCTACATCATAAGTTGAGACCCTGAAAACAACTGATGACCAAATTCCAGATTTAACTATTATTAGTATTTTGCCTTCCAAAACTCTTGAAAATCAAAAAGGAAAGGCAAAATCTTGTGAAATTTGTGGACTGTTTAACAACAAAACAGAATTTTGCAGATATAAAAAGGGAAATCAGTATAAGAAAGTTTTACAAATGGTTGTGGGAAAACAAATCAAACAAGATTATTAAAATACTTTCTTTCCCAATAAACAACAACCACTAAACACCTTTTCTCAGAGAAAGACTAAATCTCAACCACAGTCTTCCTCTCCAAATTCAATTTCAGAAGTTAGCCCTAAGCCATTAGCAGTTTCACAAACTGCCGAGATTAAAGAATTCATAAATTTGGTAAAACTTCTGATGACCAAAGTTTATGGTGAACCTCAAAAAGGTCCCACCATTGTTTTCAAAAATAAATCCATTGCCAAAAAGGCATGGATTTCTAAAAATGGTCAAAAACAAAATGCTACTATTCCTAAGAGTACACCCAAAGCGAAATTGGCTTGGGTTATTAAATCTAACTAATCTACTCTTTGTGCAGAGGGTCTCCATAGGTCTAAATAGCATTTGGTATGTTGATAGTGGAGGCTCAATGCACATGACTGGATGCAGGTACCTGATCAACAATTTCATAAGTCAAAGAGAAGGATATGTGTCATTTGGGAATAACGCAAAGGGATATGTGCTAGGATATGGCAATGTATCCTCAGGAAAAATGCAGTTTGACAAGGTCAATCTAGTTGAAAACATGGAATACAACTTGCTGAGTGTCTCTCAAATGTGTGACAAGGGATATTCTTCCTTTTCCACCAAAACAGCATGTAAGATCATATCACTAGAAGGCCAAAAGTTGATAGAGAAGATTATTGAAGATCATACTTTGCTGATAGCGAAAGATGTGGCAATGTCTATGCAGTGGACATTGAGAAAGACAAAATATTGAACAACATTGTCTGCTTCTTCTCAAGAGCATCAACTTCTGAAACTGATCTCTGGCACATGAGACTTGGCCATGTGAACTTTAAAACCATAAATAAAGTCACTAAAATGGGCTTGGTCAGAGGTCTACCTTTAAAGGAATACCAGTGTAAAGAACACTGTGTTTCTTGTCTTAAAGGTAAATAGCATAAGTCCTCTTATAAGTCTATAGAAGAATAAAAAACAACTGAATGTCTTCAACTACTCCATATGGACTTATTTGGACCAGTCAAAATCATGAGCCTTGGTAAGAAGAAATAATGCTTGATCATCATTGATTTCTACTCAAGATTCACATGGGTTTTCTTCTTATATTCCAAGGATGAGGCAGCTGATATCATCAAATTCTTCATTCTATAAGTAGAGAAACAATACTCTCTCTCTGTCAAAGTCATCAGGAGTGACAATGGGACAGAGTTCAGGAACAAAACTCTAGATGAATTCTATTTGTCTAAAGGGATTGTTAGACATTTCAGCATTCCCAGAACTCCTGAACAAAATGGTGTGGTAGAAATGAAGAACATATCATTAATTGAAGCAGCAAGAACTATGTTTGCTGATTCAGGCCTACCATTGTATTTTTGGGCTGAAGCAGTCAACACTGCCTGCTATGTTCAAAATAGGGTCCTTATCAACAAAAGACATTCCAAAACTGCCTATGAAGTTGTTCATGGCATCAAGCCCCTTATCTCCCTTTTCAGGGCTTTTGGATGTGAATGTTTCATTCTAAATATCAAAGACTCAATTTCAAAGTTGCTGCAAAAGTTGATTCAGGTTATTTTCTTGGTTACTCTTCCACAAGAAAAGCCTACAAGGTATTTAACTCCAGAACCAAGATAGTTGAAGAAACACTGAATGCCAAGTTTAATGAGACAAAACACACTCTCATTCCAGCAAAACCTGCTGAACTATTGGACCTTGACAGTTTTCATTTCGGACCTGAAAAGACTGTTATTTCATCTAAAACCACTTATTATGGTGATCAAGGGTTTTATGATGATGGTCCTCCATCATGGACTCCAAATACAGTCATTAAATCAACTTTTAAACCATCAGAAGATTCACAAACTTCTACTTCAACAACTGCTGATGAACAAATTCAAACTACTGATTCAGCTCCATATACTCATGAACCACAACATACAGCTGAACCAGATATGATCAACCATAGGGGTTTATTTGAAGAAGTTCAATAACCATCTCCAGTCACAGGGTTACAACAACTGATTGAACACAAGGATAATCCATTGGATCAAATCATGGGTGACATTGCATCAGCAGTACTCACAAGAAACCAGCTATCCAACTTTTGCTTCTTTTCAGCATTTATCTCTTAGTTGGAACCAAATAAATACCAAGAAGCCCTCAAAGATAACCCTTGTGCCCCAGCCAGCTTAAGTTAGACTTCCCATTGATGCCTTGGATCATTTGGCAGTCCATTGTGGTCGGGTATTAGCCCAAGCAGAATTGGAACATAATACTCATGGTGATGTGGATGATCAACATTTCTCGGATGAAGGTACTCAGAAAGGAAGTATCTTGCTGACTTGGGTGATGTTGCTGTGTTGCCCAAAACTCCCAAACATGTGCTTCTTCGGGTGGATGGCAAATGGCAACATGCTCCCACGCCATAATATAAGATAATATAGCTGTACATTTTTGCGTCTCATGGTGGTATAGGTAGACACCATGTAGACATTGTTTAGGTATCCTTGTCGATTTTGTAACTAGTGCCAAGGATATATGGAAGGATGTATAATCCTTATAAATGTATAAAGTCATTTGCTATTCCATTTTTTTTAGACAAACTTGCATACGCAAGGATGAACACACTTTATTAATAAAAATCATTATAGGAATGAAAAGCCTTTACTACAAACGGAGAAAAGAACAAACTAAATATAGCATATGCGTAACTACACTGCATTCCAAGTGCGTGGGATGGGTGTACCGTCAAAGCGTTCCAAAGCATAGGCACCCTTCCCAAGTACCTCCTGAATCCTGTACGACCCCTCCCAATTTGGAGCCAGCTTCCCCGATTTTTCTGCATTTGATGCCTCATTGTTGCGGAAAACGTAGTCCCCCACACGAAACTTGCACACCTAAACCCGCACATTGTAGTATCTTTCTAATTGCCTCTTGTCATTTGCTTTTCGGATGGAGGCGTTTTCGCATCGTTCTTCCAATAAGTCTAAATTGATGTGCAATTCGTTATCATTATCAATCGACTTTGCCATTAATATCCTTGGAGATGGACATCCTAGTTCTACGGGTATCACTGCCTCTAACCCGTACGTTAGGCTGAACGGTGTTTCCCCATTACTGGTCTTAGATAAAGTGCTATGAGCCTATAGAACATGGGGGAGCTCGTCTACCCATCCAATGCACTTTGTTCCTAGCCTGGCTTTGATTCCCTCTACAATGCTTCTGTTTGTCAGCTGGATTTGCCCTTTCCCTTGCGGGTGTGCCACGGAAGTGAAAATCTGCTTGATGTTCATGGATGTGAGCCATTCTTGCAGATGCTAATATGCAAATTGCGTGCCATTATCACTTATAACTTCCATTGGGAGGCCAAATCTTCATATTATAAACTCCCATATAAACTTCTTGATACTCCAGCCGTCAATTGTGGCCAGTGTCTTGGCCTCTACCCATTTCGTAAAGTAGTCAATTGCCACAGCCAAGTACTTAACAATTCCAGGCGTAGTAGGGAAGGGGCCCACACACAAGGTCAATTTCCCACATTTGCAAATACTGGTACTAGGTTATTCTTTGGCCGGAGGGTGCCTGGTGTGTGCCTCTAACAAGAGTCACACTATCGCAATTCTGCCAGTGCGTCCACATGCATGCCTAGCCATTGATCCCGCATTCATTAACTTTGTGACCACCATTCTCGGGCCTGCGTGTGACCCACATATACCATTATGTATGTCTTTGATCAAGTATGTGGCCTCCACGGAGTCCACGCAACGCAATAGTGGTCCGAGATAGGAGCGACGATAAAGGATTCCATCGCTTACTTGGTAGTGTAAGGCCTTGTTCTTGAGTTTTCGTGCCTCGGCCTTATTCTCTGGAAGGATGCCAGAAGTTAAGTAGGCCTTTATGGGGCTGAGCCATGAAGTTTTCCTAGTTTGGACAACATTGACTTGCCTTTGGGGTACAGACGGATGATTAAGCACTTTAACACAAACCTCTTTTCCCTTGTGTTCTAACACTGTGGAAGACATTTGATGTGGCTGACCTTACAATAATCAAAACCCCTCATTAATTCTCTGGCGTGTTCCAAATATAGGATCATCGAATGCTCTCTAGGTTCATAAGACTCATCAATGTGATTAGCTACGAGCATGGAGTCTACGTGAGCATCATCATGGTGAAATCCCATCTTTTTTGCAATGTGTAGGCCTGCTAACAAGGCCTCATACTCTGCTTCATTGTTTGTTGTTTGAAAGTCCAGACGTGTGGCGTAATTGAATTCTTTTCCTTTTGGGTAATTAAACACAACCCTGCGCCTGCGCAATTCTCGTTACACGCTCCACATGTAAACAATTCCCACTTCTTGGACTCATCATTAGGTGTGGCTGGCTCCATTTCCTTGTGACACTATGCTATCTTGTCGATGGGAACTTCTGTGGCGAAGTCCGCGAGGATTTGCTCTTTGAAGGATGGCCGTGTTTTATATGTGATGTCCAAGCTCGATGGCCCATTTAGCCAATTGTCCTGATAATTCCGGTTTGCGCATGACTTTGTTGATCATGTAGTCTGTCAAGACATTAATAAGATGTCCTTGGAAGAATCTGCGCAAGTGCCTTGAAGCGTGTATTAGGGCAAGCACCAGCTTCTCCATTGTTGAGTATTTGGTCTTCGCATCTAAGAGCGTTCGGCTGACATAATAGATTAGAGTTTGAACTCCATTTCGGTCAACCATTAACACTGCTACTACTGCCCGGTCGGATACGGACAAATAGAGTTTAAGTGGCTCCTCTGGCAAGGGCGCGGTGAGGGTTGGTAGATTCAATAAACATTCATTCATCTCTTTGAAGGCCTTTTCTTCTTCCGCTATACAGCGAAAGTTTAATTTCTTCAAACATTTCTTTAGAGTGTCGACAAAGGGGAAAGATTTGGATGCATAATTCGACAGGAAGCGATTTAGGGCCACCAAACGGCCCCTTAATGTTTTCATTTCCTTCACCGATGATGGTGATGGCATCCGCTAAATTGCTTGTATTTTTTAGGGTTTGCGCGGAACCCGTCCTTTGTGACAATCACTCCCAAGAATTTTCCCTCTTCCATCCCAAAAGAGCACTTACTCGGGTTTAACTTCATTCTGACACTGAGGAGCTGGTCGAAAGTCTTTTGGATGTCAAGCAACATCTAATCTTCCTCTTTGCTTTTGATGACAAAGTCATCTACATATACATCTAAGTTAATTCCGATCTGATTGACAAAGGTTGTGTCCATTAGATGTTAATAAGTAGCTCCCACATTTTTAAGCCCGAACGACATCTTTGGGTAGCAGGATGCTCCCATATCAGTGCTGAAGGCTGTTTTATCTTCGTCTTCCTTAGCCATGTGTATTTGGTGGTAACCCTTATATGCATCATGGAAGCATTTGAACCTGAACGGTGCTAGGGAATTAACTTTTAGATCCATCTCTGGCAAGGGGTAGCAGTCCTTGGCGCAAGCCTTATTTAAATCCTTATAGTTGACGCACATGCGCCAGCTGTCGTTTGAGTTCCCCACCAACACTGGATTAGCCACCCATGTTTGGTGTCAGATTTTTCGTAGAATGCCTAATTCAGTTACTTGCTCATTCATGGCCTTTGTTTTCTCCGGCCCCATGATGCGCTTTTTATGGACGATGGGCTCGACTAATTTTTATAAATTAAGCTTATGTTCCGTGATGTGGCAAGGGATATCCACCATGCCTGCTGGATGAAAAGCAAACACGTCCATGTTCTTTTATTAACAGCTGCTTTAGATGAGTGCGTATGGTGTCAGAGATTGCATGGCCAAGAATAACTATCTGCTCTGGAAATTTAGGGTTAAGGACCCATTTTTCTGGCTCTCTGCGGGCAGTTGGTTTTTGCATCTTAAGGGGCTTCTACGCATCAATGCTATGGCAGTCTTTGTTCCCGCGTATGAACGCGAAACTTATGCGGGTGGGAAAATCTACCATTTGGTGTTGCATGGACGCGTTACAATTAAACTTTCCCAGCCCTTCTCGCCCAAGCTGCACGTTACGCGACGAAGTGACTGGCTGAACCATGAAATCACAGCTTTCTGTTCTCGAATGTTTTCCGTCTGAAAATGTGATGGGAAATGTGAGCATGCCCAACAAAATGATCATCTCATGTATGAAACCAGTGATAGGTTCTGAAACTGGATTTATCCAAGCTTTGTCTTCCTCATCCAACCAGAAAGAAACATTGCTCGTAAATGATGTCCTTACTGCTACCATTGTCCAAAAACATGTAACGAGTGTGGTAGTGTGACCAATGACTCGTGTGATGATTAGCGGAGCAGTTGATGAAGCTCCACCGTGTATCTTAGGCATAATTACATCTAACTCTTTCCATGCATCGTCATTAGGCAATGTGAAAGTTCTTTTATTTCGCGACCCATGATTAACCATGTAACAGTAGTGGCGTGAGTTGGGATGAACATGATGTGTATTGAGATTGCGAATGCGCTTCTAGGAGCCTTCCCCTACGTCTGGGCCTTCCTATGGATTTTTCGGACGTTCTTCACAAGGTGCGCTAACTGACCATACTTTATCATGTTCTCTATTTCCATTTTTAAGCTATAGCAGTTGTCCATCACATGACCATAGTCATCACGGTATTCACAATATTTTAAAATATGCACGTTCTTTATTTTATGACTCAGTTCTCTTGGTTTCTGGAACTAGATCTGTTCAGTTTTTAAAACTTGAGATGGGGTCTTTAACAATGGGGTCCAATCATAGTTCTTCTTTTATTGCCACTTCTGATCACGCGGTTGCTTGCTGTTCAAGTAGTTTCGTTCATCTTGAACGGAGGAATACTTCCCCTCTTCTATTGCTCTTGAGATTCTTGACCAAACTGATTGTTTCCCTTTGCCTTTACTACTCGATCCTGCGTTATGGCTATTGCTGTGCTGAAAACTTCTTGTCTTCTTAAAGCAGCACTCTGACGACACGTATATCTTAGCTGCCTCAATTAATTTCTCCTAGGAAGTTGGTATACCAACTTTCCTGGTGAGGCACTTTATCAGCTCCTCGTTGCGGACCCCTTGGATGAATCTTGCACGCGTAATCTCCACTCCGCATCCTATCTTTAAGGCTTCTTTATTATAGCGGACTATGTAATCCTCTACTGTTTTGTTATCGTTTCGCACACACAACAGGATGTGTGCCTTCTCTTTCTTGTGCTTGCGCAGGTTCAAAAAATTATTCTTGAACTTCCTTATCAGATTATCAAAATCAACAAGACTTCCCACGAGTAGGTTTTCGTACCATACCCTTGCTACGCACGTCAGGGTTTGGGCGAAAAAGTGACACCAAACTTGAACTGGCCACGTGACAGAATTTCCAGCGCATTCGAATGCATGCAGATGGTCGTCTAGGTCTCGTAGGCCATCATATTTCCCGACGCTGTTGAGGAGTTTGAACCCTTGTATTATGGGAGCTAGATCAAGGCGCTGGCAAAACTTTGATCTTTTTGCGAATGTTTTGGCCGTGTAAGGCTTGTAAAGGTTTTCGTCTATGTGGGTATGGTTGCTTTCTACCGACTTTGATTGTAGCTTGAAACTCGAGTCATAATTGACTTCATCATCAGATTCTTCATAGCCATCAGGCTCATCGTCTAGGCTGATATAGTCCTGATCGCGAGAATTTCTACAACGATCTCCACCACGTACCGCCTGACGATGTCAGTTTGGGGAGACGGCCACCCTCATTCCTGCCTTTAACTGCTTCCCGTTCTTAGCCTTTAGTTCCATATGTTAATGTCTTCTGAGTGTCTCTCTTGGCTTTTTCCAAGACCATTCTTTGGAATTTCGCCACATTCTTGGCGTTTTCCCTGGCCAACCACTCGTCTGGGTCCAGGGGATTTTGATCAGCATCCTTGTTCTGACCTGGTGTAGCCCAATCCTTTTCAGGATTGAAATTGAATGTCCGATTTGGGGCATTTTGGGTAACTTTGGTGTGTGACACTTTCATGTTTTAAATTTATAAAATAAAACGATGTTGCTTAACGTTCTAAAACCCACACAATAGGCAAGTGTACCTATCGAGCATAGTACAGAAATGAGCAAGTACTGAGTATCGAATCCAAGGACATGACTTTTATTACTCAGTTTTAAGTTGCTTTAGAAATAATTAAAAATAAAAATAAAAGTAAAAGATAATGAAAGTGGCCGAGGCGATAACTAATAACCAAACGAAAGTGTTGCTCCAGGATTCGACTTGTATTGGTTTGAACAAATAGTAAATACCTAGTTTAAGTGATGTGTCCCAAATTACGCATAACCGCTATAACTTAAAGACGATCCAGGTTCTTAGTTGTCATTGTGAAGGTCTCCCTACCCTGGTGAGCTCACCTCTTAGCGGTGAGCGGTAGATCACCCAAGATTGTATCAAAACCCACCTCCCAAAGTTGCGATATTGACATCTAACGACTCTATTCTTTTATGAATAACTTGCCGGCGGCCAAAGCATGGCCGAACAAGCTACAACTTGACATGGTAGAGGCAACACCGCCTCCTTCGTACGCTCATACCCTACTTGAATTAATTATTTTTTCAAAAAGTGATTAGCCTATTACTAATTGTGCGGCAATATAGTAATGGAAGAAAATATAGACCGTTTGCTTCCAACATGGGTTCACCAATCCTTGGTTTGCGCCAAAGCTATCACATAGACCATGAAGCCAAGTCGCTCAACCAAGTCTTGGCTTATCACTAAGACCAAGTATAAAGACCATACCAACCCTAAGTGAGATTTTTATAGTTGAGGATTGAACCACAAAGTGTGAATGTTTCCTAAAACAAATGGGTTAATCTTTACACGTGGTGTTAGGTTAGCTTTCAAGTGTGCGGGTGTTTACACGCCATGGGTACATTCATAAGTCCCTCCACTTCCTATCAAAACACCCACAAGACTAAATACTAGTTGATTGATTAATTAGTTCGCCAAACAAATAAAGAGTAAAAAGAATTAACAAGAACACAAAACATCACTTATAATAAACATGAACTCTTTAAATCCATACCAAGAAAGTCTTAACCCTAGCAACACTCTAACAATTCTAAGCCAAATAATTGCTTTACAATAGGGTCACTAAGGGTGATTTGATATGAAATCATGATGAGGGTTGATAGAGGAGGGTTTGGAGAGTATTTGGGTGATTTTGTGTGGTTTCTCTCAAAGCTCACTTGATCTAAATCTTTATGGAGTGATCCCACGCTCCAAAGGTCACTTGCAAGACCCTAAGATAGCATAAATGTGGGAGAGAATCGGGTGGAATGGGATGCCAAAATGAAGAGTGACGGCCTCCCTTTATAGAGCTGCCAGGAGGTGCACAACCTGATCGGATGTCGCGGTCCGGTCAAAGATATTAATTATAATTTCCTAATTACCTCAAAATATGTAGCTAGTGGTAACAAGGGTGTCGAACCACAAAAAGTCTGTGGTCGGTGTAACACGTTTTTAGTTGATTTAGAATGTCACTTTTATGAAGATGTTATTAAATTATGAAGATTGTAATTGTTATTCATTTAAGAGATTTGATTTGAAAGTTTGTGAATCAACGAGTGATTCGAGATTATGACTAAGAATGTGAAAAACAATGAATTGGTTAATGAAAAAGACTTGATTAAAAAATGATTGATTGTAACAATAATAATAAAGATGGAGATCACACCGGGTTCAACAAGCAACCTAGAGTTATATCACAAGTTGGGATTAGTTATACAATTGTAATGAAGATTAATGGGTTAATTATTTCAATAGGCTTAAATGTCACTCTATTTTTTAGAATAAACATCGCAAACTATTTAAAGTACAAAGTAATATCCTAAAATCGAATTTTCATCACTCAGGTTTAAAATTAAAAAAGGGCTAAACGGGTCAAACGTGTTAAAATGGGTGATCTAATGAAAAGGTTTAAGGATCAAGATTGGTTAACTAAGGGATACTGGAACGGGTAAGGGATGATAAAAATAGTTTAAAAATAAAAAGGCTTAACCTAATGCCTTAATCATTCTTATGTTCACAGTTAGTCTAGGGCGGTAAACATATTAAAGGTGCAAGTTCTACCGTATGCAAATATGATGGCACACTCAATTCAAAATAACACAACATGCAAATTAGATAAAATTTTATAAAGTGTAACATGTTGTGGTGGCTCAAAATCTCACATGAAAAGATGGCTAGGTATATGACATGTGTGTAGTAAGTCGACCTTTTAAGCAAACTACTCCCAAATAACCACTCGAATTTTTCGGCACCTGATCATGACAAGAGACCAAAATGGTTCATACCATCTTATGTTAACTTAGTTACTTGCGTTTTTAGAATGCTTAAACAAGGACATTTTTGAAAAAGTTGCAAATTTTCTCCTCTATCCCCACACTTAGAGTCCAACATTGTCCTCAATGTTTAGTGTTTAAATGGTGGATTTCAAAATGCTTAAATATTTCTCCCTACCCACAATTAGTGTCCGCATTGTCCTCAATCTGTAGGAGTGATCTAAAAATGCACACAGATATGTGATAGTCAACCCCCAATACCCAGTTCAAACGAACAAAACAAAACAAAACACATAGCAACTAAAAACATACAAAGCAAAAATAAAACAGTCAAACATAAATAAAATGATCATGCCAACACAAATAATATGAGAAAGGAGAGAGTACATGGACCTGATCAATGGGTTGCCTCCCATAAGTGCAAAGTTTATGGGTCTTCAGCCAAACTAAATAGACCACCCTCATGGTGGTCAAGCGGGTTGCCTTCCTCCCTCCGCCTCTAAAGATGCTACTCTGTTATATTCCAGTAGGTCTTCTATGGTTTTCCTAACCGGGTTAACCATCTTCAACTTTCTCATTGCATTGTAAAAGTCAGGCGGTTTCTTCCACTTAGCCTTTCTTCCTTTTTCTGTCCTATTCTTGACTGCTCCAAACCTGTCAACCACACAAAAATCCTCTTTTGGGTGATCCTCTTTTACAAGAGGGTCACCACTATCAAAAGTGTCTTTTTGGGAAATTTCTCATCAACAATCGGGTTAAACAAAATTGTGTACACATTTAAACATAATTCACGGTCACCAAACCCCATGCTTACCATACCATTAGCACAATTTATAATAGCATACGTAGTTTCTAGGCCTGGCCTCCTACCTAATATAACGGTGGGTTGTGTATCCTTAATACTACTTACATAATCAACCACTAAAGAGTGAAATGGGTAGTAGAAATCCTCCACCTTTACAAACACATCTTTCACCATCCTCATTGGATGCGTGGGAATTTGATCGGCTAACACCACCGTCGTGTTAATTTCATGTAGTGGACCAAAATCATATCAAACAGACTCCCAGACAGTATAATCACACATGCTCCAAGATGTAAACGTGCCCTTCTTATTTTAAGCTCTCCAACCTGATTTGGAATTAAAGGTACTCCTAGATCTTGAAGTTTAGAGGGTAGAGCATCCGATAAAATAGCACGAACATGTGCCCTTAAGTGTTTTGGCAACTTATTGTGTTTGTTTTGGTTGCTCAATTCTTTCACACATTCAATATAAGCAGGGACTTTTTTGATTGCATCAATAAGTAATAAATTTATTTTGACTTGTTTAAAATTTTCCCCCTCTCGTCCTTTGGTGGGTCCCACTTACAAATACTTGTACATTGTTTGGGTTTACTAAAGCTGAATGGTATGGGAAGGTATTAGTTTCCATGTTTTTTCGTTCATCATCACTAACAACCTCACATAAACAATTTTCACAAAAAGATTTTATGTAATTTTAAACTTCATAACTATTTTGTGAAATATTTTCATGTTCCTGCTCATCATCACTACCAACCTCCTCCACCACACCATCAATAAATTGTTATGGTGGAGTTGTTTCATTACCCACAACCTCATCATCCAAAATAAAACTTACTGCGTTTATATGCACGCTTCGAGTGTTCTTTGAACTCGATCCTTGACGTTGAGCATTGACAGTTGTCTCACTAGGAAGCTTCCCCACGCTTCCTCTCCATTGAGCCATTTACTCCGCTAATTGCCCCACTTTCTTAGCTAGGGCTTCGTGAGACTTGTCTCTCAGCTCATTTAATCACTTTATTTCTTTGATATCACTATTGTATTCCTTCGCCATATTCATCAATACATCCATTTTTGAACTCAAAGAATCATCGCCACCACCTTGTTTGCTTGATAAACCACCTTTATTGTACCCTTTTTGATATCCACCACCTTTGTTGTAACTTTGTTGGTAACCCCCTTGGTTGTAAGAATTCCTTTGGTGCTACCTTGGTTATAATTTCCTTGGCATGAACCATGTTGAGTTGGAAATTCTCCATCTTATGCCCCATTGATTGTTGGCTTGAAAATTAGGGTTCATTTGGTTTGAAGCATTATCATACCTAAAGTTTGGATGGTTCCTCAAACCCGGATGATACGTGTTGGAGTTCATGTCATACTTCTTTTCTCGATAGACTTGATTCACATCCACGGTATCTTGACCCATAACACTCGAACATTCATCTGTTTTATGTACCAACTCACCACATGCGTCACAACCCGCATAATGTACCACTGATACTTCTCACTTCCTCATGCAAGACAACTCCCTTTCCAAAGTGGCTATCCGATCCTTTACACTTGAGTCGATATAGGGAAGAGATTTAGAAATTAGATGTTTTGTTCTTCTATCCGCGGATTCCTCGGCTCTAGAATTCTTACTCATCCTTTCCAAGAAATCCCAATCCTCTTCTTCAGGGTTTGAAAGCAAAGTGCCATTGGTTGTAGACTTCAAATATTTCCTCTCTTCTTTATTCAACCCATTTACAAAACTCTTCACCACTTCCCAAAGTTCTATTTTGTGATGAGGACATTTTTGGATCATCTCCTTGAAGCGGTTAAATGCTTCATGTAAAAACTCACCTGGTAGTTGTTGGAAAGATCGAATCTCCAACCTTGCATCATCCGTCTTGGCAATTGAATAATACTCAGCCAAAAATACTTGTTGCATATCTTTCCATGTGTAGATGCTCTGAGCGGGCAATGTTAAGAACCATTGTTTTGCCTTGTCTTTGAGAGAGAACCTAAACAACCTCAATCATACCTCATTTTGGGAGAAATTTTGACCCCCAAAACTACTACATATAGCCGAGAATTCAGATAAATGAATATATGGCTCTTCAGTTTCCATGCAATGAAAATGAGGAATAATGTTAATAAAATTCAGCTTACAATTAAACAATCTCCTTCCTTGAGCCGGTGGAACAGTGAGTGACTCATTTTCAGAGATAATTGGCCTAAACTGACCATTGACACCTTGCATTTGAACATGTGATTGTCTTTGTGGACCATTAAGTTCATGTTCCCTCAGTTGTGATTGTCGTTATTATACCGGTGTCCCCTTTAATTTGCCTCAGTTGATGGTGGTTGTAATTGTAACACCCCAACCGATGGCGGAAACATCGGGATGTCACGTATTGATGATTGTTCAGTAGCTCATGGTAAATAATAAGTTTCAATAAATGATTTAGATAAATTACATACAATTGTTCTAAGAATTTGTACATCAAAATGAAAAATACAAGCTACGCATCTTCAAGCATTAACTCTAATCTTTGAGCATGTTATAACCTGAAACATGTTAAGTTTGAAAATATTTTGGTCAACAAAAGTGGGTGAGAATTACATAGGTTTTGATAATTGAATAAAACTTGTACAATTCAAGTGTCATGGCAAGTCTAGTCCATATGTGAAAACATACTAGAAGTAAATCGAGTGCATAATCAACCCTTGTGACTGTTATATTGTGGTACATCCCATACGCTCATGGTTCACTCGATTATGTTATGCGATAACAATCACCCACGCTACCTTTGTAGGAGGCACGTATCCGGGTGGGATTGTCAGTCCAATAGATCTATCATTGTATACCGTCGGCTGATCAATGTTAATGATTATGCTAGAATTGTGCTTACCCTAGTCATGTTCAAGACATAATGCAACATAGAAAAACACATAGACACTTTGATGATTGAATTGCATATAGAATGTTGTAACATGTTTCACCCCAAAAATGGTGATAAATAAAAAAGGGGCTATGTAAAACTCACCTTAGTGTTAGAATGGAGACCCTTGTTATAAGTAAATGTGGCTCGTGTGTATCCAAATATCACCCTATTTCAAGGTAATAAATAAGTGTTGGGGAAAACTTAATAAGTCTAAGTTTTCTAGTCTAAAATGTGCTAGAGTTCCTAATTTGGGGATAAATAATTGATTTATGATTAAATTTTGAATAATTTAAATAACTAAGGAAATAATTAATAAAAATTTTTTTTGGTCAAAATTAACTAAAAGTGGTTGAATTATAATGTAATAAATGTGAAAATAATTTTTATAAAATTATTTTATTAATTTATAAATATTTAAATATTAATATTTATTTGACAAAATATAGACTTAATATTTAAAAATATTAAAACTTATAAATTTCGAATCAAAAATTTTATATTTCAGATCTACATGATTAATAATAATTTATGTGAAATTTTGATGCAAAAATAATGAAAAATGAATTTATCAAGATTTATTTATGATTTAAAATAACAAAAATCGATTAAAAATACTAAACAAAATATTTTTCAGAAATAAAAATCATTTCTGGAATGTTTATTGTTTTATAAACTTAGAATAATTTTTGTGGAATTTTATAAAGTCGTTTTAATATTTTTATAGAATTTTATAATTATAATTGAATAAATTTGCGATATTTATTATATATAATATATAAATGATTTTTGAAAAACTAAAAGTTGGGTATTAAAGTTTATCATAAGACTGACTTAAAATAAATTTTGTAGAATTTATAAATCATGTTTAGTATTTAAAATCTATTTTTTTAAAATAATTGTAGATTATATAGTATAAGGAAAATCAAATAAAAAGGTTGTATGTGCCATGGATCGAACCCGGGCCAGTGGCCGGTTCGTGTTTCTGAGCCCTCGTGCATAACCAACTGATCTATGGATCAATTGGTTAATATTCTTGTTTCGTATTTTATATAAAGTATGACTGCAGATAGTCATCTTCCCCAAATCGTTTACCTATGAACCCTAGTTTTCTAATCCAAACAAATAACGATCAATACCCACAGAAAACATAGGGCTTTTGTTTGGATGATGTCGACTAACAAAAACATATGATTAATTGAAACTTACAGACAGAAATGGATGATGGATCGTTCGGTCAACAGAAAGTCAAACTGAGCTTCAATTGCGAATTTAGAGAAAAGAAAGAGAAAATTTGGAGTGAGGGTATGTTTATCGGTTGGCTTTGATCAACACCACGAATTCAATTTATACTATGGTTACCGAATTGGAAGGTTTTGAATGCTTGACCATCTCACGGTCAAGCTTGTTAATGCCGAGTCAAATTAGGTTCAATTAGGACTTGATTGAGCGAAATTTAAGGTTGTAATTGACGCGGGATGATGTGTTGGTCAAAACCGAGCTATGTAATTCAAGAATGGTTTCCATTTCTGACTCAATTTATGTGGTCAAAGGTGTTGGTCAAATCAGACTTCATGTCTGCGAAAAAGGAAAGGAACAGCAAGAAGGAAGGGAATTAAGTGGGTACAGGCTTAGGTTTTGACATGGATTTGGTTAAAAAAAAATTAAACTTTATATGTATTATTATTATTAGTATTATTGTTATTATTATTATTATTATTATTATTATTACTAAATATATAAATATAAATATACACATAAATTGTGAGTTAAATAAGATAAAGACATGCCTATTAGTAAAATTTATGATAATAGGGGTAAATATGTATAAAAAAATAAATAAGGGCTTTTAATTATTAAAATTTAGGGAAAAATTTTGCGATGTTACAGTAATACCCATCATTTCCACCACAATTCTGGTTCCCAATCCTATCACCATAGTTATCACTTTGATAGTCTTCTTACTCTTTGTGACTATCATGACCATTCCCATAAGCTCAACCCTCTTCTTCTTCATTGTAATCCCTCTCGGAATACTTATCATCTCCCGAATGAAAAGTGTGAACACTAACCCGATCAGATGATTGATAACCCTGAACACTAAATGGGTTGTCATCATTGATATTAGCTTTCGGTTCTTCAAGATTATCGATGTGATCATCATAGACCGCTTCGTTGTGTCGATTTACCAGGTTAAACGCGGGATTGCCACGATTGAATACGGGAAGGTATTGGTTACCATTTCGGGTTTTGAGGTTTCGGTTGGTGAGGTGGTGTTGTGGTAGTTGTTCTCTATGATTTTGATGTGGTGGAATGGGTGGTCTTTGGTTTCCACCGAACGGTTGTTTTGGTTTGGGTTTGGATTTTCCATTTGGATGATTCCAAAGGATAAGTTTTGGTTTGAAAGTGGTGAGTGAAGGGTAGGTGAGTTAGAAGGAATCGGCTGCACTAATCATTGTTGTTGGTTTCTTCTTGCTACTCTCTCGATCTTTGGTTCAAACACCAAAGGAGAAGTCCTCCCCGAGTGTCTTGTACGCATGCACTACCTGTAAAATGCACAAGTAACACACCCCGTGTAACAAAGAAATATAGATACTACAATAAAAACCAAACAAGTAAGTAAGCAGAAAATCACAAAAATCAACTAATCACAAAACACCAAGCGCATGAACTCCTCGAAAACGACGCCAAAATTTGATCGGATGTCGCGGTCCAGTCAAAGATAGTATTTATAATGTCCTAATACCTCATCCTATGTAGCTAGTGGTAACAAGGGAGTCGAACCACGAAGAGTCTGTGGTCGGTGTAACACGTTCTTAGTTTATTTAGAATGTCACTTTTATGAAGATGTTATTAAATAATGGAGATTGTAGTTATTGTTCATTTAAGAGATTTGATTTGAAAGTTTGTGAACCAATAAGTGATTCAAGATTATGACTAAGAATGTGAAAAACAATGAATTGGTTAATGAAAAAGAGTTGATTAAAAAATGATTGATTGTAATAATAATAATAATAATAATAATAATAATAATAATAATAATAATAATAATAATAATAATAATAATAATAATAATAATAATAAAGACGGGGATCACACCGGGTTCAACAAGGAACCTAGAGTTCTATCACAAGTTGGGATTAGTCAAACAATTGTAATGAAGATTAACGGGTTAATTGTTTCAATATGCTTAGGTGTCAAGTTTTATCAACATCAAAGATGGACTAAACTACACTTCATTACTCTAGAACATATAAACCCTAATAAAAAGTTAAAGCATAATTAACCAAATTCATTTCCCTAGTAATTGGCGCAAGAAACAATTATCAAAGATATTTCAAAACAAGATTAACGCAATTAATAAGCTTGTTCAAATCACAATTACAAGGAAATAAGAAAATACCCAAAAATTTTAAGAGCCCAAGATTACAAGTTTACACCGAGTGATTCCAAGATAGATTTGCCGTTCATGGTGATGGAGACTTCAATGGTGATGGAAAATATAAGAGAATATGCCATGAAAAGATTTGGGGCTAAAAGTTTAGCAATGGTGTTTTAAGGTTTGGTGAATGGTGAAAAAGGTGGAATATAGGATGATAATTTTGAATGATTTTTGTGTTGTTGGATGAATTAATTGTGTTTAGAGAATGGAAGATGGTGTTCGAGATACCAAAATCTCGTTTTTATAAAGTCCAAGTCGAGTCATAGGTCAAACACCACATAAAAACCCTTAAAATTTGCATTAAAATTGATTTTGACCAAGTCTTGTCAGGTGGCCCCGTTGCCGACGGCCAGGAGGCCCATCGCCGACGAGCTACACTCGTCGATGAGTTTTAACTACCTAGGGGCTGGTAGACAAGCTATTACTGTGTCGGCGACGGGCTTCATGGCCGTCGCCGACGAGCCTTCAATGGGTAACTTGTTTTCTTCAAAACTTTTTCGTTTCAACTCCGTTTACCTCCATTTTCGCCGCCACAACTTTGTTTTTCAATCCTCTTTCACTTCAAATAAAATATTTTCATTTTTAATTCATGTATTCTTTGTAACACCCCAATCCATGGCGGAAACATCGAGGTGTCACGTAGTGATGATTGTTCATTTGCAGATGGTAATCAAATTTTAAATAAGCATTTATTCCAATACAATATTGAATTACATAATAAAGTCTTGAATGAAATCTAGTACATCAAACTAACAAATGAAACTTAGAACTTCAAATAACTCCTCATGCTAGCTTTAGACTTCAAGCATCAGTATTTCGTGTTGAGTTTGGAAAAGATGGGGGGGGGGGGTCAACTAAAAGTTGGTAAGAATACATAGACCTAGTCTAGCAATAAGTTTGCAAGTTTCAAAAGTTTAGCAATTCATATGTCTATTGTATATCAAAGTCTACATGTGGAAACAAAAACACAAATGATAGTATGCACAAAATCAATCCTCCGACAAAGTTTAGGTCCATCCCGCATCCACAGTTCTCCTTATAAAGTTTAGGTCCATCCTGCATTCACGGTTCTCCTTATAAAGTTTAGGTCCATCCGCATTCACAGTTCTCCTTATAAAGTTTGCAACGCTAGCAATTACCCGCGCTCCCCATAGAAATTGTCAATGGATCTAGGTGGGGTTGTCAATCCAATAGATCTATCATTGTATATCGCCGGCTTGATCAAGGCTAATGATTATGTAAGTTTAAGTTTAAGTCTAACAAGTTTTTGTCTATGACATGTGGCAGCAAAGATTACAACTAGACATGTATAAGAATCACTTAAGTTTAAAGTTTCAAGTATGAAAAGTTGCATAAACAAGGTTATGTAAACTCACCTTAGCAAAGTGTTAAGTCCTTTGAAATAGAATAAGTGTGGTCCAACGTTGCCAACTATTACCATATGTATAAGACAATAAATAAGTCTAAGTTCTTCGAGTCTACAAGTATTTCTAGGGTTCCTAATTTGGGGATAGGCAATTGTTTAATTGTTAATTAGATAAATTGTAAAATTTTGATTAAGGATGGTTGTGTTATAAAATTATTTTCTTAATAATAGAATATTTAGTATATTTATATTTATTTGTCAAAATATAGTATTAATGTCTAAAAATATTAAAATTCATAAAGTTTCAATTTTTTTTTTGAAATAACTTAATATCTTCATTAAGACCGACAACTCTTACAAGTGGGAGGAAGGTAAACGGGCCATGAGTTGCACCGCTACCCCCTTTTGAATAGAAAAACCTACTCTATTAGAAATAAAACTTAGGTCCTTCGTCGCAGGGGAGTTACTCTGCACCACTTTTTGAACTCTTTTTAAGAACCGCATTGCTTCGGGGGCTAGACCTCCAAATGTGTCAAAAGCAAATGGCACAAAGACGTGTTGGTTCTCCAGACAGGCAGCTTCATGTTTGACGACTTTCTGGGATTCTGCTCTCAAGGCTGCTTGCCCTGCCACGAACCCCGAATCTCGAAGTCCCACCAACGGAGACACCCCTGTGAGATCAACGCACACATGTTTTCCTTGTGCCCATCTGAACACAAGGACATCCGCTAGCCTTAGGGTAGACCGCCCTTCTAGGCGGTCCGTCAAAAAGTTAACCGGGGCTTCTTTCCTAGCCGAAATCCCTGCCCTTCGTAAGACGTCCCATAAAACATCACTGACCAGAATAATTTATGTAAAATTTTAATGAAAAATTAGTGAAAAATGAATTTATTATGAATTATTTATGAAAAATTAGTGAAAATAATTTATGTAAAATTTTAATAAATGCTTTTCTGAAATCAAAATTTATTTCTGGAACATTTATTGATTTATAAGTTTAAGATAATTTTTGTGAAATTTATAAAAATTGTTTAGATATTTTTATATAATTTTCACTTTATAATTGAATAAACTTGTAATATATTTTATATATATTAAATAAATGATTTTTGAAAAACTAAAAATTGTATAATAACCTTTATCATTGGAATAACATAAAATAATTTTTCTAGAATTTATAGACCTCTTTTGGTATTTAAAAACTATTTTATAAAAGAAAAAGCTCAAAAAGAAATGTTGTATATGTCAGGACTCGAATCCTGGTCCTTGGCCGGATCAAGAGTTTAAATCACAAGTCTAGACCAACTGGTCTAGACCCTGAGAAGGAATTAATATCAAACTGTTTTATATGTATGCACTGTTTTAGTTTTGAAATTATTTCCTAAAATAAAAACATGTAAACCGGCTCGAACCCAAGACCAGTGACCGGTCGGAGCAAACTATCAACTTGCCCAACCATCTGATCTATAGATCTGATGGTTGTGTTGCTTTGTTTTGAAAACATTTTATACGAACCATAATTGATGTATCTTCCCCAAATATGAACCCTAAAACCCTAAGTTTGAAATCCGTTTACTTACGAATTGAAACCACTGAATGATAAGGGGTTATTGATCTACACCCCAAATCGACTCTAAATCAACTACGAATCAAAACAGAAACATACTGTAGGTCGCATGATTCAAGCGCTAAAAACCCGGACCTTAGTGCATCGGAATCGAGTGATTGTGTGTTTGTAAGTGCAGTATGTTATAGGGGTTCTATTAGTCGGCCTATATAGGGTATGTATGCGAGATTAATTGAGTCAAAACCTTCTACATACATGAATTGGAAAATTTTGCACATACCAAGTATAAAAACGCGTAAATGTCTCAATTATGGTATGTTTTGAATGGGTTTTGGCGTAGGGAAAACATTGGAAGGTCGGTCTACAACATTTCCATACTTAATTGCGATTAAAAACGCGGAATTCTTAATCTAATTGGGAAGATCGATCACAGTTGACTTTCAATAGTCAACAGAGTAATTAAAGGGAGTATTATATTATTGGTGTCTGGATTAAACACAAAAGAACTCGTGGCTCAGTGGTGGTATGCATGTGTGTTAAGTCTGTGAACCGGTCTGGACTCGGGTTCGAGTCCCGGTCCAGACAATTTTTTTTAGCATTTTTCATATGAAAACTATATTATTAAATATATATATATATATATATATATATATATATATATATAATGATTATACTACTTAAAACTGTTACGAAAAATTTTACAACATGCTAAAACGTCGAGAATCAATGGGTTTTATTAATTAATTATTAGTATAAGGGGATTAAAACATATATTGTGTAAAATTTGTCAAAAGAAAAATATATTAGGTAAAGTGATGTTTTTTTTATTAATTAGAAATTTTGGGAAAAATTTGCGATGTTACAGTCTCCCCTACTTTTGGAAACTTCATCCCGAAGTTATTGAAAACACAGGATTGGGTAGAAATTAGGGCAACTGTGGTTTGGAAAATTTGGGTTAAGGCACGACATGAATTTATAGGTAATAGAATAAACTGTTTCAAATAATTCGGATGAAAGGATTGAGGTATGTGAGTTTTAAGGATTGAATTAGGTTGGTCTGACATAGCAAGGAGAATAAGAATCTAGCAAAACACTAAACTTAAGTTTTAGGAATCCTAAAAGAAATGCATGAGTTGATTGACTATAGAAAGACTAAATGAACTACTAGGTAACTAGAGTTTATAATTGGTTATCTAACGAAAATCTTGATAGAATTTCACACTACCTTAACGTACCTGTAAATTCATGATTACGTTCCGGACCGCAATCACCAATTTACCTTAAATTAGAGTCTTGTGTCCTTCTATAACTCTAGACACACACACGTAAAATAACCTTGTGATTAAATCTTTTAATGTATAATAAGTCCAACTGTTGAGCAGGAAAAAGACCTCTACCAGTCAGTGAGTAGGAACCTCTACCGATTGTTGAGCAGGTGCGATAGCCTCTACCAATCGTTGAGCTAGTTGTTAGGACCTCTACCGACTGTTGAGCAAACATGATGACCTATACCAAACGTTCAGCAGGTTATTTGGTACTCTACTAACTGTTGAGCAAGTACTTCATCCTCTACCAGTTGTTTGATTAAGTGTAACAATTGTTTTTAGTTTATCACATAAGTTGCAAATTGATAATACATACATGTAAACAAGTTTGTAAATGCATCAAGTATCAAGTATATCATGCAAGTTGTAATAGAGTTGCCTTAGACAAGGTTATTGACTCTAGGTGTGTTCAAGTAGATATTCAAATCCTCATGTATAACTAAGAATCAAGTTTGATGCAACGAACAATCAAGTTTTCAATAGTTTGGTTATCATAGGGATCAAGTTAATGTTCAAGAAGGTAAAGAATATGAATTTAGTTCTTGAGAGGATGATGAAGAACTCAAGGTATCATCAAGGTTATGAAAGTTAGTGAACGTGAAAATAGTTAATAAAGGGTTTATTTTATAGGTTTTCAAAGTGGCACAAATAGTAAGGAGATTACTTAGCAGTATGAATCGTGGGGTTTGAGTCAAATATTAAAATCATGCGTATGAGATAACATGATTGTGATAAATACCAAAAATTGTAAAAGTTCGAACAAGTTGAAAATAAGTAGTTGTCAATATTGTTCCTATGGATGAGAAGATTTTATTTTCAAAATTGATTTTGTACTTTAAAGCAAAAGTCATTAAATAGTACAAACTACGTGAGTTTTGATTAAAATATTCCAGTTAGTTGGAGATTTTTAACATGACATTAGGTTTTGAAGGTCAATGTGACATTATATCGAAATTCCTTTGTATGTTAATGAATAAACATTTGAATTTAGAAATTAAGTTTGAGGACACCTTTTGACAAAAATATGTATTTTCCATGGTTTATAGGTGATGAAAACTTGACAATATTAAGAAATCTTTAGTGTTGTGCTAGGGTATACTCAGGTTATGAGGTTACAGTTTATGCTAGGTTTAAAAAATATGTAACATGTTGAAAACGGCAATCATATGATTTGGGTGAGGTGTTGAAAATAATTAAACATGTGGTTAATACTGTAAGATTGTAAGATGGAGTGTGATTGTGAAGCTCATGAAATTTAGGCTAATAAGTAAATTATATAAGTAATGGGATGGATTTAAACTATAAAGTTTTGGGTTTAAAAGCTTAGTTTTAATGAAAGCAAGTGAAATCATTTATTCATTAATTAAAACAAATAAACGAAAACATTGACTTATCAAAGTTTCCAGAATGTAGTTTTTTCTCTTTATACATGAAGGATTTGAAAGGATATAGATAAGATATCATTTTCTTCATTTTTTGCTCTTGTCTTCGAATTTCATTTATTAAGCAAAAAGTTTCTTAAAAATGAATTAGATTCTACTTATTTATTTAGATTCTATTTATATTGAATTGAAGGGTTTGTTAGAATCCCATCCAGCAGGGATTCTTAGTCAAAATAGGATTATCGTAAGATATAGAAAGATAAAAAATTCTATATTTTCTAGAGTTTTATTATATATGATGAGAAGATACTTATTTTTATTTGTTATTAGAATTTTATCTTTTATCTTGTTAGGTTAATAGAATCTTCTTGATTAATAATCGGGAATATATAAAAGGGGGCAGATTTTCTATTTTCTGTGACTTTTGATTCTTTATACAATTAGATCTTATGTCAACAAAGAAAACCCATTCGTCTAATTTTTACTTGGATTCCGATAAACTAATTACTTGTTTGCTCAAAATAATTGAACCTAATGTTTTAATTTTTATTCAAAGGAAAGAAAGTGTGGAGTTGAAATAACTCACTCAGAATGCTTTTTAAAGGATTACGTGGTACGATTCGATCGAATAAGCCCTTCTGGAATAAATACTCAGCCGCTTGTGAACCGTCGGGTACTTTTTTTTCAATGTTTGTTCGATTACTCTTTTACCCGCAAAGGCAATGTAGGCATTGGGTTCAACAATAATGATATCCCCCAACATACCAAAACTAGCTGTCACCCCACCGGTAGTAGGAGATGTATGGATTGGTTTATAGAATAACTTTTTATTGGATTGATAATCATGTAAAGTAGAAGATATTTTAACCATTTGCATCAAGCTCAAACTTCCTTCTTGCATGCGTGCCCCTCTGGAAGCACATACTATAATAAGAGGTAGAAATTCTTTAGCAGCGTATTCAATCAAACGGGTAATTTTCTCCCCGACTACGGATCCCATACTACCCCCCATAAACTGAAAATCCATAACCGCAATTGCTATGTTAATACCGTCTAGTTGCCCTATGCCTGTTTAAACAGCCTCGGTTAATCCTGTCTTTCTGTGATAAGAATCGATACGATTTTTATAAGGCTCCTCCTCCGAATGAAATCCAATGGGATCCAGTGAGACCATGTCTTCATCCATAGGCTCCCAAGTACCCGGATCGATCGAAATTTCGATTCTATCTGAACTACTCATTTTCAAATGATATCCACGTTGTTCACAAAGATTCATTTTTGATTTAAAAAATTTCATATAATTTAATCCATAACAATTTTCGCATTGAACCCACAAATGCTTGTATTTTTGAGTGATATCCAAATCAGTATAACATTCTCGTATAATTTGATCAATCGTTCTGGCATCCGCATTTTTACTACTATTTCCATTTTCACCATTTAGCCTATAAGTGAACACTCATCCAAAGTATTCCCAGATAGGCATCTGGGTCCCTCGTCTGATTGGGATTTATACACAATGCCAGTCCTAGACAGAAAACTCAGAATACAGGCGTTCACCCTTCCAGATTACACATGTTCGTTATTAGAATATAGAACTACGACGAAATTATCAAGGAAGTTCAGGTTAGGACTTGAGAATTCTGTCCTATTTGTCTAGGGGTAGATCCAATAATGGAAAGTAATCATCTTGTAGGGGTTAAGTAAGGATAAGAAGTTGGATGCAGATAGAGAATAGAAAACAACTAGAGTTGCAAGTAAGTGGAGCAAGTACTGGTTAAAATCCTGAGGTTATAGACTAGATTATTTTTCTAATAACCTAATTCCCTATAACCAAGTCTCTGATACCAATCTGTAACATTTAGCCCCTCTCACCACCAATATTATTTGCTTTGCTCCGATGTGTTGCCCATCCATAGCTCACGGATTTGTTTTTGGTTACCCTAGTGGATACTTCCAAGGAGGTCACCCATCCTAGTACTGCTCCCACCTGAGCATACTTAACTGTGAAGTTCTCCTCTCATCCACTAACATTAAGCCACAAAACGCGTTGGTGATTTAAGAGGCAGCATATTACTTATTGAAGGGATATGGTATCAAAACATTATAAATACCATACCATCGCCCAACTAGAACCGGCATCGCCTGACGTCCATCCGCCTGTTTTACGTCAGCAGATCGTTTAGCGTCCATCCGCCCATTTTACGTCAGCGGAACATCTGGCATCCAGTCGCCCATTCTATGTCGGCGATGCAACTGGCATCCAACGGACGCCAGTAAGCAGCGCTACCTGCCCGTTTTACGTCGGCGATACACCCTGGCACCCAAACGGACGCCAGGCGCAACATCGTCCGCCCGTTCTACGTCAGGGGACTTAACGTACTACGAAGCTTCTCCATCAAGCCAAAGGAAGCTTCGCCAACACAACTGGAAGATACCTTTTTGGGGCAGCCTTGGGACTCAACCCTGCCCCAGACGAAATATCTCTGAAACAGCAGGCGGCCCGTTAGAGTTCCTCTCCAATCAAAGACTGCTCCCAGTCTGACGAACAGAAAGGACGATGACGTGGCGGCCTCTCAGCCAAGATATCTTCCTGACAAGCAGACTTTCTCAACCTGTCTCGAAGTCCAAGAAATGTATGATTACTCACCGCCCTCGGTCTACCAATGGGCGGGCGCCACATGTCCGCCGACCACCAGCGTCCACTCAATGGGCGCCACGTGTACCAACCGTCAGGACGGTAACACCCCCCTTAGTATTTTACTTTCTCCTTTTTATCAAAACTCACTTGCACCAAGTGGGCTTAAGGACTTGGGCCGGATTATGGAGACGCCTCTACCTGGGCCGGGCCCCGTTAAAGGTAGAGGATGGGCTGAGAATGTATGATAGCTAGGTACTATAAAAGGAGGAGCTCCTTCTCCTTTTATTGGCATCTGCTATCTAATACACTTTCACTCAAGAAGAACACGGACTCCTTCGTGCCTTCTTCAACCCCTTGTTTATTATACTAACTTTTAGAGGCTCGGCTCTTCTAATCGCCACCTTACACTTTGTCTATAAGCGCAAAAACCAATTACTTTACCTCTAACTTATGAAGCTAATTCACTCTTCATAAGACTTGAGGTCAAAGATTGGCCATGTTCCTAACTTATGAAGTTAATTTACCCTTCATAACTTAGAAACAACAAACCTCTAGCCTTAAAAAATTGTGTAGTTAATTTACCCTACTCAATAGACGCTAAGGTTACTTGTAACCTATGAAGACAATTCATCCTTCATACACACAGCAACACATCACATATACAAGAGTAGACAAAAGTAAAGACAAAAGCATCATATTTCATTTCAACAAAAAAGTCGGATTTACAAACAAAAAGGAAAGCTACAATCTACTGAGGAGGCTCATGCGCCATCCTCAAACTACCCGCGCCACCAGCCTTCTCTTTTCCCTTCTCAGCGCGCTCACGCCCGGCACGCTCGGATTCCTCGACCCAACGCTTAAACTAAGCAATAGGGTCAGGGTCCGCCAGACACTGCCTCACGACCTGAAGCACCGGAAACTCCATCCTTTCGAGCTTCTCAAGCTCCTCCATCAGCAGCTGGTCGGTGTTCACATCTTGGAAAGGCTGCTCCTCAACTGGCGCCCCATCCTTGGCGGCTAGATAACCTTCCAACCAGCCACTATGTACACATGTGGTATGCGCAGCATCGACCACCTCCGTGACCTGCTCACCCATCTTCGGCTCATTCCAGCACCGATCAAAAACCTACATCAAACAAAACCGACTACGTAAGTCAATGCGAAGGATGAAACAAAGACACGGCAAAATAAAGAAAAAACAAACTTACCGCAAAAATCGCATCAGACATAATCCACAGCGATTTCTCACAGTACGCCTTCTGCGCGTCAAGCATCAGAGCCCTCTCAAGCTGCCACGCCTCTTTCTCCTTAACAAGATCTTCAACCTAACCTTCCAGCTCAGATACCCGAGTGGTCATCCTCACCACATCGACATCCTTCGCCTTCAGATCACCTACAACGGTGGCATACTTAGAGGACAACTCCTCCAACTCCTTTGCCTGTGTCGCCGCTACCTTCTTCTGGTCCGCAACCGCGGTCTCCGCCCTTTGAACAAGCCGACGACGACGCTCCAACTCTGTATTTACTGTCGCCGTCGACTTCGCCCAAGTCTTCTACTTCTCCGCCGCATCAGCATCCTTTTGGCGCAGATCGGACTCTAACTTCCAAACCTGCTCCAAAAGCTGCTTCTGCGCGGACTCATACACCTCCTTCTCCCTAGCCAAACGGTCGGCCTCACCCGCAACCGCTGTCTGCTCATCCAAGAACTCCCCTTCTCCCCTATGAAGGGCGTACAAATTTCCCAGAGTCTGTGTTAGGTTCATACACATCTCTGAGAACAGAGTACCTCGGTTTTGAGACCGGTGATGCGCACGCTCAGCTGGCGGCAACGCATAGCTAACAAATTCCTCAGCCACGAATGGGTTGAGGAATCGACAGCTTTCGGTTATACGCCACCCGGGCGTATAAACCGGAGCGTCCAACCTAATGGCAGGAGCACTCGAAGACGCGACAACGCCTTCAACCTTCTTCAATTTGGGATCATCAATCCCAACCCCCTAAGGCGACGCTTCCAGTACGTCCCTCTCACCTAAATCAACATAGGAGGGCTCAGTCCGCGAGCCCTCGCCACCCTGAACGCCCATCCCTTGGGCCTGCTCCTTCTTGATCTTCACCAAGTCTTCAAGTTGTTTTAACAATGCCAATCGGCGCTCTTCTTCCTCCTTCTCAGCCAAGCTGGCCAACCAAGCATCTTCGGCCCGCTTGCGCTCCACCTCAACCTGGAGAACCCGGGCCTCTTCCTCCATCTTCAAAGCGGCCTCAGAAGCGCGCTTCTCCTCCTCTTCTTTGCGCGCCAACTTCTTCCAACTTCTTCTTGCGCTCCTCTTGATACTGCTTCACAGAAGGAGGAATAGAACCTACAAACAAACAAGAAAGACGTATTAAAAACTTGACAAAATTCAACAAGACAAAGGACGCATTACAAAGCACTTACTGCTTAGCTTCTTCAAAGCCTTCTTGTAAAAAGGCTCACGCACTGGCGGCGGATCCAGCTCCGAGCCCTGCGGTGGATCAATGTCACCACCACCTAGCGCCGCCCTCTTGGGAGACAGACCACCAGCCAAATCCTCCTCAACAACCTCCGTCTGTTTACGCTTGTGACCTACAAACAACAAAAACAGGGTACAGCTCACAGAACACAAAGTACAAAAACACAAACAAGGTTAGCTTACTTACTCTCAGTAGTCACTCGCTCAGCAATACTGGGTTCACCGGTCTTCTCACCACCTTGCGCCCCGGCCGCTGATACAGTTGCCCCGTCACCACCTACAGAGCGACATGCACGATGAATTAAACCAGACGACGAACCACTCGACTCGTCGTCGGACAAAAATACATATTCATTCCCGGCCGCCGTTTTCACGGACAACGGGTCAGGATTGATCAAAAAACCCACTGCAAGGTTAGAAGGCGCACCTTCCATCGAACCGGGGAATAGGAAATTCTCCACCTTCAGCTCTAGCTCAGAAACTCCACCCTCGGGTACCGCCAAGTAAGTGTTCTTCACGGCACGGGCGGCAAACACCTCAAACAGCAACTCGCCTGTCAAACAACGCAAAAACGCGTCAAAAACCAAAGGAATACAGAAAACATTAACAAAAACAAGATACTCACCCTAAACAGACAATGGCCCAGCCTCGCCAACGGGAGCCACATCATAGCCCTCCCTAACGCCCAAACGGCTCAATACCAACAGACGAAGGATACCTTCCTCCAACTTATCCAGACGACTAGGATGCGCAGAGAGCTCCTGGAACCACGCCTGTTCTTGAATATCCTTCACAACTTCGAAGGAAGGCGCCTTCTGCCCAGCGGGAAGCTCCAGCTTCGACATCTCTACTGGGATGACTTCTATCTTCACAAAGAAGAAACACTTCTTCCACTCACGAAGAGTCTTAGGCGAGCTCTTCGGCACGATCAGAGTTACACTCTTCGATCTCTCCACAAAAGACACCCAGCCGGACTCCTTCACCTCAAGTTTGTAGAAAACGTTGAAGTGCTCGAATTCTGGCTCCTTCCTCAAAGACCGGTAGGTGGCCTCAAAGTGCATGACCCTCATCACCCCAAAAGGGCTCATTTGAGAAACATGCACCCTATACTTCTGCAACACAGAGATGAGAAACTGGGACACTGGCAGCCGGAACAAACCTTTATGAAAATACGCCTCATAGAGGCATATCTTCCCCTCCGGGCAGTCTACCGGAGTCTGCCATTTCTCCGGCAACTCCGGTTCCCACTCTCGTAAAATATTATATTTCTTGACCAAAGACCGGAATTTGTCTTTGGACCAAGAAATCTGGGCGTCCTTCATCGCCAGTTCGGCCTTCTTGTCTTCAGACAACATCTTCAAACAACGAAAAAGAAGAAAGAAAGCTTTTTTCGACAGATGACCGGAGAATATAACTGATTCGCCAGAGGAAAATTTTTTTTTGAATGAGAGAATGAAATGAAGATAGGCATGGAGGGCACATATTTATACCCATCGCATTTAATGCAATGGCAGAAAGAGAAATCATCACGAACAGGCTTTTCGCGCAAAGGTCCAATAGCAGGCAGACACGTCAGACAGCCCACGTGACCAAACGGCACACCCGCGGCGCGTGGCTTACTCGCCTGACGGTTGTTCTACCACAACTGGCAAACGATGCCGATGCTCGACTCGTGGACGCCCACATTCAAACCCACAACTAACAGCTGTCCCCATGCATCAGATGCACGACACGTGGCGGCCTAGCAACTCAACAGTCACAGTAACTGTCAGACACGATCTCCAAGGCAGGTGTACCAACCGTCAGCCACGTCTTTTCAACTTCAAACATTCCTGCCTTGAATTCACACAAATTCCAGAGAGACAAAT
Organism: Ambrosia trifida; assembly: GCA_028751855.1. Lineage (NCBI taxonomy): Eukaryota > Viridiplantae > Streptophyta > Magnoliopsida > Asterales > Asteraceae > Ambrosia > Ambrosia trifida. The sequence continues at coordinate 62,898,092 of CM054131.1, forward strand.
TCAAACATTCCCGACTACGACAAAATTTTGAAAATTTTAACTTCCACAAGTTCTGACCGCGCAGAAAGGTCCAACGCCTATCCCGGCTCCACGCCTACGCGCTAGAACCAAATTTTTGCAAAATTATATTTTCACAAGTTCTGACCGCGCAGATAGGCCCAACGCCTATCCCGGCTCCACGCCTACCCGCCAGAACCAATTTTTTTCAAAATTATATTTTCAAAAGTTCTGACCGCGCGGAAAGGCCCAACGCCTATCCCGGCTCCACGCCTACGCGCCAAAACCAAATTTTTGCAAAATTACATTTTCACAAGTTCTGCCCGTGCAAACTGGCCAGACGCCATTCTAGGCTCCACGCCCGCGCCTCAGAACCAAAATTTTGAAAATTTTAAACTTTCACAAGTTCTGACCGCGCAAACAGCCCTGACGTCTATCCCGGCTCCCCGTCTGCGCGCCAGAACGAAAATCAGGAACATTTTTTCTAAAAAAGCGGAAGAAAAAATAGCCCTACCCCTGCTCGGACCTACTCATAGGCCCCACCCACGCTCATTCCGTCATACGCCCGTAGCTTGATCACTGTGCACGCACTAGTTGACGAAGGTTATACAAAAAACACATGTCCACTTTGATTACATGAAAACCCAGTGACGACTGGATGTAAGCTAAAGTACACTTGTGACAATCAAGTCCAGCACTCCCCTACCAGAAGGCGCAGAAAAGCAATGGACTGGGGGGACTTGAAGGGATATGGTATCAAAACATTATAAATACCATACCATCGCCCAACTAGAACCGGCATCGCCTGACGTCCATCCGCCCGTTTTACGTCAGCGGAACGTCTGGCGTCCACTCGCCTGTTCTACGTCGGCGATGCAACTGTCATCCAACGGACGCCAGTAAGCAGCGCTACCCGCCTGTTTTACGTCGGCGATACACCCTGGCGCCCAAACGGACGCCAGGCGCAACATCGTCCGCCCGTTCTACGTTAGCGGACTTAACGTACTACGAAGCTTCTCCATCAAGCCAAAGGAAGCTTCGCCAACACAACTGGAAGATACCTTTTTGGGGCAGCCTTGGGACTCACCCCTGCCCCAGACGAAATATCTCTGACACAGCAGGCGGCCCGTCAGAGTTCCTCTCCAATCAGAGACTGCTCCCAATCTGACGAATAGAAAGGACGATGACGTGGCGGCCTCTCAGCCAAGATATCTTCCTGACAAGCAGAATTTCTCAACCTGTCTCAAAGTCCAAGAAAGGTATGATTACTCACCGCCCTCGGTCTACCAATGGGCGGGCGCCACGTATCCGCCGACCACCAGCGTCCACTCAATGGGCGCCACGTGTACCAACCGTCAGGACGGTCACATCCCCCTTAGTATTTTACTTTCTCCTTTTTATCAAAACCCACTTGCACCAAGTGGGCTTAAGGACTTGGGCCGGATTATAGAGACGCCTCTACATGGGCCGGGCCCTGTTAAAGGTAGAGGATGGGCTGAGAAAGTATGATAGCTAGGTACTATAAAAGGAGGAGCTCCTTCTCCTTTTATTGGCATCTGATATCTAATACACATTCACTCAAGAAGAACACGGACTCCTTTGTGCCTTCTTCAACCCCTTGTTTATTATACTAACTTTTAGAGGCTCCGCTCTTCTAATCGGTAGTCTCCTTAACTCCCTGGTCTTGTCCTTAGACCCTCACGTATTTTCCAAACACACTCTCTTTGCAAAATACCGTAGGATCACATACTGGATTAGCGCCTGTTCGGTAATCCAGGATTCGTGTTTCTTCACTTATGAACCAAGGATCTCTCCTGGTCACGGCCGATGTGGGATTTTCCTGGGGTGTCACATTCACCCCCTTTAAGAGTCTCATCGTCCCTGATGAGGTATGCACCCACCATCCCAAACAGCACAGGAGTGGCTCTATGGTGGTGTGCTTGTGTGTTAAATCTGTTAACCGGTCTGGATGCGGATTGAGTCCCGGTCCAGACAATTTTTTTTAGCATTTTTCATATGAAAACTATATTATTAAATATATATATATAATGATTATACTAGTTAAAAAATGTTACGAAAAATTTTAAAACACACTAAAACGTCGAGATTCAATGGGTTTTATTAATTAATTATTAGTATAAGGAGATTAAAACATATATTGTGTAAAAGCTGTCAAAAGAAAAATATATTAGGTAAAGTGATGTTTTTTTTATTAATTAAAAATTTTACGAAAAATTCGCGATGTTACATTCTTCCATAACACATCCAATCTTTGTTCTTTGCTCTCGGTTACTCGTTTCTTGCTCCCGGTTCCTCCTAACTTCAAACCAATGCCTCATTTTACTCCTAAAATGCACGTTAAACTTATCAAGACCTATAAAACCTAAATCATATCAAAGTACATCATTCAGGATTGAAATGCATATTAAAAACTCAAACTTAAGCACTAGAATTTGAGGCTTTTAAGCAAGGCATCACGGTCATGTTTAAGGGTGTGCATGCCCATGCCAATCGTCTGGGGAAGTTTGTAGTCCTTTTTGGCAGATTTGTCACTTTTTTGAGGAGCACGACCGTGCTAATAGGTAAGCACGACCGTGCTTGTCCCCATAGCTCTCCGTTTTGTCAAGTTTGGTCTCCTGAGACTTGTTGTGACAACCGGTAAAATTCAGATATTGCTCGGAAAACATATGGTATCACATAAGAGATGTATTGATTGAGTATGAAATATTATTAGGACTATTGGTAGTCATTATGAGCGGTTTTAAACCTCCTAAGCTTAATAGTTTGCGATTTAGAGAGAGAGCGCGAAACTAAGACTTGATACGATAAGAAACTCTAAGATAACAAACTTGGTTAGAAAAGAATGATTAGATTGGGAAAGAGGATACGAGTGACCAAGAGAGTGACAACCTTGAATTATAAATATATAGGGGATTTTATAAGTTCAGAGGAGGGTGTATTATGTTATAGTTTAAAAAAAAATACCCAACACGCCCCCTACGGTCGCCGCCCCCATCCCCCAATCCTAAAATTAGTGTAATTTTATTATAATTATTATTATTATTATTATTATTATTATTATTATTATTATTATTATTATTATTACCATTAATTTCATTATATAATCCCAACACTCCCCCATATCCCCATACACCTTACACACACACACACACCTCTTCTTTTTCCTCTCCCTTTTCCCTCTCTAGAACAGAAACCCCCCCCCCCCCTCTCTCTTTATTGTTTGTGTTTTGATGATTCTTCAAGAATCAATCATAAATCAATAAGTTCTTATATGTTTTTATCAAAATTTTTCAAGAATCCAAGAGTTTAGAGCAAGGAAACCTTATTTTCAAAAGCTCTAAAGGATAGTTTCTTGAATAAAAATGTTGATTTAAAAGTTTCTATTACTTTCTATTTTGATTCAAGATTCACCAAACATTCAAAGATTTTGGAATAAATTTGATAAAACCAACAATAGGGAATGAGAGAAATGGAAAAGATTATGAACTATGCGTGCATGTGTGTCGAATATATATATATATATATATATATATATATATATATATATATATATATAGGGAATGGATATTGTGAAAACCCTTCTTATTTAGTAAACTATGAAAACCCAATCTAGACCATTCATCTCATTAGATCAATGGATGGGATTTTATCATTGTACTTGATGCATAGAAAACACTTTTTTTATTACTAAAAAGCACATGCAAGGGTATTTTGGGTAGATAAATGTGTGTAAGACTTTCTTGTCATATTGTTTTTTCCAATGCCATCACCTCTCTCCTCTCTCATCTTTCTTATCATGTATCAAACCCCAACACAATCTCTCTTCTCCCTCCTTCTTCTTCATTATCATCTTTAAAGAAATCATCAACCACCTTCTACACTAATGAAAAACAACAAGCATACACCTTCAAAAAAATCATCAACCACCACCACCGTCGTTCCATTTCTCTCTCAGCAACCCTCTCACGTTTTCGTCTTTATCTCTCTCTCTCTCTCTCTCTCTCGTCCATCTCCCCCCTCATATTCTTGGTGTTCTTCATCTTGTTGTTGAATGTTAGTAATAGTGGTGGTAACCGGATCTATTTGGTCTATCTTCATCTCCTCTCGCCTCTATCATTCACTCCCTCCCACGACCTTAAATGTTTAGATCCGACGACATTGGCAAATTCCTCGGCTAGTTGATGAACCTGCGTGACCAAAGCTTCATGAGCTCTGTCTCTCACTTCATTTCGCTGTTGCGACTCTTTCATCATATTTATGATAGCATCAAACTTGGAATCTAGTGAGTTTTGAGGTTCTTCATATGCCGGTTGAGGGCTATTAGTATAGTAGTCATCATATTCCTCATGGTTTCGATATTGTTGCGTCATTTGGCTAAATGAACTCCCTTGATACCTGTTATTTAACTAATAATAGCCTTGGGAGTTTGAATAGCGTGACTGACGATGTGAAGAAGATAAATGTGAACCTCCAGGTTTTTCAAGCCCAAAAATAATACGATCTTGTCGTTTTTTGAATGCTTCCATTTTCTTACGGGCCACTGCACAATCTCGCCACAAATGATATGGGCTCCCACAACAAGGACAAGTATTATCATCATCTTCCCAATACATTGTGATGATGACGATCAAGTCTTGCTAAATTCCCAATCTTCAGATTTTACACAAGTGGCATGCATGCATTATCTGTCACCTGCACACTTCACACACCACGCGTAAAAACGAACCAAAAGAAGTAACAAAGACAAATTAAACAGTTAATCACAATAATCAACTAAAAACTAAACACTAAGCGCACTAGCTCCCCGGCAACGGCGCCATTTGATGAGCCGGTCATCACGGGTCATGCAAAACCTAATTAACCTAGGTAGCTAGAGTAAGTAGGGTATCAAATCCAGAGGAGCGTGTGGTTAGTGAATAATATTTTAGTTGATTAAATGGTATTTCTTATGAAGATGCTAGAAACTTATGAAGATTTTGATTGGTTCATTTAAGAATTTGATTTAAAAAGATTTTGTTTATTATATTAAACTTGAATTGAAATTATATGAATAAAAAAATAATATAGATTGTAAACAATTTAATTAAAAAGATCACATCAGGGTTTCAACAAATGAATACTAGGGATTTCACAAATGGGTAAACAATGGTAGTGTGATTGGTGTTAACGGAGTGATTGCTCAATAGGCTTAGGTGTCAAGTTTTATCAATATCAAAGATAGAATAAACTACACTTCATTACCTAGAACATACAATCCTATGTTTGTGTTAAAGCAAGGAACCATGTTCATAACATTAGAAATTGGCACAAGATCAATTAACTAAAATGAGTTCAACATAAGGTTAATCACAATTTAACACAATTAATTCAAACACACAAAAAAACACCATCAAATAGTTTAAGAACAATACCCGTTTGCTAACCCTAGTTCTTCAAAAGTTTACATCCCCAATGTAATACAAAGGGATTAGCCACTCATGGCCATGAAGCTTGAGTCTTCAAAAAAAATATTCTTGTCTCTTTTTTTTTCTTGCTGTGCGACCTCTTGATCTACCACCTCTTTTCTTCTTTTTTTCTAAACTTGCTTCGTACTCCCCCTCTAGGTCAGTAGGTCGAACTCCCCAAAAACTATTCTCCTCTCCAAATATAAATAATAATTCCAAAAACTTTCCACCGACCCTTTTTTTTTTCTTTTCTTTTAGTTCAATATGCCTAAAGCCAATTTATTTTTTCATTCTTTATTATTATTATTATTATTATTATTATTATTTAATATACTATTATTATAAATGGTGTTATGACCCCGTGCTCTCGACTCGGGTGTTCGGGTCTCAAATATAATTTGTACTGTTTTAGCCCCGTACCATGCGATAACTTACCAAAAATATAAAATAAATAAATTAATAGTAAAAACAACCAAAAAGTAATAAAACATATACAATACTAAAATAATATAGTACAGACATAAAACTATTAAAAATACTATCTATTCGACTCAAAAATATACAAAACTGGCAAATAAACATGATGCGTGCAACCGCGCATCAAGTACATCATTCAGGATTGAAATGCATATTAAAAAATCAAACTTAAGCACTAGAATTTGAGGCTTTTAAGCAAGGAATCACGGTCATGTTTAAGGGTGTGCATGCCCATGCCAATCGTCTGGGGAAGTTCGTAGTCCTTTTTGGCAGATTTGTCACTTTTTTGAGGAGCACGACCGTGCTAATAGGTAAGCACGACCGTGCTTGTCCCCATAGCTCTCCGTTTTGTCAAGTTTGGTCTCCTGAGACTTGTTGTGACAACCGGTAAAATTCAGATATTGCTCGGAAAACATATGGTATCACATAAGAGATGTATTGATTGAGTATGAAATATTATTAGGACTATTGGTAGTCATTATGAGCGGTTTTAAACCTCCTAAGCTTAATAGTTTGCGATTTAGAGAGAGAGCGCGAAACTAAGACTTGATACGATAAGAAACTCTAAGATAACAAACTTGGTTAGAAAAGAATGATTAGATTGGAAAAGAGGATACGAGTGACCAAGAGAGTGACAACCTTGAATTATAAATATATAGGGGATTTTATAAGTTCAGAGGAGGGTGTATTATGTTATAGTTTAAAAATAAATACCCAACACGCCCCCTACGGTCGCCGCCCCCATCCCCCAATCCTAAAATTAGTGTAATTTTATTATTATTATTATTATTATTATTATTATTATTATTATTATTATTACCATTAATTCCATTATATAATCCCAACACTCCCCCATATCCCCATACACCTTACACACACACACACACCTCTTCATTTTCCTCTCCCTTTTCCCTCTCTAGAACAGAAACCCCCCCCCCTCTCTCTTTATTGTTTGTGTTTTGATGATTCTTCAAGAATCAAGCATAAATCAATAAGTTCTTATTTGTTTTTATCAAAATTTTCCAAGAATCCAAGAGTTTAGAGCAAGAAAACCTTATTTTCAAAAGCTCTAAAGGATAGTTTCTTGAATAAAAATGTTGATTTAAAAGTTTCTATTACTTTCTATTTTGATTCAAGATTCACCAAACATTCAAAGATTTTGGAATAAATTTGATAAAACCAACAATAGGGAATGAGAGAAATGGAAAAGATTATGAACTATGCGTGCATGTGTGTCGAATATATATATATATATATATATATATATATATATATATATATATATATATATATATATATATATATATATATATATATATAGGGAATGGATATTGTGAAAACCCTTCTTATTTAGTAAACTATGAAAACCCAATCTAGACCATTCATCTCATTAGAACAATGGATGGGATTTTATCATTGTACTTGATGCATAGAAAAACACTTTTTTATTACTAAAAAGCACATGCAAGGGTATTTTGGGTAGATAAATGTGTGTAAGACTTTCTTGTCATATTGTTTTTTCCAATGCCATCACCTCTCTCCTCTCTAATCTTTCTTATCATGTATCAAACCCCAACACAATCTCTCTTCTCCCTCCTTCTTCTTCATTATCATCTTTAAAGAAATCATCAACCACCTTCTACACTAATGAAAAACAACAAGCATACACCTTTTCATCTCCTCTCGCCTCTATCATTCACTCCCTCCCACGACCTTAAATGTTTAGATCCGACGACATTGGTGATGATCTTCAATTGTAACAGGTATGTATGTGTTCTTGATTTGGGTTTTTGTTGGGTGATAACCCAGTTTTTTATTTGGGTTTTTTTTTTCATTTATTCAGTTTTATTATTTTATATAAGAAAATTGAAGTGGGTTTTGCTTTGATTGTGAAGATATTCATTCGCGGTGTTAGGAGGTGACCGGAGACGGTCAGAGAGGATGTCCAGTGTGTATAAAGAAGAAGGGGTTGAAGGTGTTCTTTGTGGTTGTGTCCTTAATGTGGTTGTGTCCTTAAACAAGTTCTTTGTAGTTGTGTCCTTAATGTTGAAGTTATTTGTCAGAATATGTAACATGTGTTATGTTTTATAGATGTTCTTTGTAGTTGTGTCCTAAATGTTTGGTCTGAACCTGTGGGAATCAACACAAAAAACACTGTTATAATTTTTGTTAATACGTGTTATTGTTATGGTTGTAAGCTAACATGTGTTAAGTTAAACAAAAGAGTAAAATACTATGTCAGTTTGAGATGTGTGATCACATGTGTTATCCTTGTGTATGCAAATATGGTAACATGTGTTAAACCTGGTAAAAACCTTTAAACCACGTTTGTGGTGATTAGAGTGAGACGTGTATTAACAGTTGTTAGTTCTTGATATATGTATTAACACGTGTCAACCTTGTTGACTATGTTGGCACGTGGATTAGAGTTAGACATGTATTAACAGTTGTTTATGATGGAATAGACTAACACGTGTTAACCACGTTGACTACATTGACAAGTGGATTGCATGAGCATTGTCATTTTTTCGAATTGACTAATAACTGTTAACTTATGAATAACATGTGTTATATATAAAACCCTGGTTGAGGCATAAGTTGACAAAGTTGGCCAGTCGAGGAATAAGTTCTTGTCAGTTTTGGCAATGACTAACAACTGTTAACAAGATAATACAAAGTAGCAATTTACGCAACCACATACAGCCTAGATTCCAAAAGGGACACCATGGGCGTCGCATAGTTTAACTTATACATAACAAAGGTTTTAAAAAGATCATATGCACTAAGTAACCGCTAGACGCAAAAAACATGGTGACATAGATACCCAATTCATATGAAAGCCATACAAGAACAAACAGCTATGTTATCACTGCCGTTAAACTTAACCCGTGGGAATCAAGACAAAAACACCGTTGTAATTTCTGTTAACACGTTTTATTGTTGTGGTTGTAAGCTAACATGTGTTAAGTTAAACAAAAGAGTAAAATACTATGTCTGTTTGAGATGTGTAATAACAGGTGTTATCCTTGTGTATGCAAATATGGTAACATGTGTTAACCTGGTAAAAACCTTTAAACCCCTACCAACAAAAAAGAGTAATACTAGGTGTGTTTGTAAGGTGTGATAACAAGTGTTACCCTTGTTGTATTAACAAACTATTAACACACGTTATTACAAAGTATCATTACAAACTATTGAACCACACAAAACCTACCCATGACATTCAAATGAACTGCATGGAAGGTTAACATATGTTAATGTTGCATAAGAGGTTAACATGTGTTATTTGGTAACATATGTTGAACTTTTGTTTATTTTGTCAGCCTTTTTTTTTCTTGCTTACCCCCTACAGTTTTCACATCATAAGTTTACTGAGAAATAAAGCACACAAACGATTAACACACGTTATTACAAAGTATCATTACAAACTATTAACCACTTTAACAAAATAAATCTAGTAACTCTATACATTGAGTACAAAAAAGAAAACGTTATTAAAAAGTTTTTCTACATATTTTTTCTCGGCTTCCTTCGACTTCGTTTGTTAACATATGTTAACTAGTGGGGTTCTTCGTTATCAACTGCAAAACAATAGATGAGATATTAACCGGTGTGACCAACTCATCATCTAACATACTAAACAGGAGTAACACATGTTAGTCGGGGCCCATATGTGAACATGTGTTAACAAACACAATTGTGGTACAAAAAAAAACATACGTTGTATTGTTTAACGGGGTGTAAAATACCAAAATTATACCGAAAGTAAAACACCAATCTATGTGATGTCTTAACATGTGTTACCACCTCATTTGACTAGCTTGCTGACCATACACATAGAAACCTATTTTTCTAAACATCAGGTTAACATGCATTACAAAATCATAATGTGTGATCATGACTTTACAACACTGATTTAACGCGTACTACAAAATCGTCATTTGCCTAGTGACGTAAAAAAGTGATTTATCGCATGTTAAGCCCAAAATCCAGTAGTATAGACTTTTACCCAAATCATCATCTGGTGTTGTTTAAACAAGGTGTAAAAAACCAAAAGTATACCAGCAGCAAAATCACACAGCTATGTGATCTCTTACCATGTGTTACCACCCCATGCGTCTAGCTTGCTGAACATGCACATAAAAACCTATTTATCTAAAAGCATCAGGTTAACATGTGTTACCACTCATACGTCTACCGGCTGACATATGAGTTGGTATGAACTTATATCTAAAAACATATCTAAAAACACAAGAACAAACAGCCTGGTTTGGTAAAAAAATGTGGGACCTCAACGGATAATAAAAATCTACTGAATCCTTTTTGTGTTTGTTAACTGGGGTTAAAGAAAGAAAAAATCTAATAAATTATATAAGTGAAACAAAAAAACATCCACCCCAAACAAAAACTTTAAAAGTAGGAACAAATGTTGAATTCCGAGAAAAAAACACTACTAAGACATAAAAAGAGCAAGGTAGCCAAACCCAGGAAATCATGTCAAAGAACCTACATAAAATCCGAGGGCTCACAGAAAAAAAAATTAAAAAGGTAAAAGAAAACAGAAAAACAAAAATTTACCTTCATCTTCACCATGTGAAGACCCGTCAAACGCAAACGATGATGGCTGTCCATCTCTGACCTCTATATATGAAGACGTAGGTGTAATAATTCATTTAACAGATAATGTATTTAAAAAAACAGGAAGAAGGTATAAAAAAAGGCTGTGAACGAGACGAACATAACTAGACACACCTACCACGGTAACATCTACAGCAAAGTTGTTGAGTATCAAACCACGAGGAGGAGATGAAAATGGCGGGAACAAACTAGAAGGTGTAACCTCTATGTTAAACTCCATGGGAACAAAAAGTGAGAGAAAAAAGAATGAGATGTGAATATTTAGATTAGATTTTTATGGGAAAGCGGTGTGGGTTGTGTGGGTTGGTGAGAAATTTATTCAGGGTACAAACATGGGTGGGTGTGCTTGTGATGTGACCTTTTTATACTTGTATGGAAGACTTTCTATGGGTTGAAAAGATGCTATGTGTCAAATTACCACACTACCCTCATTCCATTATTAAAATGACTTTTGGTTGGGGTGATGTGGCTTGATTGTAGCCACACAAAGGGTTTCTAAGGTTTACCCTCTAACTAAGGTTCTCTATGGATACTTATACTATATATATATATGTATGTATAAACCGTGAATGTGTATAAGTATGTCTAATAAATTGCTTTGTTGAATAAACTGTTTAGAAATGCTTAGACCTTTGGATTTTATGAACATGAAAGGGAGATATATAATAGACCTTGAATCTGAATTAAAATGAAGATTAGTTGTTCTTGATGATTTATAGAAATGATATACGAATAAGTTAAGTAAAAAGTAGATCAATTGATTTATAGATTCATGTTTCTCCTAAGATTTATGATGAAATTCTATTGTAGTTACACTTAATTCTAAGGTCTGATTGTAAAATAGGTTCTAAGGTTTTTATGAGACCAATATAGTGCAAAACAAGTTCGAGTAGAAACTACATGCTAGGAAGGCCTTGCATGTACGATCAAGACGCGTATTTCGGCTTATAACACCAAAATACGAGCTTGTAATACAATAGTATTAAAACTGAGTTATAACAGGTCTTTGAAGGTTATATTGATGTAAAAACAAGTGTAATAAAGTAAATATGAATTACCTAAGTTGAAACCCTATGATTAATTGTGAAAAATGCGCAAAATCGTAAGATTTCGACAATTTATGCCCATTAGGACACCCAACTTCAAGTCTGATATAAAACAGCTTGATTAAGGTTAAAATGAGTGAGTATAAAATTCATTATTTAAGGTACATGATATGTTTACCCTAACCATGAACGATTATAATGCAAAACTATGTCGCAAAAGTCGCCGAAAAGCGAGTTTCGAGGCATAGAGTAGTCACAACTTATGGATAACTTTGAACAACAAATTTGATTTATTTGTCAAGTTGCATTTATAACTTATGGAAAACTTATGGATAACTAAGGACTTACTAGAATTTATAAATCAATCATAAATTAATTTGAGATGTCGAAAGATTAATAGACATGAAAAATTGCTTGAATGTGAATGATTGAGTTTTATGATGAATTAATATGGATTATGTTAATAAGGCTGTAATTGGTTATAAGATGTATGAACAAATGATATATGAATGAATAAATATGTATAAAAGGATCCAAGAAAATAAGTGAATATTGATATATGTGAACACACGAATCTAAAGTCAATCAAACATCTAAACACCAACGGGATGAATGGGTGGATAATGAGTGAAACGAGAGACTATTGATAACTGAATAATGAAAGTTTGGTGAAATGCTTGATTTAACTTAGATTAATCACTAAACAACAGTATAAATACTCAGGGCTAGTTTGGTAAAAGAGTGTAACACATATTAGAAGACATTGTGATTGCGACACAAAGGTGAGTTCACGGCCCCTTTTCTTTTAAATGTTTTTTAACGTTTTATAAATCTGGGGATTAACATGCTTGTATGATTAGTTAGACTATAAAATAGAACAATTGATGGCCTTGGGTTTGTGCACTGGTGGAACTTTACGTCACACCCGTGTCCCAGCAGGTTGATACACTCCCAACACTTCTTAATCTTTGACTTTTAGCCTAGAGCCGTTGTTTATATTGTAGATCTATTGGGTTGACGCCCCCTCAATTTCCCCGACTAGCAGATTGGCGATGTCTATGGGAAAGAGAATGTAAACTTCAAAAAGCCCCTCTTGGATTAGCGGTCACCACGGGAACATAGTTAGGGTTTGATTAGGAGCCTTCGGATACATCATGCTTGTAGGACTTAGCTAGCCTACTTAGTTCTCTCTTTAGTACTAATCGATCATACATTTTCATTAAACATAAAAGTTTAATTATTATCCTAAAACCTGTGAACTCGCCAAAATATTGTTGATGTTTTTAAGCATGTTTTTTAGGTACGAATGAGTGGAGCTTTTTGGAGAGTGGGCTTAGCATGCACTACGTTTGGACATGATGAATGGGACCTTAAACTATAAAACTATGTTTTACTATCTTTTATTTAAATAAATTGTAAAACACTTTTTATGAAATTTCGCTCCATCTTGGCTATGACATATTTTTAAAACTTTCTTAGACCAAAAGCTTAAATGTGTTGGGCTAGAGGGTGGTTGCAAGATGTCCATGCGTATACTCAAGTGATTTGCTAAACTTTATGGTAACAACTTCAGTTACCTCATGAATAGCATTCCGCTGTGCGCTGTCGGGGTGTGACAGAAGTTGGTATCAGAGCAAAGGTTATAGCGGATTAAAAATTCTTGGTCTAAAGCTATAACCACAAACGCTCTCCAAAAACTCTATAGAGTAATTTTAGAACTTATTAGATACTATACCAAGTACCTTATGTGTGGTAAGAATCCAAATATACATACGTGATTATCTGTTATATTTCAATTAGTAATGAATAATTAATGTTAATAGGAAATTGGCCTCATAGTTCCTTTAAAGACTATTATTATATTTTGGATAAGACTGCACATAATTTTAATTTTTACATTCTGGATAGAATAATATAAGGAAGAAACGATAGGTGATGGTGGTATTTCTGATGTCCCAAACTGATAGCATGTAACGCATAGAATACAGTAGGAATAATGTATGATAATAGATATATATTCTTAAAAAGTACTACTGAGTGTGTATTATGTGAGTGACTATATATTATTATGTGATTATATATTTATTAAGCACGAATACCACTTATCGCAGATCATGACTTCTTCGACCACCCGTTTCTCTAGTACCGAGAAAGAGCCGTCACGAGCACTCCATGTTTCCAAGGAAGCACCCACGACTCAGGAAGATGATGACCTGGATGTACCAGGGATAGGTTGGTTGGTCGAGCGTGATGACGAGATTGTAGTGGCACCGGCAGTTGAGGAGCCTAGGGCCATGATACCCACTAGTTCAGAGCCATTGGTAGCACCAGTTGTTGATCCTAAGTCTATTGAGATTTAGCCCCTTGGATGATAAGGTGGGCATTGTGGATGGTGGGATCACTACTTTTGAGGAAGATTCGATGTTGCACAGCGATGCACGTGATAAGATTTGCTATCGCATCGAGAAGTTAGAGGCAGATCTGTTGGTTTTGCAAGAAGGATTGCAGGGCATAAAGAAGAATATTGGTGAGCGGGTCAGCAAATTGGAAGAGTTGGAGATTGGCATGGATGGATTGGAACAGCGTGTGATAGTGGCTGAGGAGAGATACAGTGCGGCTACGGCACTGGCCATTGTGGTATTGATGTTTATGGCTACCATTCTTCGTGGAAGTAGAGTTCCATGAGTGGTTAGTTTGATGTTATTAAGAGCATGTTAGACTCTATGTTTTCCCTTTTCTTAATAAGTCCATTAGGACTAACTCATGATTGGTGATGATTGTTTCCTTAATTTTGAACTATCTGTTTGAATTATACTAGACAATGTATGTCATGGTTGGATGAATGATTCTGTATGTTTGAATGCTTTAATAATCATTTTATTTCCTTATATGATTGTTATTGGAAGATTATACTTCCTTGATATTACTCGTTAGCAGTACATGAGTAGTAAAATTTCCTTCGTAAATACAAATGTCATTTGGAATGATATTTGAAACACAACATAATTTTCGAATTATATAGCTGGCTTTTTTATTTATATACATTATTACTATCTATAGAATAAATGGCACCTGTATCGAAGACTAACGCTAAGAATGGAGACTCTTTGCTTCCGATTTCGCCAGAAAAGCTGGCTAGGATGATAGCTCAACAAGTGACTCTTGCTCTCGATCGGCATGAGACCAACGTGGAGGTTGGTGGAAGTGGACACGGCAACAAATTAGGTGGAGGTGCCTAGGATCTAGCAGTTTGCAGAATTGTGATACGAACGAACTTGGCCTAGGAAAAGGACATCATCTTGGGAATGCATCAGGTATGGATAATTGAGATCGATGCTAACATTTCGCGATATGGTTACATGACTCATGTAACGACTAATGACTGTTACACGACTTGACAACCTAGGAGATTCTGAACAGAACTGTGATTACGGGATGTCTCTATCACATCACCCGAGTAGCTTTTCAGGGACTGAAGGTCCATCGAAACTTATTGAATGGATTAAGGAAATGGAAGTAGTCATGACAGCCGGAGATTACTCTACTTATCAGAATATTGGTTATGTCGTAAGTCTTTTTCAGGGTGATGTTGTGGCGTGGTGGAATATGCAAGTCTGTAGAATGGGAAGTAGCATGGCATACAACATGACGTGGGGTGAAATGAAGGAGAATATTGTTCTCCAAGTGATTGGCGAAGAATTATAACCGAATTCATGGCACTGACTATCGAGGGAGCAAAGGTGAAGGTTTACTCGAAAAGATTTGATGAATTGGCATGATTGGTTCCTAGATTGTTTACATCGGGACTTGCTGTTACTGAGCATTACGTGAGAGGCTTGGCACCTCAAAATAGAGATATGATAATGTCCTTATAACCAACCACTCTGCGAAGTGCTACGGCCCTGGAAAACTCCTTAACAGAAGGTGCGGCCAGACTGGGAATGTTGGTGGATAAGGACAAGGTTGAAGGAAAGCCGACTGAGGAATTTCTTAAGATGGATGCTGAGAAGAAGAAACTGGAGGCAAGCATAGGCGTGGTTTTTCATGATCCTCCAAAGTGACCGGTAAATTCTATGATATCAAGTAAATGTATTTAATATAATTAAAACCATGATGGTCATAGAGCGAGATAAAAAAGTTTAGATTGATGATAATACTATAACAAGTCAAAGTGATAATTGCTACCTTGTGTCTTAAAAACCTGAGAGTTCACCCTAGTAATGAAATCTGGATTGAGATGCTGAATACAACATTGTAAGTGTTAAAAAGAGAGAA
This sequence comes from Ambrosia trifida, assembly GCA_028751855.1. Taxonomy (NCBI): domain Eukaryota; kingdom Viridiplantae; phylum Streptophyta; class Magnoliopsida; order Asterales; family Asteraceae; genus Ambrosia; species Ambrosia trifida. The sequence goes on from CM054131.1 coordinate 62,913,990, forward strand.
TAAAGAGGTACCATGGAAAAGGACGCTTGATTTTATAGTTAGCACTGAAGATAGTTAGAATGAGAGATGGCCTGATGCGAGTCTAAAGGAGATTACTTAAATTGTGGATCTTAGAGCAGTAAGATTCCTAGTAGATTATGCATAAGGAAAATTTTGAGCAATTTATTAAGGGATAGGTATATATATATATATATATATATATAAACCCTTCGATAGAGGTTATTGAATGATTAGGCTCACATAATACGTATATTGGCATGGAAGAACTGGAGAAAGTTAGGATGTTATCTAATATTTCAAAAGGGAGGACAATTGCAGTGACAACGTTAGTGATATGCGGTTTAGGCTTGAAAAGATAGAAGGTTAAGTATTGCACCAAACGCGAACCTAGAGTAAATAAAGAGGTAGATGGAACCGTAGGACACTGATACCTTTCATCTAGTAATTTGACTTAAGCTAGCAAATTGGATAGAAAAATTTCGCGGACAAAATTTCTTAAACGAGGGGAGAATGTGACAACCGGTAAAATTCAGATCTTACTTGGAAAAAACATAAGGTATCACATAAGAGAAGTATTGATTGAGTATGAAATATTATTAGGACTATTGGTAGTCATTATGAGCGGTTTTAAACCTCCTAAGCTTAATAGTTTCCGATTTAGAGATAGAGCAGGAAACTAAGACTTGATACGATATAAACTCTAAGATAACAAACTTGGTTAGAAAGGAATGATTAGATTGGGAAAGAGGATACGAGTGACCAAGAGAGTAACAACCTTGAATTCTTAATATATAGGGGATTTTATAAGTTCAGAGCAGGGTGTATTATGTTATAGTTTTAAAAAAACATATATATAATACCCAACCCCCCTCCCCCAATCCCGCAATTAGTGTAATTTTATTATTATTATTATTACCATTAATTCCATTATATAATCCCAACACTCCCCCATATCCCCATACACCTTACACACACCTCTTCATTTTCCTCTCCCTTTTCCCTCTCTAGAACAGAAACCCCCCTCTCTCTCTTTATTGTTTGTGTTTTAATGATTCTTCAAGAATCAAGCATGAATCAATAAGTTCTTATGTGTTTTTATCAAAATCTTCCAAGAATCCAAGAGTTTAGAGCAAGAAAACCTTATTTTCATGAGCTCTAAAGGTTAGTTTCTTGAATAAAAATGTTGATTTAAAAGTTTCCATTACTTTCTATTTTGATTCAAGATTCACCAAACATTCAAAGATTTTGGAATAAAAATTGAAAAAACCAACAATGGGGAATGAGATAAATGGAAAAGATGATGAACTATGTGTGCATGTGTGTCGTAAATATATATATATATATATATGTATGTATATATATATATGTATGTATATATAAACCGTGAATGTGTATAAGTATGTGGAATAAATTGCCTTGTTGAATAAAATGTTTAGAAATGCTTAGACCTTTGGATTTTATGAACATGAAAGGGAGATATATAATAGACCTTGAATCTGAATTAAATGAAGATTAGTTGTTCTTGATGATTTAGATAAATGATATACGAATAAGTTAAGTAAAAAGTAGATCAATTGATTTATAGATTCTTGTTTCTGCTAAGATTTATGATGAAAATCTAATGTAGTTACACTTAATTCTAAGGTCTGATTGTAAAATAGGTTCTAAGGTTTTTATGAGACCAATATAGTGCAAAACAAGTTCGAATAGAAACTACATGCTAGGAAGGCCTTGCATGTACGATCAAGACTCGTATTTCGGCTTATAACACCAAAATACGAGCTTGTAATACAATAGTATTAAAACTGAGTTAGAACAGGTCTTTGAAGGTTATATTGATGTAAAAACAAGTGTAATAAAGCAAATATCAATTACCTAAGTTGAAACCCTAAGATTAATTGTGAAAAATGTGCAAAATCGTAAGATTTCGACAATTTATGCCCATTAGGACACCCAACTTCAAGTCTGATATAAAACATCTTGATTAAGGTTAAAATGAGTGAGTATAAAATTCATTATTTAAGGTACATGATATGTTCACCCTAACCATGAACGATTACAGTGCAAAACTATGTCGCAAAAGTCGCCGAAAAGCGAGTTTCGAGGCATAGAGTAGTCACAACTTATGGATAACTTGGAACAACAAATTAGATTTATTTGTCAAGTTGCATGTATACTTTAAGGACTAACTAGAACTTATAAATCAATCATAAATTAATTTGAGATGTCAAAAGATTACTAGACATGAAAAATTGCTTGAATATGCATGATTGAGTTTTATGATGAAGTAATATCGATTATGTTAATAAGGTTGTAATTGGTTATAAGATGTAAGCACAAATGATATACGAATGAATAAATATGTATATAAGGATCCAAGAAAATAAGTGAATATTGAAATATGTGAACACACGAATCTAAAGTTGATCAAACATCTAAACACCAACGGGATGAATGGGTGGATAATGAGTGAAACGAGAAACTATTGATAATTGAATTATGAAAGTTTGGTGAAATGCTTGATTTAACTTAGATTAATCATTAAACAACCGTGTAAATATTTAGGGCTAGTTTGGTAAAAGAGTGTAACACCTATTTGAAGACCATGTGATTGCGGCACAAAGGTGAGTTCACGGCCCATTTTCTTTTAAATGTTTTTGAACGTTTTATAAATTAGGGGATTAACACGCTTGTATGATTAGTTAGACTATAAACATAGAACAATTGATGTCCTTGGGTTTGTGCACTGAGGAAACTTCACGTGACACCCGTGTCCCGGTAGGTTGATACACTCCCAGCACTTCTTAATCATTAACTATAAGCCTAGAGCCGTTGTTTATATTGTAGATCTATTGGGTTGACGCCCCCTCTGTTTCCCTGCTAGAGGATTGGCGATGTCTATTGGAAAGAGAATGTAAACTCCAAAAAGCCCCTCTTGGACTAGAGGTCACCACGGGAACATAGTTATGGTTTGATTAGCAGCATTCGGATACATCATGCTTGTAGGACTTAGCTAGCCTACTTGGTTCTCTCTTTAGTACTAATCGATCATACATTTTCATTAAACATAAAAGTTTAATTATTGTCCTAAAACCTGTGAACTCGCTAACATATTGTTGATGTTTTTAAGCATGTTTTTCAGGTACGAATGAGTGGAGCTTTTGGGAGAGTGGGCTTAGCATGAACTACGTTTGGACATGATGAATGGGACCTAAAACTATAAAACTATGTTTTACTATCTTTTATTTAAGTAAATTGTAAAACACTTCTTTTGAAATTTGGCTCCATTTTGGCTATGACATATTTTTAAAACTTTCTTAGACCAAAAGCTTAAATGTGTTGGGCTAGAGGGTGGTTGCAACATGTCCATGAGTATACTCAAGTGATTTGCTAAACTTTATGGTAACAACTTCAGTTTCCTCATGACTAGGATTCCGCTGTTCGCTGTCAGGCTATGACACTTGTGGTGCACGTTTAAAGGGGTGCATGGCTGTGCCAAGTGATGAGCATGCCCGTGCAAGTTGACTTTTTCATTCTGGTTGACTTGGAAATGTTGACTGGTTGACTTGGGCATGAGCACGACCGTGCACCATCTGTTGTAGTCTAGAAAGTCTTCAATTTCCATCCCTTTGTGCTAGTTTCCGCTCCTTTTTGCTTGTTGCTTCCAAAAACCTGCATTTATCTCTTAGGAACAATTTGGCTATGTTTTATAAGGATAAAAGCATAATAAATGTGCAAAAAGGAGGATAAATACATAAGTAAAATGTAACACCCCAACCGATGGCGAAAACATCGAGGTGTAACGTATTGACGATTGTTCAGTAGGTCATGGACAATTAATGTAATTTTAATTAATCATTTATTACAATACTAAAATCCAAACTGAAATACATATAAAAATGTCTTGAAATAAATTCTACTACATCAAACAACAAAACTTAAAGACCTCAAATAACTCATCTTGAGAAAGCATTAGACTTCAAGTATCAGTATTTCCTGGAATGTTGAGTTTGGAAAAGATGAGGAGGTCAACTAAAAGTTGTTGAGAAAACATAGGTATAGTTTAGCATTAAGTTTGTAAATGTAAGTTTTCAAAGTTTGCAATTCATGTGTCTAATGTATATCAAAGTCTACATGTGAAAACAAAAACACAAAATATAGAGGGCGCATAATCAATCCTACCGACAAAGTTTAGGTCCATCCCGTAACCACGGTTCATCTTAATATAAAGTTTAAATGATAAAAATCACCTACGCTCCCCATAAAAATGGTCAACGAATCTAGGTGAAGTTGTCAATCTAATAGATCTATCATTGTATATAGCCGGCTTGATTAGGGTTAATGATTATGCAAGTCTTAAGTTTAAGTTTACCAAGTTTTTGTCGAAGACATGTGGCGTCAAAGTTTACAACTAGACACGTATGGTGAATTGCATAATAATTAATTGAAATAGGTATTCTAGGGTTTCTAATTTGGTGATTGACGATCGTTTATTAATTAATTGAAATAGTTGCTAAATAAATAATAAAAGGATAAATTAATAGAATAAATCAATAAAAAATTTCTAAAATATTAGTCAAGGGTTGTTGTACTAAAATAGTATAGTGTGAAAATTATTTTCATAAATAAAGTCTATATAATAAATTATAACATATTATTCTAAACATGGTAATAATATTCCAAAATATTAAATTTCACAAATTTCAGAAAATAAAATTGTATTTCTTATGTAAATTGATAAACAAATTTATTTGAAATTTTGGTGCAAAAATGATGAAAATTGGATTTATTATGAATTTATTATGGTTAAATAAGTTTAATTGCTTAAAAAGAACTAATTATTATTTTTTCGAAAATAAATTTAGTTATCATAAAAGTTATTAGCTTATGTCTAAACTAATTTTTGTAGAATTTTATAAAATTAATTAATTATATTTTCATAATTTTTAAGTTATTTAAATTTAAACTTGTATTAATTATTTATAAATTAAATAATTTATTTTTTTAAAAAATAAAAATTTGTAAAATAAACTACTAAGTTTTGAGAACCTTATTTAATTTTTATAAACATTTTGGACTTTATTTAGTAATTAAAAAGAATTTTTAAAGTTTTGGTAATTATATATATATATATATATATATATATATATATATATATATATATATATATATATATATATATAAAGACCTTAAAAAAACAAGGGTGTTTGGGGGACTCGAACCTAAGCCTCTGGCCGGTTCGAGACTTATCACAAGCCCAGCCACCAAATAGGTTGGACCCTGAGGACAGTATATAATCAAGCTGATAGTTTATAATGCTTAGTTTTATTGAAATGTGAATGAACAATATGTAAAAAAAAAAGTTGGGATTCGGATTCGAACCTTGGACCATCAGCGGCCCATTTAACAAACACACGAGCACAACCATCTGAGCTATGGATCAGATGGTTATTTTATGTAGAGGATCGGTTTTGTAGAAAACGACTAGGTGATCATACAAATGGAACACTCCAGGTGCGGAAACCCTAGAACGTATGCAATATGATAGAGATCAAATCAGAACACAATCAAATACCTTTTAATAATCATTTCATTCATAAACATTTTTCATAATTTTGTTAGATAGTGTTTACAATGAAATAGGTCGGTTACAGGAAGTTCCAGAACCTAGAGAGAATATACACTCGACCTCTAGACCAAATGACCAAAAACTTAATTACAAAACAAAACTTTAAGCTTATATAGACTACACGTTCAACCCCACGTAATGGTCGAACGAGTCCTTCGACCATGACACAAGCTCTAACCAAACTGATCTTCAATAAAAGTTTCCTTTGACCCTCTGAAAGACTCCTTCGACCCCTCGACAGGTCGAATGGGTAGTTAATCAACACAAAATCTTCCATAAACGCTATATAGACAATCCAAAGGCGATAGTCACATTCCGTGCACTTACAACCTCCCCCTTGACTATTTCTTGGATTGTAGTCTTTCTTGATCAAGCACCTTGTTCAACAGTTTGATTTAGAGAGATTTCTTTTGCTGTTTGCTCATCTCTGGTTCTAAATGACGTTTCGTTGAACTTTTCTTCACTTTACTAACCTTAACATATTTTCCCAGCTTCTTATCAAATTCACAACCCGCATTAACATCCCATGCAAAACAGAAGCATACAACCCTGTGATATTTCATCGCTTGTGTGACACCCGGCAAACTCAGGTTAGTAACATTGACTAAACTAGTAAGTCTACCTTAGCGAGTCATGCATATTACGTACTTAACTGGGTCAGTCGAGTCATTACGATGATCCGCGGGATCGTCGGGAGTTGGTCCATAACCATGGGTACAAGGATTGGTGATTCGTGGAATCACCGGGTTTAACGCACACACGCAAGTCTCGAGTCCCAGGAATTGGTGAACGGATGTAAATGTGTTAGTTATCGTGCATTAGGTGTTTGTAATCATTATGTGACTTATCGCTATGTGAATACGTGTTTATATATGTTAAAATAGTGTTTAACGCGCTAAAAACCCAATCAGGAAAACTACAGGCGATTAGGAACCAGAGGGGCTCCTAATCGCCATTATTATAGGCGATTGGGAGGATCTTGGGGCAATTAGAGCTTCTAATCGCCAGTAGATAGGCGATTAGGGCTTCTAATCGCCTAATCTGTTCTCCTACTCGCCTGATCTACTATGCACGATTCAAAACACCTATAAATACAACCCTTGACTCCCCAAACACCCTTAGTGCACCCTAACAGATCCTAAGCCTCCCACACACCTCAAAACACTTCTGGAACTTGTTTTGCTTCAAAACTCACCATTTCCATGCTAACACACCTTTCTTTGATAAAATCCAAGGTGTGTTCTTCATCCCAAACCTTTGTAATGTTATTGTTTTGGTTCCCTAAAAGTCCAGACCTTCTTTTACTAAGTATGTGTCTTTAAAAACCTTGGAAATGAGTTCTAAAACAAGTCTACACCATAATACTCGCTATATGTGAAGTATTGATGCATATGTTGATTTTTGGTGGTTAAAACATGAATGTTTCTATGAAATTGATGTACTTCTGATGTGTAGGACTTGTTAGGATGATTATCTAAGAGTTTGAGCTATTGTTATAGTGATTTGATGAAAGTATGCATTTTGACCCATTTGGGTGATTCTTGAGGAATTAGGATGTTATGATATGATTCATTGCTTGTCAGTTGTTAGGAATAATACTAGAATGATATTATAACATAGAGATGATGATTTGCAAGTTGTAGGAGGTGTAATCTGGTCTTTACCATTTAAGGAAAGATTTCATAGTTAATGAAACCTAGTACTTTGCCATTTTTGGAAATAATCTCACCGAGGCCGTTAGAGCAGAGATAAATTGGGGGGTTTTTGCTTGGAATGGGTTGGTAACTGGTTTAGGTTTGATATTGGGTGTTTTTGCATGTTTCGGATTTGATTTGGAGGGTTTAACGCGCGAAAACGCGCGACAACAACCTTAGGGGCGAATAGGGCTCTAATCGCCTGATACATCAGGCGATTACGCGATTACAGCCCAATCGCCTGACGTATCAGGCGATTAGAACCCCTACTCGCCTGTTGACTTTTCCTACTCACCAGTTGACTTTTCCTAATTGCATCTTAGTTTCCTAATCGCGTGTACTGCTGTCGTAAGCGTATTTTGACATCCCGAAACATGATTTGACACTTAGGAACATGATAGGAACCCCGGGATACACCCAATGACTTAGTAACACGTGTTCGGACTTGTTTATGCGTTAATTGAGCGTTATGCTAGACTAGGTTAACTCTTGCGGGTACTAAGTAATTAATTGCATATACTGCATGATGTCTTGTATTGTCTAACACGTGAGATGTCGGGTCACCAATGGGATGTCGGGTCTTGTCTGGTACGGTCAGTTTAACAGTCAAAGGTGTTTTCAAACGTTTATGGTTATGGTCTGGACATTCGGGGACTAGTTAGCCTGCGGGTTATTAGTCCGGATACTTATACACATCTTATGATAGGTCGCCGCTATTTGGGGCTATCATAGCATAATTACTTAACCGTTTTCAAGTAACGCAATCTAAGGTGAGTGTCACAGCCCCACTTTACCGTTTTGCTTTCGGGGGAGAAACATGCTACTTACTTACTTATTAAAGGTCATGTTATACTATGGGTACTTCATGTTACTATACGGCCTTTACGGAAAGTCCCAGGGGGAAACCATGAATGTGCGGGGATGCACAACGAGGGAAATGTGGATAGATCTATTGGGCCTCACAAACCCCACTTGACGGCGGGGATGCCGGGTGGGTGCATATTGTCTCTAACTCTCGGGATATCGAGGCATCGGTAACCCACTCAATCTGGGCTGGATTCAACATTGGTACATGTTTAGTAATGGGTTCCCAACCGTAGTAGTAAAAACACTTAACGTCTAGCTAACATTCTTATGATATAGTAGTAACGGGAATGATCTTTCAAACTGGTAACAACTCTTTTATAAAAGAAAACCTGTGAACTCACCAGCATTATATGTTGACATTTTTCGCATGTTTTCTCAGGTCGCTAAGGTAGCAATTAATGGACTAGGCGCACGGAGTCTTGCACAACGTCTAGAATTTTGAAGCGTATTAAACAATGTTTTGTAAACTATAATATGTCTTTTGGTTGTAAACAAGAAATGCTTCCGCTGCTGGTTTACGACTCAAAGCAGGATGTTTTGGTTTTAATATATATATGGATGCATGTTCGTTGTTTGTTTATTTATTGTGATCGTTGACTGGGATCCTGTTGTGTCACGCGCCTCGTGGTAAAACCCCGCATGTGGAATCTGAGGGTGTGACAGCTTGCTCCATGTCTTTCTCTTCACAGTAAATTGGATTGTAGTACAACATGATAATGTCTTAATACGAGCAATTGATAAGCCACATAGGATCAAAAAGGTGTATCTTCTTGAATTCTTCCTTAACACCAGTATTCTTCAACAAGATAACTGCTTCACCTATTCTCCAGTCATAGTACCATAACACAAACTCTTTGCTGAAATGTTATTGAATCGGCATCAAAGGAATGCGTTCAGCACAACGGGAGGTTTATATTTCAACGTCACCTTGTTCAAACCAATAATAGGATCAACCTCTTTATGAACTTTCCTTTTCGGATATTGTGGCTTGAACAAGTTCCACCTAGTTCTGCTTTCCCAAGACATTATCAGCAAAATAACCAACAACAACATTGTTAACAGAAGCACTGCTCATCGTGTGTCTACAGATACCCCTAACAGCCCAGTACAGCAAGGTTTTGATGTCATAGAACCTGTGAAAGTACAGAATTCTCTTTTCCCACTTCACACCAATGCAACGTAACTGTCTGAGATATTTCCAACCCAAAGCTCTACCTTTGAACAATTCATTATGGTATTTGTAGAATCCTCCTTGTACTTCGGCCTTTGGTCTGTTTGCCTCTTTTTCTTTAAATTTCCTCAACAAATCTTTCAAATCATCTGCTTGTTGAAAGTTTGGTTTTTGACTAGCATCTTTCTCAAACACTTCATCCAAAATCTTCTTGCCCTTTTGCTTCGCAAGCTTCTCTGCTTCATCAAGTGTTTCTTCATTCATCTCAGGTATCACACCTTTCTCCTTTTCTCTAAAATACTCTGGATATTCTTCACTAGTAATATCCTCAATCTCAATATCTTCGAAAAATGGAGTATCTTTATCATCTGAGTGATCACCTGCATCTTTCTCTGGAATATTAGGAATCTCTTTATCATTCATGACTTCTTCTAGAGACTTTCCTATCTGCTTTGCCAAACCTTCTAAAATCTCTTTAGAAACAGCAGCAGATACTTCCCCATCTTCCAAATTAGGATCATTGTATTCCAATTCATATCTCATATCCTCTGATTCAAAGATTTCAGGAAATCTTCCAGTCAACCCAATCGTTCAAACATTCTTCTGTAACATCTGACGATATACGTTCTTGTCTTAATCAGACAAAGATCTAATCTTCTCAGTCCAAAAGATGCTATCACCATCATCAACATTCTCACCAGGTGTCTTTTTAGAACTAGACTCACCTGTGTCTCCCTTATCAGTTTCTCTCTTCTCATATCTATACTTGTCAGTGTCTTGATCATCATTATCATCCGAACTATCATCTTCATCATTTTTATCATCTTTCTTTTCACCAGTCTTACCTCCTGCATCATCATCTTCTTCATCATCAGAAGGTTCATAATCAACCTGCTCTTCTTCTTTATCCTCTTCCTCTTCATTACCCTTTAGCTATGGTGCTTTAGAGTATAGATCGTCAATCATCTTTCTCAGAATTTTGTTGTCTAAGTTGATCTTCTTATTTTCAATCTGAAGCAGCTTGATTTTCTTTGTATTTCTCTTTCCACGAGTATTCAACATCTAATTCATAAATTCAAGCTGTTTAACTTTTGCTTCAATCTCTTCTTGATTAGCTTTGGAGGATAAAACAATCTGAAACATTGTTTTCTCATATTTTCTCATCTGTTTAATCTCAGCCTGTTGTCGATTAAACACTTTCATCACATTCTCTATCTGGCGATTAACAGCTTCCATTATCTCACTTGAAACTGTAACCTGTGGTGATCATGATTCAGCAGTAGGTGTAGCTGCAGGTTTAGCAGTTTTCTTCTGCACTTGTTTTAACACAATCTTTAACAAACTAGCAAGTTTTCAGGAGCTGGAGCTGGGTTCACAGTAACTTCCTCCTGAACAACTTTCTTCTTCTTCACTGTTGGGGATGCAACGGGTGTTATATCTTTCGAGCTTCCGATTGCTGGTACTTTCTTTCCAACAACTAACAGATCAATCTCTCTATCTCTCTTTTTTCCTAGGATTATCTTTCTTAGCCATAGTTTTGCTTCTGGCTTTCTTAATCTTCTCACCAGCTACAGGAGATCCAACAAAATCAAGATTTTCAATTGTCAAGTCCAAAACTTGATCATCCAACTCTCTATTCCCCTGGTTTTCTTCTTCAATAGCTTTGTTAAAACTTTCAATCCCACCAACCACAGTGGCCTTGGGTTTAGTGATCTTGATCGTTTCATTCCCTAAATCCCATTCAGCTTTATTTTGAGTCTCATCTGAGTCAGCAGAGTCTTCATCAACTAACATCGTCTTAGCTTTACCTTTACCTTTCACTGGTTTCTTCTTCTTTGATTCAACATCATCAACTTTCTTTTTCCCTTTTCCAGACTTAGCACCTTTGTTGATAACTTGATGCTTTCTCTTAGCATCTTTGTCAACTGCAAATAAAGGGCTATCAGAATTAGAATCACTCTTATCATTCCTTGCTTTCTTTTGACCTGATCCTTTTAAGCAACATCTCTCAAATGTCCAAACAGATTCTTATAAGGCGGCTTCATATTATCAGGATCATCCTTATAAGCTCTCATTCTGCTCTAAGTAGTGATACTCATGTGAGTTTGATAAACAATCTGCACCGTATCCTTTTTCAATTCAGGATACTTGAGATCAAATATCATCTGAAGAAATCTTGGATACAAAAGAAACTTACCAGTCTTCAAACCCTTTAAAACTTCTATTAAATGCTCAAAGATCATCCTAGACACGTTAAATGGCTTGTTCTAAATCAAAGCAACAACCAAGGAGCACAAACTCTTTCTCAACACATCATATACACCTCTCACTGGTCCAAATACATGTAGAATCACATGTAGTAGATACTTGAAGCGAGGACACAACTTTCCTTTGTGTAGTAGGCTCAGTAATTGGAGCGTTGTACTTCATCCTTAGAAAATACTTTCTTTGCTCCATCCAGGATAATTCAGTAGGATCAGTTGGAGAATCCCTCAATTGTAAAGCTTCCCAAATATCTTCCTCAGTTACAAGAATAAGCTATCCTTGAATATAACTCTGAATTGCTGACTTGTCATCCCAGAAAGTAATCACTGCTCTTTTCCAGAAATCCACATGATGATCTTTGTAAATTGTCTTCCCTGTAGCAAGAGCATAGATCACTCTACTTCTCTTTATAAACTCTATCATGCCTGAGAATTCTTCATATTGCTTGACTTCACCGAGAAATGGACAGCAATTATGAACTGGTTCGAATAACAACTCCTTTGGTTCTTTTGGTTTCTCTATATCTTGTACCTCCTTCTCTGGGTTTTGTTGTTCAGCCATTATAATATGCAAAATACGTAAAAAGAAACATGAAAATTTATCAGAAACGGACAAAATTGAATTTTGGTTAAAATAATCCTTCATTCGACCTCAACGAAGGTTCGAATGAAAATAAAGTGTGTCGAATGAGATAAATCATATGAATAAAACTTTCATTCGACCTAAAATGATCTCATTCGACCCTGGAAGATCTTATTCGACCTTGGTAAACTGGTCGAACGGGCTGTTTGGTATTCAAAATTATCAAAAATTAATTCAGCCATTACAAACATCAAATTTTTGTTCTATTACACCCTAATATGGCCGATTAACACTAATCAATTATCAATTTCTTTAATTAAACTATTATTGATGGTTTTTAATCAAAATTTAGGTTTTCAACATTTTAAACAATCGATTCAGTCCATTAAAGTGTTACAACACTTGATTTTGGTTTCTTCTCCCCCCCTAAAACCATCAATCATGGTTTGTCTATGATCAATTGATGTTCATTCACAGTTTTAAGGTCTCTGATTAGGTGAACTAGGGTTTGGTTTAAAAATCATCGATTCTAAACAGTTTAAGCATCCTTTACAATCAATCAAGGAACAAGATTATCAGGTCAAAAACAATCAAGCAACAAGGTCTGGTATGGTGGGAAATTTAGAAAAATTTTATGGGGGGTTCGAATGAAAAACAGATGGTTCGAATGAGAAAAACTCACCCAAACTCTCTCATTCGACCTCATTAAAAGGTTCAAATCAAAGTTCAAAAATCTCTTTCGACCTAACGAAAGGGCGAATGAATTTTTGGAAATCTGAAAATTTTACCAAATTTCAAATTCGAGTCTCGTGTTGCCAATTTTGATCATGTAAAACTTTAAAAATTTATCATTTACCATTTTAAATACACAAAACTCAAATTGATCTGTCAAACTTCAGAAAATGACCATCAATCACCATCATTTATTGAAAATAAAGCAGAAATGCAAAATCTTTTGGATTTTGTGAAATTTTTGTTAAAACACACCAAAAATCTTTTTGAGTTTTTGTATATATGAACTAAATCAACAGAAAGCAATAAACTTTTTGTGAATTTCCGGTAAGAGGATCATATATGTAACCTCCTTAGCAATCACTTCAACAATCTCTTCAATCACAACTTCAAAAACTTTCTCAGTCACTTTCTCACAAACTTTCTCAGAAACAAATTCATCATCATCTATCACCGGCTCCTCTAAAACCATCTCTTGTGCAAAACAAGCTACATTCCCACCGGTAACCTCTTCAACACCCAATTGCATTCTCTGCATGCAATTCCAATCAAAACCGTCATCCTTTTGGATCACCAAAGTCTATTTTTCGTTTTGAGGTTGGGTATTTGGTGTAGAAATTGGAACAATGGTTCTGGTTGGGTTAGAATTAGGTGTGGTTTGGTTTTGGTTAGCTGTAGATGTTTGTCTTGGTGTGGTATTTTGAGAGTTGTTTTGTCGGTTTTGGTAATTGTTTTGTTGTGGATAGGTGTTGTTGTTTTGGCTTTGATACATGACTTGGTTGTGTGATTGGCGATTCTGGTAGTTGGAATTGAATGGATTTCGGTTACCTTGTTACATTGATTGAGTACATTCTCGCTTGAAATGACCTCGCATTCCACAATTAAAACAAGTTACCTTGGCTTTGTTGAAACCATAGGTGGTATTTGGTGAAGTAGCGAGATCAGTTCTTCTTGTCTTTTCTATTAACTCAGTTGCTCTTCTCATCACGCTAGAAAATGCCCACTATATGTCAATCAACTCCATCTCTTCCTTATCGATCTGGGAATAATCTTCATTGGTCAGATTATTGTTTCCAATCTGACTTGCCACAAGTCCATTATATGAAGCGACCATTGCTGAGACTAAAGCAATGTGTTGTTGTGCCACTTTAATTGTCACATTGTTCATGTTGGAAGTTTCCAACACGATTGGGTTTGGCTTGAAGATGCTTGAGGCATCATCTGAGGAACATACTATTGTTGTTGAGAGATAGATGAAGTATAGCAGGCTACAGACATCTGTGGTTGTGTTGGTATGTAAGAAGTTGAGGTGTATGAAGTTGGTGTATAAGATGGTCCTCGTGCACGGTAATTGATTGGATTTCTTGGTGGTTCAGCAACATTTGAGATGCAAGCAATGTTTGGTGCAACAGTTCCACCTATCGATGAAGTAGACATGGAGGCAGATGAGGTAGCATGATATAACTCTGGATTTTGAGGAAACTGAGATCTCTTGGCTTTCTTCTTTTCTTCTATCTCCTTATTCTCCAACTTTTGTATAAACTCATTGATGGTCCAATACTGATAGGAAACGTTTTCCTTCAACACTTCAACATGTTGACTCCAGTACAGAGGCAACGAGTCAGCAAACTTGTCCACTAATTCCTGCATTGGAAGGTTAATCTCATTGTTTGACAATTCAGATAACAAATGACAATATCTTGGAATGAGTTCCTTCAACGTCTCAGTTCCCACATAGCTAAAATTCTCAAACTCTTTCTTCAACTCTTCCATACGAAGTCTTCTGGTCTTCTCATTACCATCATGTCTATTCTTCAAACAATCCCAAAGTTGTTTCGAAGTAGTACACTGTTGGGTCTGCTGACCTGAAGAAGAACAGATGATTGAAAAGCCAAAATATACTAACGGTTGATCCACATAAACAAACAGTCTTTACAACATACTCTTCCCAAAAGACTATTGACCCTAACAACTGTTTCACCCAAACAACTGCTATGACAACTGCTGCTACAAAGGACTGCTGGATAACAACTGATAGAGAACAACTGCTGACCAAAAGGTCTGTTGAAGAACAACTGCTGATCAAGTATTGAAGACTAAAGGTCTGTTGGAGCCAACAGCACTTAGGCTCCAACAGATGATACAAGACCATCAGAGTTTTCCCTCAACAGTAGTTTACCTTACAGTGTTTTGTAATATAACAGTAGTTTGTATAGGGCAGATGTTTTATGTTGTTATTCTGTTAGAGGTCACTATCTTAGGTGACGTCAGCGTAGGTCACGAGTGGTTTAGATTTGTCTATAAATAGAACAGTGCTTGTACTGTTCTATTGGTCACACACACAACATTCTCTCAGACAAACAATCACTGTGTGATCAGGCTGAGGGGAAGTACTTGTATTTGATTGTAATCTTTCAATTTAATGAAAGCTATCGATTAAGAAAACATTTATTCCTTTTTTTTTTATAGTTTATCATTCCGCTGCACTTTCCATATATATTCACTTCATTCAATTCTCATTCTACTCTAAACAAATCGAAATAATCAAACTCAGATCCTAACAATTGGTATCAGAGCATGGTCAATTAAATTCGATCTAATCAATCAATTTAATATAAACAAATCAGCTCACAATTATTGATATCTTTTGTTTGTCAGATTGAAAACAGAGTAATAGTTTATTTTCGTTTCAACCGGTAATAAACAAACTTTGTTTTTGAACAATCAGAGAATGGCTTCAATCAATCACGATCCACACAACACTGGCACGAACAACAAGCCATCGATGCTTGTTAGATCTAAATACAATATCTGGCAACGTCGGATGAGCCATGTTCTAGCTCAACAGAGCACTGGGTGTTGGAAGTCGGTTATCTTTGGACCACATGTTCCGATGGTGCCGAGTACCGAAGATCCCAAGGTTCAGGAGCCTAAGAAACTTGACAACTACTCCGACCAGGATTTTCAGAAAATTGAGTTAGATGCAAAGGCCTTCAGTATTGTGGCCATGGCTCTACCCAATGATATATATGCTGGGCTGTTACACTGTAACAGTGCAAAGGAGTTGTGGGATGCACTGAAAGAACAATTTGGTGGGACTGACTAGGTTATTGAAAACAATCATGAGATACTTAACCAACAATATGAAACATTCAGTCATGTTAAGGGAGAGTCATTAACTCAGCAATTTGAGAGGTTTAACTGTCTCATTAGTGAACTAAAACTGGTTGGTCTAACTTACCCTCATTCAACTTTGAACCATAGGTTTTTGAGATCATTACCAGATAAATGGGACACTATTGCTATAGTTATGAGAAACTCAATTGGATCTAAGGACCTATCACTGAGCCAGCTTCATGGTAAGCTCTTGACCTATAAGAGAGAGCTTAACCAGAAAAAGAAGCTCCAGGACTCTGGAAAAGTGTCTGATGATTATGTATTTGGTAATACAGCACTTTTGGGTGATGATGAGGTGCCTGGAAATACTAAGGATAAGAGTTATGATCACTTCATTGACATAATTTCAGGCTTTAACTCAGGTTTTAACTCTGATTCTTATTCACCAAACTATGCTTTTACAGCAAGTGGTGGTGATATCCAGGCATCTGATAACATATCCTTTGAGTATGATGACCTAAAATATTTTGACCCTGATGATTTGGAAGAAATGGACATTATGCACCAATTGGCCCTTCTAAGTGTAAGAACTAACAATTTTTACAAGAAAACTGGGAGAAGGTTTCCAGGGTTAACTAGCAGATCAAAGGTTGAGCTGGATAAATCAAAGATAAAGTGTTATAAATGTCATAGACTTGGTCATTTTGCTAGGGAATGTAGGAGTCAACAAGGTACACCTATAATTACCTATCCAAATCAAAGACCTCAGACCAACACTTATCAAAATTTCTATAATACCCCTGGACCAAATATGCAAAACACTGCTCATTTTGCACAGTCCTCAAACACTGTTCCTGTCCAGTTTGTCCAAACCACTATTCCTCATATTCACTATGTGCAAACACCTGTTGCTTAGGCACCTGTGCCAATGACTGCTGCTTCATCCTCTGCTCCTGCAGAGACCAGTCAACAGAGTTTCTTCACACAAGGCTTTGTTGATTGGAGCAGTCTACCAGATGAGTTAACAGATGAAAATTTTGCACTAGTTGCCAAAGCTGAAAATGAACCAGAAAATTTTTGTTTCATGGCTATGGTAGAAGAAGTTGAATCTGAGGAGGTGGTGACTGAATCTAAAGTTGTGACTGATGATGTTGTTGATGAGGTAGTTGCAGGTGAAAAACCTGAAGAAGAGGTTGTGAATCTCTCAGATCCTTGGGGTGCATCTGATGATTGTGAGTGCAAGTGTGATTGTGCATTGATGGCTGCTGCTAAGGTATCTCCTCAAATTCTTAAAGATTTATGTTCTGACAAATGTGTGATAGCATTTGCTAACATCAAAGAGGTGAATGAAAACCTTAGAAAGAAAATTTTAGATGATGAAGTTAAATTTGAGAAACTTTCAAAAGAATTAAAAACAAATTTAACTGAAAAGGAATCTGAAATAAGCAGCCTAAAACATGAAGCAACCATAACCAAAGACCAGCTCCAAACTATGATAACAAAATATCAGAGTTGTAAAAGTGAGCTTGAGTCCACCCAAGTTGAATGTCAGAAATGAGTGGAATCATGTAGAGGTTTTGAAATGCTACTCAACAAACAAACCAAAAGTCATGTGAAGTTTGGGTTTGGTTTTAAAACCACTGCTCCAGCTTTTGAAAACACTGACAAAAGGGATCAAAAGTTAGTTGATATAGTACCAACAAATTTGAAGGGTCAAGAGATTAAAATCACTGAACCCAATGGTAAGAAAATTGTTCTAGAAAAACCAGAAGGTTCCTCATCATTCACTGAACTTGAAAATTATGAATTTAAACCTACTTGGTTTGATGAGTGTGGTACTCTTGAGAACTTTAAACCTGTTGATTTCAAAACTCCTGAGGGAAAGACAGCACCTCAGGCAAAGATCATTCCCTTGAAAAACCTTCCAGCAGATGCTTACATCTGCTGAAAAGAAAGTTGAAAAAGGGAAAAAGAAAGAAAAGTCTGTCCACTTGTTCTGTGAGTTCTGTGAAAAGAAGAATCATGTCACTAAAAACTATTTTCTTCTAAAAGCATATGATATTAACAAAGGAACAAGTGCATGTGATTCCAAAGCCACATGTTCAATATGTGGGAAAAAGAATCACAAAACCAAAGAGTGTCTGTATCTCAAAATGTTTGATGTCAAAATACAAGAGTACAAGGCTAAAACTCTTGCAAGTCAGGTGGTGAGTACTTCAAAAGGAAAGCCCAAACAGACCTTCACACCAGTCCAAACATCTGTTACCAAAAGTCTTGAAACATCTGCTCCCAGGGATGTCCAAGTAACAGATGCTCCACCCACAAGCAAGTACCCAAGAGGATATGGACAACCACCATGTCATAATCTATCACATGTTTATGAGGAACCAAAAAGACCTTCTAAACCAAGAGTGAACAGAAATCCCTATGGGTATTATCATCTCTCTGGAAGTGATCAAACAACTGTTGCCCCAAGTGTTGACATTCAAGCACTTGCAAATGGTCAGCAACAGTTGTTGAACTTGATTCAAAAACTAGTTCAAACCACTGATCATCTTCCAAAGCTTGAGTCTGAAAAGTCTGAGGACCCATCCAAAGCCAACTTGGCTTTGGACACTCACCAAAACTAATTCACTACTGCTGTGCAGGGAGCTTCTGCTTGTTTAGATAGTCTTTGGTATGTAGATAGTGGAGGCTCCAGGCACATGATAGGATGTAGAGCCCTTCTTCTAGACTTCTTAGCTCATGGAGGGGGTGATATATCCTTTGGTAATGATTCAAAAGGTAAGGTGTTGGGTTCAGGGACTGTTCATGCTGGGAAACTCAAGTTTGAAAATGTCAATCTTATTGATAATCTTAAATTTAATCTCCTTAGTGTTTCACAAATGAGTGACAAAGGTTATGGCTCATTCTTCACTAAGAAAACTTGTAAGATTATTGGGCCAGAAGTGGTGAAAAAGATTGATACCATCATTGCTGAGAGCAAAGCACAACTTGTTGCTCATAGAAGTGGCAATGTGTATGTAGTTGATATGTTGAAGGACAATCCTATGGCAAATGTTTGTTTGTTTTCTGCTGCCTCCACAAAGGAAACAGAATTGTGGCATAGGAGACTGGGTCATACCAACCTTTAAACTATCAACTCACTCTCCAAACAAAGTCTTGTCAGAGGCTTACCATCAAAAGAATTCAAATGTGATGAGCATTGTGTTTCCTGTTTAAAAGGAAAACAACATAAAAGCTCTTACAAGTCCATTGATGAGTCCAAAACAAGTCAATGTCTACAATTGTTGCACATGGACTTGTTTGGCCCAGTTAAAATCATGAGTCTAAGAAGAAAAAGATTTTACAGAACAGATGTTGTGATCCCCACTCACTATAAAATCTATTCTGCATCAGAAGAAGCAGCTGTTCAAAACAACTGTCAAAACTCTGTCACAGCTGAGTCAACCACTGTTGTCCAGTCTTACCCTCAAACCACTGCTTCACCTCTCATAACCACTGCACAATCATCTGTTGACAAAAGTCAAACATCTGTTGACAAAAGTCAGTCCAGTTTTACAACATTTGGACCCATTCCCCCACTTCCATTTCAAACATCTGATGGCACTACGGAAGTGCAAACAGATGTTACAACAACAGAGTCACCAAACCTCTGTCCTTCACCTCAAAATGCCATCATACCATATGAGGGAGATCTAATCTACCTAAGAGCTCATCCACCAGACCAAATCATTGGCAACATCAGAGAGGGTGTGCTAACAAGAAGCCAATCCTCCAATATCTGTCTTTTTGCAGGGTTTCTATCTCTTACACAACCTGTCAAGTACCAAGAGGCACTAAAAGACAAAAGTTGGGTAGAAGCTATGCAAGAAGTGCTCCTTCAGTTTAAAAGACACACAAGTATGGGAACTTGTACCACTGCCTAAGGATGTCTGTCCAATAGGTACAAAGTGGGTCTTCAAAAACAAAACTGATGAAAGGGGTATTGTTGTCAAGAATAAAGCCAGGCTTGTGGTTCAAGGCTTCAGACAAGAAGAAGGAATAGACTATGATGAAACCTTTGCTCCTATAGCAAGGTTAGAAGCTATTAGACTCTTTCTAGCCTTTGCTGTCAACCACAACATCAAGGTGTATCAGATGGATATCAAATGTGCCTTCCTATATGGAAAAATTCAGGAGGAGGTCTATGTATGTAAACCACCTGGTTTTGAAGACACATTCCATCCTGATCATGTCTACAAGCTTAATAAAGCTCTGTATGGACTCAAGCAAGCACCAAAGGCTTGGTATGAAACTCTTTCCACTTTTCTCTTATCCATTGGTTTCACAAGAGGTAAAATTGATAAAACCATATTTTTGAAATGGAGAGGGAAAGATTTAATGATTGTTCAAATGTATGTGGATGACATCATTTTTGGATCCACATGTAACAAAATGTGTGAAGAGTTTAGGGAACTCATGACAGTAGAGTTTGAAATGAGTGCTATGGGTGAACTTCAGTGTTTCCTTGGTCTCCAAGTGAAACAACTGCAAAATGGCACATTCATTCATCAAAATAAATATGTGAAAAAATTGTTAACTAGATTTGAGATGAATGACTGTAAGCCATGTAGTACACCCATGAGTACAGTCAAGCTACTCACTATTGATGACAAGGATGAACTGGTTGACGAAACACATTACAGATGCATGATTGGGTCTTTATTGTACTTAACTGCATCTAGGCCAGACATTATGTTTGCCACTTGTGTTTGTGCAGGATCCCAGGCTTCACCCAGAAAGTCAAACCTTATTGCTGTGAAAAGGATATTCAGATACCTAAAAGGTGCTCCCACACTTGGTATCTGGTATCTTGCTAATGGAAACATTGAGCTTTCAGGTTATTCAGATAGTGATTTTTCTGGCTGTCACACCACAAGGAAGTCTACATCAGGAGGGTGCCAGTTTCTAGGGAATGCCTTAGTCTCTTGGCAAAGCAAATAGCAGGCAGCTGTTTCCACCTCAACAACTAAGGCTGAATACATTGCTGCTGCAAGCTATACAACCCAACTCATGTGGCTCCAAAATCAATTGCTGTTAGCATCAGCACTTTGGTAAAACAACAGCTGATTGCATCAGATGTTTGCCAAAACAGCTGTACACCACCAGATGTTTAACCATCAGATGTTTGCCACGTCTACTCCTACAAGCAGAGTTTTGGCCACATCAGCGGTTTCACCAGAGCCTATAAAAACCCTGTTTTATCACAACAGTCGTTACACTGTCTCATTGTATTCAAAATACTGAAACCGCCTTCTTCATTCTCAAACCCTTACTCTAATTCCACTCACTCTCACAGTCGGAATCTATTACAATGGATCTTCAAGCTAAAGCCACCCACAATTACCTCCCATATCTGGTTAAAACAGATGAAAACACTCCATTCCATTCCACCATCGACATCATTTTAAAATCCAAATACCTGACAACCTAACCGCTGACGCCCCCATCTATCTTGATACCCTCCAAGAATTCTGGTTGAATGCTGAGTTTCTACTTCAAGACAAAAAGCCTACTTCCATTATCTCAAAAATTGGATAGACAAGTATCGTCATTACCCCCCAACTCATATCCACAACCTTCTCACTTAATGACCTGTCAGGTAAAGACTCTTTCCCTAAGGTAGAGCTTCACACAGAGTTTCAGGAAAGAGGTTATGATGCACAGATGACTGGGTCAACACTTTTCAAAAAGTTTTTCCCACCAGTCATGAAATTTTTCTTCCATACCCTCCTTCTCTGTGTCTCTGCTAAGTCCACTTCCTTTAATGAATTCCCATTGAGGATTCAGTACTTGGGATATGCTATGCTGTCAGATTCTGACTTCAATTTATTCCAGGGACTGTTTATGGACTTAGTATCAAATGTGAAAGCCATAAAGTCTGGGTCTAATAATGCTTTTTTAATTTACCCAAGAATTTTAAGTGTAATCCTTCAAAAGGTTTTACCTGAAAAAGATTTTAAAAAGGGTGAGTCTATGCAAATGAAGAGTCTAACTGATGAAACTTTCACAAGAATGTTGGGTTCAAACACCCAAGAAAAGGTATCAAAAGTGTCAAAAGTTTCCAAAACACAAACAAAGAGGACTAAGACAACAACTGTTGTCCAAACCTCTGTTATTGAGCCCACTGCTCCTAGTGATCATGGCACTACATCCAGTGCTGTGAAACCCACACCAGCCACTTCCAAAAGAAAACGTCCATCCACAAAAACCACCACTCAACCAAAAAGGGGACTTCTGGAAGATGAGATACCAGAAGATAACCCTGTTGCAACACAAAAGCAACTAGAAACCACTGTTGTTACTTCCTCACAACAGTTGGTAATATCTCAACCTGTCCAAACTCCTCATGCATCCTCACAAAAGGATCATGTTGTAAGCCAAGGGGAAACACATCATGATACATTTGAGTCACTTGGCCATATGTTCACAAGCACCTCTCCCAGGGCTAATTCTCTTTTTACTCCTCCACCTTCACCATCACATGTTCCACAAACCATGCAACCTCTGTTTGAGGCTATTGAAAAAACTCAGGAAAATCCTAGTTCCTCTCTTTCACCTATCAATGAGAGTATACCTCCACAAGTGACTGGGACTGAGGAAATCAATCAACCATCCCACAAGCAGAAAAGGAGGTTACACCCCTAGAGTTCACTAAAACTCTAGGTGAGTTTTCAAGTGGAGCAGCCACTACTGATGTAGAGACCATTGTCTCACAACAGGACAATGGTTACATAACTAAGACTCCCTTGAAGGCAACAACTGATGAGGCCACTATAGTGTCCCCAAAATCAGTTGGAAGTCCCCAGAACTAAGAAAAAGGGGAATCTGGTTCTCCGCCTTTGAACTCACCTCCTAGGACTGAACCAGTTACAACTACCACTGGTAGGAATTCAGATGATCCTATTAACTTAGGTGATGAGTTAAAATACCAAGAATTGATGGCCAGAGTCCAATCCATTGAAACCTCTGTTGCTGATATCAAATCTAATGTCAAGTCAATATTGGAATCCTTGGCTACTCTCACCAAGAGTCAACCATCCACAGCTGATACCGCTAGTGAGCTGTGGAAATCTGTTTCTCCCATCATCATAGCTCACAGAAAACTAGCAGATCAGACTCATGAAACATACATGGCAGAAATCAGAAACATGGTAGATGCTAGGTACAAAGATACCCATGCAGACATTCAGGCCATTAAAGACCATCTGCTGAAGACCACTGGCTCTGCCCCTACCACCATTCTCAGAGATGAAGATGATGATGAATTCACAGCTGATGATGCCAAAAAGGGGGAGAGTGGCAGAGATAGATTACCAAAGCTAGATCCCTTTGGTTGTCCACCTTCACAAAAAGGTCAATCAAAGTCTGCCAACAAACCAGGGTCTACTCAAACAGCACCACAACAACAACAACAACAAACCAGCAAAGCTAAAGAAGTGGACAACTCCGCTAATGAAGAAGCTGAAAAAGCTACTGAAGATAAGCAAAAAAGGGCTGACACTTTGGAAGTCAAGGCAGAGTTTTTGATACAAAAGAAAAGGGAACAACAGCAGGAAGTTAAAGATGTGGGTTCCTCTAAAAGGAAGAAAATGCCTGCCAAACATATCAAACAACCACCATCCAAACTGGCTGTTAAAACCACTGTTGTCAAAACCACTGCTGCCACCCAAACCACTGATACCACCACAACATCTGAACCTGTCACACTACCACCAAACCAACATCTGAACCTACAACCACATCACCACCTAAATCCCAAACATCTGCTGGTCCTACTAAAGTGCCAACAGATGTTAACACCAATACTGCCTTTACACCATCATCACCAAAAATCTTGTACAAAAGGAAGAGGAAATCTACCTTTGTTGTACAGGATGAAAACATTCACACATCACCACTTACCACTTCAACCACACAATCTACACCTATATCAGCCATTCCACTTTCATCATTCTCACCACACACATCACAAATCACTTCCCATAGACCACCACCAACCACTACACCATTGTCTATTCAGTATCCCCTTGAACTTGATCTACTCAAGGGGGAAATGCAATCCTTCTATAATACTGAACAACCATCTGAAAGATCTTTCCCTTCTCTTCCACATTTTCCTGTTCCCCTAAACTTAGACACATATCTAAAATACAAGGCTGAATAGGCAGATGCCATCATAAAAGAGAAATGCAAAGGGAAATATGACAGGACTGCTCAGGGCATCCATTCAGCAGAGCTTAGCAAATTGAGAAGGATTGAAGATTTTGCTAAGACCCTGAGCAACTCCATGTCTACCATGCCTCTCAGCAGTGACATGGAAAGGGAGGTTAGGGAATCACTTCTTGAACAGATCTTGGCATCCATGCCTTATAAAGCAAACAAGAAACAGTTTGCAGGCTGGACCACTCATGATCTCAGAGAAGAACTCTTAAGAATTGAAGAGATGGCTAAGAATCCCCCAGCTAAGGTCTCTGCCCCTGATTTTAGTAAAGGCAGAGATCCAGCCACAGCCTTGAAATTTAAAAGAATGAGACAAGAAATTGTGGCTGCTGACTATGGGGAGATGAGGTCAGTTGCAAGGTGGTATGAGCTGAGGTTGGTTGAAACATACAAGAGACTGGAAGAAAATAGGAAGAAAGATCCTAACCTACTCAGAAAATCTGTCTACTCTGATGAACCACTGATGAAGAGACCTTAACAGGCTTTTACATTAGACAACTTACTTGATACTTCTGATCTATCAGCTGTTGCTAGAAGACAATTTAAGAAAAAGAAAGAAATGTCTGAAGAAGATCAGAAGAAGTTTGCTGATACTTATATAAAAGAGGGCCTCTTCAATCAAGTACACTTTTTCTCAGATCCCACTACTGAAAAGCTCAGAGAACTCATTGGGAGACCTCCATCACCAAACTCATCTAGAATAAAAGTGCACCTCAGTAATTGACTTTGCTCAGGTCAGATGGAGAAGCTCAAAAGCTAAGCATGGATGATGCATATAGCCTCTGTGTAGATGACCTCCAAACACTGCTGAACCTTGAGCTTGAAAGAGATGCAGAAGTCCTATACTCTTTGAACTTTAAGCTACAATTCAAAGGTCAAATCAGAGAAAGTCTGATGAGAAATAAAGATCAAGAATAAAGTTTAGTTTTGGCATCATCTGTTCTAGGGGGAGATTGTTGGGTCTGCTGACCTGAAGAAGAACAGATGATTGAAAATCCAAAATATACTAATAGTTGATCCACATAAATAAACAGTCTTTACAACATACTCTTGCCAAAAGACTGTTGACCCTAACAACTGTTTCACCCAAACAACTGCTATGACAACTGCTGCTACAAACGACAGCTGGATAACAACTGATAGAGAACAACTGCTGACCAAAAGGTCTGTTGAAGAACAACTGCTGATCAAGTATTGAAGACTAAAGGTCTGTTGGAGCCAACAGCACTTAGGCTCCAACAGATGATACAAGACCATCAGAGTTTTCCCTCAACAGTAGTTTACCTTACAGTGTTTTGTAATATAACAGTAGTTTGTATAGGGCAGATGTTTTATGTTGTTATTCTGTTAGAGGTCACTATCTTAGGTGACGTCAGCCTAGGTCACCAGTGGTTTAGATTTGTCTACAAATAGAACAGTGCTTGTACTGTTCTATTGTTCACACACACAACATTCTCTCAGACAAACAATCACTGTGTGATTAGGCTGAGGGGGAGTACTTGTATTTGATTGTAATCTTTCAATTTAATGAAAGCTTTCGATTAAGAAAACATTTATTCCTTTGTTTTGATTATAGTTTATCATTCCGCTGCACATTCCATATATATTCACTTCATTCAATTCTCATTCTACTCTAAACAAATCAAAACAATCAAACTTAGATCCTAACATACACGACCCAAACTGATGCAATAAATTTGTGGTCAACTTTTATGACAACTGAGAGAATGCCTTCTTCTCCAGTGTAAACTTCTTCTTTCCGTCATCTTTTAAGTCTTCAAGAGGAATTAGGATGTTCGTATTCTCAACTATTGGAGTAACATATCCCTTCATTATCATTTGCCACGCCTCTCCTCCTTCCAATTCCATGCCTTCCAGATGAATCTTGAATTTCTTTTGCCAATTGTAGTACTCGGACATGTCCAACAACTTCGGAGGACAGTTACCACTACCCGATGATAAATCATTAATGAGTGTAGTAATCGCACTTGTAGTCTGAGACTGAACCGCTACTACTGCAACTCCCCAAAGATCATTCACTGGTTGTTGTGGAGGTTGACTAACAGGTGGTGGTGTTGAACTTATCATAGCTATGTAGTTGATTGGCTGTGATGGTTGTGTGTTAATCTTCTGAGAAGCAACTGCCCACGGATTTATCGGAACATGTTGTTGTGTTGTAGCAGGTCTAGGTGTAGTCAGAATTCCCCAAATGTTGTCCATAATGCTCGGAATGTAAACACTTAGAAAATTTTCCACAAACAGAATCTGGTTTGACCTTAGAAACAAAAACGTGGGTTAGAATGAAGTAACTTGTCTGGTTCGACCCTTTAAACAGACTCGAATGAGAAGCTGTAACACACTAGACTTGGTTCGACCTAACACAAACTCTCCTTAGACCTCCCGGTTGGTCGAATAAAACAAATTTGGTCTAATGACAACACAACACACTCAAAATATCTTGGTTCGACCTAAATTCTCTCTGGTTCGACCAAAAATTACTAATTCGACCCAAAAACTTACTCGTTGGACCTAAAACTCTCTGGTTCGACTTGACCCATTTGAAAAATGGTTATTCTTCAAAAATCTATTATTTTGATCCAAATTTTTCAAAAGTTGATGGATTTTGATGATCTTAATCAGGTTTTGCTTCGGATTTGATGGAGATCAACTTTAATGAATGAAAATTTTGATTTTATCCGTGAAATCTAATCAAAATCAATCAATGTCCATTGTCAATCAAAGTTTATGCAAAATAGAAAAATTTTAGGTGTTTTTGGTGAAAAACCTGTTCGAAAACTATCAAATTGCAATTGTATGATTGAGATAAGCTCTTATACCACTTTGTAGAGGATCGGTTTTATAGAAAACGACTAGGTAATCATACAAATCGAACAATCCAGGTGCGGAAACCCTAGACCGTATGCAATATGATAGAGATCAAATTAGAACACAATCAAAAACCTTTTAATAATCATTTCATTCATAAACATGTGTTCAATAATCTTGTTTGATAGTGTTTACAATGAAATAGGTCAGTTATAGAAAGTTCCAGAACCTAGAGAGAACACACACTCGACCTCTAGACCAAATGACCAAAAACTTAATCACAAAACAAAACTTTACGCTTATATAGACTGCACGTTCGATCCCACGTAATGGTCGAACAAGTCCTTCGACCCTGACACAAGCTCGAACCAAACTGATCTTCAATAAAAGTTTCCTTCGAATCTCTGAAAGACTCCTTTGACCCCTCGACAGGTCGAATCGGTAGTTAATCAACACAAAATCTTCCATAAACACTATATAGACAATCCAAAGGCGATAGTCACATTCCGTGGACTTACCTTTTATTTTGATTCAAAAATCTTTTATAAAGACAAGACAATGGTTATCCTCCCCAAATAAAAACATTGAAACCCGAGAATTCTTAATCAGATTTAACACAGGATTGATGCCCGATTAATCATAGGGGTATTAACTAATAAGGGACGATAAGAATACAGAAACAGAGAATTAGATTATACCGCCTGCTAAGCTTCCAACACGCGAGTCAAACCCAAAGCCAAACTGCTCCAGAATCGATGATTTTGAGTAAATGTTCTTGATTTTTGTGAAAGGGGTTTTGCTTTTCGGTGGTTTTAGACCAAGGGGAGGGGTTCAATTTATAGTATAACAGGTCCGATTGTCGAATTGGAAATTTGACCAAGCATTTAATGATACACGTATCAATGTTCACAATTAAGGAATTATTGCTCGCAATTGATAGTTGTAATCAACGAGGATGATGGTGTTGATCTAGAATCAATCACAATTGTTCCCATTCTTGGATTAAAGGCGCGTTAATTTTTAATGTTGAAGTCGGTGGTTTGATTTTTTGTTGAAAATTGGTTGACTATGATGAAAATCAAGTTTGTTTATATACATGTGCTTTCCAGATAAATCACCAACACCCAAAGTGGTGTGGTGGTTTGTCTTGTGTGTTATGTGTTATGTGTGAACCGGCTAGGAACCAACCCGGCCCAGGCCAATATTTTTTTTAAAACATATTTTTAATAAAATAATCATTATAATTTACTATTTTATAAATAATTTAATAAATGTGACTACGAAAAATTAAATAAGTGCGAAAACAACGAATAACAGAGAGTTTTATTAACTTTCAACGATTACAAAAATTAAATGAAAATACAATGGGTTACACATATGTAACTCTCGGCACATAATAACACATCACACTTAAACGTTTGCTTGTCCTCAAGCAAACCAAACCTTAGGCATTTTTAGTGGATAAAAATGTAGGACTACTTGATGTGCTGAGCAAAACCTACCTCCTATGAGTCCCACTTACTGAAAACATTTTTGGAAGATGTTTTCTATAAGCCTTGATGCACCTAATCTAACATCCCTCAAGTGACTTACTTCATTGTTCGTCACCATTTCCCTTTTTCACTTGGGTGTTGTTTATGCGTGATTGCCCGGATTCATCCCAAGGCATGCACAGATCATAGGCTTGTATGCAAGTCAAATCACCACCACTATATATATATATATAGGAAAGAAAGTGTGAATCAAAAGGTCTTGATTTGGGTGATGATGATGGAGTGTGATAAATGGGTAGGAAGGGTACCTACTGTCATGGTCGGCTTGAGTAGCAGCTGAGGCATCATGGGAAGGTGTCGAACTCTAGATTGTGGGCTTCCAAATCTTTTCAAAAGACTTCATGCTTTCACTATCCTATTTTGCGAACTGTTTGGTGGTTTCCTCCAAATAATATCTGCTAGGATTGTCCTAAAAATTAGTCTTTAATAGAGTTGTTTTCTTTAAGCCCTCTTTATTTTGGAGCTTTCTCGACATATTCAACATTCTTTTTAAATTGAACATAGATTGTTTCTTATGGTGAAACTTATTTCTTGGCACGTCTCTTTGTGGCTATCTTCTTGTTCTTTACCAAACTTTACTTGGTGAAAAACCACGTTGTGTGGTCTATGCTTGCATTCCAAGATTGCCCAAGAGTTTTCATTTGCCTTCAACCCGCTTCTTTTACCATAACCATGACAGGGGCTCAATATGATAGAAGAAATGAAAAGGCTAAGGCTCAAGATAGCTAACTTGGTGAGGGAAAATATAGTGGAAGGCTAATGAAGATGGAATGGGTGGATCCTAGGTGCCATAATCATTTTCACACTCTCACCTTGGTTGTGGTCACGAAATGCATAAGTCACACAAGTTTTAATATAACATGCCAAGGGTGAATATCTCTCATGACCAAATGAATGATCATGTGTAATATATATCAAAGTGGATTTGCTCAATAAGGCTCAAATTACTCACATGGAAAAGGGTAGGCTCTCATTTATGAAGTAAGGACACTTTGAGTTGGTTCTTTCGACTTCACCAAAACCTCCCAAAATCCCCTAAATAATCTTTAGTTGGACTCAAAGGATTTTAAAATGGTTTTTTGTTTACTCAAAACATTTTTGAAAATTTTTCCCTTAAACGGTTTTGATTTGTTGATTTCAAGAGGTGTTAAAATTTGGAAAATTCTTACACCTCACACTTAGTTCTTTAGCAAATTTTAAAATTATAGATTTTATGATATATTTTATTCTTAAAGAAATAAGTGGGACAAAAACAAACGCTCCCCTAGTTAGTATTCTAGAAAAAATTGTTCTGGTGATACCCAAAACTGCTTAACCACTAAGCCTTTCTGAGAGAAATCACTTGGCGTGAATTTTAATAGTGAAAAGTAAAAAGAAAAATAAACAACTAAAAGATAAAATACTAGATCCTAGTGCCGAGATGTCATACCCTCAAATTTTCACTACGGAGTTTATACCGTGAGGCGCATGACAAACCAGGATCCCATAGCCATAAGTCACATGAACGACTTTAAATGCCCAAACCATTTAGTTTGTTATTGTAAAACCAAGTTTAAAAGTTTTAACCAAACCAAATAAAGTATAGCGGAAGCGAATGACAAACAGTTAAATAAAAATCTGCGCAAAACACCGCTCCCAAAACCATAAGTAAATAGTTAATTGTTTAAAGTAGTTTATATGTTTATAATCCCATGACATAACATGATGCATGTCCGAGTCGTGCTCCATACCTAGTTACCTGCAAAAGCATGCTAGCGTGTGTCAACATAAACTTGGTGAGTTCACAAAGTAGTAAATGAATTTGTAAATGCGCTGGTTTCCAAAACCACGTAACCAAATAAAAGCGTAGGTCCTCCAGACCAAAATGGTCAAGTGTTATCAGTTTAAGCGTGTCAGGGGTAGCTAACCCACTCATTGCAACTAAACAGGTATTATTGGGACACCTTCAGTAGTATAATGTTTTGCCTCGATAACTAGTGTCTATCAACACTAGTTCTCAATTGTGGTCAGAAGTTCATGCCCATGCTCCCAGCATCGCAAACATGAGGTTGCTGCACCACCTAATAGCGTTATCAACTAATACCCCGCTCGCTCCCAGCGATTAACCCAATAATGTGCAAGGACTTTTCAAGTGATAGAGTGTTTAGTTCACAAAGGACCAATAAGTTTTAAACTGATCAAGCGCAATCCTCCCCGAGGATTCGTAACAGACTCTCCTAAAGAGTCAATGTTCAAGTAGTCCCAAACCGGACTAGAAAACGTTTATCAAAGTTGTCTCACCCTGAGACACATGCTTTTGGAGAAAAAGTAGTGAAACTCACCTTAGTATGCAAGCAATTAAATCCAACTTCAAAGTAGGGTGTGCTACTGACTCCCTAGTATACGTGTCACCAAGTAAGTATATGTGTAATACTATTACACCTTATAACCCGTTTGTCCAAGACGTTTAAATGTTCAAAAGTGTGTAAGTGACACCTAGTGATTTTACATGCATAAGTAAACCCTACGGACCCGTTGGTGAATATGTTGGTTACAATTAGTTTTACACTTCATATGCATCTCATACAAGTGCCCATTCAAGTACATATCAAATACATACCACATAGAACTCCAGTTAGTCACATAAACACATAATACACAATCTGCGTTTTTAGGACAGATTGTGCGCCACCAAAACTAATTTATTTAAAATACTTAATCAATGAATTAAACTCCCAAAGTTTTACTGAATATTCGTTGCGACTCATTTGATAACCCCTTTTTTTTTGTCTCAAGACCAAACACAAAAATTATTAAAATACGTACAACATAGCTATGTCCAGAAAATTTCCACAATAGGTCAGTTTAGTAGGAAAATTCCCAAAAATTGTGTATTCATCCAAACGAGATGAATCCACTTGGAAAAGCCAAATTATTCCAATGTTAATCTACTTTAATAGTTTCATAACTTAATTGTTTATAAAGCTTGAGTTATGACAGCTTAAAGTTGACCCAGTTTGTTAATCCGAAATCCTGATATGACCTTTATTCAAAGAAAATTCCAAAAACTACTCAAACGATGTCCAAATCACTCAATTTTACTCATTATGAAAATCTAAGACCAGATATAATTTAACCATGCAAAGAAAACATCAAAACCATCATGTTAAAGCCACATAACAGACCCTCCAAGTTGACCTAAACATTCTGTCCAGATTTTAATCATGCATAAACCCTTATTTAAACAACTCACGTGTGCGTATAATCGATCAACAATAATCAAAAATCATTACAAAACATTCATAAGACCTATCAAGATCAGAATCTATCATAATACTTGCAAAATCATAAACCCTAACGATAAAAACATCACCAACTTGCGCAACAAGTAATCTATCATATCATATCACTAATCGCCTATCATCATGTTTAACCCATTAAATCTTCATAAACTTCAAGTTTTAATCTTTATAAAAAGGTCGCAGACCTAGAAAAACTTAGTTATAGGGTTTTTATAAGATAATAATAAGATTAAAGCATAATAGATTAAGGATTATACCACAAGCTCTTCGAAACAATCAACCGAATGCTCTTGAAGCTTCCCGATCGATGTTCTTGCGCCTTAGCAGGTGTTTTGGTGTTAATATTTCGTAAATAGGGCAGTAGGGGCGATTAGGGTTTGAGTTTAAGTGATATAAGAGAGACTTAAGGTTGCTTAAATAGGTGTTTAAGTCGGTTTGGTGATAGCAGGTACCCGTGCGCGGCCACTCACAGCTCTTCGGCCCGCGTCGGGTTGCCTGCTCGGACGTACAACGTGTTTTTATCGATGTTTTCGCTATTTCGGGCCATAACAAGTGTAACCCCAAGTGTTAAGACCCCAACTATCCTAATGGTCCACCTTTAACGAATTTTATTAACGTATTCGGTTTAAGTTCACGTAATCACGTATGGTTTGCACATAGTTTCACAGAGTATCACACAAGCACGTAATTGCAATCAATCTCAATCAATTAACTCACAATTATTAAACTTCATTGTTCACCAACGTCCGGGGTTCACTAATCATGTATACTGTCTGGTAATTCCTCGAATTACCACTTCACGCAGTTATTAACCTATAACTGTGCAACGTGTGTCCTATCTAGCTAACCCTAGTTAAGTATAATGCAAGGAATGTAACTAGAGTTTAGTTAAAGTGAGAACCTGAAATTGCGGGGTATCATATCATCCCCAATTTGAAAAGAATTTCATCCTGAAATTCAACAAGTAAACGATAAAGCCAGCTAGAAAAATGTGCGCTTGGTTCCCGGATGTCACATCATCCCCATGTTGAAATGAATTTCGCCCCGAAATTCACTTTGAGTGGGCTTCTTTATGTTCGGCATTCGATCTATGCACAGGTTCAGGTTCAGTAAAGAGGTGTGGATATTTGAGCCGCATCTGATCTCTGCGCTCCCACGTGTATTCCGGTCCTAGACGGGAATTCCACCATACCTTAACAATAGGTATAGTGCTTTGTCTGAGTTTCTTGACGCCCTGCTCAAGAATCTCCACTGGTTCTTCCACGAACCGTAGCTGGTCGTCCACCTGGATCTCCTCCAGTGGCACTACCAATGTCGTATCCGATAGGCATTTCTTCAGGTTTGATATGTGGAATACATTGTGCACTCCACTGAGTTCATCAGGTAAGTTTAGCTTGTAAGCTACCGGACCAATCCTTTCGACAATCTCGAATGGTCCAACGTATCGTGGGTTCAATTTTCCCCGTTTTCCAAAGCGTATCACCCCCTTCCAAGGTGACACCTTCAATAGAACCTTGTCCCCAACCTGGAACTCCAAAGTTTTCCTACGCTTATCAGCGTAACTTCTCTGTCGATCTCGAGCAGCAGCCATCCGGTTTCTGATTTGCACTATCTTCTCAGAAGTTTCATGCACGAGTATGGGACCTGTTAGCTGGCTATCCCAAACCTCAGTCCAGCAGATGGGAGACCTACACTTGCGTCCATAAAGTTCCTCAAAAGGCGCACACTGTATCGAAGTGTGGTAGCTGTTGTTATAAGAGAATTCAATCAAAGGCAAGTGCTTATCCCAACTGTTGCCAAAGTCCACAATGCATGCTCGTAGCAGATCTTCCAGTGTTTGGATGGTACGTTCACTCTGTCCATCCGTCTGTGGGTGATAGGCTGTGCTCATATCTAGGCGAGTTCCCAAAGCGTTTTGGAGAGTAGTCCAGAAATGAGAAGTGAATCGCGCATCGCGATCAGATATAATAGAAGTAGGCACCCCATGCCTAGAGACTACCTCCTTGATATAGAGATTTGCTAGTTTCTCCAGCGAGTCCGTTTACTTTATTGCCAGAAAGTGTGCCGATTTGGTTAAACGATCCCGATAACCCAAATCATGTTATGGCCCGTTGGCGTTCTAGGAAGCTTTGTGATAAAGTCCATAGAAATCCCGTCCCATTTCCACATAGGATTTCTGGTTGCTGGAGTAGGCCTGAAGGCTTCTGATATTCAATCTTAACCTTCGCGCAAGTCAAGCACTTACTAACATAGTGGCTATTTCAGCTTTCATGTTTGGCCACCAGTAAAGAGTTTTAAGATCTTGGTACATCTTGTCCGAACCAGGATGTACCAAATATCGAGAGGTGTGAGCTTCATCGAGCACCAGTTGTCTGAGATCCCCAAAACGTGGTATCCAAACTCGATTCATAAAGTATTGTAGACCATCTGTCTTTAGTTCCAAGTGCTTATCAGCACCATGTAGTGTTTCAAGCTCGATGTTTTCTTCCTTCAAGGCCTCGCTCTGAGCTTCACGTATCTTATCGTGAAGATTAGAATGGATGGTAAGTTGTAAGGCTTGCACCCGTTTAGGTTTCGTCTCCTTTCGACTGAGGGAATCAGCTACTACATTAACCTTCCCTGGATGATACTTGATGGCACGGTCATAATCATTCAGAAGCTCGACCCATCGACGCTATCGCATGTTCAGCTCCTTATGATCGAATATATGTTGGAGGCTCTTGTGGTCAGTGAAGATCGTACACTTCTTCCCATAGAGATAATGCCTCAAGATCTTTAGAGCAAAAACCACTTTTCCTAGTTCCAAGTCATGGGTGGTGTAATTCTTCTCATGAACCTTTAATTGTCGTGAGGCATACGCGATCACCTTATCACGCTGCATCAGCACACACCCTAGCCCTTGGATAGACGCATCACAGTACACCACGAAATCCTTTGTACCCTCAGGTAATGAAAGTATAGGTGCATTGCAAAGTTTTAACTTTTACAATTGAAAAGCAGATTCTTGTGCATCTCCCCACTTGTAAGTAATACCCTTCTGTGTCAAGGCAGTGAGGGGTTGAGCGATCTTAGAGAATCCCTCAATGAATCGGTGATAATATCCCGCGAGACCAAGAAACTGGCCCACCTCTGTAGGAGTCTTAGGAGCCTCCCACTTTTTAATGGCATCAATCTTGGCGGGATCAACATGTATTCCTGCCTCGTTAACCACGTGTCCAAGAAATTAGACTTCTCGAATCCAAAAGTCACATTTAGAGAATTTTGCATACAACTGCTCATTTCTCAATAGTTCCAAGATCAGCTGCAGGTGTTGCTCGTGCTCTTCCCTGCTATTGGAATAAATCAGTATGTCATCTATGAACACTATGACGAATTTGTCCAAATAGGGCTTGCACACACCGTTCATTAGATCCATGAACACAGTCGGTGCATTAGTTAGCCCAAATGGCATTACCAAAAACTCATAATGTCCATAACGAGTTCGAAAGGCTGTCTTCGCCACATCCTCCTCTCGGACTCTCAGCTGATGGTATCTGGACCTCAAGTCAATCTTAGAATAGAAACTCGACCCTTGCAGCTGGTCGAACAAGTCATCAATACGAGGCAAAGGGTAGCGGTTCTTAACCATCACTTTGTTCAACTCCCGATAATCAATACACATGCGGAAACTCCTATCTTTCTTCTTAATGAAAAGAACTGGAGCTACCCATGGCGAAGAACTAGGTCTTATAAAGCCCCTATCCAACAGTTCTTGTAGTTGGGTAGATAGTTCATGAAGTTCGCCTGGTGCTAAGCGATATGGTGCACGTGCAACTGGAGCTGCTCCAGGTGCAAGTGGAAGTCCAGGTAATTCCTCTGGAAAGACATCTGGGATATCTCGGACTACTAGGATGTCCTCAATCTTGGTTTCAGTTTCAGCTCGAGTGTCAGATATGTTAGCCAAAATGGCTGGACAGCTCTTACGAAGGCCTTCAAAAAGGAGATAATGCCCACCATGGCACCACCACGATCACCCTGAATAGATAAAAGTTCTCCATTTGGGAGGGGAATACGAACAATCTTCTCCTGGCAGAGAATTTCAGCATGTTGCTTGGACAACTAGTCCATGCCAACCACGAGGTCAAAGCTACCTAGGGTGATAGGTAGGAGGTTGATGGCAAACAATTGCCCATCCAACTCGAGTTTAAAGTCACGATGTATATGGGTTACCTCGACAGGCTTCCCATCAGCCAATTCAATAGAGTACGGAATATCAAGAAGAGTAGGAACCATCCCTAATTGTTTAGTAAGTTTTGATGACACAAAACTATAGTCCGCACCAGTATCATATAAAATAGAAGCAAGAGTTTCGTTCAAGGAGCACATACCCGTCACGACGTTGTTATCAGTCCTAGCCTCCCCAGAGCCAATCACAAATGCTCTCCCACGAGCCCCATTGTTGTTGTTTCCGTTGTTGTTATTGCCTGCATTGGTGGTGTTGTTGTTCCCCGTCTTGTTACCACAACCGTTGTTGTTCTTACCCCTGTTGTTGCCATTACCATTATCATTCCCATTACCATTCAGCTATGGACAGTCCCTCCTGAAATGATTCTCACTTCCACACTTAAAACAACCTTTACCACCTCTTTGTTGCTGCCCCTGTTGTGCAGCTGGCGGATTCTCAGGATATACGCCCTGCAATCCCTCTGCTTATGTCCCATCCTACCGCAGCGATCACACTTAATGTTGCCACATGTCCCAGTGTGATGCCTATTGCATTTGTTGCACTTAGGTTGGTTTCCCTGATAACCTCCCTGAGGGTTGTTGTGGTTGTTACTACTGCCCTGGTTGTCATGCCTCTTATTCTGCTGCTGCTGCTGACTGCCATTCCCTGGGGGTTTGCCAGATGCATTCTCCCACTTCCTCTTGTTATCGCTAGTACCAGAAGATGAAGCGCCACGAGGAGGTAACAATCCCTCTTCCACCTTCTGATCAGTCAGCTAGTGTGCCTTACGAATAACCTGCTGGATGGTGTTGAGGTTAGCAGCAGTAACCATGCTCTTGATTTGGGGCACCAAGCCCTTGATGTATAACTTGATCCTTTTATAGGGCGGGTTGGAGTAATTTGGGCACATTGCCGCCAGTTCGTGTGATCTAGTGGTATAGCTCTCAATCTCCGATCCCACCATTTTCAGATTGAGATATTCAGTCTCTAACTTTTGAATCTCATCTCGCGGACAATACTCCTCCTTCATCAGTTCCTTGAAATCCGCCCAAGGTGTTGCATTAGCCACATCAACATCTAGCATCTGCACTTGAGAGTTCCACCAGGATAATGCCAAATTTTCATGAGTAGCAGTGGCATATTTCACCCTGTCAGCTAGTGGACAGTTACACATAGCGAAGTAAGATTCCAGTTTTTCAAACCACCTCAGTAGCCCGACAGCCCCTTCAGATCCTCCAAAGTTCTGCGGCTTGCAGTCCATGAAGGACTTATAGGTGCAAACTGGAGGGTGATGCACAGGTTGACCTGAGTACAAAAAGCGAATAAACCACGAATGAATAAAAGGTCGTAACGTTGGAGTCTAGAGGAAAGTATAGAGCGAAATAGAGTTACCAGCTTGAAAAGCTGCGAGGGCTTCCACCACCCTGTCATTGATAAGTGCGTTGAACTCCGCTTGAGTCATGTTAATGTTTCCTCTCCTGTGTCCTCTTCCCGCCATAGTAATTCTACATTTACACTATACTCATGAGAAAACAATAATATGTCCCATATACAATCGTTCACATAGTACAAGTAAATTAGAATATAAATAACATGCGCGAGAATAGAATAAAGAAATCAACTAGTAGTAGTAATAAAAATCCAAACATAAGATAAACGATCCTCAAGTCTCACAACGATAAAATAGAAGTTATAATAAGAATGTATAGAAAATACTAAGATAACAAGATAATAAAAGAAATCAATCGTCCTCACGATCCATGGAGATACATGAGCCCTCATCCTCGCTCTCATCCTGGATCTCTATCTCCAGTGGGTCCTCCTCCTCAGGCTCAAGCTCTTCCTCGAGTGCCGCATCCATCGCTGCCCCAAAAGCATCAAATCCTCCTAATGCAGGCTCTTCCTCGAGATCCTCCTCTGGATCCTTTTCTGGATCCTCTTCTGGTTCTTCACCATTTTGACCTAGAGCTTCCTCAAGCTTGTTACGAACCAAGGTCAACTCCTCCCTTAAAAAGTGATGTCTCCTGATTAGCAATCGACCTCTCCTGTATATCCTCTGTAGCTTCCCTATTAGCCCTTTCCAATTCACCAAACAAGTGGTCGATTTGTCTTTCCATGCGTTTAATAGTCTCATCGGCATTCTTTCTCCAAGACTGAAATTTCCTTACAGAATTATAGGCGTTCTCTAGCTCTGTATGCACATGCCTAACCATCCCTGCCAAAGACCTCTCCCATGAGTCAATAATGGGAGGAACCTGAGCTGGCACTCCATATCCTAGAACCCACGAGTACAGCATATCTGTGAACCACAACTAGCGATTTGTATTCTCATCTGGATTCCCTGCCTGAGCTTGTTGTTCATACGGGTTCAAAGATGTGTTTTGTGAACTCCCAAGAGGACGATAAGAATAGTAGTTACGATGAACAGGGTTAGTCATGTTTTCCCGCAATACGTTAGATCAGTATACGTATCCAAGAAATAATAAGTGGTGTGCTTAGAATAGTGAGTGTACTAATACTTATGCTATGATGGTTATAGACTAGATGCAAATCCTAGTTCACTATAACCAATGGCTCTGATACCAATCTGTCACACCCTCAAATTTCCACTGCGGAGTTTATACTGCGAGGCGCATGACAAACCAGGATCCCATAGCCATAAGTCACATGAACGACTCTAAATGCCCAAACCGTTTAGTTCGTTATTGTAAAACCAAGTTTAAAAGTTTTAACCAAAACAAATAAAGTATAGCGGAAGCGAATGACAAACAGTTAAATAAAAGTCTGCGCAAAACACCGCGCCCAAAACCATAAGTAAATAGTTAATTGTTAAAAGCAGTTTAAATGTTTATAATCCCATGACATAACATGATGCATGTCCTAGTGGTGCTCCATACCTAGTTACCTGCAAAATCATGCTAGCGTGTGTCAACATAAAGTTGGTGAGTTCACAAAGTAGTAAATGAGTTTGTAAATGCGCTGGTTTCCAAAACCACGTAACCAAATAAAAGCGTAGGTCCTCCAGACCAAAATGTTCAAGTGTTATCAGTTTAAGCGTGCCAGAGGTAGCTGACCCACTCATTGCAACTAAACAGTATTATTGGGACGCCTTCAGTAGTATAATGTTTTGCCTCGATAACTAGTTTCTATCAACATGCTCCCAGCATTGCAAACATGAGGCTGCTGCACAATCTAATAGCGCTATCAACTAATACCCGGCTCGCTCCCAGCGATTAACCTAATAATGTGCAAGGACTTTTCAAGTGATAGAGTGTTTAGATCACAAAGGACCAATAAGTTTTAAACTGATCAAGCGCAATCCTCCCCGAGAATTCGTAACGGACTCTCCTAAAGAGTCAATGTTCAAGTAGTCCCAAACCGGACTAGAAAACGTTTATCAAAGTTGTCTCACCCTGAGACGCATGCTTTTTGAGAAAAAGTAGTAAAAATCACCTTAGTATGCAAGCAATTAAATAAAACTTCAAAGTAGGGTGTGCTACCAACTCCCTAGTATATATGTCACCAAGTAAGTATATGTGTAATACTATTACACCTTATAACCCGTTTGTCCAAGACGTTTAAATGTTCAAAAGTGTGTAAGTGACACCTAGTGATTTTACATGCATAAGTAAACCCTACGGACCCGTTGGTGAATATGTTGGTTACAATTAGTTTTACACTTCATATGCATCTCATACAAGTGTCTATTCAAGTACATCTCAAATACATACCACATAGAACTCCAATTAGTCACATAAACACATAATACACAATCTGCGTTTTTAGGACAGATTGTGCGCCACCAAAACTAATTTATTTAAAATACTTAACCAATGAATTAAACTCCCAAAGTTTTAATGAAAATTCTTTAGGACTCATTTGAAAACCCCTATTTTTTTTTTTGTCTCAAAACCAAACACAAAAATTACTAAAATTTGTACAACACAGCTATGTCCAGAAAATTTCCACAACAGGTCAGTCTAGTAGGAAAATTCCCAAAAATTGTGTATTCATCCAAACGGGATGAATCCACATGGAAAAGCTAAATAATTCCAATGTTAATCTACTTTAATAGTTTCATAGCTTAATTCTTTATATAACTCGAGTTATGACGGTTTAAAGTTGACCCAGTTTGTTAACACGAAATTCTGATATGACCTTTATTCAAAGAAAATTCCAAAAACTACTCAAACGACGTCCAAATCACTCGATTTTACTCATTATGAAAAGCTAAGACCAGGTATAATTTAACCATGCAAAGAAAACATCAAAACCATCATGTTAAAGCCATGTAACAGACCCTACAAGTTGACCTAAACATTCTGTCCAGATTTTAATCATGCCTTAACCCTTATTTAAACGACTCACGTGTGCGTATAATCGATCAACAACAATCAACAATCATTACAAAACATTCATAAGACCTATCAAGATCAGAATCTATCATAATACATGCAAAATCATAAACCCTAACGATCAAAACATCACCAACTTGCGCAACAAGTAATCTGTCATATCTCTAATCGCCTATCATCATGATTAACCCGTTAAATCTTCATAAACATCTTTTAATCTTTATAAAAAGGTCTCAGACCTGGACAAACTTAGTTATAGGGTTTTTATTGTAACATTGCGAATTTCCACTATTTTTTATAAAAAGAATGTATTGTTTTAAACAATATATGTTTTAAATACCTTAAGCTAATACTTATTTGTATCTCGACACTTTTGTACGTTTTAAAAATATTTTGAGTCACTTTCGGGCTTATATAATCATATTATGAATTTAGAATAATATAGTTTTAGGGAAATAATTGCCAAAAAAAGATTTGTGCGGACCGGGACTCGAACCCGCTTCCACAGCCAACCAACACACAGTGACAAC
This sequence comes from Ambrosia trifida, assembly GCA_028751855.1. Lineage (NCBI taxonomy): Eukaryota > Viridiplantae > Streptophyta > Magnoliopsida > Asterales > Asteraceae > Ambrosia > Ambrosia trifida. Next base: position 62,955,061 of record CM054131.1, read on the forward strand.
CAACTGAGCCAACTATCATCTTGTGTAGTATTTCAGAAGAAAATAAACTTAAAACATTCCTTAAATTGATTAGTCAAAGTCTTAGTCAAACAGTCAAAGTCTTAGTCAACATTCAAAGTCTTAGTCAAATAGTCAATTCATCATAAAACCTTACTTTATGGTATTGACCAATTTTAATGGCTAATTGAATCCAAAACTAGTATAAAAACCCATCTATGAACCATTACACTTACCACATATAAATCGATTGTTTCAATCCGATTAAACTTTCCCTCATACTTTTATTCTATAGTCTATTACTTCTACAACTGAAGCTTTGATTATAAGCTCTTGTAATTGGCGAATTGGAAGCATGATATTCTTTTTTTTTTTTTAGGATTTCTTATTTCTTCAAATTGAGTTCTAGTTATCAAGGTAAGTTTACGTAACCATGTTTATGCAATTCTTTATACTTGCAACATTATACTTAAGCAATTCTACATACATGTCTAGTTGTAAACTTTAATGCCTCATGATTTAGACAACAACAACAGTTAGACTCGTTTCAACAAGTTTCAACAATACATAATCATTAGCTATGGCCAAGCCGGCGATACTCAATAATAGATCTATTGGATTGACAATCCCACCTAGATTCGTTGACCATCTTTTATGGGGAGCGCGGGTGATTGTTATCGTTCCAACATATTATTAAGGTGAACCGTGGATGACGGGATGGACCTAAACTAGTCGGAGGTTTGATTATGTCGATTCAACATTTCATGTTTATTCATGTAGACTTAAACTTACGATAGACATATGAATTGCTAAACTTTTATACTTAAACTTATTTGCTTGACATGGCTTATGTATTCTCACCAACTTCTAGTTGACCCCCCCCCCCCCATTTTTACAACTCAACAGGAAATAATGATGCGTGAAGACTAGAGTATTAACATGAAAAGACAAACTGAAGTCTATGCTTGTTTGGTGTTTGTGATGTATTAGATTTCCACTTAAAACTCATTATGTATTTTCACTTTTGGATATTTGCACTTTAAATAAAATTCAATTAAAACTTGATTGCCATGTGCTACTGTATACTCATTCTTACGTGACACCTCGATGTTTCCGCCATCGGTTGGGGTGTTACAGATTGGTATCAGAGCCATGGTTATAGAGAATTAGGTTATTAGAAAAAAAAATAATAATCTAGTCTATAACCATAGGATTTTAATCAGTACTTGCTCCTTTTACTTGCAACCTTACTTGTTTATATTCTCTATCCTACTTCTTATCTTTACTTTAGTCCCTACAAGAAGAGTGCTCTCCATCACAAGATATACTCTTAGACTAATAGGACAAATCCTCAGGTTTAGCCTGAACCACCTTGAAGATCTCGTCGAAGTTCTAGATTTTAATAACGAACACGTGCAATCTGGAAGGGTGAACGCCTGTATTCTGAGTTTTCTGTCTAGGACTGGCATTGCGCATAAGTCCCAATCAGACGAGGGACCCGGATGCCTACCTGGGAATTCTCGGGATGAGTGTTCACTTATAGGCTAAAGCATGTCTTCATTATGTTATTAGAATCTAGAAGTTTTGATAAGTCAACGTTTTCGTTTATTCGTTTTAATTAATGAATAAATGATTACAGAATAAATGATTACACTCACTTTCCATAAACTAAGCTCTAAAATCTCAAAATTTTACAGCTTAAATCAATCCCATTTCATAACCATCTATGGATTTCACAATCACACTTCACATTACCATCTTAGCCACTTTTTAAATATTCAACACCGTACCCAAATCATATTATTTTATTTCTCCACATGTTACTTATTTTTTAAAAAAAAAATTATAACCTCATACCTTAGCACAAACTAAAGATTTCTAAATCTTGTTGTATTTTCATTACCTAGAAACTTTACAAAGTACATATTTTTGGCAAAAGATGTCCTCGAACTTAAACTCAATTGTTTATTTATTGACGTAACAAACGATTTTCTATATAATGCTTTAAACTATTAAAAATCACTTAATAGAACCTTGATCTTCAAAACCTAATGTCATGTTTGAAATCTCCAACTAATGGGAATATTTTAATCAAAGCCCACTTAGCTTGTACTATTTAACAACATTTGCTTTATGTACAAAACTAATTTTGAAAATAAAATTTTTTTTTCCATAAGGATAATATCTAGTCTCTAAATTCTCCATCGACACTCACTCATTTTCAACTTGTTCAAATTTTTACAATAATTGGTATATACCACAATCATGTTTTCTTATACAATTGATTATAACCTTTGATCCAAACCCCAAAATTTACACTGCTACATAATCTCCTTACTATAAAATAAACTCTTTATAAACTATCTTCACATTCACTATCTCTCACAACCTTGAATCTGCTTCAAGATTTTTCATCATCCTCTCAAGAACTAAATTCATATCCTTCACCTTCTCACACATGAGCTAGTTACCCATGATAACCAAACTATTGAAACTTGGTTGTGTGTTGCATCAAACTTAATCCTTAGTTATACATGAGGATTTGATTATCTACCATATTTAAACATTTGATACTAGAAATCATGGAATATAAACTATTTGCTATAGACACACCTAGAGTCATTAACCTTGTCTAGGACAACACTATTACAACTCGCATGCTATGCTTGATACATGATTGTTTATATGTACATATAATCAATTTGCAATTTATGTGTGAAATAATTGGTACACTTAATCAAACAACTGGTAGAGGATGAAGTACTTGCTCAACAGTTAGTGTAGTACCAAATAACCTACTCAACGATTGGTAGAGGTCATCATGCCTGCTCAACAGTCGGTAGAGGCCCTACAACCTGCTCAACGACTGGTAGAGGCTATCGCACCTGCTCAACAATCTGTAGAGGTTCTTACTCACTGACTGGTAGAAGTCTTTTTCCTACTCAACAGTTGGACTCATTTTTGGATACATTGTATACGATTCAATCACAAGGTTATTTTGCATTACTTACATGTGTGTTTAGAGTCATAGAAGGACACAAAACCCTAATGTAAGGTAAATTGGTGATTACGGTCCGGAACGTAATCATGAATTTACAAGTACGTTAAGGTAGTGTGAAATTCTATCAAGGTTTTTGGTAGATAGCCAATTATAAACTCTAGTTACCTGTTTAGTATTTGTATGGTCAATTAACTCATGCATTTCTTTTTAAGATTCCTAAAACTTAAAGTTTAGTGTTTTGCTAGATTCTTACTCTCCTTGCTATTTTAGACGAACCTAATCCAATCCTTAAAACTCACATCTCAAACCTCTTATCCAAATTATTCTATTACCTATAAATTCATGTCGTGCCTTAACCCAAACCACAGCTGCCTTAAAATCTACCTAATCAACCTCAAACCTGTGTTTTTAATAACTTCGGGACGAAGTTTCCAAAAGTAGGGGAGACTGTAACATCGCGAATTTCCCCTATTTTTTTTATAAAAAGAATGTATTGTTTTAAACAAAATATGCTTTAAATACCTTAAACTAATAATTATTTGTATCTCGACACTTTTGTGCGTTTTAAAAATATTTCGAGTCACTTTCGGGCTTATATAATAATATTATGAATTTAGAATAATATAGTTTTAGGGATATAATTGCCAAAAAAAGATTTGTGTGGACCGGGACTCGAACCTGCGTCCACAGCCAACCAACACACAGTGACAACCAATTGAGCCAACTATCATCTTGTGTAGTATTTCAGAAGAAAATAAACTTAAAACATTCCTTAAATTGATTAGTCAAAGTCTTAGTCAAACAGTCAAAGTCTTAGTCAACAGTCAAAGTCTTAGTCAAATAGGCAATTCATCATAAAACCTTACTTTATGGTGTTGACCAATTTTAATGGCTAATTGAATCCAAAACTAGTATAAAAACCCATCTATGAACCATTACACTTACCACATCTAAATCGACTGTTTCAATCCGATTAAAATTTCCCTCATACTTTTCTTCTATAGTCTATTACTTCTACAACTGAAGCTATGATTATAAGCTCTTGTAATTGGCGAATTGGAAGCATGATATTCTTTCTTTTTTTTTTAGGATTTCTTATTTCTTCAAATTGAGTTCTAGTTATCAAGGTGAGTTTACGTAATCATGATTATGCAATTCTTTATACTTGCAACATTATACTTAAGCAATTCTACATACATGTCTAGTTGTAAACTTTAATGCCTCATGATTTAGACAACAACAACAGTTAGACTCGGTTCAACAAGTTTCAACAATACATAATCATTAGCTATGGCCAAGCCGGCGATACTAAATAATAGATCTATTGGATTGACAATCCCACCTAGATTCGTTGACCATCTTTTATGGGGAGCGCGGGTGATTGTTATCGTTCCAACATATTATTAAGGTGAACCGTGGATGACGGGATGGACCTAAACTAGTCGGAGGTTTGAATATGTCTATTCAACATTTCATGTTTATTCATGTAGACTTAAACTTACGATAGACATATGAATTGCTAAACTTTTATACTTAAACTTATTTGCTTGACATGGCTTATGTATTCTCACCAACTTCTAGTTGACCCCCCCCCCCCCCATTTTTACAACTCAACAGGAAATAATGATGCGTGAAGACTAGAGTATTAACATGAAAAGACAAACTGAAGTCTATGCTTGTTTGGTGTTTGTGATGTATTAGATTTCCACTTAAAACTCATTATGTATTTTCACTTTTGGATATTTTCACTTTAAATAAAATTCAATTAAAACTTGATTACCATGTGCTACTGTATACTCATTCTTACGTGACACCTCGATGTTTGCGCCATCTGTTGGGGTGTTACATTTATAACATAATAATAAGATTAAAGCATAATAGATTAAGGATTATACCAGAAGCTCTTTGAAAAAATCAACCGAATTGTCTTGAAGCTTCCCGATCGATGTTCTTGCGCCTTAGCAGATGTTTTGGGGTTAATATTTAATAAATAGGGCAGTAGGGGCGATTAGGGTTTGAGTTTTGGTGATACAAGAGACTTAAGGTTGCTTAAATAGGTGTTTAAGTCGGTTTAGTTATAGCAGGTACCCGTGCGCGGCCGCTCACAGCTCTTCGGCCCGCGTCGGGTTGCCTGCTCCAACGTACAACGTGTTTTTATCGATGTTTTCGCTATTTAGGGCCGTAACAAGTGTAACCCCAAGTTTTAAGACCCCAACCATCCTAATGGTCCACCTTTAACGAATTTTATTAACGTATTCGGTTTAAGTTTACGTAATCACATATGGTTTGCACATAGTTTCACAGAGTATCACAGAAGCACGTAATTGTAATCAATCTCAATCACTTAACTCACAATTATTAAACTTCATTGTTCACCAGCGTCCGGGGTTCACTAATCATGTATACCGTCAGGTAATTCCTCGAATTACCACTTCATGTAGTTATTAACCTATAACTGTGCAATGTGTGTCCTATATAGCTAACCCTAGTTAAGTATAATGCAAGGAATGTAACTAGAGTTTATTTAAAGTGAGAACCTGAAATTGCAGGGTATCACACGAGATGGCATGCCCAGAGGTTAGAAAGAAGTAATAGTGATCGACCATACCTGAGATCCTCAAATGCCTTTTTTTATCGTATGCACCAACCTCTCAACTTATTCTTCATCAGGCTAGTTGACGGGTGGTTCAAGGAACAACCCTTTATATTGATTAAACGCTTAATTTATCCGCATTTGATTATGTTATTGCTTGAGATTGGATAACTGCGAGTATGTTGGTTACAAGTGTGAAAAGGAGCTTAAAATGAAGAAACACGGGCTTTAGAGCAGACCGAAACGGGATGGAGCAAAGAAGAGTTGAAAGAAGAAAGATGAAGAAATTGAAGGGCTCCACCGTACCTTACGGTAGCCACCGTAAGGTACGGTGGCTTCTGGACATCAAAAAGCTGTCGTTGGTCAGTCTCTCCCCACCGTCGGATTCATTAACCCCACCGTACCTTATGGTGGGCACCGTAAGGTACGGTGGCCCCTGCACCATTTTGTAACTCCTTCTATTAAAGACGACTTGATGGTGTCTTTTGGGTATCTTTTCACTTGGGACGTTTCTAGACCATCATTGGGGCGACTTTGTGTCACACCACGACAATGGCGGAAACACGTGGCGCGACGGTTCAAAAGCATAAAGTCAAGGTTATTGCTAAACACAAGTAATTTAAGAAAATGGGTCATTTATTATGACGTCAAATCTTGTTCAAACATTACACAAAAGTTAATTGTTTTTAAGATAATCATAGAGGTTTCTCATATATATCCCAAATGCCTTGGGAAATAAAAGTGAAACCCCGCAAAAGTGTGACGTCGCATTGGAGGATTCCTTGACCCAGCTTGCCCGGTGCTCCTTCATCTAGTTACCTGAAAGATATGTTTAAAAGTTTCGTCAATATAAAATATATTGGTGAGTTCACAGGTTTTTAGTTTCCAAAACTTGATTACTTGGGAAATACCATGTTATGACAATGTATAGGAGTTGCAAATTCCTATAACTCTACTTGAGACTATAATCAAACCAAGACATATAATAATTGTGCCCCGCTCCAAGTCGTTACTCGGTTTCCCACGACTTAAGTTCAGAATATATGCACCCCAGGCATAACCTAATGCGTAATCGACGCTATCGATTAGGGGTGGGCCTTGTCAGGCACCAATAGTACTATTCAATATTCCTCCGGTTTCATTTCCCTGAATAAATGATTATAGAGGCGAGGACTCAACCCCGAGTGGCGGTCACACCTCAAGTAATAAATCCGTCAAACATTTTCCCTAACATATCTTTCCCCCGGAAAACGTAAAAATAGTTAAAATGGGGCCGTGAAACTCACCTGAAACTCTGTCTGGAATACTAGGCGGATAGCAAAGATGGTCTCGCACCTACAAACGTCCTAGACGTATAAGTCACTATTCCTATAGTGCATGTGCCTTGGCAAGTTGTACACCCAACTCCCGACCACAAGTTATTCCAAATCCCGTTTAATTAAGCGCGTATCCTAGGTTTTGTTGGCGTTACATTACCCTTTGTGTTACAAGTTATATATTACTCTTGTTAATATTTCCTTAACTTGTATCTTATTATCATCGGCTCGACGTCACTTAATATATAATTATTTTCCCATTTAAATAATTATACTTAAGATCGCATCGCTCGATATAATATATATTTCAACACTCGACCCGACTCACTTTGCCGCACATTTGTTTTCCCATTTAAACAAATATACTAAGATCTTGTCGTTCGATTGTATATTCTTAACGTCCGATTCAACTCACCATACCGTATATTTATTTTCCCATTCAAATAAATATACTAGGATCTCGTTGGTACGGCATACACATATATATATCTTTGTCTTCTCGTCGCGGCTTTCCTTCCCACATATCTACTTTCCCATTAAGTAGATATACTAGAATTTTGCCGAGACGAGCGTACATATATATAAATGTGTAATTTTTCTTGTTAAGTATATACGTTTGTTTAACGTCTCATTTGTTTATGTCATGTGTTTTCTTGTTAAGGAAATTTTCTGAACACTGCTGTGTTGTACGAATTTTTATAATTTTTGTGTTTGGAATTAAGACAAAACAAAAATAGGTATTGTCGAGTGAATCCCAAATAAAATTCAGTAAAAATTTGGGACTCTAATTCATTCATTAAGTATTTTAAATAAATTCGTTTTGATGGCGCACAATCTGTCCTGAAAACACAGATTGTGTATTATGTGCTTATGTGATTACTTGAGGTCTTAGGTGATCTAAAATTGACATATAATGGAAGTACACATGTTTATGACACATACGGGCTGTAGAAACTAATTATAACCAACTTATCCACCAACGAGTCCGTAGGGTTTACTATTGCATGTAGAATCACTAGGCGTCGCATACACACTTTTGAATATTAAAACGCCTTGGACAAACGAGTTATATGGTGTAATGATGTTACGCCAATACTCACGTAGTGACACTGTTATTAGGGTGTCGGTAGCATATAATACTTGCTGTTCGGATTCTTTGCTTACGCGATAAGGTGAGTTTCACTACTCTTTTCTCAAAAGCATGCGTCTCGGGTTGAGACAACTTACTTAACGTTTCTAGTCCGGTTTGGGACTACTTTTACACATCCCGGGTTTGGGGTGCATGGTTCACGTGGTGAATCTATTTTTACTAATTCATATATATGTCCTTGATGAACTAAACCAAACACATCTTTTAAGTCCTTCAAAATACCGAATCAATTGCCGGTTGGGCAAGCGGGTTAATTAGTTGATAGCGCTATTAGGTCTAACAAACCTCACATCGTGCTGGGAGCACGGATGTGAACTATTAGCTTCAAACATAATCATTGTCGATGGACAATGATGCAAGGCATCCTTATCCCGGTTATGGGAACTTGTTCATTAGTAGTTCGGTATTCGCCGGTTTTAGTTATCATGAGTGGGCTAGCTACCCCTGACATTTGAATTAGCTATTTACTTGCGGCCAAGGAGGCCAACGTTCTTACGTACTGTTATGTGGTCTGGGAGACCGACGTTTTCATTTGGGTTACATGGTTTGGGAAACCTACGCTTTTACTTACTCACCTACTTTACTCGGTGAACTCACCAACATTGTTTGTTGACCCACGATTTACATGCTTTTGCAGGTAGTTAGCTTCCGGTGCCAGAATTAGAAAGCACTACACACTTCATTGCATTTGGGGTCTTGGGCATACACCTAAATTACATATTATACTCTCACATTTTCTTTCATATGGTTTTAATTTGGGCGCGTTGTTTTGCGCATGGTTTTTTTTAAAAGGATTAAATTTGGTTTACGCTTCCGCAACTTAACTAAACTTGGTTTTTGAAACGAACTAAATGGTTTGGGCATTTAGAGTTCGTTCATATGACTTATGGCTATGGGATCCTGGTATGTCATGCGCCTCGCGGTATGAACCCCGCAGTGGAAATTTGAGGGTGTGACAGATTGGTATCAGAGCCATTGGTTATAGTGAACTAGGACTGCATGTTGAGTCTAGTCTATAATCATCATAGCATAAGTACACTCACAACTTAAGTGCACAACTAGCTCTTAGCTACATATATCTACAACATATGATTTCGGGAGATATGGTATCTCCTAGTTCTAGACTTAATTCTTAACACGTCAATGGTGGGGACCTAGGGTTACACCAGGTGGCGCATTACTGGGAGTAATATCCTAACTAACCTCATGGACGAGGAGACAACAATAGTACAAGGGAGGGAGCCCTTGCGAGCGTTATGGCGCACGTACACAGGAAGCTGCACGATGCGCATGACGTGGTACCATTAAATCAACTATGAAGGAATTCGAATGCTGAGACAATTAGTTTCTGTTCCTTGCTACTTGATCTTTCTTACCCCCATTCGAAACTCAGACGGGACTGGGTTACGCATATAGAACTTATTTCTTACTTTAGTACCTTACGCCTAGTATGAGCGGGCGGACGTATGACTGCATATCCCTGTTACTCATAAGTATATGGTAGATTCATGGGAACACATTAGATCGGGACTTGTTACACACACTCTTGGGGAGTTACGTAAAGCCTGCGATGTAATGCAACATCACAAGGGAGGATGAAACCTACTAATGGCTGATAGCCACGATTGGAGGAACGAGTGGTACAGCTTACCACTAAACTGGTTCACATAGGACTAGAGAAGGAGATTGTACGTGATGAGAACCATATAACACTGACATCGCAAAAGAGGAAGGATAAGAGATGGAAGGGGAACCTGAGCAGGACGAGCACATGGAAAGTGACGATGAAGGCTCTACTATCTAGACAGAGCATGGCGACGATTGGCTCTTACCTTTTCTTACCTATCTTTTCTTTCATTTTCCTTTGCTAACTTAGATAAGACTGAGTTCTTATGATCAACGATAGGGTGGTTGAGGCCCTCGCATCATTCCAAGCTAGTAAAGATCTATTTTGCTAAATCATTCTTTTCCCCTGACTTCCACCTTTGAACTTTCTTATACCTTGAACGCACATTGTATTTCCAAGCCTTTTATTGGTTGTAAACCTCGATAACTCCAACGGAACTGAAGGAGACCGTCTGATTGCTTCGGTAGTATAAGTCTTTGCTCTGTGCATTTGCCCCCAGGCAGGATGAGGTAATGTATGCCACATGCACACTCGATGAGTTACAGATACTTGGGTGGAGAATGTAACCCCCATGACGAAATTTAGAAACTTGTTACCTAAAGACGGATGGGTCTGAAATCGACGCCTACACTACCAAGCTACAGGAGTTAGCTACTACATGCTCACACATATTTAACCTACATTACAAACGGATCGAGCTTCATACCAAAGGGGTTATCCCACAGGTTCGTAGCATGGCTATTACGGCTCACCTACCCAGAATATAACAAACCTTTCACCTGGCTCACAAACTCACCGACGAGGCTGTTGAGCATGGTACTTTTTCGAAGCAGGGTGCTTCATCTTCTACTTTTGGTGATAACAAGAGAAACGTGAGATAGTATGCGGTATAAGTCCTTCAACAATAACCACAACAGTAACAACAACAATGGGGCTCGTGGAGGAGCATTTGTGATGGGCTCTGGGGAGGCCAGGACTGATAACAACGGCGTGACGGATACGTGTTCCTTAAACGCCACTCTCGCTTCTGTTTTATATAATGCTGGTGCAAACTATAGTTTTGTGTCATCAAAACTTAGCAAACAACTAGGGATAGTTCCTACACTTCATGATACCCCGTACTCTATAGAGTTAGCTGATGGGAAGCCTGTTAAGGTAACCCACATCCATCGTGACTGTAAGCTCGAACTAGATGGACAGTTGTTTGCCATCGACCTCTTACCTATCACCCTAGGAAGCTTTGATCTCGTGGTTGGCATGTACTGGTTGTCCAAGCAACACGCTGAAATTCTCTGTCAAGAGAAGATTGTTCGTATCCCTCTCCCTAGTGGAGAATTCTTATCTGTCCAGGGTGATCCTGGTGGTGCCATGATGGGCATCATCTCTTTCCTGAAAGCCTAGAAGTGTATTCGTAAGGGCTACCCAGCCATATTGGCTAACATTTCTGATACTCGAGCTGAAGTTGAAACAAAAATTGAGGACATCCCTGTAGTTCAGGATTTTCCAGATGTCTTCCCAGAGGAATTACCCGGATTTCCACCTGTTCGACAAGTGGAATTTCAAATTGACCGTGCACCAGGAGCCGCCCCAGTTGCGCGTGCACCATACCGCCTTGCACCAGGCGAACTTCAAGAACTATCCACCCAACTCCAAGAGCTATTGGACAGGGGTTTCATTAGACCTCGTTCTTCACCTTAGGGAACTCCAGTCTTATTTGTTAAGAAAAAGGATGGGAGTTTCCGTATGTGTATCGATTACCGGGAATTGAACCCTTTACCTTGTATTGATGATTTATTCAACCAGCTCCAGGGGTCGAGTTTCTATTCCAAGATTGACTTGAGGTCGGGGTAACACCAATTGAGAGTCCGAGAGGAGGATGTGCCAAAGACAGCCTTTCGAACTCGTTATGGGCACTATGAATTTTTGGTAATGCCCTTCGGGCTGACCAATGCACCAGCTGTGTTCATGGACCTCATGAACCGTGTGTGCAAACCCTATCTAGACAAATTTGTCATAGTGTTCATAGACGACATTCTGATCTATTCCAAGAGTAGGGGAGAGCATGAGCAACACCTACGACTGATCTTGGAACTTCTGAAAAGTGAGCAGTTATACGCAAAATTCTCCAAGTGTGACTTCTGGATTCGTGAGGTCCAATTCTTGGGTCATGTGGTGAACAAGGCAGGAATACAGGTCGATCCCGCTAAGATTGATGCGATTAAAAGATGGGAGGCCCCTAAGACTCCCACGGAGGTCCGACAATTCCTTGGCCTTGCAGGTTATTATCGCAGATTCATTCAGGGATTCTCAAAAATCGCTCAACCCTTCACTGCTTTGACACAGAAGGGGATTACCTACAAGTGGGGAGATGCCCAAGAACCTGCTTTTCTGATACTAAAGACTAAACCTTGCAGTGCTCCAATATTATCACTACCTGAGGGTACGGAGGACTTTGTGGTGTACTATGATGCATCTATCCAAGGTCTAGGGTGTGTTTTGATGCAACGCGAAAAGGTGATCACATATGCTTCACGACAACTAAAAGTTCATGAGAAAGATTTCCCCACTCACGACTTGGAACTGGGAGCGGAGGTCTTCGCTCTCAAAATTTGGAGGCACTACCTCCACGGGACAGAGTGCACGATTTCACAGATCATACGCCGATGGGTCAGACTCCTGAATGGTTATGACTGTGCCATCAAGTAACATTCAGGGAAGGCTAATGTAGTAGCAGATGCCCTGAGTCGTAAGGAAACAAAACCCAAACGAGTGCGAGCCTTGCAACTTACCATACAATCTAATCTTCATGTTGAGATACGTAAAGCCCAGGGCGTGGCTTTGAAAAGGAAAACATCGGGCTTGAAACCTTGCACGGTGCTGATAAGCACCTGGAATGGAGGACATAGGGTCTTCAGCACTTCATGAATCAAGTCTGGATTCCACGTGTTGGAGATCTCAGACAACTAGTGCTCGATGGGGCACACACCCCTCGTTATTCGGTACATCCTAGTTCGGATAAAATGTACCGAGATCTCAAACTCTTTACTGGTGACCAAACATGAAAGCTGAGAAAAGTCACTTATGTTAGTAAGTGCTTGACTTGCGCGAAGGTTAAGATGGAATATCAGAAACCTTCAGGCCTACTTCAACAACCAGAGATTCCGATGTGGAAATGGGATGGGATTTCCATGGACTTTATTACGAAGCTTCCTAAAACGCCCAGCGGGCACGATATGATTTGGGTCATTATTGACCGTTTGACCAAATCAGCGCATTTCATGGCAATTAGAGAGGCGGACATGTTGGAACGTCTAGCCGCTTTTGTATTACGAAAATTGTCTCTAGGCATGGGATGCCAACTTCTATCATATCGGATCACGACGCGCGATCTACTTCCCATTTTTGGGAAACTCTCCAAATTGCTTTGGGAACTCATTTGGACATGAGCGCAGCCTATCACTCCCAGACGGATGGATAGAGTGAACGTACCATCCAAACACTAGAAGATCTACTGCAAGCGTGCGTGGTGGACTTTGGAAACAGTTGGGACAAGCACTTGCCTTTGATTGAACTCTCTGATAACAATAGTTATGACACTTCGATTCAGTGTGCACTTTTTGAGGCACTTTATGAACGGGAGTGCAAATCTCCCATATGTTGGACTGAAGTTGGGGATAGCCAACTGACAGGTTCCGAACTTGTGCACCAAACTTCTGAGAAGATAGTGCAATCAGAAAACGGATGGCTGCTACTCTTGAGCGACAGAAAAGCTACGCTGATAAGCGTAGGAAACTTTTAGAGCTCCGGAATGGGAACAAGGTACTATTAAAGGTGTCACCTTGAAAGGGTGTGACACGCTTTGGAAAACGGGGGAAGATGAACCCGTAAAACGTTAGACCATTCGAGATGGTTGATGGGATTGGTCTGGTAGCTTACAGGTTAAACCTGCTTAACAAACTTGGTAGGATACACGATGTATCCCACATATCGTACCGAATCTATAGAAATGCCTGTTGGATACAACACTGATGGTGCCACTGGAGGAGATCCAGGTGGACGATCGGCTACGGTTCATGGAAGAACCAGTGGAGATTCTTGAGCGGGGCGTCAAGAAACTCAAACAGAACACTATACCTATTAACGTACAATGGAATTCCCGTCTAGGACCGGAATACACGTGGGAGCGCAGAGATCAGATGCGGCTCAAATATCCACACCTCTTTTTCTGAACCTGAACCTGTGCATAGATCAAATGCCGAACATAAAGCAGCTCGCTCAAAGTGAATTTCGGGGCGAAATTCCTTTCAACTTGGGGATGATGTGACATCCGAAAACCAAGCATACATTTTTTTTTCTAGCTGGCTTTACTGTTTACTTGCTGAATTTCGAGACGAAATTCTTTTCAACTTGGGGATGATGTGATACCCCGAAAATTCAGGTTCTCACTTTAACTAAACTCTAGTTACATTCCTTGCATTATACTTAAATAGGGTTAGTTAGATAAGACATACGTGCATGGTTATGAGTCAAGGTGTGATTGCATGATTAGTGAACCTCGGACGTTGGTGAATAATAAACTTATGTGTCTCGGTGATACCTGACAAACTTATGTGAAAACCATACGTGATTATGTGAACCTAAACCGAACACGTTAATAGAAATCATTAAAAGTGGAGCATGAGGTTGATTAGGGTCTTAATGCATGGGGTTACACTTGTTACGGTCCGAAATAACGAAAACGTCGAAGGATAACGCGTCGGGAGGCGAAACGAGGCAAAAGCGCGCCACCCGGACCTGTGAGCGGCCGCTCACAGGCTCCGAGCGGCCGCTCGAACCTATCTGACGGGTTTAAACCACCTCAAACTCGTATATAAGCATCCTTAACCCCCATGCAGCCCTCATACTCAACCCTAATCGCCCCCTTACTGCCCCACACGAATATTTCACTCCAAAAACTCCTGCTAAGGCTCAAGATCATCAATTGGGAGGCTCCAAGGCGCGCGATTGATTGATTTGAAGAGCTAAGGGTATAACTCATGATTTCTTACGCTTTTTACTTTATGTTTTATTGTAAAAATCATATAACAAGTTTGTCCAGGTCTGAATGGGTTTAATAAACATTAAAACATGAGTCTTTTTGAAGATTAAACGGATTAAACCTATTAATAAACGCGTAGTAACATCATAGGATGCTTGTTGCGCAAGTTATTGGTGTTTTGATCCTAAAAGCTTTGATCTTGACATGTTTGATAATAGGATCTGATGGGAATAGGTATTAGGAAAGTTGTATGATGATTATTAGGTGTTATTGATTGATAATATGCAACTAGGGTTTGATATAATTGATAATAATGCACGATCAGAATCTGGACAGATTCTGAATATCGACTTGTAGGGTCTGTTTCGTGGCTTGAAAATAATTGGTTTGATCGATTCTTTGCATGATTGTAACGTACAAGGTCTTAGCTTTTCATAATGGGCAAAACCATCGAATTTGGACATCGTTTGAGTCGTTTTTGGAATTTTAATGGATTAGGGGTCATATCAGATTTCGGATTTGTAAACTGGGCTAACTTTAAATGGTCATAACTTGAGATTTACAAGGAATTAGATTATGAAATTTTTCCAGTAGGTCAATACTGGAAAAATAGAGCTTTTCCAAGTGGATTCATCTCGTTTGGATGAATACACAATTTTTAAGAATTTTCCTACTAAACTGACCTGTTGAGGAAATTTTCTGAACACTGCTGTGTTGTACGAATTTTTATAATTTTTGTGTTTGGAATTAAGACAAAACAAAAATAGGTATTGTCGAGTGAATCCCAAATAAAATTCAGTAAAAATTTGGGACTCTAATTCATTCATTAAGTATTTTAAATAAATTCGTTTTGATGGCGCACAATCTGTCCTGAAAACACAGATTGTGTATTATGTGCTTATGTGATTACTTGAGGTCTTAGGTGATCTAAAATTGACATATAATGGAAGTACACATGTTTATGACACATACGGGCTGTAGAAACTAATTATAACCAACTTATCCACCAACGAGTCCGTAGGGTTTACTATTGCATGTAGAATCACTAGGCGTCGCATACACACTTTTGAATATTAAAACGCCTTGGACAAACGAGTTATATGGTGTAATGATGTTACGCCAATACTCACGTAGTGACACTGTTATTAGGGTGTCGGTAGCATATAATACTTGCTGTTCGGATTCTTTGCTTACGCGATAAGGTGAGTTTCACTACTCTTTTCTCAAAAGCATGCGTCTCGGGTTGAGACAACTTACTTAACGTTTCTAGTCCGGTTTGGGACTACTTTTACACATCCCGGGTTTGGGGTGCATGGTTCACGTGGTGAATCTATTTTTACTAATTCATATATATGTCCTTGATGAACTAAACCAAACACATCTTTTAAGTCCTTCAAAATACCGAATCAATTGCCGGTTGGGCAAGCGGGTTAATTAGTTGATAGCGCTATTAGGTCTAACAAACCTCACATCGTGCTGGGAGCACGGATGTGAACTATTAGCTTCAAACATAATCATTGTCGATGGACAATGATGCAAGGCATCCTTATCCCGGTTATGGGAACTTGTTCATTAGTAGTTCGGTATTCGCCGGTTTTAGTTATCATGAGTGGGCTAGCTACCCCTGACATTTGAATTAGCTATTTACTTGCGGCCAAGGAGGCCAACGTTCTTACGTACTGTTATGTGGTCTGGGAGACCGACGTTTTCATTTGGGTTACATGGTTTGGGAAACCTACGCTTTTACTTACTCACCTACTTTACTCGGTGAACTCACCAACATTGTTTGTTGACCCACGATTTACATGCTTTTGCAGGTAGTTAGCTTCCGGTGCCAGAATTAGAAAGCACTACACACTTCATTGCATTTGGGGTCTTGGGCATACACCTAAATTACATATTATACTCTCACATTTTCTTTCATATGGTTTTAATTTGGGCGCGTTGTTTTGCGCATGGTTTTTTTTAAAAGGATTAAATTTGGTTTACGCTTCCGCAACTTAACTAAACTTGGTTTTTGAAACGAACTAAATGGTTTGGGCATTTAGAGTTCGTTCATATGACTTATGGCTATGGGATCCTGGTATGTCATGCGCCTCGCGGTATGAACCCCGCAGTGGAAATTTGAGGGTGTGACAGATTGGTATCAGAGCCATTGGTTATAGTGAACTAGGACTGCATGTTGAGTCTAGTCTATAATCATCATAGCATAAGTACACTCACAACTTAAGTGCACAACTAGCTCTTAGCTACATATATCTACAACATATGATTTCGGGAGATATGGTATCTCCTAGTTCTAGACTTAATTCTTAACACGTCAATGGTGGGGACCTAGGGTTACACCAGGTGGCGCATTACTGGGAGTAATATCCTAACTAACCTCATGGACGAGGAGACAACAATAGTACAAGGGAGGGAGCCCTTGCGAGCGTTATGGCGCACGTACACAGGAAGCTGCACGATGCGCATGACGTGGTACCATTAAATCAACTATGAAGGAATTCGAATGCTGAGACAATTAGTTTCTGTTCCTTGCTACTTGATCTTTCTTACCTCCATTCGAAACTCAGACGGGACTGGGTTACGCATATAGAACTTATTTCTTACTTTAGTACCTTACGCCTAGTATGAGCGGGCGGACGTATGACTGCATATCCCTGTTACTCATAAGTATATGGTAGATTCATGGGAACACATTAGATCGGGACTTGTTACACACACTCTTGGGGAGTTACGTAAAGCCTGCGATGTAATGCAACATCACAAGGGAGGATGAAACCTACTAATGGCTGATAGCCACGATTGGAGGAACGAGTGGTACAGCTTACCACTAAACTGGTTCACATAGGACTAGAGAAGGAGATTGTACGTGATGAGAACCATATAACACTGACATCGCAAAAGAGGAAGGATAAGAGATGGAAGGGGAACCTGAGCAGGACGAGCACATGGAAAGTGACGATGAAGGCTCTACTATCTAGACAGAGCATGGCGACGATTGGCTCTTACCTTTTCTTACCTATCTTTTCTTTCATTTTCCTTTGCTAACTTAGATAAGACTGAGTTCTTATGATCAACGATAGGGTGGTTGAGGCCCTCGCATCATTCCAAGCTAGTAAAGATCTATTTTGCTAAATCATTCTTTTCCCCTGACTTCCACCTTTGAACTTTCTTATACCTTGAACGCACATTGTATTTCCAAGCCTTTTATTGGTTGTAAACCTCGATAACTCCAACGGAACTGAAGGAGACCGTCTGATTGCTTCGGTAGTATAAGTCTTTGCTCTGTGCATTTGCCCCCAGGCAGGATGAGGTAATGTATGCCACATGCACACTCGATGAGTTACAGATACTTGGGTGGAGAATGTAACCCCCATGACGAAATTTAGAAACTTGTTACCTAAAGACGGATGGGTCTGAAATCGACGCCTACACTACCAAGCTACAGGAGTTAGCTACTACATGCTCACACATATTTAACCTACATTACAAACGGATCGAGCTTCATACCAA
This sequence comes from Ambrosia trifida, assembly GCA_028751855.1. Taxonomy (NCBI): domain Eukaryota; kingdom Viridiplantae; phylum Streptophyta; class Magnoliopsida; order Asterales; family Asteraceae; genus Ambrosia; species Ambrosia trifida. The sequence goes on from CM054131.1 coordinate 62,973,299, forward strand.
AGGGGTTATCCCACAGGTTCGTAGCATGGCTACTACGGCTCACCTACCCAGAATATAACAAACCTTTCACCTGGCTCACAAACTCACCGACGAGGCTGTTGAGCATGGTACTTTTTCGAAGCAGGGTGCTTCATCTTCTACTTTTGGTGATAACAAGAGAAACGTGAGATAGTATGCGGTATAAGTCCTTCAACAATAACCACAACAGTAACAACAACAATGGGGCTCGTGGAGGAGCATTTGTGATGGGCTCTGGGGAGGCCAGGACTGATAACAACGGCGTGACGGATACGTGTTCCTTAAACGCCACTCTCGCTTCTGTTTTATATAATGCTGGTGCAAACTATAGTTTTGTGTCATCAAAACTTAGCAAACAACTAGGGATAGTTCCTACACTTCATGATACCCCGTACTCTATAGAGTTAGCTGATGGGAAGCCTGTTAAGGTAACCCACATCCATCGTGACTGTAAGCTCGAACTAGATGGACAGTTGTTTGCCATCGACCTCTTACCTATCACCCTAGGAAGCTTTGATCTCGTGGTTGGCATGTACTGGTTGTCCAAGCAACACGCTGAAATTCTCTGTCAAGAGAAGATTGTTCGTATCCCTCTCCCTAGTGGAGAATTCTTATCTGTCCAGGGTGATCCTGGTGGTGCCATGATGGGCATCATCTCTTTCCTGAAAGCCTAGAAGTGTATTCGTAAGGGCTACCCAGCCATATTGGCTAACATTTCTGATACTCGAGCTGAAGTTGAAACAAAAATTGAGGACATCCCTGTAGTTCAGGATTTTCCAGATGTCTTCCCAGAGGAATTACCCGGATTTCCACCTGTTCGACAAGTGGAATTTCAAATTGACCGTGCACCAGGAGCCGCCCCAGTTGCGCGTGCACCATACCGCCTTGCACCAGGCGAACTTCAAGAACTATCCACCCAACTCCAAGAGCTATTGGACAGGGGTTTCATTAGACCTCGTTCTTCACCTTAGGGAACTCCAGTCTTATTTGTTAAGAAAAAGGATGGGAGTTTCCGTATGTGTATCGATTACCGGGAATTGAACCCTTTACCTTGTATTGATGATTTATTCAACCAGCTCCAGGGGTCGAGTTTCTATTCCAAGATTGACTTGAGGTCGGGGTAACACCAATTGAGAGTCCGAGAGGAGGATGTGCCAAAGACAGCCTTTCGAACTCGTTATGGGCACTATGAATTTTTGGTAATGCCCTTCGGGCTGACCAATGCACCAGCTGTGTTCATGGACCTCATGAACCGTGTGTGCAAACCCTATCTAGACAAATTTGTCATAGTGTTCATAGACGACATTCTGATCTATTCCAAGAGTAGGGGAGAGCATGAGCAACACCTACGACTGATCTTGGAACTTCTGAAAAGTGAGCAGTTATACGCAAAATTCTCCAAGTGTGACTTCTGGATTCGTGAGGTCCAATTCTTGGGTCATGTGGTGAACAAGGCAGGAATACAGGTCGATCCCGCTAAGATTGATGCGATTAAAAGATGGGAGGCCCCTAAGACTCCCACGGAGGTCCGACAATTCCTTGGCCTTGCAGGTTATTATCGCAGATTCATTCAGGGATTCTCAAAAATCGCTCAACCCTTCACTGCTTTGACACAGAAGGGGATTACCTACAAGTGGGGAGATGCCCAAGAACCTGCTTTTCTGATACTAAAGACTAAACCTTGCAGTGCTCCAATATTATCACTACCTGAGGGTACGGAGGACTTTGTGGTGTACTATGATGCATCTATCCAAGGTCTAGGGTGTGTTTTGATGCAACGCGAAAAGGTGATCACATATGCTTCACGACAACTAAAAGTTCATGAGAAAGATTTCCCCACTCACGACTTGGAACTGGGAGCGGAGGTCTTCGCTCTCAAAATTTGGAGGCACTACCTCCACGGGACAGAGTGCACGATTTCACAGATCATACGCCGATGGGTCAGACTCCTGAATGGTTATGACTGTGCCATCAAGTAACATTCAGGGAAGGCTAATGTAGTAGCAGATGCCCTGAGTCGTAAGGAAACAAAACCCAAACGAGTGCGAGCCTTGCAACTTACCATACAATCTAATCTTCATGTTGAGATACGTAAAGCCCAGGGCGTGGCTTTGAAAAGGAAAACATCGGGCTTGAAACCTTGCACGGTGCTGATAAGCACCTGGAATGGAGGACATAGGGTCTTCAGCACTTCATGAATCAAGTCTGGATTCCACGTGTTGGAGATCTCAGACAACTAGTGCTCGATGGGGCACACACCCCTCGTTATTCGGTACATCCTAGTTCGGATAAAATGTACCGAGATCTCAAACTCTTTACTGGTGACCAAACATGAAAGCTGAGAAAAGTCACTTATGTTAGTAAGTGCTTGACTTGCGCGAAGGTTAAGATGGAATATCAGAAACCTTCAGGCCTACTTCAACAACCAGAGATTCCGATGTGGAAATGGGATGGGATTTCCATGGACTTTATTACGAAGCTTCCTAAAACGCCCAGCGGGCACGATATGATTTGGGTCATTATTGACCGTTTGACCAAATCAGCGCATTTCATGGCAATTAGAGAGGCGGACATGTTGGAACGTCTAGCCGCTTTTGTATTACGAAAATTGTCTCTAGGCATGGGATGCCAACTTCTATCATATCGGATCACGACGCGCGATCTACTTCCCATTTTTGGGAAACTCTCCAAATTGCTTTGGGAACTCATTTGGACATGAGCGCAGCCTATCACTCCCAGACGGATGGATAGAGTGAACGTACCATCCAAACACTAGAAGATCTACTGCAAGCGTGCGTGGTGGACTTTGGAAACAGTTGGGACAAGCACTTGCCTTTGATTGAACTCTCTGATAACAATAGTTATGACACTTCGATTCAGTGTGCACTTTTTGAGGCACTTTATGAACGGGAGTGCAAATCTCCCATATGTTGGACTGAAGTTGGGGATAGCCAACTGACAGGTTCCGAACTTGTGCACCAAACTTCTGAGAAGATAGTGCAATCAGAAAACGGATGGCTGCTACTCTTGAGCGACAGAAAAGCTACGCTGATAAGCGTAGGAAACTTTTAGAGCTCCGGAATGGGAACAAGGTACTATTAAAGGTGTCACCTTGAAAGGGTGTGACACGCTTTGGAAAACGGGGGAAGATGAACCCGTAAAACGTTAGACCATTCGAGATGGTTGATGGGATTGGTCTGGTAGCTTACAGGTTAAACCTGCTTAACAAACTTGGTAGGATACACGATGTATCCCACATATCGTACCGAATCTATAGAAATGCCTGTTGGATACAACACTGATGGTGCCACTGGAGGAGATCCAGGTGGACGATCGGCTACGGTTCATGGAAGAACCAGTGGAGATTCTTGAGCGGGGCGTCAAGAAACTCAAACAGAACACTATACCTATTAACGTACAATGGAATTCCCGTCTAGGACCGGAATACACGTGGGAGCGCAGAGATCAGATGCGGCTCAAATATCCACACCTCTTTTTCTGAACCTGAACCTGTGCATAGATCAAATGCCGAACATAAAGCAGCTCGCTCAAAGTGAATTTCGGGGCGAAATTCCTTTCAACTTGGGGATGATGTGACATCCGAAAACCAAGCATACATTTTTTTTTCTAGCTGGCTTTACTGTTTACTTGCTGAATTTCGAGACGAAATTCTTTTCAACTTGGGGATGATGTGATACCCCGAAAATTCAGGTTCTCACTTTAACTAAACTCTAGTTACATTCCTTGCATTATACTTAAATAGGGTTAGTTAGATAAGACATACGTGCATGGTTATGAGTCAAGGTGTGATTGCATGATTAGTGAACCTCGGACGTTGGTGAATAATAAACTTATGTGTCTCGGTGATACCTGACAAACTTATGTGAAAACCATACGTGATTATGTGAACCTAAACCGAACACGTTAATAGAAATCATTAAAAGTGGAGCATGAGGTTGATTAGGGTCTTAATGCATGGGGTTACACTTGTTACGGTCCGAAATAACGAAAACGTCGAAGGATAACGCGTCGGGAGGCGAAACGAGGCAAAAGCGCGCCACCCGGACCTGTGAGCGGCCGCTCACAGGCTCCGAGCGGCCGCTCGAACCTATCTGACGGGTTTAAACCACCTCAAACTCGTATATAAGCATCCTTAACCCCCATGCAGCCCTCATACTCAACCCTAATCGCCCCCTTACTGCCCCACACGAATATTTCACTCCAAAAACTCCTGCTAAGGCTCAAGATCATCAATTGGGAGGCTCCAAGGCGCGCGATTGATTGATTTGAAGAGCTAAGGGTATAACTCATGATTTCTTACGCTTTTTACTTTATGTTTTATTGTAAAAATCATATAACAAGTTTGTCCAGGTCTGAATGGGTTTAATAAACATTAAAACATGAGTCTTTTTGAAGATTAAACGGATTAAACCTATTAATAAACGCGTAGTAACATCATAGGATGCTTGTTGCGCAAGTTATTGGTGTTTTGATCCTAAAAGCTTTGATCTTGACATGTTTGATAATAGGATCTGATGGGAATAGGTATTAGGAAAGTTGTATGATGATTATTAGGTGTTATTGATTGATAATATGCAACTAGGGTTTGATATAATTGATAATAATGCACGATCAGAATCTGGACAGATTCTGAATATCGACTTGTAGGGTCTGTTTCGTGGCTTGAAAATAATTGGTTTGATCGATTCTTTGCATGATTGTAACGTACAAGGTCTTAGCTTTTCATAATGGGCAAAACCATCGAATTTGGACATCGTTTGAGTCGTTTTTGGAATTTTAATGGATTAGGGGTCATATCAGATTTCGGATTTGTAAACTGGGCTAACTTTAAATGGTCATAACTTGAGATTTACAAGGAATTAGATTATGAAATTTTTCCAGTAGGTCAATACTGGAAAAATAGAGCTTTTCCAAGTGGATTCATCTCGTTTGGATGAATACACAATTTTTAAGAATTTTCCTACTAAACTGACCTGTTGAGGAAATTTTCTGAACACTGCTGTGTTGTACGAATTTTTATAATTTTTTTGTTTGGAATTAAGACAAAACAAAAATAGGTATTGTCGAGTGAATCCCAAATAAAATTCAGTAAAAATTTGGGACTCTAATTCATTCATTAAGTATTTTAAATAAATTCGTTTTGATGGCGCACAATCTGTCCTGAAAACACAGATTGTGTATTATGTGCTTATGTGATTACTTGAGGTCTTAGGTGATCTAAAATTGACATATAATGGAAGTACACATGTTTATGACACATACGGGCTGTAGAAACTAATTATAACCAACTTATCCACCAACGAGTCCGTAGGGTTTACTATTGCATGTAGAATCACTAGGCGTCGCATACACACTTTTGAATATTAAAACGCCTTGGACAAACGAGTTATATGGTGTAATGATGTTACGCCAATACTCACGTAGTGACACTGTTATTAGGGTGTCGGTAGCATATAATACTTGCTGTTCGGATTCTTTGCTTACGCGATAAGGTGAGTTTCACTACTCTTTTCTCAAAAGCATGCGTCTCGGGTTGAGACAACTTACTTAACGTTTCTAGTCCGGTTTGGGACTACTTTTACACATCCCGGGTTTGGGGTGCATGGTTCACGTGGTGAATCTATTTTTACTAATTCATATATATGTCCTTGATGAACTAAACCAAACACATCTTTTAAGTCCTTCAAAATACCGAATCAATTGCCGGTTGGGCAAGCGGGTTAATTAGTTGATAGCGCTATTAGGTCTAACAAACCTCACATCGTGCTGGGAGCACGGATGTGAACTATTAGCTTCAAACATAATCATTGTCGATGGACAATGATGCAAGGCATCCTTATCCCGGTTATGGGAACTTGTTCATTAGTAGTTCGGTATTCGCCGGTTTTAGTTATCATGAGTGGGCTAGCTACCCCTGACATTTGAATTAGCTATTTACTTGCGGCCAAGGAGGCCAACGTTCTTACGTACTGTTATGTGGTCTGGGAGACCGACGTTTTCATTTGGGTTACATGGTTTGGGAAACCTACGCTTTTACTTACTCACCTACTTTACTCGGTGAACTCACCAACATTGTTTGTTGACCCACGATTTACATGCTTTTGCAGGTAGTTAGCTTCCGGTGCCAGAATTAGAAAGCACTACACACTTCATTGCATTTGGGGTCTTGGGCATACACCTAAATTACATATTATACTCTCACATTTTCTTTCATATGGTTTTAATTTGGGCGCGTTGTTTTGCGCATGGTTTTTTTTAAAAGGATTAAATTTGGTTTACGCTTCCGCAACTTAACTAAACTTGGTTTTTGAAACGAACTAAATGGTTTGGGCATTTAGAGTTCGTTCATATGACTTATGGCTATGGGATCCTGGTATGTCATGCGCCTCGCGGTATGAACCCCGCAGTGGAAATTTGAGGGTGTGACAGATTGGTATCAGAGCCATTGGTTATAGTGAACTAGGACTGCATGTTGAGTCTAGTCTATAATCATCATAGCATAAGTACACTCACAACTTAAGTGCACAACTAGCTCTTAGCTACATATATCTACAACATATGATTTCGGGAGATATGGTATCTCCTAGTTCTAGACTTAATTCTTAACACGTCAATGGTGGGGACCTAGGGTTACACCAGGTGGCGCATTACTGGGAGTAATATCCTAACTAACCTCATGGACGAGGAGACAACAATAGTACAAGGGAGGGAGCCCTTGCGAGCGTTATGGCGCACGTACACAGGAAGCTGCACGATGCGCATGACGTGGTACCATTAAATCAACTATGAAGGAATTCGAATGCTGAGACAATTAGTTTCTGTTCCTTGCTACTTGATCTTTCTTACCCCCATTCGAAACTCAGACGGGACTGGGTTACGCATATAGAACTTATTTCTTACTTTAGTACCTTACGCCTAGTATGAGCGGGCGGACGTATGACTGCATATCCCTGTTACTCATAAGTATATGGTAGATTCATGGGAACACATTAGATCGGGACTTGTTACACACACTCTTGGGGAGTTACGTAAAGCCTGCGATGTAATGCAACATCACAAGGGAGGATGAAACCTACTAATGGCTGATAGCCACGATTGGAGGAACGAGTGGTACAGCTTACCACTAAACTGGTTCACATAGGACTAGAGAAGGAGATTGTACGTGATGAGAACCATATAACACTGACATCGCAAAAGAGGAAGGATAAGAGATGGAAGGGGAACCTGAGCAGGACGAGCACATGGAAAGTGACGATGAAGGCTCTACTATCTAGACAGAGCATGGCGACGATTGGCTCTTACCTTTTCTTACCTATCTTTTCTTTCATTTTCCTTTGCTAACTTAGATAAGACTGAGTTCTTATGATCAACGATAGGGTGGTTGAGGCCCTCGCATCATTCCAAGCTAGTAAAGATCTATTTTGCTAAATCATTCTTTTCCCCTGACTTCCACCTTTGAACTTTCTTATACCTTGAACGCACATTGTATTTCCAAGCCTTTTATTGGTTGTAAACCTCGATAACTCCAACGGAACTGAAGGAGACCGTCGGATTGCTTCGGTAGTATAAGTCTTTGCTCTGTGCATTTGCCCCCAGGCAGGATGAGGTAATGTATGCCACATGCACACTCGATGAGTTACAGATACTTGGGTGGAGAATGTAACCCCCATGACGAAATTTAGAAACTTGTTACCTAAAGACGGATGGGTCTGAAATCGACGCCTACACTACCAAGCTACAGGAGTTAGCTACTACATGCTCACACATATTTAACCTACATTACAAACGGATCGAGCTTCATACCAAAGGGGTTACATGGTTTGGGAAACCTACGCTTTTACTTACTCACCTACTTTACTCGGTGAACTCACCAACATTGTTTGTTGACCCACGATTTACATGCTTTTGCAGGTAGTTAGCTTCCGGTGCCAGAATTAGAAAGCACTACACACTCATTGCATTTGGGGTCTTGGGCATACACCTAAATTACATATTATACTCTCACATTTTCTTTCATATGGTTTTAATTTGGGCGCGTTGTTTTGCGCATGGTTTTTTTTAAAAGGATTAAATTTGGTTTACGCTTCCGCAACTTAACTAAACTTGGTTTTTGAAACGAACTAAATGGTTTGGGCATTTAGAGTTCGTTCATATGACTTATGGCTATGGGATCCTGGTATGTCATGCGCCTCGCGGTATGAACCCCGCAGTGGAAATTTGAGGGTGTGACAGCGATCGCGCGGGCTATGCGTTCAGATATCATGGTCTCGAGTTCGGCCGGTGTTGCGGGCAGTCCGTCTGCTCCGCTATTGCTTCTAGTGGCCGGTGCCATTTCTCTTCAATAATAATTATCAAAGGTTAATTTGGCAAACATTTATACAATATAAAGCATAAATAACAAACCAGAATATGAACACAATAATCAACACCATGTCATCACACAACATACCAACACATCATACAAAAATAGTAATCAACACAACATCACCACGCAATATACAAACCACAACATATGGAGTAAGCAATAATAATCATAGACAACAACATATTTCACCATAATAATAAGATTTTTCATTAATTTCAATAATACTAGTACAATGCTTGTTCATAATACAAAATGGAGAATACATTTCTCATACAATACATTGTTTTTGAAATAAATAAAACATCATACCATGTGCCGTAATATCCGTACGGCTAGGCAAAATGCAGACGAGTGTCATAACCCGTGCTGTACTACCATACTGCAGCTACTATGTACATAAACTGGTGGGTCTTCTGTGCATCCCTGATACATCCTACTGTGGCGGCGGTGGCGGATACTGGTACTGCGGCGCGTGCGTACTGATCGTCATACTGATCGTCATGATACGCTCGTACAAGAAGTGTCGATGCGCAAAGTGCGCATCCCCTGTGATACCGCACTGAGCGTCCAGGCTCAGCAACTCCTTCGCGTAATGCGCCAAAGCATCCCGCGCATCTATCATCCTCGTCCACATCAGACGAGTCTGATGCTCTACCTGTGTTACGGTGCGCTGCACCGTATCAGTGAGAATCTGAAAATCCCGCTCTAAAGTGATGGCTGTAACACCCCAACCGATGGCGGAAACATCGGGATGTCACGTAATGATGATTGCTCAGTAGCTCATGGTAAATAATAATTCTCATTATATGATTTAGATGAATTACATACAATAGTTCTAGAATTTGTACATCAAATTGAATAAAACTATACACACATCTTCAAGCATCAATTCAAATCTTCAAGCAAATAGAACCTGAAACATGTTAAGTTGAAAATGTTTTGGGTCAACAAAAGTTGGTGAGAATTACATAGGTTTTTGATAATAGAATAAAAATGTTGTGCAATTCATGTGTCATGTCAATCTAGTCCATATGTGAGAACATACTAGAAATAAATCGATTGCATAATCAACCCTGATGACTGTTATAAAATGATACATACCATACGCTCATGGTCCAATATGTTATACGATAACAAACACCCACGCTACCTTTGTAGGAGGCACGTATCCGGGTGGGATTGTCAGTCCAATAGATCTATCAATGTATACCGCCGGCTGATCAATGTTAATGATTATGCTAGAATGGTGCTTACTCTAATCATGCTCAAGACATAATGCAACATAGAAAACACATAGACACATTGATGATTGAATTGCGATGATGATGTTATAAACATGTTTCACCCCAAAAATGGTGATAAATAGAAAAAGGGGCTATGTAAAACTCACCTTGGTAAAATGTTATATCTGTTGAGAAATTTGGATAATTGTGTTGACCAAATGTATCACGTATCACCCTATAATAAAGTAATAAATATGTCTAAGTCTATCAATCCTAAAAATGTATAAGTTTCTAGGGCTTCGAATTGGGGGTAATTGCTCGTTTGATTAATAAAAAATATTCGCCAATTGAGAGAAATTTAGTAAATAAATAACTAAAAATCTTTTTATGAAATTTAAACTTAAGATGGTTACAAGAATGTGTTTAAAGTATAAAAATAATTTTTATAAAATTATTTCCTTTAAAATAGATTTTTAAATCTATTTATCACAAATTGTCAAAATTTAACTTTAATATTTAAAAATACTAAAATTAAAGAATTATTATCTTAAAAATCATATTTCTGTTCTAAATATTTAAAAATAAATTGTATAAAATTTTGGTGCAAAAATAATGAAAATTAAATTTATTATGATTTATTTATGATTAAAACTAACAAAAATTGATTAAAAATACTAAATAAATGATTTTTCAGAAATAAAAATCATTTCTGAAAAGTTTAATGTTATAAAAACTTAGGATAATTTTTGTGGGAATTTAAAAGATCGTTTTGATATTTTGGTAGAATTTTAAAATTATAATTGAATAAACTTGTAATATTTATTATAGATAATAAATAAAAGATTTTTGAAAAACTAAAAGTTGGGTATTAAACTTTATCATAGGAATAAATTTTGTAGGATTTATAAACCATGTTTAGTATTTTTAAACACATAATATATATGCATAATATATAAGAATTTGTTAAAAAAAATTTTGTAGGGCATGGGAATCGAACCTGGCCATCAGGCCGGTTCACTGTTTTTAACCAAAGGCCTGACCATCTGGTCTAGGCAGTGTTTTGTTTCATATTTCAGCAACATTAGTTCTTTAACAGTTAGGAACGGTTATCCCCAATTTCCCTTATAAACCCTAGATACAATGCCTATCAATAGACCCATAGAACGATTCCAATAACAAAATTATCTTTAGGGCTTTCAAATAACAGACAAAAACGACCAGATTACATAAGATTATTACCGGAATTGATGAGGAAGGAAGGTGGGACGAACGAGACCAAAAACCGGCCTAAGAGCCTCAATTACGCGTTGTAGAGGATTGGTTATGAAGGATTTGCAGTTGGGAACCCTTAATCGGCACATTTAGGTGCGATTGATGTGTTCAATTTATACAGGTATAGGCTCGATCGTATATAAGGAAGTTTGACCCGTAATAGTCAACACGCTTCAATTGAGCTCAATAAGTAGCTGTTAACGCGTCAATTACGGTTGGATTCTGAGCGAGTTCAACGTGTCGGTCCATTAAGGTGGCTAATTGTTTCCATAACAGGGTGAAAACGCGTTGAATTTGGATTTAAGCAAAAAGTCAACTGGGTGTTTGACTTTTGATTAGTAAACTAGTGAGTTTAGAAGATGTTTAAATTAAATATTGTTTGGATAATATTACAAAAAGGTAGCTGGTTCAGTTGGTAAGTGTGTGGTTTGTTTGGATATGGGGCACGAGTTCGAGCCTTAGCAGAGGCATTATTTTTTTCTTTTTCATTAACAGCGAGGGAGGGGAGGGGAGAGGGGGTCTTGGGCCGGATTTAGGCCTTGGGCCGGGTGTAGACCTTGGGCCGGGGGTTTGTATGGGCTCCAAAAGGTTAAAGGAAGAGGTGGGCCAAGTTTGTTTAGCCACACTTCTTATTCTTATTCTTATTATTATTATTATTATTATTATTATTATTATTATTATTATCCTTTATATATATATATGTATGAATATTTATCATTGTATTAGGGTTCTAAATATTACCAAAATAATAATAAAACGTGTCGTAACGTAAAATCATTTAATGCGAAATGTTACAGTCTCCCCTACTTTTAGGAACTTCGTCCCGAAGTTAAAGGACACCAAGTTACAATTGGTCGACTACTGAAAACCTTGATAAAATTTCACACTACCTTAATGTACCTGTAAATTCATGATTACGTTCCGGACCGTAATTACCAATTTACCTTACATTAGGGTTTTGCATCCTTTTATGACTTTACCGATTGTTAAGCAGGTCTGATAGTCTCCGCCAGTCGTTGAGCAGGTGGTAGGGCCTCTCCCGACTGTTGGAAAGACATGATGACCTTTACCAATCGTTAAGCTGGTTGTTTGGTAGTTAACTAATTGTTGTACAAGCAAGTATGATTATAGATATAGCAATTAGTTCACATTCAGACAAACATGCACACAGATGTTATGATAATACTTGAATTTTATTACTTGAATCAAATAGCGTCATTACATAGAATTAAAAGCAAACAACATTTAAATGGTGGAACTTGCTGTTAAGTAGCTGGAGGGTCTTGATCTTGGTTTAGTTTAGGGCATCGGTTACGGTAGTGTTTTGGGTCCCCATATTCATAGCATTGACCATGGTTGTAATTACCAGGACGATTAGGATTAGTAACCTGAGCAGGGTTGTGGATAATCGCAGCCAGTCGGGCATCAACACCTTTGTTGTTTTTGTTGTTGTCGTGGTTGGTGTTGTGGTTGTTGTTACTTTCCTCTTGGTTTTCACCACTGTTATTGCGAGTGCTACGACGTGGAGACATGTAAGGGACACAATGAAGGTTCAATGTGGCATGAAATGAATGAGGTGATATAAGGAATATAATCATTTATTCATTAATTAAAACGAATAAACGAAAACGTTGACTTATCAAAGACTCCAGATTCTAATAACATATGAAGACATGCTTTAGCCTATAAGTGAACACTCATCCCGAGAATTCCCAGGTAGGCATCCGGGTCCTTCGTCTGATTGGGATATATGCGCAATGCCAGCCTAGACCGAAGACTCAGAATACAGGCGTTCACCCTTCCAGATTGCACGTGTTCGTTATTAAGATCTAGAACTTTGACGAGATCTCAAGGGGGTTCAGGTTAAACCTGAGGATTTTGTCCTATTAGTCTAAGAGTAGATCCACTGATGGAGAGCAACCTTCTTGTAGGGATGAAATTAGAGGTAAGAAGTAGGAGATAGAGAATAGCAAGCAAAAGAAGCAAGTACTGGTTAAATCCTATGGTTATAGACTAGATTATTTTTCTAATAACCTAATTCCCTATAACCATGGCTCTGATACCAATCTGTAACACCCCAACCGATGGCGGAAACATCGGGATGTCACGTAATGATGATTGCTCAGTAGCTCATGGTAAATAATAATTCTCATTATATGATTTAGATGAATTACATACAATAGTTCTAGAATTTGTACATCAAATTGAATAAAACTATACACACATCTTCAAGCATCAATTCAAATCTTCAAGCAAATAGAACCTGAAACATGTTAAGTTGAAAATGTTTTGGGTCAACAAAAGTTGGTGAGAATTGCATAGGTTTTTGATAATAGAATAAAAATGTTGTGCAATTCATGTGTCATGTCAATCTAGTCCATATGTGAGAACATACTAGAAATAAATCGATTGCATAATCAACCCTGATGACTGTTATAAAATGATACATACCATACGCTCATGGTCCAATATGTTATACGATAACAAACACCCACGCTACCTTTGTAGGAGGCACGTATCCGGGTGGGATTGTCAGTCCAATAGATCTATCAATGTATACCGCCGGCTGATCAATGTTAATGATTATGCTAGAATGGTGCTTACTCTAATCATGCTCAAGACATAATGCAACATAGAAAACACATAGACACATTGATGATTGAATTGCGATGATGATGTTATAAACATGTTTCACCCCAAAAATGGTGATAAATAGAAAAAGGGGCTATGTAAAACTCACCTTGGTAAAATGTTATATCTGTTGAGAAATTTGGATAATTGTGTTGACCAAATGTATCACGTATCACCCTATAATAAAGTAATAAATATGTCTAAGTCTATCAATCCTAAAAATGTATAAGTTTCTAGGGCTTCGAATTGGGGGTAATTGCTCGTTTGATTAATAAAAAATATTCGCCAATTGAGAGAAATTTAGTAAATAAATAACTAAAAATCTTTTTATGAAATTTAAACTTAAGATGGTTACAAGAATGTGTTTAAAGTATAAAAATAATTTTTATAAAATTATTTCCTTTAAAATAGATTTTTAAATCTATTTATCACAAATTGTCAAAATTTAACTTTAATATTTAAAAATACTAAAATTAAAGAATTATTATCTTAAAAATCATATTTCTGTTCTAAATATTTAAAAATAAATTGTATAAAATTTTGGTGCAAAAATAATGAAAATTTAATTTATTATGATTTATTTATGATTAAAACTAACAAAAATTGATTAAAAATACTAAATAAATGATTTTTCAGAAATAAAAATCATTTCTGAAAAGTTTAATGTTATAAAAACTTAGGATAATTTTTGTGGGAATTTAAAAGATCGTTTTGATATTTTGGTAGAATTTTAAAATTATAATTGAATAAACTTGTAATATTTATTATAGATAATAAATAAAAGATTTTTGAAAAACTAAAAGTTGGGTATTAAACTTTATCATAGGAATAAATTTTGTAGGATTTATAAACCATGTTTAGTATTTTTAAACACATAATATATATGCATAATATATAAGAATTTGTTAAAAAAATTTTTGTAGGGCATGGGAATCGAACCTGGCCATCAGGCCGGTTCACTGTTTTTAACCAAAGGCCTGACCATCTGGTCTAGGCAGTGTTTTGTTTCATATTTCAGCAACATTAGTTCTTTAACAGTTAGGAACGGTTATCCCCAATTTCCCTTATAAACCCTAGATACAATGCCTATCAATAGACCCATAGAACGATTCCAATAACAAAATTATCTTTAGGGCTTTCAAATAACAGACAAAAACGACCAGATTACATAAGATTATTACCGGAATTGATGAGGAAGGAAGGTGGGACGAACGAGACCAAAAACCGGCCTAAGAGCCTCAATTACGCGTTGTAGAGGATTGGTTATGAAGGATTTGCAGTTGGGAACCCTTAATCGGCACATTTAGGTGCGATTGATGTGTTCAATTTATACAGGTATAGGCTCGATCGTATATAAGGAAGTTTGACCCGTAATAGTCAACACGCTTCAATTGAGCTCAATAAGTAGCTGTTAACGCGTCAATTACGGTTGGATTCTGAGCGAGTTCAACGTGTCGGTCCATTAAGGTGGCTAATTGTTTCCATAACAGGGTGAAAACGCGTTGAATTTGGATTTAAGCAAAAAGTCAACTGGGTGTTTGACTTTTGCTTAGTAAACTAGTGAGTTTAGAAGATGTTTAAATTAAATATTGTTTGGATAATATTACAAAAAGGTAGCTGGTTCAGTTGGTAAGTGTGTGGTTTGTTTGGATATGGGGCACGAGTTCGAGCCTTAGCAGAGGCATTTTTTTTTTCTTTTTCATTAACAGCGAGGGAGGGGAGGGGAGAGGGGGTCTTGGGCCGGATTTAGGCCTTGGGCCGGGTGTAGACCTTGGGCCGGGGGTTTGTATGGGCTCCAAAAGGTTAAAGGAAGAGGTGGGCCAAGTTTGTTTAGCCACACTTCTTATTCTTATTCTTATTATTATTATTATTATTATTATTATTATTATTATTATTATTATCCTTTATATATATATATGTATGAATATTTATCATTGTATTAGGGTTCTAAATATTACCAAAATAATAATAAAACGTGTCGTAACGTAAAATCATTTAATGCGAAATGTTACAATGGCAGTGGACCATGCTGGTCCAGACAAGGGTGTCATCCTGGGTGGCTGGGATGGTCCGGGTATATCTGGGTGTGTGGATGGGAATGGCCCGAAGGGGGCTGGTATCGGTATGTGTGGCAGTAATGGGGTAAAACCTGGTGGTCTGATGGAAAAGTGGGGTGGCATCATATAAGGGTCCCCTGCACCCAGAGGGTATGGTGCAGGTGTCATGTTGGGAATAGTGGGGATCGGTAAAGTCACGGCTACTGGGGGTGGTGGCATAGGCTCGGCTAGTGGGGCTACTAAAGGCTCCGAGACAGTGGCCCACTCTGGAGTGGATACCACGACAGTGGGGGTAGGAGGGCTCGCGGTGGCAAAGGCTGCCATGCCTGCCCTGCGTAGCTCAGAGCTGTCGGCGGGGCTACCCTCGAGTATATGTGCTGCTGGTCCCTCCTGTGGTACGGGCTCGAGTGGTGCTGGTGGGGCTATGGGATCAGCAGGTGCGTCCTCTAACATTGGAGCCACTGGCTCCTCCTGAACAGCTGGAATCTCGGGTACCAGCATGTGCTCTACCGACGCTACGGACTCGTCGTCAGAGTCATCGGATATCCACCCGTTCCTCCCACGAGAGATTGGCATGAGTCTCATGCCTGGAGGGATGTGGATGTGGGGTAAGGGTGCTGGCTCATGCTCCACGTGAGCCTGTCGGTCGAATGGAGACTCTACTGTCTCCGACTGGGCTGGGATCGGCCGGGACGGTCCGGCACAGCCCTCAGGGAATTCCCCGATAGCTCGGATGGGTCGTGGGGCTAACGGTGCGGTCGGTACAATGGGTAGCGGCGCGTCGACCACGGCGGGTGCCCAATCAGGATCCTCGCTAGGATCCGTCTCATCCGAGTCGTCATCCGAACCTCCGTCGACGTTCATCTCCACATCTTCGTCCTCTGCGTCATGTACTACCAGCTCTACTGGCTCAGGCGGTGGCGCAGGAATGATCTGAATGCTGCTATCGATACTGGGCGCTATACTACCAGCGTCGGACATCCTGGCAAAAGAACCGTACATGTATATATATGAATTAATTTAAATTAGACAGTTAAGGCGTACATTATCAGTATCCTTTCTAACCTCTAATACTATGTTAATGCATAACGATACCGCTGGCTAGCTTGGTCGGAATCTCCTCATGCCCAATGCTTTCTTGAAAAATTACTTTAGTGTCTTTATATATTTTTCTTTTGAAAACTTTATCTTTTTTAATCAAATCCGGTTATAGTCTAGTTTTTAAAGAAAATACTCTAGTTCGCTATAACCTTGGCTCTGATACCACCTTCTGTCACACCACGACAATGGCGGAAACACGTGGCGCGACGGTTCAAAAGCATAAAGTCAAGGTTATTGCTAAACACAAGTAATTTAAGAAAATGGGTCATTTATTATGACGTCAAATCTTGTTCAAACATTACACAAAAGTTAATTGTTTTTTAGATAATCATAGAGGTTTCTCATATATATCCCAAATGCCTTGGGAAATAAAAGTGAAACCCCGCAAAAGTGTGACGTCGCATTGGAGGATTCCTTGACCCAGCTTGCCCGGTGCTCCTTCATCTAGTTACCTGAAAGATATGTTTAAAAGTTTCGTCAATATAAAATATATTGGTGAGTTCACAGGTTTTTAGTTTCCAAAACTTGATTACTTGGGAAATACCATGTTATGACAATGTATAGGAGTTGCAAATTCCTATAACTCTACTTGAGACTATAATCAAACCAAGACATATAATAATTGTGCCCCGCTCCAAGTCGTTACTCGGTTTCCCACGACTTAAGTTCAGAATATATGCACCCCAGGCATAACCTAATGCGTAATCGACGCTATCGATTAGGGGTGGGCCTTGTCAGGCACCAATAGTACTATTCAATATTCCTCCGGTTTCATTTCCCTGAATAAATGATTATAGAGGCGAGGACTCAACCCCGAGTGGCGGTCACACCTCAAGTAATAAATCCGTCAAACATTTTCCCTAACATATCTTTCCCCCGGAAAACGTAAAAATAGTTAAAATGGGGCCGTGAAACTCACCTGAAACTCTGTCTGGAATACTAGGCGGATAGCAAAGATGGTCTCGCACCTACAAACGTCCTAGACGTATAAGTCACTATTCCTATAGTGCATGTGCCTTGGCAAGTTGTACACCCAACTCCCGACCACAAGTTATTCCAAATCCCGTTTAATTAAGCGCGTATCCTAGGTTTTGTTGGCGTTACATTACCCTTTGTGTTACAAGTTATATATTACTCTTGTTAATATTTCCTTAACTTGTATCTTATTATCATCGGCTCGACGTCACTTAACATATAATTATTTTCCCATTTAAATAATTATACTTAAGATCGCATCGCTCGATATAATATATATTTCAACACTCGACCCGACTCACTTTGCCGCACATTTGTTTTCCCATTTAAACAAATATACTAAGATCTTGTCGTTCGATTGTATATTCTTAACGTCCGATTCAACTCACCATACCGTATATTTATTTTCCCATTCAAATAAATATACTAGGATCTCGTTGGTACGGCATACACATATATATATCTTTGTCTTCTCGTCGCGGCTTTCC
Source organism: Ambrosia trifida (assembly GCA_028751855.1). NCBI lineage: Eukaryota > Viridiplantae > Streptophyta > Magnoliopsida > Asterales > Asteraceae > Ambrosia > Ambrosia trifida. The sequence continues at coordinate 62,991,450 of CM054131.1, forward strand.
TTCCCACATATCTACTTTCCCATTAAGTAGATATACTAGAATTTTGCCGAGACGAGCGTACATATATATAAATGTGTAATTTTTCTTGTTAAGTATATACGTTTGTTTAACGTCTCATTTGTTTATGTCATGTGTTTTCTCCCACGAATTATTCTTCCAACACTTAGGAAAGTGTTTATTAGTTTTCTCCCATAATGTATATATATTTTACTTCTTAAAATATATATTTTTCTTATCTTGCCGCAATGGCATTTTTCTCATGATTTGTCCGTGTACGGTTCGTTAACGCGTCTTAGTTCGATATCTTAACTCGATTAGTTAATTTTTCCAAGTTTTTCCCAACATGTATTTTATAGAAATATTATCCATATTTCTTCCTCTTTTCACATGTTACTTGGATAGTTTAAAATACTTATGTATTTTTAACCCAACTTGTTAACTTAACTACAAAAATGTTTCCAACACTTTTATATTCCCATTTATATAAAAGTATTCATTTTTGTATAAGTTTCCCAAGTTTGTTTAATATTTTATAAAATCTCTATTTTATAAAAATCCTTATGTTAAAACCCTTTATATTTTTATAACTTTCAAAAATACACTTTTATACAAAATACCCAAGTATATCTACTAGTATTTACCAAATTCATCCTTAGAATTTATTTCTTACATTTTTGACACCAAACTTTCCATACTTGTATTTTTGGACTAATAGTTTCTAAAATATCCATTTTAGTCCTCCAACTTTCAAGGTTACAACTTTAGTCGTTTAACTTCCAAAAGTTGCATTTTTCTACTCTAACTTCCAAAGTTAACATTTTTCACTCAAAATAGTAGACTTTGAAGATTCAACTTTTTATTGGTAAGTTATTTTTGTATCAAAACACTTTCATTAGTCTTAAATTCCATATGGAAGACTACTTATATGTGTGTTTTATGTATTTCTCCATTTTAACAAAACATCATTCATCTAAGTAAGCTAACTTTAATTTTTCATCTTCTTTATTTATGAACTTCTAACATGTTTTACCACATATTACACCATGTATGATCATAATAAGATGATTTAAAGTTACCTTTAACATATCCAAGTTCATTCCATAATTTTAACCAAAACATCATCCTACTTAGTTTTAAATGTAAACTTTATGCATTTTCAAGATTATTACATTATCATCATCAAATCCATGGTTTATTTTCATATCATTAATCATCCATTTTACACATGTAAAACCTATTAAAGATTATGTTCAAAACCACCTTTTAAACCCTTCATGTACAACTTGCTTCTAAGAACACATACATGAATAATAATAATCAAAAACAAGGTTAAGAATGCTTACTACTAGCACAAGGCTAGGGAAGACAAAACCTTTGATTTTGAGAGGGGTTTAGTGTGTTCTTCCTTAATGGTTAAGCTCCAAGCTTGAAACACACAATAGGGGTTTGGATGATGGATTGTTTTAAGTGTTTTGGAGATGTAGAAACTTGTAAGAATGAAGTATGGGGGAGGTGGAAACCCACGGCCACAAGGAGAAGAAAGGGAAGAGTTGTTTTGCTTTGTTATTCAACCTTCTAACACATGTTATTTATAACCTTATCACATGTAATCATGCTAAAGATTCAAGAAATCTTATGGAGGATTGTATGTGTACTTGGGATATTTTGAAAGATTTGATATGTGTGTGTGTAGATAATGCCGTGTATGTATGTATGTGTAGGTATGATTGTTTGCAAATCTTGGTTAATCTTTGGATGACTCTTTCACTTAATCTTTATACAAGATCTTCTCCCATGCATGTGCACACTTAGGCTATGATTGTTGGCTACTTGTCTTGGATTATATGGCCTCATGGCCGAAAATTGTAAGGAGGGGACAAGAAGTGGCATGCTTTTGTACTTGATAATTATCCATGTCTCTTACATCTTTTGTCTCATGTAAGGCATGCTTTATCTTAGGCTTAGATTATAATTATAAACACAAGGCATGGGAGTTTTGTGGCCATAAGGCCAGCCCTTTGATGGGTCTAGGTGGGGTCCACAACTTCAAATATTTACCCAATATTTGTTATGTTTAATCCCCCGTCGTTCGGGTGTCGTTCGGGTATTTTTCGGGTTTTAATCACGCGTTATCCGGACGTTAAAAATACATTTAATAACCCTTAAATATAGTCTAATTTAAGCGTTGATTGGTTATTTAGGCCTTTGCCGGGTGAAATTATGAGTTATACGCGTATCGGGTGCGGTACGCGCATTTCATTCGTTACCGGGAGATTTGTACAAGACGTTTTCATTTATGGTTTTGGAGTTCCAAAACTCATTATATTTTATGAAACTACCCTTTATTTTATATCCTGGGTGTCCGGGATCCGTTTCGTTTATTTAATTATTACCGGGTAATTGCCAATGTCCATACCGGATAGCTTATTTACACATGATCCAATCATGCTTTACCATTAAACGTATGCATTCCTATGCACTATTTGGAAATTGCTATCCCCTAAGGCCTTGATAATTAAATCACACATAATTGCATTTAATTACGTTAATCATATATTAATTAATTGTACGGAATTACCTTATTTTTGCCGGTTCTTACACTTTGGCTGCTTTTGATCATTGGAGGCTTATTACAAACATTTGGCTTTTGTTTTTGATCCTTATGAACAATTCCATGAATGTGTTGATGATTCACCAAGTCATGCTAGGCTAAACATTTGGTGATCATTCTTGGTGAAGGTTTTTCTTGAACTCTTGTGTGTGATTTCTTGCATTTCTAGAATAATGACTTGGTATTTTACTTTATTATTATGATATATGAACAATTGCCTGTAGCGTGTTGATTAAATTACTAATTCTTAGTCTCTATCTTACATTCTTGGTGTTGATAACAACTAAGAAATCACGGGAAGGATTTGGGGTTGGTTATTGATTAATTGGTCATTGGTAAACAACCTCGCGTTAATTTAATCCGAGTACTTTGTTCCCTTTTATCACAACATTGTTTTTACATGAGTTATGTCTATGTAACTCTTTATAGTGGAAATTTATACAAGTGTTTAGAGAAACCGGATCCTTGAATGGTCATTGTCCCATAGTTTGAAGAAACACTCTTAAGTTTAAATCGATATTTAGTTGTTATTTTAGTTAAAACCAAAACAATTAGAATCTTAATCATTTACTTTTTGTTAAGTAGTTTAATTTAGTTAATTAACAAAACTAGAATTCACACATTTTCCACAAACTCCCTGTGTTCGATACCTTCTTGCCACTATTTGTTAGTTGTAATTGGGAAATTTTACGTGTACCACGACAAGCACGTCAAATTTTGGCGCCGTTGCCAGGGAGTAGTGCACAACGTGTGTTAATCTTTTAGTTTTGTTTTGTTATTTTTGGGTTTACACTGGTTGTGTTTAGTGTGTAGGTACTTCAAAGTGTATGCATACTAGAGGCTCTCACGAGTCATCACCACTATTGTTTGATCCGGAAATTGAAAGGACATTGAGACAGAACCGAGTGTTGATAAGAAAGAACACAATCATTGATTCCTACCTCTACACAACTTTCACCAACACCACAATGCCTAACCTTTCCAATAATCCTGCTACACCAACCCATACCACCCAACCGAGTTCCATTCAAGTTGAACCAAACCTTACTTATAGTCTATCAAATACCATTCCACCATTTTCCCATTTTTCCCAAGTACGGGTCAATCATCTTCTACTATCCCACAACCACAACGACACGGATCAACCATTGTCCACACCACATCTACTTACCAACCACCAAACCAATCGGGTTTTCAATATTCATCTTTTCCAGGTGGGCAAAATTCGAGTTTTCAACGGGATGTGTATGATGATGTGTATGATGAAGAAGAGTTTAGTGGGTATAATGAAGAAGGATACTACTATGGAGGTGATGGTGCATTTGTTGGATCTCAAGCTCAAACGGGTCAAGTAAGTCAACCAATTTTACAATTTCAAGACCTGGGTAAACTATCGGTTGGGGTTTAACATGTTAGACCTCAAGGATTGCAATTGCAACGTCCTACACCACTTAACCAAATGCGGCCTCCAAACATGCAAGCTCAAAATCAGAGGCCGATTCAACAACAACCACCACCTATGCATCAAAACCCATATCAACAACAATTTGCACCACAAGGGCCAAGGCAAGGTCAAATGGGTCAACCCAGAGCGCCATTGGGAGCACCTCGAAGACTTCACCGTGATGTTGTACGGGGAATTGAAGCGCATTTTCGGCGGATTATCACTAATAATCCATCACCAATAGTGATTCCTCAAAATGCAAATGGAAGAACTTTTGAAGTAAGAACAACCGCTCTCCAAAGTTTACCAAAATTCAAGGGGCTAGCAACGAAAGAGCCTTATTTCCATTTGGAGACATATGATTCTATTTGCAACACTATTGGAGGACATGGTTTTTCTGCAGATGATGTTAAGTTGGTTCTTTTCCAATTTTCATTGGAAGACAAGGAAAAGAGATGGTTTCACACTTTACCATCCGCATCTATCTTTACGTGGGCCGACATGCAACAAATATTCTTAGATGAGTTTTATAGCTCTCAAAAGACTAATGATGCAAGGAGAAGGTTGAGAAGTTTTTAAAACCCATATCAACAACAATTTGCACCACAAGGGCAAATGCAAGGTCAAATGGGTCAACCAAGAGCGCCATTGGGAGCACCTCGAAGACTTCACCGTGATGTTGTACAGGGAATTGAAGCGCATTTTCGGCCGATTATCACTAATAATCCATCACCAATAGTGATTCCTCAAAATGCAAATGGAAGAACTTTTGAAGTAAGAACAACCGCTCTCCAAAGTTTACCAAAATTCTAGGGGCTAGCAACGAAAGAGCCTTATTTCCATTTGGAGACATATGATTCTATTTGCAACAGTATTGGAGGACATGGTTTTTCTGCAGATGATGTTAAGTTGGTTCTTTTCCAATTTTCATTGGAAGACAAGGCAAAGAGATGGTTTCACACTTTACCATCCGTATCTATCTTTACGTGGGCCGACATGCAACAAATATTCTTAGATGAATTTTATAGCTCTCAAAAGACTAATGATGCAAGGAGAGGGTTGAGAAGTTTTCAACAACAATCGGGGGAGATGTTTCATGAAGCATTTGAAAGATTTAATATGATGTTAAGAAATTGTCCTCACCATGGTATCCAACTTTGGGAATTGTTGAATGCTTTTCATGAAGGGTTGAGTTCGGAGGATGCTCGTGATTTAATGTCCATCACAAATGGTACTTTTGGTACAAATTATGAACAAGACGATTGGGCATTTTTAGAGCAAATGGTGGTAACTTCCAAAAGAAAGGCTCAATCATCGAGACGGGCAAGGCATGCAATTCAAAGACCTCAAGAGCATGGGGTAGAAAGTGGTAATGCGCAAATCTCAAATCAATTGTACAATGTTTGCAATAATTGTCAAGAAATAGGCAACACGGTGGAGGTTTGTCAAGTGGTGGTGAATGAAGGACCAACGGAAGAGGTGAATGCTATTCAAGGGGGTGGTAGAAATTATGATATGAATTCCAATGTATACCACCCCAGGTTACGAAATCATCCTAATTTTCGGTATGGAAATGTATCAAATCAATCCAACCCGAATTTTCAAGTTGCTAAAGGTAATTATGTACCTCATCAACCATACAATCAAGGAAACTATAGAGGTGGATACAACAGTGGATACCAAGGGCAAGCTCAAACGGGTCAAAGGAATTCGGGTCAAGATTCACCAAGTGGGAATGAAGTCATGGAGATGCTTAGGGCTATGCAACAAGATATGCAAAAGAGAAATCAACTTGATGAAGCCCGTATACAAAAGGATGAGGTTCGTGACAAAAGCATCCAAGCATTGACAACCCAAATGGGCCAATTAGCAACTGATGTGGCGGAGTTGAAAAAAGGTAAAGGAAAGCTTCCTAGTGACACCCAAGTAAATCCCTCTCATGGCTCATCACGAGGTAATAATGTTAATGTTAATCAAGTGAGTGTGTTAAGAAGTGGTAAAGAGTTTAAAGCTAATTTGTCACCGGGTTTTGTTGAGGGGGTAGTTGAGGATGTTACGGGTGATGAAAAAAATGAAAAAGTTGAAAATGAGCCGAGTCAAGTTCCATTTCCATCGGCTCTACTTGACCCGGGTAAGAAAAATTTTATTGCATCAAGAGGTCCCCAAAAAGAAGAAATGTGGGACATGTTTAAACAAGTAAAAATAAATCTTCCTTTACTTGATGCAATAAAACAAGTACCCGCCTATGCTAAATTTTTAAAAGAATTATGTACACAAAAGAGGCAACAAAAGAAGAAAATGCCTAAGCGGGTAAATGTTACCAGTCCAGTAAGTGCGGTTTTAAATGGGGAGCTTCCTCCTAAGCTCCAAGATCCGGGCACGCCATTAATAAATATTCAAGTGGGTAATTTTCAAATGGCAAAGGCATTGCTAGATCTTGGAGCCGGGGTGAGCATTTTACCGGGGGGTTTATAAACATGAACTATATAAATCTATACCAAGAAAGTCTTCATCCTAGCAACACTCTAACCATCTGCTGTAGTCTAGAATGTCTTCAATTTCCTTTTTGTGTTGCTTACAAAAACCTGCATTTATCTCTAAGGAACGATTTAGCTATGTTTTATAATGATAAATGCATAATAAATGTGCAAAAAGGAGGATAAATACATACGTAAAACATGTGTAATTCTCGCCACATCAGTAATCAACCACATTTAGGGGTGTAAACGAGCTTAGCCGAGCTCGAGCCTAACTGGGCTCGAGCTCGTCTCCTCATGCTTTTATGAAGCTCGAGCTTGAGCTCGGCTCGAAAGTAAAACCTAATTGCTCGATCTCGGCTCGGCTCGAAATAATATTAGAATAATTTTAAAGGAACTAAAAACTTGGCTTGATCTCGATTCAATAGCTTAAACGAGCCAAAGTTCGGCTAGAGTTCTGCTCGCCAATGTTAAATAATGGGTTGTATTATAAATAAAATAATAATAATAATAATATAAAATTTGTTAGGGCTCGTTTAGGCTCACGAGCCTAAATGTTCTTCGTATGAAAAGCTCGAGCTCAGGCTCGATAACTAAACAAGTCATTTTTCAATCTCGAGCTCGTTAAGGCTTGGCTCATTTGAGCTTTTTACCAATCTGATCCCAAGTAGCTCTCGAGCCGTTGCGCATCATTTACATCCCTAACCATATTCTACAAATTACAGGTGCATCTTACTAAATTAACTTTGTAAACAGTAATGTTAAAACATAGAGCACATTAGTGAGGGACCCATGACCCACATTGACTCACCATGTCATCAATGTCCCTCACAATGTCAAACATATCCTCTAGTTGGGCCACATTGAGGCTGGTTTTAGACATTTTCTTTAGCTCCTTTGAGTTGGTGCAGAACCATATAGCCTCAATCTGGGTTGTTTCTTCAGGGTTTGAGTGAACACAGCTGCACCATTGTCCACCACATATAAAACGCTTCCTTTTTATGTTTGTCCACAACAAAGCTGTTCGCTTTTGGTTAATACTTTTCCTACGGTCAGGAAAAGGTTTAAGTATTGGTTAAAATGGAAACAGACTAAAAAAGTCGAGTGAGAAAAAACATGTCAAAAATCACCCGAAGTGCATCAAACCTCCAGAGTTGTTTTATTTCCAAATTACATTATCATTATAATATTAGTCTTTTTATCATATTTACAATAATAATTATTTAGAAAATTTTAATACAAACTGTTGTGGAAAGTTACCCAACTCACCAGACTCACCCATGAGAAAATCGTTAAATCATGCAAAAGTTGAATTTACATACTTCTCATAGAATATTGTCATTGAGAATAATCATTGTTTCTTGTTGCCTTTCAGTTTTCATAACAAAAAATCCAATGATGGTTATAATCCCATGTTCCAAAATCATCATAATCATAACTGGTTTAGGAAGTTTCAGACTTAAAATGGAAAGTATACTTACATTAATAACTTGTTGCATAGAGAGAATTTCAATTAAAATGAAAAATAGTTCTCAGCTTCTAAACCAAGATGACTTAGGCGTAACTATCACTTGAGTTTGAAAAAGTGCAACTGGGGTGCCCTATGGCACAACGCACACAAAAGACGCAACACCCATTGCCACAACCTACACAAAGCACAAGAAGCGCAACAAAGGTGCACTTTTTGGCAAAACAAACTACACATGAGGTATTTTTCATAATGTTTATCACAAGTTTTAGTGATCCTTTTGTTAAATCATCAATCTTATTGGTATATGAAAATGAAAATAATAATCATATGAAAATGGAAATTAGTTTTATCCGGGTGTGAAAGAAAAGAAAGACCGCTAACACTTTTTTTTTTTATCCGGGTGTGAAAGAAAAGGAAAACCGCAACAACTTTTTTTATCTTATCCAAGTGTGAAAGAAAGGAAAATCGCCATCACTTTTAATATATGCTTTTCTTGCACAAACTTTCACTTACTTCATCTTTGAGTTGTTGAGGAATTGATCACCATTTGTCGTTTTTCTTAAAAAAACAACAATAAATATATAAATAAACATAAGTGCATTGAAACTGATGATTGAAATGAAGATATTTGTACTAAAAGTGCATTTGAACTGATGATTCCTAACACCCTATTCAATTATTGTGTATATGTAATATTATAATTATACCTAGATGATGTTGTCTCAACAATTGATTCAATATACTTCATGACCAACTTGCAATATGCTCTGAGCCTATATGAATTATGTCAACATGTTAATCTAACCAAATTGGATCTTTTTAGACGCCTTCAAATTTAAACAAAGATATTAGGAAAAAAAATCAACAATCAGGATAAATAAAAAGACATTTGAAACTATAAAAAATACAACTTTTGTAAGTCTAATCACAAAGTTTAAAATTATTCAAATAATGGAAATCACAAATCTCTCAACCAATTATAATATTAAACATAGGAGAATCAACAGTTTAAAGATTTTATCAGCACAAAAAATAAATGAAAAGACTTACTTAAGAACGTGTTCTCCTACAAGTTGTATATTTCTGAAGAAGAAATGTGACATCCGAAAAAAATTCACATGTTTTTACACTTGCTTCATGGTTTGCTTGCTGAATTTTAGGACGAAATTCTTTTCAACTTGGGGATGATGTGACACCCCGCACTTTTCATGTAAATACTTTAATATAACTATAGTTAACATAGACATACGTATATGACATAATACATGACTAGGGTTAGTTAAGAGAGTCTTTCAATGCATTATTACATCACAATAACTTATGTAACGGTAATTCATGGAATTACCGAAACACACATGCGAGTCATGTAACCTAAACGTTGGTGATATGTCAAATAAACGTTTTCATGTGTGTAATTGGATGATTAGTAATGTAAATTTATATGTTACATGATTTCTTGCTTAATAGATAATCATTACGTGAATTCGGTGAAATACGCGCAATACATGAAATTTATGTGATTATTGTGTTACATGATTATCGGGACTATTGTTTTATGAATTTTTAGCGGGAAAAATATTAATAGGAACATTCTCGAGCTTTAGTCCTTTTAACGGGTTCATTTAGTAATAAGAGGCCCAACAAAGCCCGCTAGTTGGGCCCAAGCCCCAACAAAACAAATCTTGCATCTTGTTTTTATATAAAAAAATAAGAAACCCTTCCAGAAACCCTATTTCCACCATGAGCAAGAAACCCCCACCCCTCTCTCTTTCAAACAATCTCGAAGCAATTTTGATCAATTCCAAGTTATTCCAAGGATTAGTTGTTGTGTGGGGTCATCTAGATTACGAATCTCTTCTTCAATTAGTAGTTATAATAATGATTTTTATTATTTTTTTATGATTCTTGAAATTTTTATAAACCCTAATATCCAAACAACATTATAATCAATAAGTATGTGGTTAGGGATTGTTATAGATGCATAGGATGAATGTTTTGATTGGATATGTTGATTTAATTTATAACTAGGGTTTTTAATGTTGAAGATCATAATATTAACATGATTACATATGATAATTATGTGATTTAAATGAATTCTAATTGATTAGGGTTTGTTCTTGAGTTATTTTACATGATTACAGTTTTGGACAAATTTGATGTTGGAACTTGTATGGGTCATATCTTATTGATTGTGTGTCCGATTTGGGTCGATTTTGAAATGTTGTATTCGAAATAAGGATTTCAAAAAGTCTATCCTTTCATGATTTGGACGTGTGGAAATATGTCTTTTTGAATTTATAAAATTGGAGGTCAAAGCTGATTTCTAACAGCAGATTTCGGTTTAATTTCAAGAGTCATAACTGAGTTTTATAATGATATAGAGTCTCAAATTTTGGAAGCATGTGCTCTTATAAATTTCTAAATTTTTCCAATTGGTTTGACTTCAAAAAGTTAAACACACGAATTTTAGTGAATTTTCTTGTAACTTGGCCTGTATAGCTCAATTTAAACACCTTGCTGCAGTAAATGATTTTTTCATAATTTTTCAAGGTAATTACATGACAAAATAAATATAGTGTCGACCCAAATTAATATGTGGGGACACACAGTAAAATTTGTAAAGTCAAATATGAAGGCTAAGTATTTTATAAAAATTTGTGTCTGTTCCTCAAAATCTGCCCAAAAATGCAGATTTTGGGAACAGGTGATAATTGTTCATATGATGATTCCTTTGACCTATATGATGCATGTTTCGTGATTTGTCATAGTTGTTGATTGTTAAATGTGTAGTTAACTATGAGTATGACAACTTCACATGATGGATAAATTTCGTGAAATTGCTATTACTAAAAGTTCTTACTTTTATATACTGAGGTACTAATTGATAGTGCTATTTGGTTGTGCAGCAGCCTCACACTGTGCATGTGTCACGGGTGTAAACTTTTGACCACATATTATCATTGTTGATAGACTTTGGTGGAAGGTTTGTATCGTATTGTTTAGTTATTTAGCATGGGTTAGCTACCCTTGGCATTACATAAAACTAGTGGCTTGTTGTTTTATAACTTGAACTTTTGGTTACTTTTAATTGTGAACTCACCAACTTTATGTTAACACACTTAGCATACTTTTGCAGGTCGCTAGGTACGACACACGTTAGGGCATGCATACATGGAGTCTTTGGTTGAACATTAAAGTTTATTTTGGTTTTTACTTTTCCATGGTTTTTTGGGCACGCCGTTTTTCGCGGGATTTAAACTTCTTACCTTGATTTACGCTTCTGTAATCGTTTGAATACTTTTTCCACAAAATAGTAAACTAAAATTGTAAAATGAACTAAATGGTTTGGGCATTTAGAGTCATTCTACGTAACTAATGGCAATGAGGATCCTGGTTGGTCACACGCCTTCCGCTAAAACTCCGCACTGGATTTTAAGGGTATGACGGAAAACAAGCATACCATTGGCAGGTCGTATCAGCTGACAATTGACAGTTGGGATGTTGTGGTTACACTGCTAGAACAGGAGAGAAGTGAGCTTGGTGATGATATGTCACACCCTCAAAATCCACTTGCGGAGTTTTACCGCGAGGCGCATGACAAACCAGGATCCAAACCAACGATCACAATAAACAAGTCTAAATGAAAATAAATGCAATTTCAAAACATAGTTTAAAATCCCGTTTACAGCGGAAGCTTATTCAAAAACAGTATCTCAATAATGAAACAATAGTTCAATGTTCATAAGACCATGCAACCCTAGTTAAACGCCGTGCAGACGCGTGCGCCCTAGTCCAGTTGTGCTACCTTAGCGACCTGAGAAAACATGTAAAAGTTTACGTCAGCACAAAAATGCTGGTGAGTTTACAGGTTTTGTATCCAAGTACCAAGTCCACCTGTCCATACTATAACAAATCGAAAACCAGTATACGCTAGCTAGACGTACGTTTTGTTACTACCACGATTGGAAAACCATTACTAACTCGAATACCAGATGTTATGCCCGAAAAGTACCAATTGTTCCTGTTGTTCCTGTTTGAGACAATATGCACCCGCCGACCCTCCAAGTCGACGAGCGGGGTTGGTCACTCCCAATAGCGCTATTCACATTTCCCCGTTGTGCAAACCCGCACATTCATGGTTCCCCCCGGGACTTCCAAAGATCGTGTAGTACACAATAGAAACCCATAGTATGACAGTAGTTACCAAATAATCGTTTTAACACATGTTTTCTCCCCCGAAAGTATGAAACCAGTTTAAAAGAGGGGCCGTAAACTCACCTTAAGTTGCGTTACTCCTTAACCCGAGTAAACTCAGCTGCTATGCTAGTCCCGTAAAGCGGCGACCTAACATATGACAGTTACAAGTACTTAGACTAATAACCCGCAGGTTAATTAGTCCCTAGATGTCCAGACCATAACCAAGTTCGTTTGAAAACACCGTGACTGTTTAACTGACCCAAAGTACAAGACTCGACATCCCATTGGTGACCCGAGACTCCCCGTGTTATGTTTACGCTCCAAAACATACAATAACGCAATTACACTTAACATACGTTAACGCACAACAAGTTATAGCACATAGTTCACGTATCACCGAATTACATTCAAACATATGTTACCAAGTTATCATATATGTTACGAGGTTCCTAGCATGTTACTACATGTCAAATCGGGTCTCGGTATACTAATTTACACTTACAACAGTAGTACACGCGATTAGGAAACGTAAACTAGCAATTAGGACTGATTGCATATAAGTTCATGTGATTAGGGCTGATTGCATATAAGTTCATGTGATTAGGGCTGATTGCATATAAGTTCATGTGATTAGGGCTGATTGCATATAAGTTCACGTGATTAGGGCTGATTGCATATAAGTTCACGTGAGCAGGGCTAATCGCATGTAAACTCATGCGATTTGGGGCTGATCGCATGTAAACTCATGCGATTTGGCCCTGATTGCATGTAAAACTGGCGATTAGCAATCCTAATCGCATGTAACCTTGCTGTTCTAGTTTTTCGCGCGTTTAACGCTCCAAATCAGATCCAGAACGTGTGTAACTACCCAATATCATCCCAAACACTATCCTAAACATGTTTCAACCAAAACCCTTCGTTTTGCCTCGTATTATCAGCCCTGCATGCAATCACGAAATCCAAACACCATACACATAGCATGCAATCATCATACTAACATGCATAACAATAACCCTAATAATCAATTACTCAGATATCATCATCATAACATTAATATTATTCTGATTTATCCTAAAAACATGTTAATCCATCATTATGAATCATAAAAACCCTAGCTTTCTAATCATAAACACCCATAACACATGTATACTAGTTATAATCCGATTAACAACCCTTATTAACGATTTTCAGAAAGCTTTTTCGTTTTAGAACAGGTCTGGACCATTAGGGATTGATTAAAAACCTTTATAAAGATTCATGGATGGAAACCAAACCTTAGAATTGTGAAAGAATGAAAGATTATGCTTGAATCCTTGTGTTTTGATCAAAAATCGCGTTCCAGAGGTTGTGTGTGTGTTGGGGCAGGTTATGGGACGACTAGGGTTTGTATAATGAAGTTTATGAGGTCAAGTATGGTATTTATAGTCGTTTTTAGTCGTCCAGCACGTAACATGCGATTATGCAGCTTTACACGCGATCAGGAAGCCTAATCGCATGTAAGTTCATGCGATCGGGGCCTAATCGCATGAACAGTCATGCGATCAGTCCCCTGATCGCCCCTAAGGTCCCCAGTCGCCCCTCCTATAGGCGATTGGGCTATCCTGATCGCCTATAGGGGCCTGTTTCGTGTGTTTTGCGCGTTAAACCCCATTTTAACATATGTTAACACATATTAACGTACCGACAAGTCACATAATGATTATAAACACATAACACAAGTAAATACACATATTCACACTCGTTCACCAATTCCCGGGACCCGAGACTCGTATGTTCCGTATGCCCTGACGATCCTACCGATCGTCACCGTTTGTACACTTGGTTAAGGACCGACATCTAATGAACCTCTAGACCAACATCCAATGATCCTCTAGACTAAACCGATAGTTCCCAAACCATAACCCGACTTAACTAACTCAGTTAAGTACAATATACGCGTGACTCGCTAAGGTAGACTTTCATCTAGACAACGTTGTTAACCAGAATTTGCCGGGTGTCACATCATCCCCACGTTAAAAGAATTTTCGTCCCGAAAATTGCACAAGTGCCAAAAGAACAAAAGAAGTAACGAAGGAAATAAAAAAAAGATAGGAACCAAAAGAGAAATTTACCCGAGTTGTCACATCATCCCCACGTTAAAAGGAATCTCGCCCCGAGATTCATTCAGCTGCAGAAGAGACATGTCTCGACTCGAATGCTTCCTTAGGAAAAAGATGAGGATACTTAGACTTCATCTGATCCTCCCGTTCCCACGTATATTCCGGTCCCCGGTTCGAGTTCCACCGAACCTTAACGATACGAATCTTGCTGTGACGTAGGCTACGAATCTTGTAATCAAGGATCTCCACAGGTTCTTCCACAATCCGAAGACGATCATCAACCTTGATCTCTTCTAGTGGAACGATGAGAGACTCATCAGCCAGACACTTCTTCAAGTTTGACACGTGAAAGACGTTATGTACGTTACCGAGCTCCGTCGGTAAATCAAGACGATATGCCACCGGTCCAATCCGTTCCAGGATCGTAAATGGTCCGACATATCGTGGGTTGAGTTTGCCACGCTTCCCAAAGCGTATGACGCCCTTCCACGGTGAGACTTTTAGAAGTACCTTGTCATTGTCTTGGAATTCCAATGGTTTGCGACGCTGATCGGCATAACTCTTTTGCCGGTCCCGTGCCGCTGCCAACCGGTTACGAATCTGTACGATCTTTTCCGAAGTTTCGTACACTAGTTCAGGCCCAGTGAGTTGACTCTCACCCACTTCAGCCCAACAAAGAGGAGAACGGCATTTCCGTCCGTACAGTGCTTCGAACGGAGCCGCCTTGATGCTCGTGTGATAACTGTTATTATACGAGAATTCTACTAACGGTAGATGAGCTTCCCAACCCTTGCCAAAATCGATCACACACGCCCGCAGCATGTCTTCTAAAGTTTGAATCGTGCGCTCACTCTGACCGTCAGTCTGTGGATGATAAGCCGTACTCATGTCTAGTTGGGTACCCAAAGCCTTGTGCAAAGACTTCCAGAAGTGAGAAGTAAAATGGGAGTCACGATCCGAGATAATAGAAACTGGCACCCCATGCTTAGAAACAACTTCCTTCAAATAAAGACGAGCCAAACGATCCATGGTGTCGGTCTCCTTAATAGCAAGAAAATGAGCTGATTTCGTTAACCGATCGACAATCACCCATATCTTGTCATTCCCGCTTGGTGATTTAGGAAGTTGTGTGACAAAATCCATAGTAATCCGTTCCCATTTCCATTCCGGAATTTCAGGTTGTTGCAAGAGACCCGACGGTTTCTGGTATTCCACCTTGACCTTAGCACAGGTCAAGCATTTGCTCACGTATGAGGCTATGTCCGACCTCATGTTTGGCCACCAGTAAAGCACCTTCAGATCTTGGTACATCTTATCCGAACCAGGATGAATAGAATACCGGGACTTATGAGCTTCATCAAGGACAAGCTCCCGTAGTCCCCCGAATAAAGGAACCCATATACGTTCTGCGAAATAGTGCAGGCCATCAGGCCTTCGCTCTAGGTGCTTGTCGGCGCCGTGCATAGTTTCAGCTTTAAGGTTTTCCTCCTTCAAAGCTTCTAGCTGAGCAGAACGGAGTTGATCAGGTAACGATGAATGAATGGTGAGTTGCAATGCCCGAACGCGACGAGGTTTAGTTGATTCCTTCCTGCTCAAGGCGTCTGCTACAACATTCGCCTTGCCAGGATGGTACTTTATGGCACAATCATAGTCGTTCAAAAGTTCGATCCAACGATGCTGCCGTATGTTCAAATGTTGTTGGTCGAAAATATGTTGGAGACTCTTGTGATCGGTGTAGATGGTGCATTTGGTACCGTACAAGTAATGTCTCCAAATTTTCAACGCGAATACCACGGCACCCAACTCCAAGTCATGGGTAGTGTAGTTCTTCTCGTGCACCTTGAGTTGACGAGAAGCATACGCAATCACTTTCTCGCGTTGCATCAACACGCAACCGAGACCATGAATGGAAGCATCACAGTACACAACAAAATCATCAGGGCCCTCAGGTAAAGACAAAATAGGAGCAGAACACAGTTTAGACTTCAGTTCTTCAAACGCTGACTCTTGTGGTTCACCCCAGTCGAATTTTCTATCCTTCTGCGTGAGAGTGGTGAGGGGTTGAGCGATCTTCGAGAACCCCTGAATGAAACGACGATAGTAGCCCGCAAGGCCTAGGAATTGCCGCACCTCAGTTGGCGTCTTTGGTGCTCCCCAGTCCTTGATCGCTTCGATCTTAGCTGGATCGACATGAATTCCTAGTTCATTAACCACATGTCCTAGGAACTGAACTTCGTGTAACCAAAAGTCACACTTTGAGAACTTGGCGTAAAGTTGTTCCCGTCCCAAGAGTTCCAAAACTAGCCGCAGATGTTCCCCGTGTTCGGTCTCGTTCTTAGAGTAGATCAGAATGTCATCAATAAACACAATGACGAATTTGTCAAGATATGGTTTACAGACGCGGTTCATCAAGTCCATGAAAACCGCCGGTGCGTTTGTGAGACCGAAAGGCATGACCAAGAATTCGAAATGGCCATAACGTGTACGAAAGGCAGTCTTTGCAACGTCAGCCTCCCTGACGCGCAGCTGGTGATAACCGGACCTCAAGTCGATCTTGGAATAATAACTAGAACCCTGAAGCTGGTCGAATAGATCATCAATACGTGGGAGGGGGTAACGGTTCTTGACGGTCAATTTGTTCAGTTCTCTGTAGTCTACACACAATCGGAAACTTCCATCCTTCTTCTTAACAAATAAAATCGGGGCTCCCCAAGGGGAAGAACTTGGCCGGATGAAACCCTTGTCCAAGAGTTCCTGTAACTGACTAGACAATTCCTGCATCTCGGGAGGTGCAAGATGGTAGGGGGCCCGAGCAATAGGAACAGCCCCTGGTACAAGATCAATACCGAACTCGACTTGACGATGAGGAGGAAGACCAGATAAATCATCGGGAAAAACATCAGGAAACTCGCGTACCACCGGAATGTCGTCGATCATCTTCTCATCACAAGAGGAAACAGATAAAAGCGCCAAAACGGCTGGATAACCCTTTCGAAGACACTTAAGGGCTTTCATGCTAGAGATGATGTTTAGCGGAACACCACCCTTGATACCGTACACAGGAAGGAATTCTCCATCAGGGAGAGGAATCCGAATAACCTTATCGTAACAGACAATCTCCGCGCGATACAAAGATAACCAATCCATTCCTACCACAACGTCAAAACTACCCAAAGGTACCGGCATAAGGTCGATGGGGAACGATAAACCCGACAACTCTAATTGACACTCCCGAAGAACACTAGTAGCTTCAATCGTTTTACCGTCAGCCAACTCAATAACATACTTGGTTTCTAATGGTACGGGTACTACATCTAGCAGTCGACTAACATCCATGGATACAAAACTCTTGTCGGCACCAGAATCAAATAACACGCTAACAGAACGATTATTGAGAAGAAACGTACCGGTGACTGTGTCAGGGTCCTGTCTAGCCTCCGCGGCTCCAATGACGAAGGCACGTGCATTTCTGCCGCCGCCCCCGTTGTTCCCATTACTGTTGTTCCCACCCTGCTTCAGTTTTGGGCAATCCTTCTTGTAATGCCCAGTGTCACCATAGTTGTAGCATCCTTGTTTTCCTGTAGTCCCCTGAGTAGTCGAAGCTGAGTTAGTAGTCGGAGCCTGAGTCGATGGAAGTGTAACCCGACAATCTTTAGCATAATGCCCAATCCACTGGCAGCGGTGACAACGGTTACTGTCGCAGTTCCCTTGATGATGGCGTCCACACTTGTTGCATTTGGGCAGTTTTCCCGCATAACCACCCTGCTTGTTACCCGAAGAAGAAGAACCCCCATTATCAAACCTTTTACCCTGCTGTGCTGGCCCAGATCCCTTCCCGTCATTTTCCCACTTGCGCTTGTTGCTCTCTGGGGCCTTAACAGTCGAACCCTTCGCAGGCAAAATACCCTCATTCACCTTTAAGTTGGTCATCCTATGAGCCGATCGAACCACCTCTGCGTATGTAGGATGATTTCCCGCAGCCACTAATCCTGCAATTTCCGGTACTAACCCCGAGACATAGTGTTCAATCCTACGGTATTCTGGCACATGCAGATCGGGACACAGCACTGCCAACTCATTCCGCCTCACAGTATACTTCTCAATTTCCGACCCAGTCATCTTGAGGTTCCACACCTCATGCTCCAGCTTCTGTACCTCTTCCCTCAGACAATACTCACGCTTCAGCAACTGCACAAAATTCTCCCATGGCATAGCATATGCCTCCCCAATACCCATATTCTGGGTGATGCCATTCCACCAAGTCAATGCCACATCCTGGAATAACGCAGCAGCATACTTTACCCGATCTTCTGGGAGACAGTTACACATCAGAAATACTGACTCCACTTTCTCCAACCACCTAAGCAAGCTCACCGCACCCTCAGTGCCAGAGAATTCCTGGGGCTTACAGTCCCGGAACATCTTGTAGGTGCACATGGGTGGGGGTGGGTCAACAGGACCACCTGAAATGAAACGTATGAGAAACCACGAATAACGTAAACAAGGTTCACCAATGAGGCAAAGAAAATGGATAAATCAACTTACCAGCACCGTTGTGCCCTAACTGAAAGGCAGCTTGGAGCAAGTTGTTCAGATCAGCCTGTGATAGGTTAATACCTCCACCACGACCACCAGCACCACCGCGACCACCACCACGTCCACCATTGCGACCACCTCCACGTCCTCCTCGTACTCCAGACATGATTCTGGCAGAAAAGAACGAGAAAAATTTAGTTTCGCAGTTAAAGATAACCACTAATGTTCACAAGATCAACGCTAGATCCAATCCAGGACTATCCCCTCAAACCCAGAGCTCACTAGGGCTTCCATGCATTTCGGTTTATGATTTTGTGTGCACCCAAAATGATAAACCGCTCTACATGGTCCTCCAAGTGTTCTCCTAGTTCAAAGTTCAAATCACCGAACATAGACTCTTAGCTACACACCGTAATACTACGGTAGTTTATGACAAGTGTTTCTATTGGAGTGCGAAAGGGAGATGTCCGAGCCTTGGACAAATCTCAAGAGCACACGAGTTACTCCAATAGACTACACTGCCTAGAAAACAAGTAACCCAACCTAAGATAGAACGGATGATGTAACGTAGAAAGACCAACGATTTAGAGGCACCCCGACAAGACCATACGTAAACTACTATAACGTTTAGTACCATGTGATCGTCTAGTGTGTGCGACTCGGCTATAGACTAGACTCTATATGCAGTCCTAGTTCACTATAACCATTGGCTCTGATACCAATCTGTCACACCCTCAAAATCCACTTGCAGAGTTTTACCGCGAGGCGCATGACAAACCAGGATCCAAACCAACGATCACAATAAACAAGTCTAAATGAAAATAAATGCAATTTCAAAACATAGTTTAAAATCCCGTTTACAGCGGAAGCTTATTCAAAAACAGTATCTCAATAATGAAACAATAGTTCAATGTTCATAAGACCATGCAACCCTAGTTAAACGCCGTGCAGACGCGTGCGCCCTAGTCCAGTTGTGCTACCTTAGCGACCTGAGAAAACATGTAAAAGTTTACGTCAGCACAAAAATGCTGGTGAGTTTACAGGTTTTGTATCCAAGTACCAAGTCCACCTGTCCATACTATAACAAATCGAAAACCAGTATACGCTAGCTAGGCGTACGTTTTGTTACTACCACGATTGAAAAACCATTACTAACTCGAATACCAGATGTTATGCCCGAAAAGTACCAATTGTTCCTGTTGTTCCTGTTTGAGACAATATGCACCCGCCGACCCTCCAAGTCGACGAGCGGGGTTGGTCACTCCCAATAGCGCTATTCACATTTCCCCGTTGTGCAATCCCGCACATTCATGGTTCCCCCCGGGACTTCCAAAGATCGTGTAGTACACAATAGAAACCCATAGTATGACAGTAGTTACCAAATAATCGTTTTAACACATGTTTTCTCCCCCGAAAGTATGAAACCAGTTTAAAAGAGGGGCCGTAAACTCACCTTAAGTTGCGTTACTCCTTAACCCGAGTAAACTCAGCTGCTATGCTAGTCCCGTAAAGCGGCGACCTAACATATGACAGTTACAAGTACTTAGACTAATAACCAACAGGTTAATTAGTCCCTAGATGTCCAGACCATAAACAAGTTCGATTGAAAACACCGTGACTGTTTAACTGACCCAAAGTACAAGACTCGACATCCCATTGGTGACCCGAGACTCCCCGTGTTATGTTTACGCTCCAAAACATACAATAACGCAATTACACTTAACATACGTTAACGCACAACAAGTTATAGCACATAGTTCACGTATCACCGAATTACATTCAAACATATGTTACCAAGTTATCATATATGTTACGAGGTTCCTAGCATGTTACTACATGTCAAATCAGGTCTCGGAATACTAATTTACACTTACAAGAGTAGTACACGCGATTAGGAAACGTAAACTAGCAATTAGGACTGATTGCATATAAGTTCATGTGATTAGGGCTGATTGCATATAAGTTCATGTGATTAGGGCTGATTGCATATAAGTTCATGTGATTAGGGCTGATTGCATATAAGTTCACGTGATTAGGGCTGATTGCATATAAGTTCACGTGATTAGGGCTGATTGCATATAAGTTCACGTGAGTAGGGCTGATCGCATGTAAACTCATGCGATTTGGGGCTGATCGCATGTAAACTCATGCGATTTGGCCCTGATTGCATGTAAAACTGGCGATTAGCAATCCTAATCGCATGTAACCTTGCTGTTCCAGTTTTTCGCGCGTTTAACGCTCCAAATCAGATCCAGAACGTGTGTAACTACCCAATATCATCCCAAACACTATCCTAAACATGTTTCAACCAAAACCCTTCGTTTTGCCTCGTATTATCAGCCCTGCATGCAATCACGAAATCCAAACACCATACACATAGCATGCAATCATCATACTAACATGCATAACAATAACCCTAATAATCAATTACTCAGATATCATCATCATAACATTAATATTATTCTGATTTAACCTAAAAACATGTTAATCCATCATTATGAATCATAAAAACCCTAGCTTTCTAATCATAAACACCCATAACACATGTATACTAGTTATAATCCGATTAACAACCCTTATTAACGATTTTCAGAAAGCTTTTTCGTTTTAGAACAGGTCTGGACCATTAGGGATTGATTAAAAACGTTTATAAAGATTCATGGATGGAAACCAAACCTTAGAATTATGAAAGAATGAAAGATTATGCTTGAATCCTTGTGTTTTGATCAAAAATCGCGTTCCAGAGGTTGTGTGTGTGTTGGGGCAGGTTATGGGACGACTAGGGTTTGTATAATGAAGTTTATGAGGTCAAGTATGGTATTTATAGTCGTTTTTAGTCGTCCAGCACGTAACATGCGATTATGCAGCTTTACACGCGATCAGGAAGCCTAATCGCATGTAAGTTAATGCGATCGGGGCCTAATCGCATGAACAGTCATGCGATCAGTCCCCTGATCGCCCCTAAGGTCCCCAGTCGCCCCTCCTATAGGCGATTGGGCTATCCTGATCGCCTATAGGGGCCTGTTTCGTGTGTTTTGCGCGTTAAACCCCGTTTTAACATATGTTAACACATATTAACGTACCGACAAGTCACATAATGATTATAAACACATAACACAAGTAAATACACATATTCACACTCGTTCACCAATTCCCGGGACCCGAGACTCGTATGTTCCGTATGCCCTGACGATCCTACCGATCGTCACCGTTTGTACACTTGGTTAAGGACCGACATCTAATGAACCTCTAGACCAACATCCAATGATCCTCTAGACTAAACCGATAGTTCCCGAACCATAACCCGACTTAACTAACTCAGTTAAGTACAATATACGCGTGACTCGCTAAGGTAGACTTTCATCTAGACAACGTTGTTAACCAGAATTTGCCGGGTGTCACATGATGTATCGAAATCACTATTCAATGGAATGAGATTTAGAAAACTACAAAGACAAAAATGACATATAAGCTGGAAATTAAACATATAAAAACGTGTTCAAATGAGATTTAAGCACTTAAGAATCACTTGTTTACGATTACTATTCAATATAATCCATGAACTCTATAATGAGGCACAGAGTTTGCGTGAAGCAGAGATAAATAAGATGGTTTTGAAGAAATAGGGAGAAAAGATGGAATAAGTGGCGAGAAAAAATGATTCAAAATTTAAACTTTA
Organism: Ambrosia trifida; assembly: GCA_028751855.1. Taxonomy (NCBI): domain Eukaryota; kingdom Viridiplantae; phylum Streptophyta; class Magnoliopsida; order Asterales; family Asteraceae; genus Ambrosia; species Ambrosia trifida. The sequence goes on from CM054131.1 coordinate 63,013,964, forward strand.
AAATTCCAAAAGCCCTTATATTTCTTCCGGCACTACAATTCAAAACCCCCTCTACTCAGCTTCAAACCATATTATGAGTATAATTTGCTATATGTTTCTTATTAAAAAATTGATTTTTTACATGATTAACAATATCTACGGGTGAACAATAATTGAACCATCAACCGAAATCGGACAAAAAACATGCAAAACTGAAATGAAAATTAACCAAAAACTGAGTTAACCTAATATCCTTTTTTTTTTGTACCCAAGTTAACCAAAAATAACAAACTGAAACTGAACCATTCATTTATTATATCTTTTATACATCTATTTCATGTACTTCTAAGCAAAATTAACTAAATTAACTAAACCAAACTAAAAACAACACTCTAACCAAATAGACTGAACCAATTAATCGGTTGATTAATGATAGCGTGTGGTTTTAGTGGGGGAGTCTGTTAGTACATTGAAGCTGAAGCAATCCAAAGACTTGAAGTCATCAAGTTTCATAAATACGAAGACATCTAGAAGCTATTGTCAAGGGGGAGTTTGTTGGTGCATTTCTATGTGACAACAACTTACTAGATAGAATAGCTAGTAGATAGTCGTTTTGTATAACGTGTAATCGTCTTTATTGTACACTAGCGAACAAAGAAGATAGGAAACAAAGAAGTTGGCTAAAAAAGAAGATAGTCAAGGGAGAAGATGTAAAACAAGAAGATAGTCATCTTCTTTGTTCTGGTGTATTCATCTTCTTTGTTTGTAGGCTGAATCCATACTAGTATAAATACCAAGCATAGGGTGTAGGCTAGGGTTGAGAGTTTTAGTGGATCGTTCAGTTACTTGACAGTGTGTCTGCAACCACTTGTTCGTTTGTGTTGTGTTGAATTGGTTGTAATCTGTTTATAATCAATAGAAGACGGTTTATAATATTCTCGAGTTCGTTATCGTTTGTCCGATTCATAGTTTTGCATAAACATCTATCAAGGGATTCCGCACCTTGATAGATTTGATCTAGCTTGTATCGATCCGTTCCAAAGACCTACACTCTCACCTTGGTTGTGGTCTCAAAATGCATAAGTCACAAAAGTTCGAACTATAACATACCAAGGGTGAATATCTCTCATAACCAAATAAATGAGCATGTGTAATATATATCAAATTGGATCTGCTCAACAAGCCTCAAATTACCCACATGAAAAAGGGTATGCTCTCTTTTATGAAGTAAGGACACTTTAAGTTGGTTCTTTCGACTTCACCAAAACTTCCCAAAATCCCCTAATTGATCTTTGGGTGGATTCAAAGGGTTTGAAAACAATTTTTCTTTTTGTTTACTCAAAACATTTATGAAAAAAATTCCCATAAACAGTTTTGGTTTACTAATTTCAAGAGGTGTTAAAATTTCTAAAATTTTAACACCTCACACTAAGTTCTTTAGCATATTTTAAAATTATTGATTTTATGATATATTTTATGCTTAAAGAAATAAGTGGAACAATAACAAACGCTCCCCTAATTAGTTTTCTAGAAGAAAACTATTCGGGTGATACGCACAACTGTCTGATCACTGAGCCTTTATGAGAGAAATCGCTTAGCATGAATGTTAATAGTGAAAACTAAAAAAAAGAAAAATAAACTACTAAAAGATAAAATACTAGATCATAGTGTCGAGATGGCATACCTGGAGGTTAGAAAGAACTAAAAGTGAATGATCATACCTGAGGATCCTAAATGCATTTTCTTTCCATATGCACCAACCTCTCAACGTATTCTTCATCGGGCTAGTCCCGGAAATACTACTTTAACCGGCTTCAATCCCGCAATTTAAGATCTTGGGATCGATAATGAAACATGCTAGAGATAATGATGAGTCACGCCACCACCACTTGAAATTTCCTGGATCAAACTTGTTGGATCAGTATTGCTCTTTTGTATGAACTTGCTAGTGAACACTTAGGTGTTTAGCAAGTTCTTGATCAGTGATAGCACAGCGGAATGTTGTGAGTTTAAAGCTACACTTATCAACAGGAGTTATAACTCCCCCTGGATTGAAAAACTAATAAATGATAAGTATTTATTGAGAATCTAAGTATTGAATGAGAATGAAACACTTAGACAGATTCTCAATAAATATGAAATGGAAATAACAATAATATGTGTTGAAGGATTTCTGTATTAAAATCAATGTCTAAAACAGAGGGATGAACCATTCTATTTATAGACTTTACAAATACATGAACCTTGCCAAAAAGCAAGTTCAGAAACAAGTTGCAACAAGTTGCAGCATTGGAACTTGTACATAAAGTAAAAGTAATACTAAACTAATAAACTACTGATACAAAGGGCGGTGGAAAAGATCTTCTCATAAGTACTGATGAATGACAAACTACTGATGAGTAGTTTCTCTTCATTAGTTCTTCAGTAGAAATGTCTGGTTTGAACTTCAGAACTTCTGATGACTTTTCTTCTTCAGTACTTGTGGAATCTCTTCTTCAGCAGTTTAATCTTTCTTCTTCAGCAGTTCTATACTTAGAATATTTTGACAGAAGTGAATTAGACTAAGGTTTGCAAAAGTGGTTTCACCAATCCTTTTTGTCCTAACAAAACTTCACTATGTGCAAGTAGTGAAGAAGTCAGTCATCCCGACACACCACAAGTGGCTTGCCAAAATAATGCCACTTCTTCTTAGCAAAGTGATCCTCCGAGCGATATTCTTTACCCCATAAGTCTTTAACAAGTTCAACCATTAGGGGGCTATCACTCGTGAAAAGTGACAAATGAGATATTACCACGTTCTTTCCTTAGTTACCGCAGTCTGTTTCTTCAATTGGATTTATTATAGAAGGAACTCCAGTCAGGTCAACCGTCCTTCTTGCACCTCTGTGTCTACCACTTCAATTCTACCCACGCTTTCTTCAATCTTACCTTCTTCATAAGCTTCCTTATGTTGTTCCTTCAATGCCCTTGTTTTTGCTTCATCTTCCATTGCGAATTTGTTCAAGAGATAATTTTTTACTTTCTCAAGATTTTTGGCAAACTTTTCCAAGTCGATGTGCGAAGGCTCGGACTCGGGCATAGGCTTGGGTTCGAACTTGGAAAAAGGGTTTAGTGACGGGGATAGCAAAAATAGCGATGCATTTTCAAGGGAGTATTTTTTCTTCAAAAGGATAAGGTGTAAAAGTTGAAGAATCAAAAAGTGGTGGCATTTGAGATTATGGAAATGGTGTCGGGTTATATGGAGGTGGTTCGTATAAACGTGGAGGAGGTTCACATGAAGGTGAATATGGAGAAGGTTCACAATGGTAAGAATTATGACTGTCAAAAGTGGGAAGACAAAGAGATAGGTATTCTTCGCATTTGTGGGGGTAAGAAGGTCCACGACAATGGCTACATGGAAGATACAAAATAGGTAGTCTTCACAACTGTGTGGAAAAGTAAGTCACCACAATAGTTACGTCCTTGTTGAACATCGCAGCGATTTTCTACAACTCGATTATCCATCCTACAAAATAAAGAAAACTAGACAAACGGGTTATATTAGCAACTTAAAACCTGTTCCATATAAATATCGTGTCCCTGGAAACGACACCAAAAACTTGATAGCATGTGGTTTTAGTGACTTAAAATACTTTTCTTTTTAAAAGAGACAAGTCCCCGGCGGATGCGCCAAAAACTTGATAAATAAGAAATTTAAGTCAAAAACTTTAGTGTGTTGCACTTTCAAGTTTTTAATTTATAAAATAAAACGAGAGTTGCTTAACATTGTAAAACTCACACAATATGCAAGTGTACCTATCAAGCGTAGTATAGAAAAGAGCAAGTACCGAGTATCGAATCCATGGACACGACTTATATTACTCAGTTTTAAGTTGCCTTAAAAATAAATAAAAGTAAAAGTAAAAGATAACGAAAGTGTCCGAGACGATAACCAATAACCAAACGAAAGTGTCCCCGGCGTATGACCTCTCAATGGTGAGGGGCGGATAGCCCAAGATTGTACGCGTACAACCCTAAAGAACACACCTCCCAAAGTTGCGATGTTGACATATAACGACTCTATAATTTTATGAATAACTTGTCGGCGGCCGGAGCATGGCCGAAAAAGCTACCACTTGACATCATAGAGGTGACGTAGTTTCTCGTATACGCTCATCCCCTACTTGAATTAATTAACTTTTCAAAAAGTGATTGGCCTATTACTAATTGTGTAGCAATATAGTAATAGAAGAAAATATAGACCGTTCACTTCCAACACGGGTTCACCAATTCCTGGTTTGCATCGAAGCTAACACATAGACCCTGAAGCTAAGTCGCATAACCAAGTCTTGGCTTATCACTAGGACCAAGTATAAAACCGTACCGACCCTAAGTGAGATTTTGATAGTTGAGGATTGAACCACAAAGTGTGAATGTTTCCAAACACAAATGGGTTAATCTCTACACGTTGAGTTAGGTTAGCTTACAAGTGCGTGAGTGTTTACACACCATGGGTACACTCATAAGTCCCTCCACTTCCTATCAAAACACCCACAAGATCAAATCAAACAAAGAAAGAGTCGAAAGAATTAACAAGAGCACAAAACATCACATAAAATAAACATAAGCCTGTAGCTTTTCATCCAGGCTTAAATCCAAGTCATCCCTTTCTTCCAGAGTTTTCCAAATCTGATCTTCTCTGGCTTTCTTTTGGGCTGCCACTAAACTCTTCTCAAGAAGTTCTGCTGATTGAGAGATTGGAGAAGGGTTTAGTACAGTCATTATGGTAACTGTTGTAATAGGCCTAGGAGGAACAGGAGTTGGTTGAATAGGTTCAGTTGATCTGGAAGCCTCTTGTTCAGCAGTTTGAGTTTTGGAATTGTTAACATCTGATGGGTTGACAACAACTGAAGGTTTGTCAACTACTGAAGGATTGTCTTCAGTACTTTCTGGTTCTTCATCAGAAGTTTGTCCATCAGAGGTTTCTTCATTGTGCCCTTAGGATTCATCAGACTTTTCAGCATCTTCTACTTCTTGAATAGAGACACCAAATTGTTGGGCCAGTTTTTCTTTTCTGGCTTGATCTCTTTGATCTCTTTCTAGGATAGCCACTCTTGTCTTTCTCCTGGCTTTAAGTGACTCCATAGGTTCCTTAGATTTCTCCCCCTTTTTGGCTTCATCAGTTTTTGAAGTTGAAGCTTGGGAGAACTGACCTGTAAGATTAGCAATCTGTTTGCTGTTCAAGTCAATCTTGTTGGACAGATCGTTCATCTTTGTCTGTATCACCCCAAATTGGTTCTTTATGGACAGCTCCAAGTTAGCTGTGTATGTTTGGAAGTAATTCTTGATGAGGGTGTTCATCATATGGTATAAGGGACCATCTGGGCTGCATAGCTGGTTCATGTCTATGCTTGATTGCCCAGGGAATTGGGTAGGCATTTGTAGTGAGGGGTGTGTTTTTGGTTGATCTTCTTGTTGTACAGAAGATGCCACTCTAGGGGAATCAGTGATTAAGTGGACTTTAACCTGATCTGGTGTGACTAGCTTCTTGAGCATAGATACACCAGGTGCAGGACCTTCACTTGTAGCCGTCAATTCAGTAGTTTGGTGTTTTAAAACATCATCCAAGTCAATGGAATCATCTGAATCTCTGATTACATCCTCAATGAGGACTGTATCAGTTACATCATGAGCTGAGCCCAACTCAGTTGTCTCATGTACCTCTTTTTCTTGGTTCAGAGGATTTCCTACCTCAGGCATTAAGCCTTCATCAGTAGTTGCCACAGTTGAGGTCTTAGCTATGTTGCTTCTATCCTCAGATCCACCACTGGGTGGTAAATGAGTAGTAGCAGCCTCAAAAGTACCAAGAGTTTCTAAGTTTGGGCTTAAAGACCCTGGTTCATCCTCATCTCTTTGGTTAGGGCTTTGAGTGTCCACATCCATGTCAAATTCTGAGGCTATGTCCCCTGTTTGATGTGGTTGTTGGGGACTGACATTTGTAGATGGGACTTTCTCTTTTAGCCCAGAGAGAAGTTTGGCTATTTCAAAATCTGGTTTAGAAAGTTGGGGTGCTAGTTCAGTAGTTTGCGCATTGGGTTCAGCAGTTTCAAAAGAAGCATCAATAGGAATGGTTTTCTTAAGTCTTTTTCTTTTGAAAAGAATTGTGATTGGTGCTCTTGGTGGGTTGTGAGATGGATGAGACTGAGAGGATGTTTCAGTCACATCTTTAAAAAGTGCAGATTGCACAATAGGTTGTTCAGGCATCTCAACCTCCTGAACAACTTTTCTTTTAGGTTTGGTGGGTTTTTGTTTTTGTACCTTGGGTTTCTTGGCCTTTGGGGGTGTAGGTTTGGAAGATGAGGGTTCCATGGGGACTGGTTCTGGTTCCCCTTGGTCATCTTCTGGCCAGGCAACCTGTTTGTTGTGCCTAGAGTATGCTTGTGAGGTTAAGGGTTTTAAAATTTCAGTTTTACCCACAAGCACCTCATCACCCAGTTCTTTGATTATCCATTGCATAATGAACCTTGGGTATAACAAAAACTTCTTTTTAGTGTTATTATGATGTAACACCAACTCATTAAAGAAAAGTTTTGATGCCCTGAAATTTGTTTCATTCACAATGGAATGAAAAATTGGTTGAAAGGTTGAGGGCATCTGGTCATAAGACCCTGTTTTAGGACTCAAACACATAATTATATAATGAAACAAAAGTTTGTATTTTGGTTCAAAATACTTTTTAAAGATGGTAGCTTGTGAGAGAGTACCTTGATAACCACATTCAGTCATGGTTAGGTGGATTGCAGAGTTTTCAAACTTTTCAGGGGCATTCACATCATTTAACCCCAGTCTGTTTGCAAGTGTGGCCGGTGTGATGGCCATTTGTCTCCCTTTGATTGTTGAGTTGAGAGAGATAACCTCATCGTCCACCATCACTGTCTCAGCATTAGCCCAGAACTCATTGAGAGTTTCAGGATGTATTGGTGGGTCTATTGTGAGAGCGGTGAAATATTGGGATTTGACGACGAGATCAATGATCTCATCGTATTGGGACCAGCCTTCTTGTTTTTCTAAGTAGGCTCTGAGATTGTGTCCCTGTTTAAGAACTAAAGCCATGTGGTTTGTGTGTGTATGCATCGAACAGTGTTTTTGTAGGTTCAGGGTTTGAGAGCTTTCTTGAGAGAGAAGGAGGGAATTTTTGTTTTGAATGGATAAGTGTTGAAAAAGGTATTTATCAGAAGTTTTAAACTGCCTAGAACTTCTTTATCAGAAGTTTTAAACCGTCTAGGTCAAAACCTCTTTATCAGAAGTTTTAAACCGCCTAGGTCAAACTTCTGATGTGGGAAAAGTCTGATTTGCCCTTTTTGACTAAACTGCTGATGAAGAATTATTTTCATCAGTAGTTCCCACTTTCTCTTCAGTAGTTTGAACAGCTGATGTGAAATACTTTATAAATACTTTATTCATAACTTCTGAAGGTTGTTTTATCAGAAGTTAATCACTTTTCAGAAAATATCCCCATACTGATGTTTTGTTCATCAGTAGTTTCTCTCTTGTTTGTTTTTTAGAAGTTGTTCAATTTTTGAAAACAGATGTAAGTGAAAAATAAAAAATTTGTGCAGAAAAGTAAAGAGAAACACTTACAAATTTAGCATCCCTAGCATAGATACTAACTTCTGAAATGTTGATGTGTCAAGGGGTTTAGTGAATATGTCAGCTATTTGATTAGCTGTTGCTACATGTTTCACTTCAATCTTGCCATTTTCATAGCAATCTCTTATGAAATGATACTTGATTTCAATGTGTCTAGTCTTTGAAAACTGAACAGGATTTTGAATGATGCTAATGGCAGATTTGCTATCTACAAGCAATGGTGTCTTGGTTTCTTTGATTCCATAATCAAGTAGATATTGGAGCCATTGTATCTGTGATGTACAACTTGCAGCTGCAATGTATTCAGCTTCAGCTGTTGAAGTTGCAACAGATGTTTGTTTCTTTGATTGCAAGGACACTAGACAGTTTCCCAAGAATTGACAACCACCAGATGTTGATTTTCTTGACATTTTACACCCTGCATAGTCACTATCTGAAAAAGCTGATAACTTGGTATTGCTTGAAGCAGGATACCAAATTCCAAGAGTTGGAGTTCCTTTCAGATATCTGAAGATTCTTTTGACTGCAATGAGGTGTGATTCCCTAGGAGCTGATTGATATCTAGCATAGACACATGTTGAAAACATAATATCTAGTCTAGAAGCAGTTAGATATAAAAGGGAACCAATCATACATCTATACATGGTTTGATCAACCTGTTTTCCTTGATCATTGATGTATTGTAAAATACATCTATTTCCAGTGTAAAGTTTGTGTAATTTTTGATTCGTTTAGATAGTGTTTTTATTAGTTTTAGGCTTGTACTGGTCTATTTTATTTAGTATAGGTTTTTATAGATTTTTATTAGTTTTGAGTCATTTTTAGTACTTATTTATTTATTTTATATTTTAGTATGTGTTCGTGTGGACGTTGGAGCGTAAACGAGAAACTTTGGTCGAGCCAAGAACACCCGAAGTCTAAAACACGGAGTTATAATAAAAATAATAATAATAATAATAATAATAATTAAAAAAAAAAGAAATGACTTGGGCCGAAACCCAAGCCAAACACAACAATTGGCAATTCAAAAATCAAGTCGGTGGATATAGATATACTTTGAAAAATCGACGGCAGAATGAAGGATTATCATTCATTCACAATTCCAATTCTATACGTCGCACGAAAAAGTCAACCAGTCAACTACGGTGACGATCGAACGAGCACGGAAGGAGAAAAGGCCACGGGCACGTTAAAGATCAATAGCCAACGAGCCTTGGGTTAGGTTTAGTTTTCGCTCTATATTTTTATAGACATGATGAAATTGTTTTTTATAAACTTTGAATTTATGTTTCTAAATATTATGAGTAGCTAGACTTTTATGGTTGCTTAGGTTTATGAACTAGACACGTAATTTGCAGTTTTTAATGATTCTTGGTTTTTAATGTTGATGTGTAGGTTTACATGATTTTAAGTTTATTGTTGGATTTGATATATGTGTGTTGGTGTTAATTTTATTTGAAGTTTGTTTATTGGTTTTGTGGAGCTAGGCATGTAGAGATACCCCCTAGGTCTAGAAATCAATCTAGTTCATCAACTTAGGTTAGCAAGCTAGTATTTGGAGTTGGAGTACGACACAAGTATAACAAACTAATATAATAAATTAACTAAGACGTGCAGTCCATTCTTGAGGGTGAGAAATCTAACTCGAGTTTGCTAGGTAACTAACTAGGCATTGTTCGGTAGTTGGCAAGCGCTAGGGTGGGAGTCGCTACTTGTCCGTGTTTAGAGTTTTCCTAGGTTTTCTTCAGTAGAGTTTAAGTCTGCTTCATAGTTTAAGGGTTTTAATCCAAGAGAGGTTTTAATCTGATTTCTGTGGGATTTTGGTACGCTAGGGCGATCTAGATCCATCTTAGCATTTCTACACTTGTCCCGCCTTAAGTCTAGTGAGCTATCTTTGACAGGAGATTTATTAGATAAGAATAGGGTCTCAAGTTAATTACCAGAGTCAGGATTTATTGCTAGTGTCTAGGGATTTTACCTAAGTAACCAGCCTTCTTCCTATCTGATTTCTCCAACTTTCTAGTTTTGTTTAAGTAGTTGAGGTTGTTTTATTTATATTTAGTTCCTTCTAAGTTTATAATTAATAGTTTAAAGTACCCCCCCCCCCCACATAAGTATATATTTATTTAGGCTAGTATTCAGTAGAGGTTGTGATCTAGAGTTGCATTCGCGTCTTTGGGTTCGATACTCAGTCTTATCTGTTTACTGCTTTGCGACCGGTACACTTGCCGTGCGTGTGTAGTTTTTAGGTGAGTCGTTTTAATTAAAGCTTGTGTTATTTTTATATATACATTTACACACATCAAGCTTTTGGCGCCGTTGCCGGGGACGCAATTGGCACTCTTGAGAATTATCCGATCCGGTTCTGGTCTACTATTTTGTGAATAATTTTTGCCTTTATTTTTTTTTCTTTCTTATTATTATTATTTTTATTTGTAATATATAATTTTTTTTAATCATGTGCGAGATCTGCGGAGGACCCCATTTTACCATAAGATGCCCTCATTCATATTCATCGGGGTATTCCACGGATTATTATGCTAACGAGTATTTGCAGCCGCAGCCATATCAGTCATACCAGCCTTCATACCCGCAGGCTAACATGTGGTTTAACCCTGCAACATCTGAGTCACTAGATATAATAAAAAGTCGGCCTGATTGTCTACAAGCTGAGATGTATGAGGAAAGGCATGGTGGTAGCTCGTCAGAGTATCTACCTAGCCAACATTTGTATCCACATCCCGATTATCGGGATGTCTCGTCTCACACTAGGCCCGACTTTGCCGCCCTTCTTGCTAAGCGTGACACCTTCCTTGCTAATCAACAGCTCATGCTCGAGGATATGCGTTCTTTGCTATCCATGCGCACCGACTATTTGAGGGAACAAGATGCGGCACTTGAGAGGCTACAGGCTCAGGTGGATGAACTGAAGACCATAATGGACGTTGAAGTCCCACCTTCAGTTCAGCAGGTTTATTTCACATATGATGACCCAGACGAGATGGTAACACTTACATTACCTGATTGTATTAGTCCTGTTGCTGAAACTGTTTGTCCTTACTCATCTGATTATGTGCATGATTTAACTGACCCATATGATTCTTTACACTTGTCTTGTGAGGATGATATTTTGCAGGATTCAGGGTTAGAGCCAGAGACCATAATGGACGCCTTAGTCCCACCTTTGGTTCAGCAGGATGAGCAGCCTTGCCAGATCTCTAGTTCAGCAGCATACCCTTGGGAGGCAGATGTCTGGAGTGATGATGAGGAGATAGAAAGGATAGCTTGGGACGCGCATAGGAAAGCCATGATGGGGAAGATAGGGGAGGCTGAGGAAGATATGGATTTTTCAGAATCCACAGGCTGGCTGTTTGAGGAAGAAGTGGTGGAAGAGGAAGACACCACTGACCTGCTTGAAGAAGTAGCTGATGAGGAAGAAGAGTTTGGTGACGAGTTGGTTGATTTGTCAGCCCTAGAAGTGGACAAAGATTTTGAACAAGTGTCACCAAACACGGAAGATGAGAAAGAAGCAGTGGTGGATGAAGAAAAACACCACAGCCGGCCCGTGCAGGCATTGGATATTACACTACTACTAGTGCCACCACCATGGCCTCCACCACGGGAGAAGGCGAAGAGGCACCTGGACCGACACAGGGTGAGGGTCAGGAGTTGTAGAGATAACAAGTCCCCTCATTACATGCCAAGAATCAGGTTTGGTCCAGGTAAATTTAAATATTGGTGGCCCGACCCATTTAAATTCGATAAAATATTTTTAAATTCCACTAATTTAATTTTTCTAAATAATATGGATCGTGTGGAATTAAATGGGTTGGATCGGGTCCAGATAAAAGAGAAGCCCCCTGATTAAGTTTAAGTGTGGGGAAGCTCTGTAGAGTTTGTAAATTTATATTTATACCTATTTTTTTTCTAGCTTTTCATTTTTTTTATCTGTGGTCCGTCCTTCGGTAGTGTCTTTGAGTCTTTTTGCAGGTTTGCGTGTTTGCATAGGTAAAGAAAATTTCACAATGAGCGGGTCCCTTGTATTATCTTTATATATATTTTTTATGATTGGGAGTTTTGGTAGAGGTTTGGGTAATAAAAGATATTTTTTCTAAAAAAAAATAAAAATTAATTAACTTTCTCTAAAAAAAGTCTTTTCACGTAATGTGAGGAGTCTGGGCTGACCTGTTCGCCCCATGCGACCAGCTATTACCCCGGAAAGTTATATTTTTTTTCGCTTGCAACGCGTGTTGTGATCACCAGTGTCCTTCACGTTGAGCGAGAACCATTTTTTTTCTTTTCTACCCATTTGGTTCTACCAACATTCTCCGCCATTTTGCCAAGCAGGTACGTCTTCTTGTTTGTTGTTATATTATGAGTCTAGGTTAGTAGTTTGAGACTTTTATTTTATTGTTTTTTTAGTTCGGTATTCTGCTGGGTTTTTGTTTTATCTTGTGCAGGTTTGGATTGTACCGCTCGTACTCAATCTCCATTCGGGAGATTCCGAAGCTGTTTATCATTTATCAAGGCAAACCTGAAACCTGAGAGTGTTTTTGTGTCAAAGCCGATCGCGACCAAAATGCTATGCGATCGTGCTGGATTGGACTAAAGTTTGGAGCTTACGCGTTAATAAACCAGCTAAGTCCTTTCCTATTTGCCCTTGTCCTTTTATTTTTGTATTCGGAATTTATTTTTTGTTTTTAGTCGTTTTTATTCCTACATTGAGGGCAATGTAGAGTTTAAGTGTGGGGATGGGAAACTGTCGTTTAGTCTGTATACAGAGTCATTTTGAGTCAAAAAAAATGAAAAAAAAAAAACTGAACAAGTCCCTGATTTTGAAGTTTGCATTATATAAAATATGGAAAATGATAGGTAAAGTTAGGTGTCCGGTTTTCAAATAGTATGTATAATAAGAGATTAAAATTGATTGAAAACGTGTCTGATTTGGGATATGTGGGTAGGCTCAGCCAGTAGAAAGGTTTCCTTTGAAAAGTAATAAATTAATTATGTTAGGCTATTTTGTGGGTTCTCATCTAGGAGAAACGGGGAGACCGAAACCGCCAAAAATAGTATAAGAAGCACCGTTATAAATAGAAAACCGTTAGAATTTCTAATCACTTAAAAAAAATTAGAAATCAAAGCAAAAATGCTGAAGCTTAAGGTGCCTGGCCACTGGGATAGCGACTTGGATTGGTCACACCCTCTGAGTTAAGTATGCTGAGATGAAAAAAAAATGTTGAAGCTTAAGGTGCCTGGCCACTGGGATAGCGACTTGGATTGGTCACACCCTCTGAGTTAAGTATGCAAAAAAAAAATTGATTTTAAATTCTCTTGGTTTTCTACACAAGACGGTTGGGAAATGGTCAATTGGTCGTTCCTTTAGCTTCATAAGCTTGAGGCGGGATTAGTAGGAACTGTGGCTTCCTTCGAGTGAGACCCTAGATAGACTAATCAACATGAACTTAACATAAATAAAAAGGGGCTTGGAAACCGGTGTGGGTTTAAGAGGATCAATATACCTGCAATCGCAATCAACACGTTAGTAGATTATTAATTAAGTAACCTATGTTTTGAAACTGGATGTAAACCTAACTGTGATTCCATAGCATAATTCTTTTTCAGGGACGAAAAAGAGATAAGTGTGGGGATATTTGATGTATTGTAAAATACATCTATTTCCAGTGTAAAGTTTGTGTAATTTTTGAGTCGTTTAGATAGTGTTTTTATTAGTTTTAGGCTTGTACTGGTCTATTTTATTTAGTATAGGTTTTTATAGATTTTTATTAGTTTTGAGTCATTTTTAGTACTTATTTATTTATTTTATATTTTGGTAGGTGTTCGTGTGGACGTTGGAGCGTAAACGAGAAACTTTGGTCGAGCGAAGAACACCCGAAGTCTAAAACACGGAGTTATAATAATAATAATAATAATAATAATAATAATATTAATAATAATAATAATAATAATAATAATTAAAAAAAAAAAGAAATGACTTGGGCCGAAACCCAAGCCAAACACAACAATTGGCAATTCAAAAATCAAGTCGGTGGATATAGATATACTTTGAAAAATCGACGGCAGAATGAAGGATTATCATTCATTCACAATTCCAATTCTATACGTCGCACAAAAAGTCAACCGGTCAACTACGGTGACGATCGAACGAGCACGGAAGGAGAAAAGGCCACGGGCACGTTAAAGATCAATAGCCAACGAGCCTTGGGTTAGGTTTAGTTTTCGCTCTATATTTTTATAGACATGATGAAATTGTTTTTTATAAACTTTGAATTTATGTTTCTAAATATTATGAGTAGCTAGACTTTTATGGTTGCTTAGGTTTATGAACTAGACACGTAATTTGCAGTTTTTAATGATTCTTGGTTTTTAATTTTGATGTGTAGGATTACATGATTTTAAGTTTATTGTTGGATTTGATATATGTGTGTTGGTGTTAATTTTATTTGAAGTTTGTTTATTGGTTTTGTGGAGCTAGGCATGTAGAGATACCCCCTAGGTCTAGAAATCAATCTAGTTCGTCAACTTAGGTTAGCGTGCTAGTATTTGGAGTTGGAGTACGACACAAGTATAACTAACTAATATAATAAATTAACTAAGACGTGCAGTCCATTCTTGAGGGTGAGAAATCTAACTCGAGTTTGCTAGGTAACTAACTAGGCATTGTTCGGTAGTTGGCAAGCGCTAGGGTGGGAGTCGCTACTTGTCCGTGTTTAGAGTTTTCCTAGGTTTTCTTCAGTAGAGTTTAAGTCTGCTTCATAGTTTAAGGGTTTTAATCCAGGAGAGGTTTTAATCTGATTTCTGTGGGATTTTGGTACGCTAGGGCGATCTAGATCCATCTTAGCATTTCTACACTTGTCCCGCCTTAAGTCTAGTGAGCTATCTTTGACAGGAGGTTTATTAGATAAGAATAGGGTCTCAAGTTAATTACCAGAGTCAGGATTTATTGCTAGTGTCTAGGGATTTTACCTAAGTAACCAGCCTTCTTCCTATATGATTTCTCCAACTTTCTAGTTTCGTTTAAGTAGTTGAGGTTGTTTTATTTATATTTAGTTCCTTCTAAGTTTATAATTAATAGTTTAAAGTACCCCCCCCCCCCCCCCACATAAGTATATATTTATTTAGGCTAGTATTCGGTAGAGGTTGTGATCTAGAGTTGCATTCGCGTCTTTGGGTTCAATACTCGGTCTTATCTGTTTACTGCTTTGCGACCGGTACACTTGTCGTGCGTGTGTAGTTTTTAGGTGAGTCGTTTTAATTAAAGCTTGTGTTATTTTTATATATACATTTACACACATCAATCATCTGGTTCAACTTGTGTGGTTGGTGTCATGGGAGTGGAACATGATTTACAGTCTTGAAAAGAAAATTTGTTTAATAATTCTTTAACATATTTTGATTGATGTATAAAAGTTTCATTTGATTGTTGTTTAATCTGCAGTCCCAGAAAGTACTGCAGTTCTCCCATTGTACTCATCTCAAATTTTGATTGCATGAGCTTCTTAAATTCATCACATAATTTTGTGTTTGTTGAACCAAAAATGATATCATCAACATATATTTGAACAAGTAAGACATGATTTCCAACATGTTTTATGAAAAGAGTTTTATCAATGGCACCTCTTGTGATGTTATTTTTGAGTAAAAAGGTTGAAAGTGTGTCATACCAGGCTCTTGGAGCCTGTTTGAGCCCATAAAGAGCTTTGTCTAGTTTGTACACCCACTCAGGATGAGAAGGATCCTCAAACCCAGGTGGCTGACAAACATACACTTTCTCTTTTATCTTTCCATACAAAAATGCACTCTTAACATCCATTTGATAAACTTTTATTTTGTTGGAAATGGCATAGGCCAGAAATAACCTGATGGCTTCAAGCCTTACAACTAGAGCAAAGGTTTCATCATAGTCAATTCCTTCTTCTTGAGAGTAACCTTGTACTACCAGTCTTGCCTTGTTCTTTATTATAATACCAGCTTCATCTTGTTTGTTCCTGAAAACCCATCTTGTGCCAATTGGTTGCTTGTTTGGTGGTAAGGGACAGATTTCCCAAACCTGTTGCTTGTTGAATTGAAGCAATTCATCTTGCATTGCCTGCACCCAATTGTTGTCTTTGAGGGCTTCCTGGTACTTCTTTGGTTCCAACTGTGAAATAAATGTTGAGAAGAGACAAAAGTTGGAAAGCTGGTTTCTTGTAAGAACACCTGATGCAATATCACCCATGATTTGATCAAGTGGATGGTCTTTGTGTTTGATTAGTTGTTGTAAACCACTGACAGGTGTTGGTGGCTCATGTTCTTCAAACAAACTACTAAGGTCTATTATATCTGGTTCAGCAGTTTCAGTGTCTTCAGTAGTTGCAGGTGCTGAAGCAGATGTTTGAGTTTGTTCCTCAGTATTTGTTGAATCAGATGTTTGTGAAACTTCTGATGGTTTTGAAGTTGACTTAATGACTGTTTGAGGAGTCCATGGTGCTGGATCCTAATCATCAAACCTTTGATCACCATAATAAGTAGGTTTGGATGAAGTGACAGTCTTTTCTGGTCCAAAATGGAAACTGTCAAGGTCAAAAAGTTCAACAGGATGTGCTGGAATGAGAGTGTGTTTTGACTCATTGAACTTGACATTCAGTGTTTCTTCTACTATCCTGGTTCTTGAGTTAAAAACCTTGTAGGCTTTTCTAGTTGAAGAATAACCAAGAAAGTAACCTGAATCAACTTTGGCAACAAACTTTGAAATAGATTCCTTAATGTTCAAGATGAAACATTGACACCCAAAAGCCCTGAAAAAGGAGATTAGGGGCTTCATGTCATGAAGAACTTCATAGGCAGTCTTTGAATGTCTCTTGACAATAAGGACTCTATTTTGAACATAGCATGATGTGTTAACTACTTCTGCCCAAAAGTATAATGGTAGGCCAGAATCAGCTAACATTGTTCTTGCTCCTTCTATTAAAGTTCTGTTCTTCCTTTCTACCACACCATTTTGTTCAGGAGTTCTGGGAACACTGAATTGTCTAATAATCCCTTTAGACAAACAGAATTCATCCAGAGTTTTGTTCCTGAACTCTGTCCCATTATCACTTCTAATGGTTTTGACAGGTAGAGAGTATTGCTTCTCTACTTGTAGAATGAAGAACTTGATGATTTCAGCAGCCTCATCCTTGGAAAATAAGAAGAATACCCATGTAAATCTTGAATAGTCATCAATGATGACTAAGCAGTACTTCTTATTACCAAGGCTCATGATTTTTACAGGCCCAAATAAGTCCATATGGAGTAGTTGAAGACATGCAGTTGTTTTTTATTCTTCAATAGACTTATAGGAGGACTTATGCTGTTTTCCCTTTAAACAGGATACACAGTGTTCTTCACACTGGTATACTTTTAAGGGTAGACCTCTCACCAAGCCTATTTTTGTGACTTTATTTATGGTTTTAAAGTTCACATGGCCAAGTCTCCTGTGCCAGAGATCAGTCTCTGAAGTTGATGCCTTTGAGAAGAAACAGGCAGTGTTGTTCAGTACTTTGTCTTTTTCAATGTCCACTGCATAGACATTGCCACATCTTTTGGCTATTAACAAAGTGTGATCTTCAATGATCTTCTCTATCAACTTCTGGCCTTCTGGTGATATGATCTTGCATGCTGTCTTTGTGAAAAAGGAAGAATATCCTTTATCACACATTTGTGACACACTTAGCAAGTTGTACTCAAGGTTTTCAACCAGATTGACCTTGTCAAACTGTATTTTGCCAGAGGAGACATTGCCATGTCCTAGCACATATCCCTTAGCATTGTTTCCAAAGGATACAGATCCATCTCTTTGACTGATAAAATTGTTTATCAGGCATCTGCATCCTGTCATGTGCATTGAGCCTCCTCTGTCTACATACCAAATGTTATTTAAGCCTCTGGAAACTCTCTGCACAAGATAGCAAATCAGTTAGATTTAGGAACCCGAGCCACTTTGGCTTTGGGTTTGCTCTTGAGAACATTTACAGTTTGTTCTTGACCAAGTTGAGAAATCCATGTCTTTTTGGCAATGGATTTTTCATTAAGAACAATGGTGGTATCCTTTTGAGGACCACCATCAACTTTGGTCATCAGTAGTTGTACCATGTTTATGAGATCTTTAATCTCAGCAGTTTGTGAAACTGCTGATGATTCAGGTCTAACTACTGAAAGAGAATTTTGAGAAAAAGATCATTGTTGAGATTTTGTCTTTTTCTGAGAAAAGGTGTTTACTGGTTGTTGTTTCTTGGGAAAGTTGTCTTTTTCTGAGAAAAGGTGTCTTTTTCTGAGAAAAGTTTTTACAAAATCATTTTTGATTTGTTTTCCCACAACCAATTGTTGATTTTTCTTGTTGAACTGAATACCTTTTCTATATCTGCAAAATTCTGTCTTGTGGTTGAACAGACCACAGATTTCACATTCTTTTGTCTTTTCTTTCAAAGACAAGTTTCTGACTGTATTGATTGGTTTTTGGTCATCATTAGTTTTCAAGTTCTCAACTCCTGATGTAGTTGAAACTACTGATGGCTTAAAGTCAGAATTAATCAGTACTTCTGAAGAACTTTCTTTGTGTGTTTTTAGAAAGTTTTCATGGAAAGATGTGCATTCTTCCTCTTCAAAAGTTTCACCTGAAACAATTTTTCTCCCATCTTCAGTAGTTATGGAGGAAAATCTGTTGGTGTTTCAGTGTGATTGTACCCTATGCCAAACCTAACATTTGAAGCACTTTGTTTGTTTAGCAATAATTGGTACCCCTTACAAGATTCAACCCATTTTTCACATGTGACCTTGGTGTCTGCAAGCTCTTGTCTGACATTTCCTAGGTCATTTATCATGATTTTAATTTGTGCTTGGGTTTCAATAGCAGTGTTAGTTAATTTAGAAACTTCATTTGTTTGTGCAGAAAGTTTTCTTTCTAAATCACATTTCATCTGAGTGAATTTTCTCTCAGAGTAATTTGCTTTTCCTTGTAAGTGCACATTAGTCTCTCTTATGAGAGCAAAAGATTCTTTGCAAGAATTTGAACACAGTTTTGTCAAAGATTCTTTTGATACCTGTGACAAGGCATATTTTGAGGTGCATCCCTCAAATGCCATTAAGGCAAAGTTCTTTCTGTCGTTGTCAGGCTCTCCCCAGTTGATGTCAAACATCTTGTTGTCTGCATCAGGATTACACTCTGTGGTGTCAAAAGGAAGACTGCTCCAGTCAACATACCCTGAAGTAAATAAACTTTGTTAAGAGGGTTGCTGATGCTGTGGAGGTTGTTGAGCAGCTGGAAAGGGAGGGATTGATTGTTGGCTCTGCATCTGTTGAGCAGGCATCTGTACATATTGTACTTGTGGCACATATTGGTGTTGTGGAGCTTGTGCCTATACAAAATGTGCACTCCCTTGTGTTCCATTATTCCTGTTATAATTGGGGTTAAAATTGTTTCCAGACTGAGATTGGTTAAAGCCAGAGCTTCTACACTTGTGACATCTAAGTTTAGATTTGTCAAAACCATTTTTTGTTGAACTGTTGAGTCCTGGAAACTTCCTTCCTGACCTTTTGTAAAATTTATTTGTTTTTAAACTTAACATGGCCAGTTGGTGCAAAATATCCATTTCTTCTAGGTCATCACTGCTGAAATTATTTAAATCATCCATGATAAAACACATGTTATTAGCAGTTTGACCAAAATCATTATTGTCATAACCTGGGAATGATCTTTCAGATGAGATCCCAGCAGTTATGTCAATATGGTCAAAAGATCCAAAACTATTTGAACAAGTTGGTGAGTCTTGTCCCAATAGTGCTGTACTACCTGGTAGATAGTCATCAGCAGTTTTTCCAGAACTTTGTAACTTTTTCTTTTGATCAATTTCTCTTTCAAAAGTAAGTAATCTCCCATGAAGTTTTGTAAGAGTGAGGGAGCTAAATTCTGGTGAAGATCTTAAGACTATAGAGTAAGTTTCCCATTTTTCAGGTAAAGACCTTAAAAATCTATGAAGCATAGATATAGTTGTGTAGGTCTGACCATTTAGTTTTAGCTCAGATATTAATGAGGAGAATCTTTCAAATTGTTGTGTTAAAGTTTCCCCATTAATGTGAGCAAAAGTTTCATATTGTTGAGCCAGGATTTCTCTGGTGTTGGCAATCACCTCTTCAGTTCCTCCAAACTGTTCTTTGAGGCAGTCCCAAAGCTCTTTGGCACTATCACAATGTAATAGGCCAGAGTAGATTTCATTTGGGAGTGCCATTGCTAACATAGAGAAAGCTTTTGCATCAAGCTCAAGTTTTATGAAATCATCATCTGTATAGTCTTTTGGGTCTTTTGGAATCTCTTCTTTAGTTTCAAGATTAATATTTACTGGTTTATGAGGACCATATATCACAGATTTCTAGCAACCTGTGTTGGTCTGTGATAAGGTATGTGCCATTCTCCTTTGCCAGATGTTATATTCATTTCTTACTAGTATAGCAGGTTTATTGGCAGAACCAGTATTATGAGGATCCATTTTAAAGAGTATTGATTTGTCAAGTATCTCTTAAAGTGATGGATGTTGATAAAAGTGAGCTTATAATCCTTTATTGAATATCAATAAGAGCCTGTGTTTGATTCTCAATGTGTTAGATTGATATGTGATCAGATAAACCAGTGCTCTGATACCAATTGTTGGATCAGTATTGCTCTTTTGTATGAACTTGCTAGTGAACACTTAGGTGTTTAGCAAGTTCTTGATCAGTGATAGCACAACGGAATGTTGTGAGTTTAAAGCTACACTTATCAACAGGAGTTATAACTCCCCCTGGATTGAAAAACTAAAAAACGATAAGTATTTATTGAGAATCTAAGTATTGAATGAGAATGAAACACTTAGAAAGATTCTCAATAAATATGAAATGGAAATAATAATAATATGTGTTGAAGGATTTCTGTATTAAAATCAATGTCTAAAACAGAGGGATGAACCCTTCTATTTATAGACTTTACAAATACATGAACCTTGCCAAAAAGCAAGTTCAGATACAAGTTGCAACAAGTTGCAGCATTGGAACTTGTACATAAAGTAAAAGTAATACTAAACTAATAAACTACTGATACAAAGGGCGGTGGAAAAGATCTTCTCATAAGTACTGATGAATGACAAACTACTGATGAGTAGTTTGTCTTCAGTAGTTCATCAGTAGAAATGTCTGGTTTGAACTTCAGAACTTCTAATGACTTTTCTTCTTCAGTACTTGTGGAATCGCTTCTTCAGCAGTTTGATCTTTCTTCTTCAGCAGTTCTATACTTAGAATATTTTGACAGAAGTGAATTAGACTAAGGTTTGCAAAAGTGGTTTCACCAATCCTTTTTGTCCTAACAAAACTTCACTATGTGCAAGTAGTGAAGAAGTCGGTCATCCCGACACACCACAAGTGGCTTGCCGAAATAATGCCACTTCTTCTTAGCAAAGTGATCCTCCGAGCGATATTCTTTACCCTATAAGTCTTTAACAAGTTCAACCATTAGGGGGCTATCACTCGTGAAAAGTGACAAATGAGATATTACCACGTTCTTTCCTTAGTTACCGCAGTCTGTTTCTTCAATTGGATTTATTATAGCAGGAACTCCAGTCAGGTCAACCGTCCTTCTTGCACCTCTGTGTCTACCACTTCAATTCTACCCACGCTTTCTTCAATCTTACCTTCTTCATAAGCTTCCTTATGTTGTTCCTTCAATGCCCTTGTTTTTGCTTCATCTTCCATTGCAAATTTTTTCAAGAGATAATTTTTTACTTTCTCAAGATTTTTGGCAAACTTTTCCAAGTCGATGTGCGAAGGCTTGGACTCGGGCATAGGCTTGGGTTCGAACTTGGAAAAAGGGTTTAGTGACGGGGATAGCAAAAATAGCGATGCATTTTCAAGGGAGTATTTTTTCTTCAAAAGGATAAGGTGAAAAAGTTGAAGAATCAAAAAGTGGTGGTATTTGAGATTATGGAAATGGTGTCGGGTTATATGGAGGTGGTTCGTATAAATGTGGAGGAGGTTCACATGAAGGTGAATATGGAGAAGGTTCACAATGGTAAGAATTATGACTGTCAAAAGTGGGAAGACAAAGAGATAGGTATTCTTCGCATTTGTGGCGGTAAGAAGGTCCACAACAATGGCTACATGGAAGATACAAAATAGGTAGTCTTCACAACTGTGTGGAAAAGTAAGTCACCACAATAGTTACGTCCTTGTTGAACATCGCAGCGATTTTCTACAACTCGATTATCCATCCTACAAAATAAAGAAAACTAGACAAACGGGTTATATTAGCAACTTAAAACCTGTTCCATATAAATATCGTGTCCCTGGAAACGACACCAAAAACTTGATAGCATGTGGTTTTAGTGACTTAAAATACTTTTCTTTTTAAAAGAGACAAGTCCCCGGCGGATGCGCCAAAAACTTGATAAATAAGAGATTTAAGTCAAAAACTTTAGTGTGTTGCACTTTCAAGTTTTTAATTTATAAAATAAAACGATAGTTGCTTAACATTGTAAAACTCACACAATATGCAAGTGTACCTATCAAGCGTAGTATAGAAAAGAGCAAGTACCGAGTATCGAATCCATGGATCAGTTTTAAGTTGCCTTAAAAATAAATAAAAGTAAAAGTAAAAGATAACGAAAGTGTCCGAGACGATAACCAATAACCAAACGAAAGTGTCCCCGGCGTATGACCTCTCAATGGTGAGGGGCGGATAGCCCAAGATTGTACGCGTACAACCCTAAAGAACACACCTCCCAAAGTTGCGATGTTGACATATAACGACTCTATAATTTTATGAATAACTTGTCGGCGGCCGGAGCATGGCCGAAAAAGCTACCACTTGACATCATAGAGGTGACGTAGTTTCTCGTATACGCTCATCCCCTACTTGAAGTAATTAACTTTTCAAAAAGTGATTGGCCTATTACTAATTGTGTAGCAATATAGTAATAGAAGAAAATATAGACCGTTCACTTCCAACACGGGTTCACCAATTCCTGGTTTGCGTCGAAGCTAACACATAGACCATGAAGCTAAGTCGCATAACCAAGTCTTGGCTTATCACTAGGACCAAGTATAAAACCGTACCGACCCTAAGTGAGATTTTGATAGTTGAGGATTGAACCACAAAGTGTGAATGTTTCCAAACACAAATGGGTTAATCTCTACACGTTGAGTTAGGTTAGCTTACAAGTGCGTGAGTGTTTACACACCATGGGTACACTCATAAGTCCCTTCACTTCCTATCAAAACACCCACAAGATCAAATCAAACAAAGAAAGAGTCGAAAGAATTAACAAGAGCACAAAACATCACATAAAATAAACATAAACTATATAAATCCATACCAAGAAAATCTTCACCCTAACAACACTCTATTAATCCTATCCAAATAATGGCATTACAATAGGCTCACTAAGTTTGATTTGGTGTGAAATCATGGTGAGAGTGTATAGAAGATTAGAGTATTTGGGTGATTTTGTGTGGTTTCTCTCAAAGCTCACTTAAGCTAACTGTTTATGGAGTGATCCTAAGCTCCAAAGGTCACTTACAAGACCCTAAAATAGCTTTACAGTGGGAAAGAATCAGGTGGAATGAGATGGGATGGGATGTCAAAATGAAGAGTGAAGGTCTCTTTTTTATAGAACTGCTAGGGGGTGCACGACCATGCTTAAGGGTGTGCATGCCCTTTCCAGACATTCCGGGCCAGTCCGTAGTCCTTTAGTGCAAATTCTGTCGAGTTTGTCGAGGAGCGCGGCCGTACTCATAGGTGAGAACGGGTGTGCTTGCCCACATGTGTCTCCACTTTGTCAGTTTTGGTCTCTTGAGCCTTGTTGTGCACGTTTGGAAGGGTGCACGGCCGTGCCAAGTGATGAACACCCCCGTGCACGCTGACTTCTTCATTTATGGTTTACTTGAAAATGTTGACTGGTTGACTTGGCATGAGCACGATCGTGCACCATCTGCTATAGTCTGGAAAGTCTTCAATTTCCTTCCTTTTGTGTTAGTTTGCGCTTGTTTTTTCTTGTTGCTTCCAAAAACACGCATTTATCCCTGAGAAACAATTGAGCTATGTTTTATATGGATAAATGCATAATAAATGTACAAAAGGAGGATAACCACATATGTAAAACATGTGTAATTTTTGGCACATCAGTTAATAAGATTGATAAACTTATGATGTTGATTTTTGTTTCGGTGAGGCTAATAACCGAACTGAACTGAACCCAACCATGAACCATTAGAAGTGTCTGTGTTGCCTACAACATCGCGTAGGTGGGCTATTTGAATATATGAATGGTTCCATTTCAGTTTGACTGATTTCGGTTAACTAAGGGTACAAAAAGAAAACGGCAACTGATTTTAAGTTAAATCAGATGTTGGTTAATTCAGTTTTGAATTGATTTTGGTTTAGTTTTGTCTGTTTTTTTTTTTTTTTGCTTCAGTGAACGGTTTATTTATTACTCACTCCTAAATATTGTTAATCACGTAGCACATAAAAAATTTAAATTAAAAAATATCAATATTATACTCAAATTAAAGATAATAAAATGCTCATTATTATGATGTATTTTTTTTAATAAAAGTATCAACATATGAAAAAATTATGAATATCTAAAAATCATCAGAGACAGTTTGCTTAAAATAAAGAAAAAAAGTTTAACTATAATTTTAATAAGCAAAATTTTAGTAAAGTTTAAGAAAAAAAAGTGTAACTATCACAAGGTATCAAAGTGTAAAAGTGTTTATATGAATATTTTACCCTTATTTCAGGGTTGTTAATGAAAATAAAGTTATTAACTTTTGAGTATCTTAAAATACATTAGACTCATACATTATAATATAGTATAGATTTAGGTGTTTGACAGAGTACCTGGAGTTTTTAATAAAATATATAAAATGACCAAAATGAGCATAACTAAATATAATCCAGAAATAAAATATTATTTTGAAAGGTTACTTAAATAATTTTAGATACTAAAAGCTTGTAGCGTTTTTTAAACACTAATAGTAAGAGCGTTCCAGTAAAGAGCTTTTTTTTTTTTCCTAAACTAAAAGCGTCAACCTCCTTCAACCAAACAAGACTTTTTATTAGTACTTGTTTTTTTTTTTTTTTTTTTCTTAAATGCTTGAAGCTAGGAACTTTTAAAAGCTCCGTACCAAACATGCCATATTTGTACAATATTATCCTACACAAAGTAAAACATTTTTTTTGAACGACCAAAGAAAGCTCGGTCACCCGGGTAAACTCAATGACAAAAGGTCATCCAAGCCTGTGAACGCAGATGGCGTTGGTGACCCAGCCTGCCACCATTTCAGAGGAAACCCACCACCCGAAGGTCCACTGTGATAAAACCTCTGATTCAACTTAGAATAAATTTATTTTAGGTGATACTCTAACCTATAACCTCTATATTAGAATGTCGATGGGTTGCCAATCCACCAGATGCTGATGGGCAAAAAGTCAAACATTTGAACGGGTCTTTATATGAATCTTTAGTTAAGTAATAGAGTTGACTTTGTCATAGTTGAGTCGGTGTCATACATGTAACATATTCAAAGAATAATGGTATGTTGCTTTTTTTAACAAAGAAATGAGAATACACACACATAGGTTATTGTATATAGTCTAGTGTGCTAAGTGCGATAAATTACTATAACGTTAAACGTATCTTAGGCGATGAGTATGTGCGTCCACAAAACAGTTACGAATATTAGTTATTAAATAATTACACATAAATTGTTCAAAATGTATTACTTTTAACGTATAATATCACACAACTTTTATAAATAATTACACATAATATTAGACAATCATATAAATAATGACGTGCCAATGATAGCCCGCCCAGCTGGTCGGAGGTGGGAGGGTTTACCTCTTAGGAGGGTTTCCGCCCGGGGGCGACTCAAGTTCGAATCCTTGCTGCTGCAAAATATACCCATTTAACGTTGACAGGGCCGGGCAAGGGGGGATTCGATCTTGGGCACGGGGGGCTGTACTTCACTCGGGTTACCACTACACCAGCCGTTCAAAAAAAATATATAAATAATGACGTAACATATGGTAACATTTTCCTATTTATTTCCTAGATATTAATAGACAAATGATATGAATAATAGAAGGGTAAAGTAGTCATTTCATGTGCTTGAATAAACTTTTTTCCTCAACCCATTTTTCCTTCATTTATCTTACGGGAGGAGGCGATTCCAACACCTTGCATCACCACCATCTTTCCACTACTCCATCACCAACCACCACCGTGACATAATCTACATCACTACATATCACCGCCATAATTATGCAATGTTTATGATAATAACACACAAATTTACGATTACAGAACCTATGGTTTTAATTACGCATATTATGCTCATAGGTAGGGGGCTGCAAACGAACTAAACTTTCAGCGAACAGTTCATGAACCATTCGGCGAGATGTTGACTTGTGTTTTTCTAATAAATGAATGAACACGAAAAAAAAATTGTTTGTGTAGTTAAAAGAACGAATTTGAACTGAGGCCGCGTTCGTTCGTTTATGTTCGTGAATGTTTGACAACGTGTTCGTTTATATTCGTCTATGTTCGATAGTTTAATATGGTTTTTAATTTTTTTATTCTTTTATTTTTTTTTATTTTACCCAAATAAATAAATAAACAAATAATTTAGGTGAGGTAAATATTTGATATCAATAACCTTAATTTTAGTCTCCACACTCACTGCTCAGTATATGTTTTGTTTGTGTTTGTTTCCATTATGAACACTTCTTTGTGTTTGTGTTCATTAATGTCTGCTTGTATTTGTATGCGTTCATGAACAAAATTAACAAACGAACACGAACAGAAGTATTTTCTTAACAAACAAACGTGAACAAAAGAACTCATTCAGTAATGTTCATGAATTGTTTGTGAACACTCATGACCTCTTGGTCTAGTGGTATGGTGTCCTCCCATACAAATGTAAGGCTGTGGGTTCAAATCCTTGCAAATGCAAGGTGAGATAGAATAAAAGTGTAATAAAAATTAGTCGGTCAAAAAAAAGTTAAAGATAATAAAATATCTGATTGATTAATATTTTTTTGAAGAATAAAGTATAAAAAGTTATACACCTTTAAAACGTTAAAATTTGAAAAAAAAAAAAAAAAAAAAAAAAAAAATCAACCTCATTGGGCTATTCTAATTTTACCCATTCAAACCACGTATAAAACTTTGCTGGTATGAGTCATTACACCCTCCTTAATCTCATTTCATATTATTAAACGTTTTCAAATTTATATTATTAACAGTTTTATCCTCTCTGGCTGGTTTTAGGAACAATGGGTTTGTAGTGGAGTATGCAGTTCAAAAGGCAGTGACAAAGAAAGTAGAAAAACATGCTAAAGTCTGTGAAGACAACAAACACGTCTTCGTCCCCCTAGCTTTTGATACCTTTGGGTCTCTGGCACCAGAAGCTATTTGACTTTTTTTTACCAGGGTCGAGCGGGTTATACATAGCACTTTCTCGACTACGAGGGGGTAAGGGTTTTTTTCAGTAGAGTTGAGTTCGCCATAAAGAAATGGGTGACGACGCAACTTGTTGCCCGTCTGCCCGCTATTTTAATATAATGTTCGCTTTTATGGTATGAAATATTTGACACAAAAATAATAAAAAATAAAAAACAAAAAGTTATTAATTCTCTTCGTGTTACAAACAAACGTGTACTAAAAACCATTAATAAAAGAATGATTTGTATATTGAAATTTTATAATAAACGAAATTTATATATATATATATATATATAGGATTTCAAATGAGAACCTTTTCCCAAATTGAGAACTAGAGAACCATTCTGGACCACATATTTCTCTAAGGCAAAAAAAAAAATATATATTTTTTTTTTATTTTTATTATTTTTTTTTTTTGCAAAAATCGCTGCTTTATATGTAAGGAAAAAATTTTTTTTTATTTTTTTTGTATTTTTTTTTCAGTATACACATGTGTATAATTGCATTATACACATATGTATAATGCTATATACACATATGTATAACTGAAATATACACATATGTATAGCTGAAAAATGCTATATACACATATGTATAATTGCTATATACACATATGTATAATTGTCATATACACATATGTATAAATGAAAAAAAATTCAAAAAAAATAAAAAAAAAATTTTTCCTTGCATAAAAATGTGCGATTAAAAAAAAAAAAAAAAAAAAAAATATATTTTTTTTTTTTTGCCTTTATATGAAATGTGTGGCTCAGAATGGTTCTCTCAGTTCTCAAATAGGGGTTGGTTCTCTTAGGAACTCTACCCTATATATATATATATATATATATAGGGAAGGGTTATCTTGAGAACAAGAAAATTTGTGAGAACACTAAGAACCATTTTCATCCCTTGATCATGATCTATCAATGGCTAAGATTAAATAAGGGATAAAATGATTAGGAAACCTTAAATTTAGATGAAAAGGGGTAATATTTTAAAATAACAAATCACAACCCATCTCTATCTTGATGTACTCTCGACCTTCTTCTTCAAAGAAAAAACCCTAATAACTTCTGATCATACCCTAGTCTATCAACAATCTAATTAACCTTCTTCACCATCCACATCTACTAAACATTCTTCAATTCCTTCATATAATCACAAAATCGTAAGTTTATTTTCAGTTTTTCATTGTCCATCTTATGGAAACCTCCGAATTTTTATTTACCATGATAAGATTTTCTCTCCATTTATATTGAATTTGGATTGTTTTGTTTTTTATATCAGATTGTCATCTTGTTGGAATTTAAGAGTTATGTGAGGATGTAAGAGGGATTGTTGGGTTTGAATAGGTGCACATAAGGTGTTTGATGAAATGTCTAAGTGGGCATTGTGATGACAAATCGGTTACTTTTGTTTAACTAATTGAATGAGGTGTTTGATTAAAGGACTAAGTGTATATTGTGTTCATTTTGTTGAATTACTTATGTTTAAGCAATTACATTTGAGGTGTTTGATGAAAAGTTTAAGGTCTAAGTGTTTATTGGGCTGATTTTGTTGAATGATAGAGACAAATAAGTGACAATGAACAATTTGCACAAGTGTAATAGAACTGAACATATGTAAGATGGAAACAAATAAGTGACAATAAATAGTTTACAAATGTGTAATGCAGACGCGAATGAGTAAGACAGAAACATATAGGTGAAGTATTGAATTTACACATGTGTAATACAACTGAATATATGTTAGTTAGAAAAAATTAAGTGACAAGGAACAATTTACACATGTGTAATTCAGATGCAAATGTATATATCAGAAACAAATAAATGACATTATATAATTTACACATGTGTAATACAACTAAACATATATTAGTTAGAAACAAGTAAGTGAAAGTAAGCAATCTATACATGTGTAATACAACCGAACATGTGTAAAATAGATCATCTTAATTTATATCACATTGAGGGGTAAATAAAATAATCATATATGTAAGTTTACACATGTTTACATTATCCTGCTTAAGCTTACAAAATCTTTACACATGTATACATCATCTTAATTTATATCACATTCATGTAATTAAGCAAATTACACATGTGTAAATAAGATGTTTACCCATGTGTAAGTAAGCTTATGTATAAACTGCTACTTACACATATTGAAGATGTTGTTTAATTATATTCTTTTACTTTTACAGCGGTAAACAATATAAACTGAAGATGTTGTAAAAGCCCTAAAAATGCTATGAAGATTGTACTTTCGAAAGTGAATATTCACGAAGGAAATGTGATCAAGAGAACATCATAGTTTGAGAGATACCAAAATAGAAAGAATGACTAGTTGATATTTTGAGTTATGACTTTGGTTTTGTGTAATTGTGAATATCATACCTCAAGGATTATATGACTTGTTAGGAAATTAAACACTATATTTGCAGGTCGTAAAAGCCCGGGAATATTAAGGATCAAAGCAAGAAGATATTCAAACGTGAAATCAAAGACAATTGTATGTGATGATGAGGATTCTGAATAAGATGAAGTAACTGGTAACGGGAGTACAAACATGGATTTCCTTAGATCAAATAATCACTTAAATATCATATTGGATATGTACAATAAGTTTTGTCGACATTTGGTCACAGATACGGAATTATCGTTCAGCATAGACAAGGCGAGTACACTTTCAATTGAACTTGCTAAGACAGAAATACGCTGTGAAGATTGTGCTTTCAAAGGCAAATATCCATCGAGAAAGTGTGATCGAGAAAGCAATGAAGTTTGAGAAAGAAAAGAATTAATCAACAAAGTGTGATCCAGAGTAGTTCATATGTTGAATTTAGACTTGTTTTGCATATCATGAATTGCTATAACTTCTTTTTATGTAATCATAGGTTGAGTACCTCAAGGATTTATATGACTTGATGGAAATTGAATACTTTTGATATATGGTTGAATGTTATTTAGTACTTTTGATATATGGTTGAATGCTATTTTGTTCTAAGTCCTTAATATGTAGGTATAAATACTATCCTTGTTTAAATGACAGTTTACACATGTGTAAAACAGCAGCAAACGTATAATACAAAAATAAAAAAAGAAAGTGGCAGTGAGCAATTACACATGTGTAAAACAACAGCAAAATTAAATATAGAAACAAAAAAAAATGGTAGTGAGCAATTTACACATGTGTAAGACAGACAATTGAACAAAACTAGGCACTTACACATGTGTAAAACAACAACAAATGTATAAGACAGAAACAAAACAAGTGACGATGAGCAATTTACTTATGTGTAAGATAGACAACTGAACAAACCTAGACACTTACACATGTGTAAGACATACAACTGAACAAAACTAGACACTTACACATGTGTAAAATTTACAGCAACAAATGTATAATCCATAAACAAAATAAGTGACGGTGAGCAATTTACACATGTGGAAATACAATTGGAAAAAACTAGACATGTACACATATGTAAAACATCAGCAAATGTATAATATAGAAACCAAATACAAGGCCGTGAGCAACTTACACATGTGTAAAACAAACAATTGAAATAAATTAGAAACAAAGCTCAACACATAATATTAGAACACTGAAATTATAAAATTAAAACTGCAAAATCAACCATTTAAATAAAATTTCAAAGTCATACATTACATGTATAAAATTCATATTACATGCACACCTTATTCGGAAATAAAAGTAAAGATATAAAAGGTAAACTTCATTCAAAATCAACATCTTCACCATCAATATCTTCTCCACCATCAACGTATTCTTCACCATCTTCAACAATATGACTCTCTTCATCATTTTGATTGAGTTTTGTAGGACAGTTTCGAGAATCGTAAATTGCGTGCCCTAAAATAAAAAGTGCATTTGAGCGTTAAATTAAACCAAAGTATTGGATGCAGTTGAATTAGTCTTGAAAAATGCGTTTAAGTGTTCATATATGGATTTGGTTTTCATTAAACGACACATGGGCATTTAGCTAAATTAACCAAGGACCCACTAATCCCTAATAGAAAACATTTCGGATAACCACTTGTGATGCTTCAAGTTGCATTCAGTCATCAATAACGCCTATCGCTCCTCAAATGTGGAAGGTTTGATAAAAACATTCCATACCAACTTATGTATACGTTTTCTCTAGTTGGTATTCTTTAACACATCCCCACCAACCTATAGATGCAAAAAAGTGGCAGTGAGCAAATTACACATGTGTAAAACAGACACTAATACATGTTAAATACAAATGAACATAGGTAACCTTAAACTAAGACACTAAACAATTTACACATATGTATATCGGCTTCAACTAAGTGGCAGTGAGCTATTTACACATATGTAAAATAGACACTTACAAATGTGTAATACAACTAGAGATAGATAACCGAAAACTAAGGCACTAAACAATTTACACATGTCTTATCAGCTTCCAATAAGTGGAAGTGAACTATTTACACATTTGTAAAACAAACTCTTACACATGGTAATACAACTGGACACACATAACCGAGAACTAAGACACTGATCAATTTACACATGTGTATATCAGCTTCAAATAAGTGGTAGTGAGCTATTTGCACATGTGTAAAACAGACACTTATAAATGTGTAATACAACTGGACATAGGTCATCTATAACTAATATCTCAATGGTAAATATATGCATAAACTAAAAGAAAAAACTAACATATATACATACCTTGGTAGGGAGTTTATAGATAGCAAATTTTCTAAATTAACTGTGCGTTTATCCATCAAATTACAACGATTTGAGCGTCTTTCGAAGCAACAAAACCTCTTAAATCCTTGCTGAAATTTTTATACTCCGTCTTGGTACCACGAACCATGTGTTATCCCCCTTTCAAAACTATTTGCAGCTTATAGGCAACAGATGGACCAACTTTAGCTAACAAGTCTATAAACAACAATATTCCATTTATATTGTTTCAACACAAATCATCATGGATATTGTTTCAACACAAATCGCATGAAATTAGATTAACAAGGCTAGACACAATAATATTTCACAATAACATGAAATCAGATTAACAAGTCTATAAACAACAATATTCCACGATCATACAATATTCGTTATTTTACAACTTTAAACCATGATACAAATACTATTAAACCTTAACTAACCATTACTAACAATTTTCGTTACTTTAAAACTTTAAACCCTAGACCAGATCGTGCAATTGTAAATCGAAGAGATGAAGTTACCTGAAACAGATCAGATCTTGCAATTGTGAATCGATGAACAATTGAAGAATTGATGATGGATTGAATTAATTCGATTATGATGAAGGACAGATGAAGAATTGATGATGGATTGAATTTGATCATGGAAACCCTATGAAGAAATGATGATTAGATCGTGATTTCTTTGGGTGTTTTATTGTTAGGGTGTTAGGGGAGTCATAATTACCAATTTACCCTTTTCATTAAAACTTATGGGAGGATAAATGAGTGGTTGAGATTTGTTCTCATTGTTCTCACAAAAGATGGGTGTTCTCATTTAAACCTTCCCCTATATATATATATATATATATATATATATATATATATATATATATATATATATATATATATATATATATATATATATATATATATATATATATATATATATAATGGGGAACCTAAAAAATTGAAAAACTAAGGAACTATGCATTTAAAATGTTAATGATATCATAAAAAATCAATTTAACATGTAAAAAATCATTTTTATAAAAAAGTTTAATTAGAGATTTTGTATATAAATATATGTAGAAGCTTTTTTGACAAAAAAAAAATCAAAAAATGAAATAATAAAAAAAGGCTTAAAATTAGTTAAAAAAAGGTAAAAAAATTTTTTTACAAAAATTATTATTTTTTTATTAGAATAGCTTCTACAAATTTTTATATGCAAAAATTAATTTTTTTATTGGAATAGGTTCCCCATTGAACCTTACACTCAAAAAAGTGGGGAACTAGGGAAACATGCATTTAACATATTAACTATAACAAGCAAAAAAATAATTTTTTTTTTAAATTTATTCTGAGCTTTTGCATATAAATATGTATAGAAGCTATTTGAATAAAAAATTAATTTTTGTAAAATAATTTTTTTCTACCTCTTTTAACTAATTTTAAGCATTTTTTTAATTATTTTATTTTTCGATTTTTTTTGTCAAAAAAGATTCTACATACATTTATATACAAAATCTCTAATTAAACTTTTAAATAAAAATGATTTTTTACATATTAAATTGATTTTTTATAATATAATTAACTTGTTAAATGCATGGTTCCCTAGTTTTTCAGTTTTTTTAGGTTCCCATTGAACCCACTCTTATATATATATATATATATATATATATATATATATATATATATATATATATATATATATATATATAGGGGAGGGTTATCTTGAGAACGCTAAATATTGTGAGAACCGTGAGAACAAGTACAAAAATCAATCAAAATCAATTTTTTTAATACAAATCCCATTATAATCAAAATACAACATTAATAAATGAATTTTCTTTCCAAATAAGTCATCTTTTCTTACAAAAATACTTTTAAATTAACTTTTTACACATGTGTAAATGAAACAGTTTACACATGTATAAACAGCAAATTTACACATGTGTAAAAACAAATTATTTTCGTATACGTTTGAATTTTTACGCGTAATTTGTGTTTTTGAGATGGAATTTTAGTAATAAAGACAAGTGTAAAAAGAAATTTGAAATTTGAATGGTTTTAGATACCGTTCTCACGGTTCGCACGAAATATAGGTATTCTCAAATTAACTTTCCCCAATATATATATATATATATATATATATATATATATATATATATATATGTAGTAAAGATCAAAGACAAAGTGTTTTTCGGTAAGAACTGTGAGAATCAAAGGGGTAAAAAAATTTATTTAAATTTTTTTTCCCATGTGCTTAAACATACTTTCTAGATGAATAATACAAAAAAAACAATAAAAATAAAGTAAATACATTAGTTTATACTAGAGTAGTTATGTAATTACTCTACACCAATTTTTTTTTTTTTTTTAGTTTTCAATACTATAATACATGTTTAACAATATGGGAAAAAAATTCGAAAAAAAAAATACCCCCCTTTGATTCTCACAGTTCTTACCAAAAGACACTTTGTACAGGATCTTTCCCCTATATAGATATATTGAATTTCAGTAAAAAAAAAATAAACATTTTGAAAAAAAAAATTACATTAAATGTGTCTAAGATCAAAATAACAATGATTAGTTATGTTATTCTTAAAAAAAAAAAAAAAAAAAAAAAAAAAAAAAAACTAAATGAAAGCTTTATTAGATTACTTTGTTTTTATACAACTGGTTTAGCAGAATATTTGATCTTTAATAATGGTAGTGCGGTATCATGTATCCCTTGCATGGAAAAATTCGATAGTTGACTTTGTGATTGTTGACTTACATGGAATGAAACGTGTTCAAATTTACGTAGATTGCTTTTTTTTTTTTTAACAGCGAACTAAATAACGTCGGGTACTTCGTACATGGCCTCCCAGTGGCAAAGACAGGGCACAGTCCGGCCCACCCCGGACGCACGAAACCCATAGCCCGCCTGACAGCCCGCTTCCAGGGAAAACCCGACCCGCATACCCGCCCGAAGGCACGACAGTAGTGAACCGGTAAAACCTGGCGAGATCAGGACTCGAACTCATGACCATAGGCCATGAGTCATCCATCATTTCTCATTGTGTCCTTTGTGGGAATCGAACCTGAGACCTCAAGAGAGATCCCTGATCCATCCCTGAGTCATCCATCATTTCTCAAAAATTATTTGATCTTTAATAATTTTTTTTTTTTTAGTTTTCAATACTATAATACAAATTTACGAACCTCAAGAGAGATCCCTGATCCACGTTTCTGCAACTCTTGCTTCATTGGGAGACGATTACGGATAGCACGCCAAATCAACAACTTACATTTAAGAGAAGACCACCCTTTCCACCAAACGCATTATTGATGGGAGTATCAAATAGTTGTTTCGCCTTACAGTTTAATAAATATTAATATTTTGAATTTTAAACTTTATTGAATAAAAATAAATCTTAACATGTATTAATAAAAAAATTAACTATTCATATAAAAATAATAAAACATAACGTAATATATACTTAAAATAAAATTCCTAAGACATGAAAAAAAAATCATTCAAATACCATTTGAAATGTTAGATAATGGTGTTTGTTCTAGATCACTAATAAAGAAACAAATTCAATGTATGTTGAATTATTAAATTAAATGTGGATTAAAGTTAAAATTATTTTTTTACATTTTTTTTGAAAGGTAAATTTCTTGCTCCTTGTGAGACTTGAACTCAAGACCTCACACTCTTGGTGTATTAAAAGGCTTTGCCTTGCCATTAGACCACCAACCCCAATGGAAAATTATTTTTTTACATTGATTAATTAAAGTTGTAACGAGTTATCAATTAAAGTGTCATCTTTCAATGAATGGTTAGATTAATTAGACGTATCCTGTATATATTTGAGGAAAAAAAGTATATAATCTAACTAGGAAAAAAAAGTATGAACGATGAATATATTAAAAAAAATATATAATTCAAGGCAATGATCTAATCCGAGTCTAAGTCAACCGCCACAAACAACTCGCCGAAAAAGTTAATATTACATTTTGAGTTATTAAACAAAATGCAAGTGAGCTCATTTTATTATCCGAAGAAGTGAGTGTAATATCAACTTTATATATGCAAATTGTATGCAAACTAGTTGACGTTAACCCGCGCGTTGTAGCGGGAAATTAATCAACTATTTCATTACACGACTATTCTGCTTAATTTGACTTTATCAAGTTCATGTAGGTCGGTACTTAAATCGTCAAAGCTTATCAATGTTGCAAACAAATATACTATTTTAATAGCCACCGAAACTGTAACACCCCGCCCCTCTCATCACCAATATTGTCCGCTTTGCCCATTCAGAGCTCACGGATTTGTTTTTGGTTGCCCAAGTGGAGACTTCCCAGGAGGTCACCCATCCTGAAATTTCTCCCACCTGAGCACGCTTAACTGTGGAGTTCTCCTCTCATCCACTAACATTAAGCCCCAAAACGCGTTGGTGATTTAAGAGGCAAGACATTACTTATGAACCAAGGATCTCTCCTGGCCACGGCCGATGTGGGATTTTCCTGGGGTGTCACATTCACCCCCTGTTAGAGTCTCATCGTCCCTGATGAGGTGTGTTCCTGGGGTGTCACATTCACCCCCTGTTAGAGTCTCATCGTCCCTGATGAGGTGTGCACCCACCATCCCGAACGGCACAGGAGTGGCTCTGATACCATCTGTAACACCCCGCCCCTCTCATCACCAATATTGTCCGCTTTGCCCATTCAGAGCTCACGGATTTGTTTTTGGTTGCCCAAGTGGAGACTTCCCAGGAGGTCACCCATCCTGAAATTTCTCCCACCTGAGCACGCTTAACTGTGGAGTTCTCCTCTCATCCACTAACATTAAGCCCCAAAACGCGTTGGTGATTTAAGAGGCAAGACATTACTTATGAACCAAGGATCTCTCCTGGCCACGGCCGATGTGGGATTTTCCTGGGGTGTCACAGAAACTTTCTCATTCCATCACCAAAACCAACACTTAGCCATATTATGAGAGTAGAAACATCCCAAACCAAACTTACAGTGCCCACACACATGACCAAAATAAAAATTAAACTACCACCCTTCTTAGATTCCTTCCCCTATTTTAACAGTTGTCAAAAAAATTATCCTAGTTAAACCGCTCCTATTTTTGGGGGTGATGTCGGATAACTTTGATCTCTTTACCGCCCCCAGAATGTTGTTTCTTTTATATGTTCCACCATATTCTGTATCATTGCATCAACCCCTTTGAAAACCTTGTCGTTTCTCCCAACCCACAACCTCCATACCGTCATTAGAAAGGCGGCATATATCACCTCCATTTTCCCGTCGCCCCCGCTTCAATACAATGATGTAACATTTGATTTAGGGATTTAAATTGGCTTGGTGTTGCAATTTTTAGCTGCATTCAGATCTGCCACCAAACGGTTCCGGCCATTATACATGAGATAAGAAGATGGTTTGCAGTTTCTTTGTGTAATCCACATGCCATATAGACCTTCGCCTACCATTATACCTCTCGCTGCTAAATCGCCTGTTGTTGGTATCTTATTACAGACAGCTCTCCATACGAAATAATTGACTTTGGGGATCGCTATAGAAAACTAAAGATTGTGACTAAATAAGTTCACATATTAACCAATCAAGTGCATAACTTTCATAATTATAATGATCAATAATCATTAAGGATTTATTTAGATAATGAACATAAGTCAATTCATGTCCTATTGATCAACAATTTATTGTTTGCATCAAATTCATTTATCCATTTGGTTGGTGATAACTTCCAAAAGGGCATAAGCTAATCCACTGAATTCACATCATGCTCCACAAAAGAGTACATTTAATAATTTTCTAGATTTTTTAATTTGTTTTCTGTGACAGAAATTATTCTTTATCATCAACCTAAAAAACATTGAAAGAAAATATCTTTTGATTGTTGTCAGTTTACAAATCGGAACCAGGATCATGGTTTTGCGAAAAGCCTATTGTTTGGTACGAAACAACTACAATCAAGATTTCAAAATAATGAGTTTGGATAACCAGATTGGGGACATTGTATAGTCATTTTGCTTTGTCGTGTATGATGTGGGAACCAAAAACAATCGATCAAACTTGACACGCCTGTAAAATACAGCCAATCGTATACGATTAAGTATAACCTGTCAGTGAAACAATCAAATACCCTTGATTGTTAGTTTCGATTTATTGAATATGGATGAGAATACAACACTATATCTTTGACCGATTTCCCTTTCTTTATCACATTTTTTTCTTAGAAACATTGGTTCTTAGTTTTTCATTGAACTAACCGATCGATCGAAACCGACTGATGTTCATCGTTCTTTTGCATCCGATAAAACAACGAAATATCTTTAAAGACTTAAATACCAATAATCACAAACAAATGGTACATCATTTTGGTACCAAGTTTTGATTGTGTGATTTGGAAGATTTTTCTTTCCAGAATTCAATTAATTTTATAAATTCTATAACAAACCCTAATCCCCAATTCTCCAAATCAACACATTCGAAACCCAAAACACATTCAAACCCCCCCCCCCCCCAAAAAAAAATCACAATAATCAAACAATTAACCAATAACCCATTACAAATATATATGATTTAAGCAACAAGCGTAAATTGGGATACTAAATGGCATTCAATTTAAGCCACTGTTATTAAAGTGAAGCGATTGAAAATTAGATGTACCGTTAATGTCGAAGAGAAATAGAGGGCTTTGGATGAAGTAGTTTCAAGGTCTGAGAAGAGGGATATGGTGATGGTAGTGGACGATTATAGGATGTAAGGAAGTAAGGAAACGGTTATTAAAAGGTGTTACGGAAGTTAATGGTTGCCGCCAAGATGGAATTACGGAAGTTAACGGTTTCCATTAAGTTGCTATTTGTAGTTGTATATAATATGTTGTGCATTATTTTGAAGTTGCACTAAGATGATAAGTTATTAGTTATATATTTTATAAATCATAGAAATGCAAGTATCATGAAAAAGTAACCGGCTTCAATTGAAAGTTCTTTTTTAATGTATTTAAAAAAAAAAATTCAAACACATACCAAATGTATATATATATATATATACATATAGGGGGCGGTTATTCTACAAAGTAAAAGAAACGTGCGAAAGATGCGAAGGAACTTTGTACATGATAATTACGTAATGATAATTACGTAATGTTTTTTATGTTCATGAAAGCATTACGTAATTATCATGCACTTTGTACATGATAATTACGTAATGATAATTACGTAATGTTTTTGTATGTTAATGAAGGCATTACGTAATTATCATTACGTAATTATCATGTATAAAGTGATCCTTCGCATCCTTCGCACGTTTGTATTACTTTGTATTTGATCCTGCCCCTATACATATATATATATATATATATAAATGTGCATACATTTATAGTTTATAAAATTATACATACGTCAGTGTATTACATTCGAATACAACAATAATAAACTTAATAAACAACCATGAAACTATATCATAAAAGGTGGTTGAGAAGATGTTTTACTTACGTGGAAATGAATAACAACTTTCAAAAACCAAATGTTTAAATAATTATGCTTGAACTATCTTTATATTACTTAAAAATTGTGATCTCTAGGAATGAATCAAATGATAAATGATTTTGAAAACCAGAATATATATTGTAATTAGGATTATGGAAAAAAAAATAATTTGTTAATTACAATTGTAACTAATTTGATAAATATATAACCAAAAATATTAATTGTTAAATTTTAAATATATTAGGATGTAGCAAAAAGAAAAATTTTCTTTCTTTTCTTGCGACCTCGAGCAATTTTCGGGACGAAAATTATTTCAACAGGAAGATAATGTGACACCCAGCAAACTCAGGTTAATAGTTCTAACAAACACATAAGTCCACCTTAGCAAAACATTCATAAAACATACTTAACGGGGTTAGTTAAGTAAGTTAGATGATTTGGGGAATCATCAGGAGTCGGTTCGATGATTCGGGGAATTATCGGGAGTCGATATACACGCTATGTCCATGGGTTGGTGATTCGGAGGATCAATAGGTAAAGCACACGCACACGAGTCTAGGATCCCAAGGGTTGGTGAAATAACATAAAAGTGTAATTTGTTGGGTATTAAATGTTTTACGGTCATTATATAACTTGCTGACATATGTATACGTGAATTAATGTGTTAAATTAGCAATTGACGCGTCAGAAAACCCAATCGCCAGATCGTGGCGACTAGCTTGCCAGTCACATGGTAAAGGGGTGACTGGCTATGGGGATTGTGATTGGCTATGCCAGTCGCCTAGTGGGGCTGCCAGCCGCCTAGAAATACTGGGACGACTGGAAATATCGGGGTGCTACGTAGTGACGATTGTTCAAAAGCACTTGGAACTAAGATTAAAGTTTTAATACCCTTAACAATAGAAATTTTATGTACAAATGTAGGATCGGTTTTCAATTAATTAACACGTAATCAGCACGAATACTGAACCGCCAGGTGCGGAAACCCTAACGCTCATGCAAAATGATAAAAAAATCTATATCAAAACACGTAAGATTTCATTTTCCAGCTTTTCATTAATCATTAACTTCATAATAATCGTTATAGACTCTGTTAATGATAATACAAACTTTTGGAACTCTCTGGACAATGTTTGGACACGAATGGAACTTGACACAAATGACAACTAACTGATAACCGTCACTAACAACCTCCTATATATAGATAAATCCCATTCATCCTTGCAAGGGTCCGAACCAACTGGTTCGTCCTTGTGTTGTCCCGAACCAAAACTTCTTAGTTTCATTCGACCACACGATGACCTGAAAGAAACATCTAAACATTAAATATAACTTTACGAACGACGTATTATCAACTAGACGACATGAAAGCTACAAACACATATATGAAATATGCATCTACAGACTCCCCCTTGTCTGTAGCCCGGGTGCTTTACTTGTTCTTGTTTTCTCTTTCCACAAACTCCAGCTTTTGTTTTGCCTTCTTTGTCTTTCCTGCTTCTTTGACTTGGAATGGCTTCCTCAACCTCAACGCATACTCTCCCAGCAACGATATCAAATGCATTAAGATGAATCGGATTAAAGTATAGCATCTCAATGTCATTCATCGAGTAGTTGATTAACCACATCGGGTCAAAAACTCTTAGCTTATTGCATAGCTTCGTCTTGTCTTCATTATCCATAACAATTACCGCTTCACCAGCTCCCCAATCGTAATATCAGAAAGCAAAGTTCTTGTTGATATCTTGTTCCATTGGCATGAGGGGAATTATCTTCATACAAACTGGCGGTTTGTAATTCAAAGTCATAAATGGTAGATTGTTCGCTGGATTGATCATCTTGTGAACAATGCGGTGAGGATATTGTGGCTTGAACATATCCCATTTTGTCAAGCTTTCACGAGTCATCTTGTTAGTCATCCATTCCAATAACCCATCTGCACCAATTAGCTTGTGTCTACAAACGTCTCGTACGATCCTGTAAGGAAGAGACTTTATATCATGAAAATGACCAAAGTAAAGAATGCCTCTCTCCCACTTGATACCGACGCATCTAAGCTAAGGAAAGAATTTCTAGCATATCGCTCTGCCTTTGAACATTTGATTGTGATAGCGATAGAAATCTTCCTGAATTGGTGGTAACGGATGGTTATCTGACTCTTCTCGTAATCTTCTCAGATAATTCATCAAAGCATCCGATTTCTTGTTTACATCTACTTTTTCACCTTCTGAAATGATCTCATCAATAACGTATTTCCCTTTCTGATCTGCCACTTTCTCAGCATCACGCAGGACTTGTTCATCAACAAACCAAATACTAGTATTGCCTTTCATGTTGTAATATTCTGGATATTCTTCTTGAGAAATATCTTCTATCTCAATCTCATCAAAGTCGTTCACGTTTATATCATCTGAATGCTTTCCTAGTTCAACAACTAGTATGTTTGGTCTCTCTTTCTTTTTCATCAAATCTTCAAGAGACATACCATCTTGTTGTGCAACGCCTTCAAGTATCTCTTTAGCTATTGCGACGCTGACTTCACCATTCTTAAGTTCAGGTTCCTAATATCTTTCTCAATCTTTCCTTATCTGCTTTAGACATTTTCCCAGATCCACCTTCACTGGTTTCAACTGATTTATCTTCTTCTTGGTTCTTTCTCTTTTCATACAAATAATTCTCTATCTCATCATTAACATCATCCGACTCAATAGAACCTTCAACATCTTTATCTTTACCATCATCATTATCATCTCCATCATCATCTGATTTATCATCACTATCCTCCTCATCTTCCTCAGATTCTTTCTTAGATTCATCTTCAGTTTGCTCAGTACCCTTCCGTTGTGGAACTTTCTGATACAAACTATCAATGATCTTTTTCAGTTTTTCATTTTCTTTCTCTACTACAACTAATGTGTTGCAAGACACATCTCTTTTCCTATGTATTTTGTATATTATTTGGTTAGGTTTTTATTCGTTTTGTGTCGTTTCTATTATGTATTTATATATTTTATTATTTTTTAGGTGTTTGGAGAGAATGAGCTCAAAATGAAAGAATTTTAATCGAGACACCAACACTTGAGAGGAGGCGTTCATGGACGTTGGAGCGTAAACGAGAAATTTTGGCCGAGCCAAGAACACCCAACATGAGAGCATGAAGTTATACTACTACTACTACTACTAAAAAAGGACATTATTATCGAAGAACAAGAAGGCCATGAAGACAACAGAATTTTGAGAGGAGGAAGTGAAGGTCAGGAAGGCTAGGGTTCAAGATTCAAGCTACGGGTTCGACTATAATAATTTTTGGCTTTATATTTATTTACTTCGTGTTTATAAATATTAGTGCCATGACTATGTGTTATTTTGAACCTATGTT
Source organism: Ambrosia trifida (assembly GCA_028751855.1). Lineage (NCBI taxonomy): Eukaryota > Viridiplantae > Streptophyta > Magnoliopsida > Asterales > Asteraceae > Ambrosia > Ambrosia trifida. The sequence goes on from CM054131.1 coordinate 63,056,673, forward strand.
TTTATCTTTTTCCATGACTACGAGGAGCTAAACTTTTAGTGCTACTTAGGTATTGATGATGGGTGACAATTGAATAATATTTTTCGGGTTGGATCTATGTTATGTTTTGGATAATGTTTTGGTAAAGGTTTTCTAATAAGGTTTCTTTTGTATATGCGTGCTTGATATCTGAATATTAATTCTTGTTTCGCTAAGTTCTAGTTTAATTGATTTTGTATCTTTTGATCTAGGGTTTTGTGATTATCTTAGACTTGGTGTTTTTGATAAATCTTGTGGTTGCTAGACGTAGTAAACCCTAGAAACAAGTTAATTAATTATTCGGTAATTTAGCATTCTACCACCTTTGAGACCGAGAGGAGATTAGGTGTCAGTGTGTCTAGCTTGGTAGGTATTCGGGACCGTGGTCTGCACGAGAGTGAGTCACCCCTAGCGTGCCTGTTTTGTTAGCACCCTGTGTTAGAAACCTGTTAGAATAACTATCCCTTGCATCCCTTACACATCCTGGATGTATTGTTTCTGAGGGGGCCGAGAGGACATTCAGATTTCGGATACCTTAGCATAGTTTGGAGAGACCGAGAGGTGATCTGAACCCGAGACCGGTGAGTTTACACACTTCCCTAGATTCAGTATTGCGACATGTTGGAGAGTGATTCGCGTTCCAGTGCCACACATTTCACGCATCAGCAACAATCCTCTTCTCATTATTAACATTCGATAGTTTCAGTTTCGAGTTCTCAAGTTGTAAACTCGTAACCGTTTTTCCAACTTGTTCTGTTTTTTCTTTCGAATTTGCTATTATCTGTAATATATATTTTTCATTCTTTATCAGCTGCTTGATCTCATCATGTGTTCTTCTAATTAGCAGCTTTCTGTTAGTCGAAAGATTCCATCAACCGTGCTATCTGTTGTTGCATCAGATTCAATGCATCTTGGGATACAGTAGCAACAGGTTGTGAACTCGATTTTGGTTGTGGTTGGGATGATGAAGTTGTCTTGTCATTGCTCTGTAACATCTCCTTCAAAGATCTGGAGACGTCAGATAGGTTCTGTTGTGTTGTTGATGCTGTTGGTTTCTTCTTTACAATATCCACTTCTTTAACAATCTTTTGTTTCTTCTTTTCGGGTTCTTTTGCTGGCGATTTTTTTGTGTAGTTGTTGTTCAGGCTGTAGGAACTACTGAAGAACGAGTTCCTTTCAATAAACTTTCAACATCCTTCTTCCTCTTCGATATCTTGCTCACCTTCTTTGACATAGACTTCAGACGTTTACGTTTGGTTGACTTTGCTGCATGAGGTATTGGGTCTGCTGAAACCGAAGAAGAATAGATGATATGAAAAGCCAAAACATACTATACATATGATCCTTAATAAAACTGTATTTAAATGATGATCCTCCCAAAAGACTGTTGACTCTAACAACTGTTGTTCTCCCAACATCTGCTATACAAGTGCTGATCACAAAGGGCTGATTGAAGAAACAACTGCTGAGCCAAAAGACTGATGAAGACAAAAGGTCTGTTGGAGCCAACAACACTTAGGCTCCAAAAGATAATTCAAGCAATCAGACTTTACCCATCAAACGTTTAGTCATTAGTGTTTACCAATGTAACAGTATTTGTTTATATTAGATGTTTTATGTTGTTATATCTGTTAGCTGTCACTGTCTTAGGTGATGTCAGCCATAGGTCATCAGAGTTTAGGTTTGTCTATAAATAGAACACTGCCTGTACTGTTCTATATATTACTCAAAACATTCTCTTAGACAAACACCGTGAGTAATCAGGCTGATGGGGAGAAATTGTGTAACTTTACTGAATCTGTGTTGATTAATGAAAAGTACTTGTTGAAATCAATTATTCCATTTGTTATGATTTAAAGTTTACTATTCTGCTGCACTTTCCATTTGTATTGTCATCTTCAGTACTGTTTCATTTATTAAACATTCATAACAAATCAAACTCAGATCCTAACAATTGGTATCACAGCATGGTCAATTAAATTCGATCTCACCAATCAATTTAATATAAACATATCAGCTCACAATTATTGATATTGTTTAGTTTGTCAGGTTGAAAACTGAGTAAAAGTTTAATTACGTTCAAAGTTTTTTAAACACACTCTATTTTACAAACAATCAGAGAATGACTTCAATCAATCACGATCCACACAACACTGGCACGAGCACCAAGCCACCGATGCTTGTCAGATCTGATTACAATATTTGGCAATGTCGGATGAGCCATGTTCTAGCTGAAAAGAACACTGGTTGTTGGAAGTCTGTTATCTTCGGACCTCATGTTTCAATGGTGTCGAGTACCAAAGATCCCAAGGCCCAAGTGCTGAAGAAAAATGAAAACTACTCCAAGCAAAATTTTCAGCAAATTTAGTTAGATGCTAAGGACTTCAGTATTGTGGCCATGGCTCTACCAAATGATATCTATGCTAGGCTATTACACTGTAACAATGCAAATGAGTTGTAGGATGCTTTGAAAGAACAATTCGGTGGGACTGAGGAGGTTATTGAAAACAACCGTGAAATACTTAATCAACAATATGAAACATTCATTCATATAAAGGGAGAGTCATTAACTCAACAATTTGAGAGGTTCAATTGTTTAATTAGTGAACCAAAACTGGTGGGTCTAACTTATCTTAACTCAACTTTGAACCATAGGTTTTTGAGATCACTACCAGATAGATAGGACACTATTGCAATTGTTATGAGAAACTCAATTGGTTTTGAGGACTTATCTCTGACCCAACTTTATGGTAAGCTCTTGACCTATAAGAGAGAGCTTAACCAGAAAAAGAAGCTTCAGGATTCTGGAAAAGTGTCTGATGACTATGTGTTTGGTAGTACAGCACTTTTGGGTCAGGATGAGGTGTCTGGTAATAGTAAGGATCAGGGTTATGATCATTTTATTGACATAACTTCAGGTTTTAACTATGGTTTTAACTCTGATTCTTATTCACCCAACTATGCTTTTGCAGCAAGTGGTGATATCCATGCATCTGACAACATATCCTTTGAGTATAATGACCTTCAATATTTTGACCTTGTGGAATTGGAAGAAATGGACATTTTGCACCAACTGGCTCTGCTCAGTAGTAGAACTAACAATTTCGATAAGAAAACTGGATGAAGATATCCAGGTTTACATGGTGGGTCAAAGGTGGGGTTGGATAAATCTAAAATTAAATGTTATAAATGTAATAGAATGGGTCATTTTGCTAGGGAATGTAGGAGTCAAAATGGACACCTATGATTAATCAAAGGTCTCAGACAAACACTTATCAAGTTTCCCATAATACCCCTGGACCAAATGTGCAAAACACTGCTCACTTTGCACAGTCTTCATCCACTGTTCCTGTCCATTATGTCCAAACCACTGTTCCACAGATTCACTATGTTCAAACCCCTGTTGCTCAGGCTGAAATGCCATTAACTGCTACTCCACCCTCTGCCCCTGCAGAGACCAGTCAACAGAGCTTTTTCACATAAGGCTTTGTTGATTGGAGCAGTTTACCAGATGAGCTAACAGATGAGAACTTTTCTCTTGTTGCCAAGGCTGAAAATGAACCAGAAAATTTTTGTTTCATGGCTTTGGGCACAATTGCAGAGGAGGTTGAATATGAGGTTGTGGTTTCTGAGTCTGAAAATGTGATTGATGATGTTGTTGATACAGTTGTTCCAGATGAAAAGTCTAAAGAAGAGGTTGTGAATCTCTCAGATCCATGGGGTGAAAATGATTGTGAGTGTAAGTGTGATTGTGCATTGATGGCTGCTGCTAAGGTATCTCGTCAAATCTTAAATGATTTATGTTTAGACAAATGTGTAATGGCTTTTGCAAACATTAAAGAGGTGAATGAAAACCTTAGAAAGAAAATTTTAGAGGATGAAATTCAGTTTGAAAAACTCTCAAAAGAGTTAAAATCAAAATTAACTGAAAAAGAATCTAAAATCAGCAGTTTAAACCATGAAGCAAGTATAACCAAAGACCAACTCCAAACTATGATAACCAAATATCAGATTTGTAAACAGGAGCTTGAATCCACCCAAGTTGAGTGTGAAAATGGGTGGAATCATGTAAAGGTTTTGAGATGCTCCTCAACAAACAAACCAAAAGTCATGTGAAATTTGGGATTGGTTGTAAAACAACTGCTCAAATTTCTCAAAACACTGACAAAAGGGAACCAAAGTTGGTTGAGGTTATTCCAACTAATTTGGAGGGTCAAGAAATTAAAATCACTGAACCTATTGGCAAGAAAATTGTTCTTGAAAAATCTTGAGGGTTCCTCATCACTTACTGAAATTGAAAAATATCAGTTTAAACCAACTTGGTCAGATGAGTGTGATGTTCTTGAAAACTTCAAACCAGTTGATTTTGAAACCCCTGCTGGTAAAAAGGCACCATAGGTAAAAATCATTCCCTTAAAATATCTTCCAGCAGATGCTCAAACATCTGTTGAAAAGAAGATTGAAAAAAGGAAGAAGAAAGAAAAGGGTGCACACTTGTTTTGTGATTTTTGTGAAAAGAAGAATCATGTTACCAAGAACTATTTTCTTCTAAAAGCATATGATATCAACAAAGGAACAAGTGTGTGTGATTCTAAAACAACATGTTCAATATGTGGTAAAAAGAATCATAAAACCAAAGAGTGTCTTTATCTCAAAATTTTGATGTCAAAATACAAGAGTATAAAGCTAAAACTCAAATGAGTCAAGTGGTTAGTACCCTAAGTGGAAAGCCCAAACATAGTTTTACACCAGCTCAAACATCTGTTACCAAAAGTCTTGAAACCTCTGCTCCCAGAGATGTCCAAGTAACAGATGTTCCGCCCTCAAACAAGTTTCCAAGAGGACATGCATAACCACCTTGTCATAGTCTGTCACATGTTTATGAAAAACCAAAAAGGCCTTCAAAACCAAAAGTGAACAAGAATTCTTATGGTTATTATCATCTGACAGGAAATGGTCAAACATCTGTTGCACCAAGTGTTGACATACAAACATTGGCAAATGGTCAACAACAGTTGTTGAAATTGGTTTAAAAACTTGTTCAAACAACTGATTATTCTTCTAAACTTGAGACTGTAAAGTCTGGGAACCCATCCAAAGCCAATTTGGCTTTGGACACTCACCAAAACTAATTCATGATTGATGTGCAGGGAGCTTCTGCTTGCTTAGATAGTCTATGGTATGTAGATAGTGGAGGCTTCAGGCACATGACAGAATGTAGAGCCCTACTTTAGGACTTCTTAGCTCATGGAGGGGTGATATATCTTTTGGTAATGACTCTAAAGGTAAGGTGTTGGGTTCATGGACTGTTTAGGCTGGGAGATTCAAGTTTAAAAATGTCAATCTTATTGATAATCTTAAATTTAATCTTCTTAGTGTTTGACAAATGAGTGACAAAGGTTATAGGTCATTCTTCACTAAGAAAACTTGTAAGATTATTAGGCCAGAAGTGGTTAAAAATATTGACACCATCATAGCTGAGAGCAAAGCACAACTTGTTGCTCATAGGAATGGCAATGTGTATGTGGTTGATATGTTGAAGGATAACCCTATGGCAAATATCTGTCTATTTTCTGCTGCCTTAACTACAGAGACAGAATTGTGGCATAGGAGATTGGGTCACACCAACCTTCAAACTATCAACTCCCTCTCAAAACAAAGCCTTGTGAGAGGCCTTCCATCAAAATAATTTAAATGTGATGAGCATTGTGTTTCCTGTCTAAAAGGAAAAAACAACATAAAAGCTCTTACAAATCCATTGATGAGTCCAAAACAAGTCAATGTCTTCAATTGTTGCACATGGACTTGTTTGGCCCAGTTAAAATCATGAGTCTAAGGAAAAAGAGATTTTTTCTTGTCATAGTTGATGATTTTTTTAGGTTTACATGGACTTACTTTTTACACTCTAAGGATGAGACTACAGGTATTTTGAAGGACTTTGTCACCAAAGTTGAAAAACAATATGACTTGCTAGTAAAATTCTTTAGAAGTGACAATGGAACATAGTTCAAAAATAAGGAGTTGGATGACTTCTGTGTGTCAAAAGGAATTGTGAGGTAGTTCAGCATTCCAAGAACACCATAACAAAATGGGGTGGTTGAAAGGAAAAACAAAATTCTTATTGAGGCTGCAAGGACTATGCTAGCAGATTCGGGTTTACCACCGTCCTTTTGAGCAGAAGCTGTAAACACTGCTTGCTATGTCTAAAACAGAGTTTTAATTAACCCTACACATCAAAAGACTGCCTATGAAATTTTGTTCAAAATCAAACCACTGATATCATTTTTCTAAATCTTTGGCTGCCCATGTTTCATTTTAAATCTTAAAGATTCCATTTCAAAATTTGCCGCCAAAGTAGATTGTTTGTATTTTATGGGATATTCTTCTACTGCCAAGGCCTATAAAGTGTTTAACACAAGGACTAGGAAAATAGAAGAAACAAAGAATGTAAAGTTCAATGAACTTTCATCCTTAAAAATCCCAGCAAATCCTGCTGAACTGTTTGATCTAGATAAATTCAAATTTGAAGATATCACTGCTGAACCTAACAGTGCAGATACACCACAGTCTCCACAACAGAACTACAGATTTGATGTTGTGATTCCATCTCACTACAAAGTCTCTTCTGCATCAGGGGAAGCAGATGTTCAAAACACCTGTCAAAACTCTGCCAAAGCTGTGTCAACCACTGTTGACCAGTCTTATCCTCAATCCACTGCCTCATCAAGGTCAACCACTGTTCAAACATCTGTTGACAAAAGTCTAACTTCTGTTGACAAAAGTCAGTCCACCTTTACACCACTTGGACCCATTCCCCCACTTCCATTTCAATCCTCTATTGGTACTACAGAAGTGCAAACAGATGTTACAACAACAGAGGCTCCAAATCTCTGTCCCTCACCTCAAAATGCCATCATATCATATCAGGGAAATTTAATCTACCTTAAAGCTCATCCACCAGACCAAATCATTGGCAACATCAGAGAGGGAGTGCTCACAAGGAGCCAATCCTCATATATCTGTCTTTTTGCAGGCTTTCTATCCCTCACACAACGTGTCAAGTACCAAGAGGCACTGGAAGACAACAGTTGGGTAGAAGCCATGCAAGAAGAGCTCCTTCATTTTAAAAGATAACAAGAATGGGAACTTGTGCCACTGCCAAAGGATGTATGTCCAATTCGTACAAAGTGGGTCTTTAAGAACAAAACTGATGAAAGGGGTATTGTTGTCAAGAATAAATCCAGGCTTGTGGTTCAAGGCTTCAGACAAGAAGAGGGAATATACTATGATGAAACCTTTGCTCCTGTAGCTAGGCTAGAACCTATCAGACTCTTCATAGCCTTTGCTGTCAACCACAACATCAAGGTGTATCAGATGGACATCAAATGTGCATTCCTTTATGTATGTGAAGGATCGGCTAATCAAACAAAGACTATTGATCAAATAAGTTCAATTCAGGTGCGAAATCCCTGAATTGATCACGAAATGATAATAAAACTAGCAAAACACACACATCATCTCAAACATTTTCAATTCATTCATAAACATCATTAATAATCTTTACAAAGCTTGTTTATAATGATTTAGACTTAATACAGACTTGACAAAAACCCTAGGGAGACAAACACTCTGAGAGGGAAACAAATGACCAAAAGTTTACATTCAAAAAATGATTCAGCCTTATATACACCTGAACATTCGACCAAACGATTGGGCGAATGTGCAGGTTCGACCATTCAAGGTGGGCGAACCAAAACATATATACAACCAAAACTTCATTCGACCTCCTAGAGCTCCCTTCGACCAAACTAAGCTACCTTCGACCAAAAAGATCCACCTTCGACCATTCGACATCAGCAATACATAATAGAATTTGCAATTCAATAGCACTAGTCGCGCTTTCGTGTATCTATTAACTCCCCTCGACTATTGCTTGAATTGCTTCAGCCCTCGCTCTTCATCCAATCTCTTGTTCATCAGCTTGATGTTCAGCAACTTCTTCTGTTCTTTCGTCATCACTGGTTCATGAGTTTGCTTCGGTTTCTTCTTTTCGATCTTTTGAACTTCAACAAACTTCCCCAGCTTCTTATCAAAGTCACAACCCGCATTGATATCCCACACAAAACGTAGAAATACCACACATTGGTATTTAGCTGCCTGTTCACTGTCTTTCTCTTCACAGTAAATCGGATTGTAGTATAGCATGATATTGTCCTCATGAGAGCAATTAATTAACCACATCGGGTCAAAGATAGGTATCTTCTTGAAATCTTTCACCCATCCTTCAGAACAATAATAGCCTCTGCTGTCTTCCAATCGTAGTACCACCACATAAAATCTTTTGAAAAATGTTGTGGAATCGGCATCAAAGGAATATGTTTCAACACTTTTGTGGTTTATACTTCAAAGTCACCTTACACAACCCCGTTATCTCATCTTTCTCCTTCTTGTGTACTATCCTCTTAGGATATCGCGGGGTGAACACATCCCATTTCGTTCTGCTCTCTCTCGCCAAGCGATCTTCAAAGTAACCAACAAGATTGTTGTTTACTGAAGCACCTAACATTGTATGTCTGCAGATATAGCGAACAAACCAATACGGTAATGTCTTAATATCATGGAATCACAGAATTCCTTTTTCCCACTTCACAGCAACACATCTAAGCTGTCTCAAATACTTCCATCCGAGAGTTTTCCCTTTGAATACTTCATTATGGAATTTGTAGAAACTACCTTGAACTTCAGTTTTAGGACGGTTAGCTTCTTTTTCTTTAAGTTTTCTCAACAATTCTTTCAAATCATCAGATTGTTCAACATTTGGCTTCTGACAATCTGAATTCTTAAACACTTCATCAACGAACTTTTTGCTCTTCTCACGAGCAAGTTTCTCAGCTTGACTCAGCAACTCTTCAGAAAATTCAGGAAATCCAGAATCTTTATCATTTTTGAAGTATTCTGGATTTTCCTCACTAGTAATATCCTCCATCTCAACTTCTTCAAACACTGGAACATCTCTATCATCAGAATGATTTCCTGCTTCTTTCTTAGGAATGTTTGGTATTTTGTTCTCACTCATCAGCTCTTCAAGAGATTTACCCACCTGTTTAGCTAATCCTTCCAGTATTTCTTTAGTCACAGCTGCAGAAACTTCTCCATCTTCCAGATCAGGATCATTATACTCAAGCTCAAAACGCATGTCATTTGACTCAAATATTTCTGGAAATCTACCAGTCATCTCAATCGTCCAGACTCTATCAGTCAACATCTGGCGATATAACTTCTTGTCTTTTTCAGATAAAGCTCTGATTTTCTCGTTCCAGAAAATATCATCATGGTTAGTGTTTCCACCAGGAGCTTTTGAGCTAGACTCTCCTGCATCTTTTCCTGATCCCCTCTTTTCACACTTATATTTATCCGTATCATCATCATCATGATCATCATCATCACTATCAGCAGAGCTATTACCATAACTTGAATCATCACCTGAACCATCATCTTTCTACTTAGGAGCATCACCGGCATCCTGTTCCAATTCTTCAACATCGTCTTCATCTTCAGATGGTTCAAAATCAACCTGTTCTTCTTCAGGTTCTTTATCTTCCTCTCCAGCTTTTAGTTGTGGAGCTTTCGAGTATAAATCTTTTATGAGATTATTCATGCTCTTGTTGGTTTCTTTCAGCTTTTTGTTCTCAAGTCTCATAGTAATATACCTTCTAGTATGTCTCTGCTCATATAATAACAACTTCTGATTCTCATCCTGAAGTTGTTTGATCTTGGCTTCCAATACCTCTTGGTTTTCCTGTGAAGAGACAACTACATCCAACATCTTTTTGTCATTCTTCCTTAACTGCTCAATCTCTGCTTGTTGCTGATTAATGATTTTCATCATATCTGCAAGCTTCTAGTTCACTGCATTCATCACATCACTCGATACAGTAAGCTGTGGTGTTGAAGCTTCAGCAACTGGAGTCTTTTGTTTCTTCACCTTGTGCAAGACTCTTTCTAAAGCAGCATTGAAGTCATCAGTTGGCAGTTCAGATTGCTCAGCAGCAGATGATGTTTTCTATTTCTTTGTTGCTGGGGATGTCATGGGAGATTTAGAGCTTGATACTGTAGGAACTTTCTTTCCAGCAATTAGATTCTCAATATCTTTAGCTATATTTTTCATCGGCTTCTCAATCTCAACAGCCTTTGCTTTCTTCTTGTATGTAGGGTTTTTCTGTTTCTCACCAGTCTTTGGCGATCCACCAAAATCTTCAAATCCCAAACCCAGACCTTCATCAATATCATCCAATACAATCGGACTTTTTTTTTGTTCCTCCAATGATTTATTTAGACTTTCAGACTCACCAGCCACAATGGCCTTGGGCGTGGTGCTCTTAACAGTCTCATTATCTGAATCCTATCTCTCCTCTACCTGAGTCTCTTCCAAATCCATCGATTCTTCATCAACCAAGTGTGTACCTTTCTTTGCAACACTCTTCTTTCTACGAGATGTCTTCTTCGGTGGTTCAACATCATCCTCTTTTTCCTTTCCTTTTCCTTTACCACCCTTTACACCAATGTTCACTACTTGCCTTTTCCTTTTCGCTTCACGATCAACAGGACGTAATGGATTGTCTTCATCAGAATCACTGTTCACATTCCTGGCTTTGTCAGTACCTGGATCTTCATATCCTGGATTGATCAGATGACCAAACAAATTCTTCATTGGTGGTCTTTCATTCATCGGCACACCTTTATAACCCTTCATTCTTACTAAAGTGCTCAAGCTCATGTGATCTTGTACTACTATGTGTGTAGTATCCTTTATCAAATTCTTGTACTTCTCATCAAAGATCATTTGCAAGAATCTTGGATATAATAAAAACTTCTTATTCTTCAATCCTCTCAATGGTTCCAGCATGTGTTCAAGTATCATTCTGGATACGTTAAATGGCTTGTTCAAGATCAGGGCAACCATAAAAGAGCTAATACTCTTTCTCATTACATCATAACCTCCACTCACATATCCGAAAACATGTAGCATGACGTGAGCAAGGTACTTTAACTGCGGGCACAATTTTCCTTTATGTAATGAACCATCAGTAATCGGTCCATTATACTTCATTCTCAGGAAACACTTTCTCTGTTCAATCCAAGAAAGAACTCTCGGATCAGTCTTCTTATCTGTCAGCTTTAATGCTTCTCTAATGTCGTCTTCACAAATAATGACTAACCTCCCCTGAATCTTACTCACGATAGCAGATTCGTTGTTCCAATAATCCATTGTAGCATTCGTCCAGAATTCTCATTGGTGGTCTCTGTATATGATGGCAGGAGTAGCAATAGCAACAACGACACGGCTTCTCTTCAAAAAGTCAACAATACCGGTGAATTCGGTATGTTTCTTCAAATCGCCCAGATAAGCACAGCAGTTATGTGCTTCTTCAAATGGTAAGTCTTCTACTGGTTTCTTCCCGGCTGCCTTGTCTGACAATCCTGCGGGAATATCAGTACTCTGTTGTTCAGACATGATTAAACTTCAAAACAAAACAAGAAAACACGTTAAAAACGGACAAAATATTCAAAATTTGAAATTTTTGATTTTGGAAATCCACATTCGACCAATCGAAGGTACGAATGTGTAAAATGGGGTTCGAATGTGGAATATAAGGTTCGAATGTGAAAAATCCGTTTTAAAAATGTACATTCGCCCTTTTTATTCACTTTCGACCGTTTGAACATGGTACATTCGACCAAAAAGTCACATTCGACCCTTTTGAAGTGGTCGAACGTGTCTGTTCATGTTCAAAAATTGCAGAATTTGATTTAGTGTGTTTAAACATGCCATTTTGATTTGTAAAGCATCTACATGAACGATTAACCTTTTCCAATCATCAATTGTTATGATTATTCATTTTTTAAGTGTTTTATCCTAAAATCTAGGGTTTGAACATTTTAATCAATCAATTGATTAATCTGTGATGATTAAACCCTGGATTTTGGTATATTCTCCCCCTAAAACACTTAAACACTAAATCCCTATCACCAAGTGTCACAATTATTGGTCAGAAGACAAGATTTGTTTCATGCTAGGGATCGAACAGAAAATTGACGATTCTGAATTTGTTACTGGATGGATACCTGCAAATAACCTCTTAAAATGATCAGCAAGAAACAAGGATCACAATGATAGGATTTTAAAAACACGAGCAACAAGGGGTCTTAATCTCAGAATTTTAAATTTTTTTTGAAATGAGGTTCGAAGGTGCAGATAAGGTATATATAGGCTCCACATTCGACCGTTTGTGTGGGGCGAGTGTGAAAATTTTTCCACCTTTGACCCTATTTAAAGGTTCGAATGTAGAAAAATGGTTCGAATGTAAAATTGACATTAGAACACTCACATTCGACCGTTCAGAAGGTTCGAATGAAACAGCAAAATTCCACATTCGACCCATCGAAGGGGCGAATGAAATTTGGAATTTTTGAACTTTTTACCAAATCTCAAAATCGAGTCCCGTTCAATATTTTTCTCAACTTTTAAACATCCGACATTCATTATTTCTTATTTAAAGATGACAAAACTCAAATGGTCCATCAAGTTTTAGAAAATCACCATCAACCACCATCGGTTATCAAAAAGAATATAGAAATGTAAAATCTTTTGGATTTTCTAAAAGTTTTGTTAAAACACACCTAAAACCTTTTTGAGTTTTGTATTTTTGACGAAAAATGTAAAATGCAAAGAATGTAAAGATAAAACAATAAATGTTTTTGTGATTTCCGGTAAGAGGATCATATCAGTTATTGAGAAATCTGATCACACCGCTGATCTTTTGATTTATTATCATTAAAGACAATGTGTGATCTGGCAACTGTTGATATTGTTGTCCACATAAGCTCACATGTAGACTGTTGTGTAGTGCTTTAGACTAATACGGTTATTTATAGTATAAACTCAATTGTTTGTGGTTCCCACGAACACGACATACTCCCGTATCAAGAAGTAAATGCACAAAGACTCATTGTAACGCATGATTATGCTTTTGTCATCTGTAATTTACAAGGTATGAGGCACAGAGGTATACAGGTCCGCAATTCAATGCTACAAAGTAACTTGTGCACTCTACCAGGTTGTGTGACACCCCAGGAAAATCCCACATCGGCCGTGGCCAGGAGAGATCCTTGGTTCATAAGTAATGTCTTGCCTCTTAAATCACCAACGCGTTTGGGGCTTAATGTTAGTGGATGAGAGGAGAACTCCACAGTTAAGCGTGCTCAGGTGGGAGAAATTTCAGGATGGGTGACCTCCTGGGAAGTCTCCACTTTGTAACCCAAAAACAAATCCGTGAGCTCTGGATGGGCGACCCATCGGGGCAAAGCGAACAATATTGGTGGTGAGAGGGGCGGGGTGTTACAGATGGTATCAGAGCCACTCCTGTGCCGTTCGGGATGGTGGGTGCATACATCATCAGGGACGATGAGACTCTAACGGGGGGTGAATGTGACACCCCAGGAAAATCCCACATCGGCCGTGGCCAGAAGAGATCCTTGGTTCATAAGTAATGTCTTGTCTCTTAAATCACCAACGCGTTGGGGCTTAATGTTAGTGGATGAGAGGAGAACTCCACAGTTAAGCGTGCTCAGGTGGGAGAAATTTCAGGATGGGTGACCTCCTGGGAAGTCTCCACTGGGTAACCCAAAAACAAATCCGTGAGCTCTGGATGGGCGACCCATCGGGGCAAAGCGGACAATATTGGTGGTGAGAGGGGCGGGGTGTTACAAGTTGAGGGCTGATATCAATCATGATTTTCATCAGTGATTGGATACGATGTATTATATAATCTTTGATTATTGTTATACATTAAAAGTTCCTCAATTCGGTAACTTTAGGATTTGGCTTTACAGCTCTTTTATAAAGATACCCTATCTGATCTAGGTCCGTAATGACTTACAGCAGAAGATCATAGAGGCTATCCCCAGATAATTAATAACATAACGACCCGTAACCTCCGAATTTTGTACAAATACCCTATCAAACGAAATTACGGTACTAAGACCATATTCCCATGAGGAGTTCATCCACACATCAAGTCGTTTGATATGTATGTATCAGGCACGCAGTAATAGGTCTACGAAGCCTATCAACACATCACACAGACTCAAACACACGCCTTATATTGCATTACACATTTTTAGCATGTGTCAGATCCTCACTGATGTACTATCATTTCCTCTTTTTCACTTGGAAATCATTTTGGGTTTTTCTAATTTTTATGGGTTTTTGAATTTTTCAATGTTTTTGGTTTTTCTGAAAATTAACTCCTCCTAAAATGAAAAACATATTTTTGGGTTTTTGTATTTTCTGAAAAACAATAAAAACTAAAAAGCGATAAACCGAGGTGATGATCAGTCCTGTTTTTCTTTTACACCATTTGCTTTTAAAAGATATTCAAATCTTGATTTATCAAAAGCTTTGGTAAAAAGATATGCACGTTGATAGTCAGTGTGGATTTTGACCATATCGATCAACTCTTTTGCGTAACAATCACAGATAAAATGGTATTTGATCCGGATATGTTTAGCTTTCGAGTGATTAACTAAATCTTTTGTTAATGCAATTGCGGCCTCATTATCACAGTAAATAGGGGTTTTAAGAAATTGCAAACCGTAGTCCACCATCTGTTGCTGTATCCAGAGAACTTGTGAACAGCAGCTTGATGCTGAGACATATTCTGCTTCACATGTGGATAAGGCGACTGCAGTTTTTTCTTGCATTGCCAGGTCACGAGCCTGCTCCCCATAAACTGACATCCAGTCGTTGTGGATTTGCTGTCTTTGTCACAGCCTCCCCAATCTGCATCACTAAAAGCAATTAGGTCAAAATTATCATCATTAGGGTACCATAGTCCTCTCGACGGACAACTCTTCAGATATCTAAGAATACGTTTGACAGCTGCTAAATGACTTTGTTTTAGCTTCGATTGATAATGTGCACAAAGACATATGGCGAATATTATGTCTGGTCTGGATGCGGTGAGGTACATCAGAGATCCGACGATTGCTCTGTATGTAAACGGATCAGTCAGCTCCCCCTTAGCGTCAACACCAATCCCGTGATTAGGTTGTATCGGGGTATCCATCGGCTTCGAATCATCCATCTGGAATCGGCTCAAGACTTCAGAAACGTATTTGGTCTGGTGAATAAAGATCCCCGTTGGTCTTTGATCCACCTGCAAGCCTAGGAAAAACTACATCTCTCCCATCGCACTCATTTCGAACTTTTCCTGCATAACTTTTTCGAATTCTCTGCATAAAAGTTCATTAGTAGAACAAAAAATAATGTTATCAACATAAATTTGCACTAGAAGCAAGTAATCTCCTGTTCGTTTTGTGAACAGTGTGCAATCTACCAAACCTCGCTTAAATCTTTTGGATAGAAGATACGTGCTCAACTCCTCATACCATTGCCGTGGAGCCTGGTGCAACCCGTAGAGAGCTTTGTTTAGAACGTAGACCTTATCCTGGTGAATAGGATCCTCAAAGCCTGGCGGTTGACCTACGTAAACTTCTTCCTTCACCACACCATAAAGAAACGCGCTTTTAACATCCATTTGATACACCTGGAATTTTTTGTAAGATGCAAACGCTAGAAACATGAATATAGTTTCAAAGCGTGCAACTGGTGCATAAATCTCATTATAATCGATTCCTTCCACTTGATGAAAGCCTTGTACGACCAATCGAGCTTTGTTCCTAACAATCTTTCCTCTGTCATCCTTCTTACATTTAAACACCCATTTAGTTCCAATCTTTTTCCTTCCTCGAGGTAAATCTGTCAGTGTCCACACACCCAGTTTCTGAAATTGTAATAACTCTTCTTGCATTGCCTCTACCCAAGCGTCATCCAAAAGAGCATCCTTGTATGTCCGCGGCTCAACATGCAAAACATAACAAGCAAGAGACCAGTCATTCTGAAAACCCGACTTTTGAATTTTAGCATATAAGGTTAGAGCGCCAAGATTTTTGTATGCGTATAGGATCGGCTATTCAAACAAAGAATATGATCAAACAAATTCAATTCAGGTTTGGAATCCCTGAATTGATCACAAAATGATAATCATTAATCACTTGAAAGCTTGTTTACAATGTTATAAATCAGTTACAAACTTGACAAAAAGTAACCTCACGAATTTTCCCATTTATTTTGCATTAAAGTATTTCCCGATCCATGATATAAATTCTAATTTATTTCTAAGTATTCTTATCTTTATCCGTACACTCTATTTTTCTAAGTTCCTTTTATCACTGTACTTAAAAAAAAAAAGTCTTCAATCATGACATATGTCCTATCCTAATTCTATTTATAAAATCGTCATTTTATAAGACGGTGTTTTTTTTTATTTTCTAATTCAAACTAATGATTTTTTTTTTATTTCTTATTTAAAGCTAATCATTTTTCCAATTACATTTATAATCTCAAACTGGGAAAATATAAATTCATTTCAAAATAAAGCCTTGAGTCAAGAGTCAAAGTCTTGACAACATAATTCTTGGAGTCAAAGTCTTAGTCAAATAGTCAAAGTCCTAGTCAAAGTCTTAGTCAAACAGTCAAAGTCTTAGTCAAATAGTCAATTCATCATAAAACCTTACCTTATGGTGTTGACCAATTTTAATGGCTAATTGAATCCAAAACTAGTATAAAAACCCACCTATGAACCATTACACTTGCCACCTCTAAATCGATTGTTTCAATCCGATTAAACTTTCCCTCATACTTTTCTTCTATAGTCTATTACTTCTACAATTGAAGCTTTGATTATAAGCTCTTGTAATTGGCAACTTTGGGGCTACACATATTTTTTTCTCGAGACTTAATACTTTGCTAAGGTGAGTTTACGTAACCATGTTTATGCAATTCTTTATACTTGCAACATTATACATAAGCAATTCTACATACATGTCTAGTTGTAAACTTTAATGCCTCATGATTTAGACAACAACAACAGTTTCAACGAGTTTCAACATTACATAATCATTAGCTATGGCAAAGCCGGCGATACTCAATAATAGATCTATTGGATTGACAATCCCACCCGGATACGTGTACCTCCTACATAGGTAGCGTGGGAGATTGTTATCGTTCCAACATATTATTAAGGTGAACCGTGGATGACGGGATGGACCTAAACTAGTCGGAGGTTTGATTATGTCGATTCAACATTCCATGTTTATTCATGTAGACTTAAACTTACGATAGACATATGAATTGCTAAACTTTTATTCTTAAACTTAATTGCTTGACATGGCTTATGTATTCTCACCAACTTCTAGTTGACCCCCCCCCCCATTTTTGCAACTCAACAGGAAATAATGATGCGTGAAGACTAGAGTGTTAGCATGAGAAGATATTTGAAGTTTATGCTTTATTTGGTTATTTGATGTATTAGAATTCCATTCAAAACTCATTATGTATTTTCAATTTTGGATATTTGCACTTTAAATAAATTTCAATTAAAACTTGATTACCATGTGCTACTGTATACTCATTCTTACGTGACACCTCGATGTTTCCGCCATCGGTTGGGGTGTTACAGATTGGTATCATAGCCTTGGTTATAGGGAATTAGGTTATTAGAAAATAATCTAGACTATAACCTTAGGGATTTAAAACAGTACTTGCTTCTCTTACTTGTAACCCTAATTGCTTCCTTAATCTTATCCCTATCCTATACCTTATACAAGCCTTACAAGTGACTACTCTTATTCGTCTGCTGCAATCCTGATCCACCATTAGATTAATAGGACAAAATCCTCAGGTTTAGCCTGAACCACCTTGAGATCTCGTCGACGTTCTAGATTTTGATAACGAACACGTGCAATCTGGAAGGGTGAACGCCTGTATTCTGAGTCTTCTTTCTAGGCTGGCATTGTGCATATATCCCAATCAGACGAGGGACCCGGATGCCTACCTGGGAATTCTCGGGATGAGTGTTCACTTATAGGCTAAAGCATGTCTTCATTATGTTATTAGAATCTAGAATCTTTGATAAGTCAACGTTTTCGTTTATTCGTTTTAGTTAATGAATAAATGATTACACTCACTTTCCTTAAACTAAGCTCTAAAATCTCAAAATTTTACAGCTTAAATCAATCTCATTTCATAACCATCTATGGATTTCACAATCACACTTCACCTTACCATCTTAGCCACTTTTAAATATTCAACACCCTACCCAAATCATATTATTTCATTTCTCCACATGTTACTTATTTTTTTAAAAAAAAACTATAACCTCATACCTTAGCACAAACTAAAGATTTCTAAATCTTGTTGTATTTTCATTACCTAGTAACTTTACAAAGTACATATTTTTTTGTCAAAAGATGTCCTCGAACTTAAATTCAATTTTTTTTTATTTATTGACGTTACAAACGATTTTCTATATAATGCTTTAAACTATTAAAAATCACTAATGGAACCTTGATCTTCAAAACCTAATGTCATGTTTGAAATCTCAAACTAACGGTAATATTTTAATCAAAGCCTACTTAGCTTGTACTATTTAACAACTTTTGCTTTATGTACAAAACCAATTTTGAAAATAATTTTTTTTTTTAATCCATAGGAATAATATCTAGTCTCTAGATTCTCCATCGACACTCACTCATTTTCAACTTTTTCAAATTTTTACAATATTTAGCATATACCACAATCATGTTTTCTTATACACTTGATTATAATCTTTAATCCAAACCCCACAAGTTACACTGCTACATAATCTCCTTACTATAAAAAAAAACTCCTTATCAACCATCTTCACATTCACTATCTCTCGCAACCTTGATTCTGTTTCGAGATTTTTCATCATTTCCCCAATAACTAAATTCATATCCTTCACCTTCTCAAACATGAGCTAGTTACCCATGATAACCAAACTATTGAAACTTGATTGTGTGTTGCATCAAACATAATCCTTAGTTATACATGAGGATTCGACTATCTACCATATTTGAACATTTGAAACTAGAATTCATGGAATATAAACTATTTACTATAGACACACCTAGAGTCATTAACCTTGTCTAGGGCAACTCTATTACAACTCACATGCTATACTTGATACTTGATTGCTTACATGTACATATTATCAATTTGCAATTTATGTGTGTGTGTAAATTGGTAAACTTAATCAAACAACTGATAGAGGATGAAGTACTTGCTCAACAGTTAGTAGAGTGCCAAATAACCTACTCAACGATTGGTAGAGGTCATCATGCCTGCTCAACAGTCGGTAGAGGCCCTACAATCTGCTCAACGACTGGTAGAGGCTATCGTACCTGCTCAACAATCGGTAGAGGTTCTTACTCACTGACTGATAGAAGTCTTTTTCCTGCTCAACAGTTGGACTTATTTTTGGATACATTGTATACAATTTAATCACAAGGTTATTTTGCATTACTTACATGTGTGTTTAGAGTCATAGAAGGACACAAAACCCTAATGTAAGGTAAATTGGTGATTGCGGTCCGGAACGTAATCATGAATTTACAGGTACGTTAAGGTGGTGTGAAATTCTATCAAGGTTTTCGGTAGAGAAACTAATTATAAACTCTAGTTACCTGGTAGTTATTTAGCCTTTCTATATTACATCAATTCATGCATTTCTTTTAGGATTTCTAAAACTTAAGATTCTTATTCACCTTGCGATTCCAAGACACACCTAATCCTACCCTTAAAACTCACAGATAACAAACCTCTTATCCAAATTATTTGAAAGCAGATTATTCTATAAATTCATGTCGTGCCTTAACCCAAAATTTTCAAAACCACAGTTGCCCTAATTTCTACCCAATCACTGTCAACGCGGTGTTTATTTTTTTATAACTTCGGGACGAAGTTTCTAAAAGTAGGGGAGACTGTAACCTCACGAATTTTCCCATTTATTTTGCATTAAAGTATTTCCCGATCCATGATATAAATTCTAATTTATTTCTAAGTATTCTTATCTTTATCAGTACACTCTATTTTTCTATGTTCCTTTTATCATTGTACTTAAAAAAAAAAATCTTCAATCATGACATATGTCCTATCCTAATTCTATTTATAAAATCGTCATTTTATAAGACGGTGTTTTTTTTTATTTTCTAATTCAAACTAATGATTTTTTTTTTATTTCTTATCTAAAGCTAATCATTTTACCAATTACATTTATAATCTCAAACTGGGAAGATATAAATTCATTTCAAAATAAAGCCTTGAGTCAAGAGTCAAAGTCTTGACAACATAATTCTTGGAGTCAAAGTCTTAGTCAAACAGTCAAAGTCTTAGTCAAAGTCTTAGTCAAACAGTCAAAGTCTTAGTCAAATAGTCAATTCATCATAAAACCTTACCTTATGGTGTTGACCAATTTTAATGGCTAATTGAATCCAAAACTAGTATAAAAACCCACCTATGAACCATTACACTTGCCACCTCTAAATCGATTGTTTCAATCCGATTAAACTTTCCCTCATACTTTTCTTCTATAGTCTATTACTTCTACAATTGAAGCTTTGATTATAAGCTCTTGTAATTGGCAACTTTGGGGCTACACATATTTTTTTCTCGAGACTTAATACTTTGCTAAGGTGAGTTTACGTAACCATGTTTATGCAATTCTTTATACTTGCAACATTATACATAAGCAATTCTACATACATGTCTAGTTGTAAACTTTAATGCCTCATGATTTAGACAACAACAACAGTTTCAACGAGTTTCAACGAGTTTCAACATTACATAATCATTAGCTATGGCCAAGCCGGCGATACTCAATAATAGATCTAGTGGATTGACAATCCCACCCGGATACGTGTACCTCCTACATAGGTAGCGTGGGTGATTGTTATCGTTCCAACATATTATTAAGGTGAACCGTGGATGACGGGATGGACCTAAACTAGTCGGAGGTTTGATTATGTCGATTCAACATTCCATGTTTATTCATGTAGACTTAAACTTACGATAGACATATGAATTGCTAAACTTTTATTCTTAAACTTAATTGCTTGACATGGCTTATGTATTCTCACCAACTTCTAGTTGACCCCCCCCCCCATTTTTACAACTCAACAGGAAATAATGATGCGTGAAGACTAGAGTGTTAGCATGAGAAGATATTTGAAGTTTATGCTTTATTTGGTTATTTGATGTATTAGAATTCCATTCAAAACTCATTATGTATTTTCAATTTTGGATATTTGCACTTTAAATAAATTTCAATTAAAACTTGATTACCATGTGCTACTGTATACTCATTCTTACGTGACACCTCGATGTTTCCGCCATCGGTTGGGGTGTTACACAAAAACCCTAGGGAGAAACACACTCTGAGAGGGAAACAAAATGACCAAAAGTTAACATTAAAAAAATGATTCAACCTTATATAGACCTGTACATTCGCCTAATTGACTTGGTCGAATGTGCAGGTTTGACCGTTCATAATGGGCGAATCTGGACATATATACAAACAAATCTTATTCGACCTCCCAGAGCCTCCTTCGACCAAACACATCTACCTTCGACCAGTTACTTTCCACCTTCGACCGTCCGATATCAACAAAACATATTAGAATTTGCAATTCAATAGCACTAGTCGCACTTTCGTGTATCTACAAACTCCCCCTCGACTATTGCTTGAATTACTTCAGCCTTCGCTCTTCATCCATTCTCTTGTTCATCATTTTGATATTCAATAGCTTCTTTTGTTCTTTCGTCATCACTGGTTCATGAGTTTGTTTTGGTTTCTTCTTTTCAACATTCTGAATCTTAACAAACTTCCCTAGCTTCTTATCAAAATCACAACCCGCATTAACATCCCAAGCAAAACATAGGAATACCACACGTTGGTATTTAGCTGCATGTTTGCTGTCTTTCTCTTCACAGGTAATTGGATTATAGTATAGCATGATAATATCCTCGTGCGAGCAATTTATCAACCACATCGGGTCAAAAATATGAATCTTCTTAAACTCTTTCATACCATCCTTCAGAACAATAATAGCCTCTGCTGTCTTCCAGTCATAGTACCACCACATAAAATCTTTCGAAAAATGTTGTGGAATTTGCATCAAAGGAATATGCTTTAACACTTTTGGTGGTTTATACTTCAAAGCCACCTTGTGCAGCACCGTTATCTCATCTTTCTCCTTCTTGTGTACTATCCTCTTAGGATACTATGGGGTAAACACATTCCATTTCGTCCTACTCTCTCTCGCCATGCGATCTGCAAAGTAACCAACGAGATGGTTGTTTACTGAAACACCTGACATTTCATGTCTGCAGATATCGCGAACAGCCCAATATGGTAGTGTCTTAATGTCGTGGAATCTGTTGAAGTGCAGAATTCCTTTAATTTTCCATTTCACAGCGACACACTTAAGCTGTCTCAAATACTTCCATCCGAGAGCTTTTCCTTTGAATAGTTCGTTGTGGAATTTATAGAAAGTACCCTGAAATTCAGTCTTAGGGCGGTTAGCTTCTTTTTCTTTAAGCTTCCTCAACAATTCTTTCAAGTCATCAGATTGTTCAACATTTGGCTTCTAACAATCTGTATTCTTAAACACTTCTTCAACGAACTTTTTACTCTTCTCACGAGCTAGTTTCTCAGCCTGGCTTAACAATTCATCAGAAAATTCAGGAAATCCAGAATCTTTATCATTCTTGAAGTATTCTGGATATTCCTGACTTGTAATATCCTCCATCTCTACCACTTCAAACACTGGAACATCTCTATCATCAGAGTGATTACCTGCTTCTTTCTCAGGTATATTCGGTATTTGATTTTCACTCATCAACTCCTTAAGAGATTTACCAACCTGTTTAGCCAGTCCATCTAATATCTCTTTAGATACGGCTGCAGAAACTTCTCCGTCTTCCACATCAGGATCATTATACTCCAACTCAAAACGCATATCATTTGACTCAAATATTTCTGAAAACCTACCAGTCATCTCAATCGTCCAGACTCTATTAGTCAGCATCTGGCGATATAACTTCTTATCTTCTTCAGATAAAGCTCTTAATTTCTCATTCCAGAAAATAATATCATCATTAGTAGTGCCACCAGGAGCTTTCGAACTAGATTCTCCTACGTCTTTTCCTGATCCCCTCTTTTCATAATTATATTTGTCAGTATCATCATCATCGCCATCATCACTACGAGCAGAGCTATTATCATCACCTGAATCATCACCTGAACCATCATTATCACCATCATCTTTCTTCTTATGAGCATCACCGGCATCCTCATCCAATTCATCATCATCTTCTTCTTCATCTGATGGTTCAAAATCAACCTGTTCTTCTTCAGGATCTTTATCCTCCTCTCCAGCTTTCAGTTGTGGAGCTCTTGAGTACAAATCTTTTATGAGATTATTCATGCTCTTGTTCGTTTCTTTCAGCTTTTTGTTCTCAAGCCTCAAATTAATATACCTTCTAGTATTTCTCTGCTCATGTGATAACAACTTCTGATTCTCAGCTTGAAGTTGTTCAATCTTAGCTTGCAAACCTTCTTGATTTTCCTGTGAAGAGACAACTACATCCAGCATCTTCTTGTCATTCTTCCTTAACTGCTCAATCTCTGCTTGTTGCTGATTAATGAGTTTCATCATATCTGCAAGCTTCTGGTTTACTGCATTCATCACATCACTATCTACAGCAACCTTTGGTGTTGAAGCTTCAGCAACTGGAGTCTTTTGTTTCTTTACCTTTTGCAAAACTCTATCTAAAGCAACATTAAAATCATCAGTTGGCAATTCAGTTTGCTCAGCAGCAGATGATATTTTCTGTTTCTTTGCCACTGGGGATGTCATGGGAGATTTAGAGCTTGATACTACAGGCACTTTCTTTCTTGCAATTAGATTCTCAATGTCTTTAGCTCTTTTCTGCATTGGCTTTACAATTTCATCAGCCTTTGATTTCTTCTTGTATATAGGCTTTTTCTGTTTCTCTCCAGTCTTTGGCGATCCTCCAAAATCTTCAGATCCCAAACCTTAACCTTCATCAATATCATCTAAAGCAATCAGACTTTTCATCCTCTGTTCTTCTAAAGACTTGTTCAGACTTTCAGACTCACCAGCCACAGTGGCCTTAGGCGTGGTGCTCTTAACAGTCTCATTGTTAGAATCCCATCTTTCTTCAACTTGAGTTTCTTCCGAATCTATTGATTCTTCATCAACCAAGTGAGTGCCTTTCTTTGCAACACTCTTCTGTCTACGAGATTTCTTCTTTAGTGGTTTTACAATATCAACCTCTTTTTCTTTCCCTTTCCCTTTGCCACTCTTCGCACCAACATTCACTACTTGCCTTTTCCTTTTTGCATCAAGATCAACAGGGCATAATGGATTGTCTTCATCAGATTCACTATTAGCATGCCTGACTTTATCAGTACCTGGATCTTCATATCCTGGATTGATCAGGTGACCAAACAAATTCTTCAATGGTGATCTTTCATTCATTGGCACGCCTTTGTAACCCTTCATTCTTACTAACGTATTCAGATTCATGTGATCCTGTACGACTATCTGAGTAGGATCTCTTCTCAAATTCTTGTACTTTTCATCGAAGATCATTAGCAGGAATCTCGGATATAACAAAAACTTCTTATTCTTCAATCCTCTCAGTGGTTCCAGCATATGTTCAAGTATCATTCCACATACATTGAAAGGCTTGTTCAAGATTAAGGCAACCATCAAAGAGCTAATACTCTTTCTCATTACATCATAACCTCCACTCACTAATCCAAACACATGTAACATGACGTGAGCAACGTATTTGAACTGCGGGCACAACTTTCCTTTGAGTAATGAACCATCAGTAATCGGTCCATTGTACTTCATTCTTAGGAAACACTTTCTATCCTCAATCCAAGAAAGAACTCTTGGATCAGTCTTCATATCTGTCAGCTTCAAAGCTTCTCTGATATCATCTTCAGAAATGATCACTAGCTTCCCCTGAATCTTACTTACGATAGCAGATTCGTTATTCCAAAAATCCATTCTGGCATTCGTCCAGAATTCTTGTTGATGATCTCTGTATATGATAGCAGGAGTAGCAATAGCAACAATCACACAACTATTCTTCAAAAAGTCAACAATACCGGTGAATTCGGTATGCTTCTTCAGATTGCCCAAATAAGCACAGCAGTTGTGTGCTTCTTCAAATGGTAACTCTTCTACTTTTTTCTTCTCGGCTGCCTTTTCTGAAGAACCTGTGGAAATATCAGTACTCTGCTGTTCAGACATGATTAGACTACAAAACAAATCAAGAAAATACGTTAAAAACGAACAAAATAACCAAAACATGAAATTTTTGATTTTGAAAATTTACATTCGACCAAACGAAGGTACGAATGTGAAAAATAGGGTTCGAATGTGGAATATAAGGTTCGAATGTGAAAATCAGTGTTTAAAATTGTACATTCGACCATTTTGTATCACTTTCGACCGTTTGAACAGCTACATTCGACCAAAAAGCCACTTTCTACCGTTTTGAATTGGGCGAATGTGTCTGTTCATCTTCTCAAATTGCACTTTTTGATTTAGAGTGTTTTAACATGCCATTTTGATTTGTAAAGCATCTAATATGGCCGATAAACCTTTTTCAATCAACAATTTTAATTATTATTCAGTGTTTATGTGTTTTATCCTAAAAACTAGGGTTTGAAACTTTTAAATAATCAATTAACTAATCTGTGATGTTTAAACCCTTGATTTTTGTATGTTCTCCCCCTAAAATACTTAAACACTAAATCCTTAACAAGAATAGTCATAATTATTGGTCAGAAAACATGGTATGATTCATGTTAGGGTTCGAACAATAAAATGATAATTCTGTCGTTGTTTCTTGATGAATACCTGCAAATAAACTCTTAAAATGATCAGAAAGAATTAGAGAGCACAATGATAGGATTTTTACAACATGAGCAACAAGGTTCCTTTATCTCAGAATTTAAAAAACAAAAATTGAATAAGAGTCGAATGTGCAGATCAGGTCTTTATAGGCTCCACATTCGACCCAACGAGTAGGGCGAATGTGAAAATTCGTCCACCTTCGACCCTATTTAAAGGTTCGAATGTAGACAAATGGTTCGAATTTACCTGTATTGTTGAGTTTTGAAGAGAAGCCGTGTCGTTGTTGCTATTGCTACTCCTGCCATCATATACAGAGACCGCCAAAGAGAATTCTGGACGAATGCTAGAATGGATTATTGGAACAACGAATCTGCTATCATGAGTAAGATTTAGGGGGAGTTAGTGATTATTTCTGAAGACGACATTAGAGAAGCACTGAAGCTGACAAATCAGAAGACTGATCCGAGAGTTCTTTCATGGATTGAATAGAGAAAATGTTTTCTGAGAATGAAGTATAATGGATCGATTACTGATGGTTCATTACATAAAGAAAAGTTGTGCCCGCAGTTCAAGTACCTTGCTCATGTCATGCTACATGTTTTTGGATCTGTGAGTGGAGGTTATGATGTAATGAGAAAGAGTATTAGCTCTTTAATGGTTGCCCTGATCTTGAACAAGCCATTCAATGTATCTGGAATGATACTTGAACACATGCTGGAACCATTGAGAGGATTGAAGAATAAGAAGTTTTTGTTATACCCGAGATTCCTGCAGATGATCTTTGATGAGAAGTACAAGAAATAAAGGATCCTACACAGATAGTTGTACAAGATCACATGAGCTTGAACACTTTAGTAAGAATGAAGGGTTATAAAGGTGTGCCGATGAATGAAAGACCACTAATGAAGAACTTGTTTGGTCATCTGATCAATCCAAGATGTGAAGATCTAGGTACTGACAAAGCCAAGAATGAGAACAGTGATTTTGATGAAGACAATCCATTATGTCCTGTTGATCCTGAAGCGGAAAGGAAACGGCAAGTTGTGAACGTTGGTGCGAAGAGTGGAAAAGGGAAAGGAAAGGAAAAAGAGGATGATGCTGAACCACCAAAGAAGACATCTCGTAGACAGAAGAGTGTTGCGAAGAAAGGTTCACACCTGGTTGATGAAGAATCGATGGATTCAGAAGAGACTCAGGTATAGGAGAGATGGGATTATGATAACGAGACTGTTAAGAGCACCACGCCCAAGGCCACTGTGGCTGGTGAGTCTGAAAGTCTGAACAAATCATTGGAGGAACAAAGATTGAAAAGTCCGATTGCGTTGGATGATATTGACGAAGGTCTTGGTTTGGGATCTGAAGATTTTGGTGGATCGCCAAAGACTAGAGAGAAACAGAGAAATCCTACTTATAAGAAGAAAGCAAAGGCTGTTGAGATTGAGAAGCCGATGAAGAAGAGAGCTAAAGATATTGAGAATTTAATTGCTGGAAAGAAAGTTCCTGCAGTATCAAGCTCGAAATCTCCAATGACATCCCCAGTAGCAAAGAAACAGAAAACATCATCTGCTGCTGAGCAATCTGAACTTCCCACTGATGACTTTAATGCTGCTTTAGACAGAGTCCTGTGTGTGCGCGTAGGATCGTCTAAACAATAAAGATAATGATCAAACAAGTTCAATTCAGGTGCGGAATCCCTGAATTGATCACAAAATGATAATAAAACTAGCAAAACACAGAAATCATCATTAACATAATCATTTCATTAAGTTAGATAATCAATTACTCATTAAAACGTTGTTAATAATGATTAAACACGGTTACAGACTCAAAAGATAACCGTAGGGAGAAACACACACAGGGAGGGAAAACAAATGACCAAAAGTTTCATTCAAAGAGTTGATTCAGCCTTATATAGACCTGCACATTCGCCCAAATGACTTGGTCGAATGTGCAGGTTTGACCGTTTGAGGTGGGCGAACCAAGACACACATATATACAATTTCTTCCTTCGACCTCCCAGTGCACCTTCGACCATTAGCTTCTACTTTCGACCATCCATATTTCCACGTTCGACCATTCAACCAGAAACAAAACATTTTGTAATTCGCAATCCAATAGCATTAGTCGCAATATGTGCATATACATCTTGCACAAGCTGAAGAAACAAAAGACTCCAGTTGCTGAGGCTTCAACTCCACAGGTTACTGTATCTAGTAATGTGATGAATGCAGTGAACCAGAAGCTTGCAGATATGATGAAAATCATTAATCAGCAACAAGCAGAGATTGAGCAGTAAAGGAAGAATGACAAGAAGATGTTAGATGTAGTTCTCTCTTCACAGGAAAACCAAGAGGTATTGGAAGCTAAAATCAAACAACTTCAGGATGAGAATCAGAAGTTGTTATTACATGAGCAGAGAAATACTAGAAGGTATATTACTATGAGACTTGAGAACAAAAAGCAGAAAGAAACCAACAAGAGCATGAATAATCTCATAAAAGATTTATACTTGAAAGCTCCGCAACTAAAAGCTGGAGAGGAAGATATAGAACCTGAAGAAGAACAGGTTGATTTTGAACCATCTGAAGATGAAGAAGATGATGAAGAATTGGAACAGGATGCCGGTGATGCTCCTAAGAAGAAAGATGATGGTGATAATGATGGTTCAGGTGATGATTCAGGTGATGGTAATAGCTCTGCTGATAGTGATGATGATGATGATGATACTGATAAATATAAGTGTGAAAAGAGGGGATCAGGAAAAAGTGCAGGAGAGTCTAGTTCAAAAGCTCCTTGTGGCACTAATGATGATGATGACATTTTCTGGAATGAGAAAATCAGGTCTTTATCTAAAAAAGACAAGAAGTTATATCGCCAGATGTTGACTGATAGAGTCTGGACGATTGAGATAACTGGCAGATTTCCAGAGATTTTTGAGTCAGATGATATGAGGTTTGAACTAGAGTATAATGATCCTGATCTAGAAGATGGAGAAGTTTTTGCAGCCGTGTCTAAAGAAATACTGGAAGGATTAGCTAAACAGGTTGGTAAATCTCTGGAAGAGTTGATGAGTGAGAACCAAATACCGAATATACCTGAGAAAGAAGCAGGTAATCACTCTGATGATAGAGATGTTCCAGTATTTGAAGAGGTTGAGATGGAGGATATTACTAGTGAGGAATATCCAGAATACTTCAAAAATGATAAAGATTATGGATTTCCTGAATTTTCTGAAGAATTGTTGAGCCAGGCTGAGAAACTTGCTCGTGAGAAGAGCAAAAAGTTCGTTGATGAAGTATTTAAGAATTCAGATTATCAGAAGCCAAATGTTGAACAATCTGATGATTTGAAAGAATTGCTAAGGAAACTTAAAGAAAAAGAAGCTAACCGTCCTAAGACTGAAGTACAAGGTAGTTTCTACAAATTTCACAACGAACTATTCAAAGGAAAAGCTCTCGGATGGAAGTATTTGAGACAGCTCAGGTGTGTCGCTGTGAAGTGGGAGAAAGGAATTCTGTACTTTAACAGATTCCATGATATAAAGACACTACCGTATTGGGTTGTTCGCGATATCTGCAGACATACGATGTCAGGTGCTACAGTAAACAACGATGTTGTTGGTTACTTTACAGATCGCATGGCGAGAGAGAGCAAAACGAAATGGGATGTGTTCACCCCATAGTATCCTAAGAGGATATTACACAAGAAGGAGAAAGATGAGATAATGGGGTTGAATAAGGTTACTTTGAAGTATAAACTACCAACTGTTTTGAAACACATTCCTTTGATGCCTATTCCACAACATTTCTCTAAAGATTTTATGTGGTGGTACTACGATTGGAAGACAGCAGAGGCTATTATTGTTCTGAAGGATGGGATGAAAGATTTCAAGATGATACCTATCTTTGACCCGATGTGGTTAACTAATTGCTCTCATGAGGACATTATCATGCTATACTACAATCCGATTTACTGTGAAGAGAAAGACAGTGAACAGGCAGCTAAATACCAACGTGTGGTATTCTTATTTTTTTCGTGGGATGTCAATGCGGGTTGTGACTTTGATAAGAAGCTGGGGAAGTTTGTTCAGATTCAGAAAGTTGAAAAGAAGAAACCAAAGCAAACTTTTGAACCAGTTATGACAAAAGAGCAAAAGAAGTTGCTGAATAGTAAGCCGATGAACAAGAGATGGGATGAAGGGCGAAGGCTGAAGCAATTCAAGCAATAGTCGAGGGGGAGTTTGTAGATACACGAAGTGCGACTAGTGCTATTGAATTGCAAATCTTAATATGTTTTGATGATATCGGACGGTCGAAGGTGGCTTTCGTATGGTCGAAGGTAGTTTAGTTTGGTCGAAGGGAGCGCTGGGAGGTCGAATGTAGACATTGTTTATTATAGGTGTTGATTCGCGCAACTTGAATGGTCGAACCTGCACATTCACCCAAGTCGATTGTTCGAATGTAGAGGTCTATATAAGGCTGAATCATTTTTGAATGTTTAACTTTTGGTCATTTTGTATCCCTCTCAGAGTGTTTGTCTCCCTCGGGTTTTTGTCAAGTCTGTAATTGAGATTAATCATTATACACAAGCTTTGTAAAGATTATTAATGGAGTTTATGAATGAAATGAAAACGTTTGTGATGATTTGTGTGTTTTGCTAGTATTATTATCATTTCGTGATCAATTCAGGGATTCCGCACCTGAATTGAACTTGTTTGATCATATTCTTTGTTTGAATAGCCGATCCTATACCCATACACAAAAAATATTTTCCTCCAGTCATGAAATTTTTCTTTCATACCTTCCTAATCTGTCTCTCTGCTAAAACTACTGCTTTCAATGAAATCCCATTGAAAGTTCAGTTCTTGGGATATGCAATGTTGTCAGAATCTGACTACAATATATCCTAAGCACTGTTCTTAGATTTAGTAGCAAATGTGAAGGGAGTCAAGTCTGGGTCAAACATCGCTTTTCTTTTATACCCAAAACTTTTAAGTTTTTTTCCTACAAAAGGTTTTACATGAAACGGATTCTAAAAAGGGATAATCTCATTAAATGAAGAGCCTCTCATAAGAAACTTATACAAGAATGTTGGGTCTAAACACCCAAGAAAAGGTATCAAAAGCAAAAGTTTCCAAAACACAGTAAAGGGTGCTAAGACAACAATTGTTGTCCAAACCTCTGTTGCTGAGCCCAC
The DNA here is from genome assembly GCA_028751855.1 of Ambrosia trifida. Taxonomy (NCBI): domain Eukaryota; kingdom Viridiplantae; phylum Streptophyta; class Magnoliopsida; order Asterales; family Asteraceae; genus Ambrosia; species Ambrosia trifida. Next base: position 63,087,768 of record CM054131.1, read on the forward strand.
TGCTTCTGGTGATCATGGCACTACTTCTAGTGCTGTGAAACCCACACCGGCCACTTCCAAAAAGAAACTTCCATCCACTAAGCCCCCCAAAAAGAAACCAAAAAGGGTAACTCTGGAAGATGAGATACCAGAGGAAAACCTTGTTGTGACACAAATGCTACAAACAACCACTGTTGATACTTCTTCTCAGCATATGGATATATCTCTACCCATCCAAACTCATCATGAATCCTCATAAAAGGATCATGTTGTAAGCCAAGGGGAAACACATCAAGAAGCATATGAGTCACTTGATCATATGTTCAAAAGCACTTCTCCCGGGGCTGCTTCTCTTTTCACTCCCCAACCATCACCATCACATGACATTCCACTCACTATGCAACCATTGTTCAAAGATATTAACAAAACTCAGGACAATCCCAGTTCCTCTCAATCACCTGTCACTGAGAGTATACTCCCACAAGTGACTGGGTCTGAGAAAGGTCAATTGGCTAGCCCATGAATAGAGGAGGCCACACCTCTTGAGTTACATGTAACTCAAGGTGGTTTTTCATGTGAAGCAGCCACTACTGTTGTAGAGACCATTGTCTCATAATAGGATAGTGGTTACATCCCTAAGACTTCCTTGAAGGCAACAACTAATGAGGCCACTATAGTGACCCTAAAACCAGTTGGAAGTCCCCAGAACCAAGACAAAGGGGCATCTGGTTTCTATTCTCTAGACTCACCTCCTAGAACTGAACCAGTTACAACTACCACTTATGGTAGGAATTCAGATGATCGTATTAAACTAGGTGATGAATTAAGATACCAGGAATTGACAGAGAGAGTTACAACCATTGAGTCATCTGTAAATGAGATCAAGACTGATATCAAGACAATGATGCAAACTTTGGCAACCCTCATCAAAAGTCAACCATCCACATAACACATTGCCAGTAAGCTATGGAAGTCTGTTAGCCCCATCATCATAGCTCATCGAAAACTAGCAGATCAAACCCATGAAACCTATATGGCTCAAATCAGAACCATGGTAGATGCTAGGTACACAGATACCCAAGTAGATATCAAGGCCATCAAAGATCATCTGTTGAAGACCACTGGCACTGCCCCCACAACTATTTTAAGAGATGAAAATGATGATGAATTCACTGCTGATGATGCCAAAAAGGGGGAGAGTTGCAGAGATAGATTGCCAAAGTTAGATCCCTTTGGAATTCCACCTTCACAAAAAGGTCAATCACAAAAGCCTGCTGATAAACCAGGATCTACTTCAGCTCCACAACAATCCACTGCTCAAACCACTGTTGAACCTACCAAAGCTGAAAAGGCAAAGAAGATTAATGAATCTGCTAATGTCATGGCTGAAAAGGCTGCTGAAGCAAAGTTGAAAAGGCCTAAGACTTTGGAAGTCAAAGCAGAGTTTCTTGTGTAGAAGAAACAAGAACAGCAGCAGGAAATTAAAGATGTTGGCTCCTCTAAAAGGAAGAAAATGCCTGCAAAACACGTTAGGCAACCACCATCCAAAACCTCTGTCCCAAAACATCTGCTACAACCACTACTACTACCACAACCACAACTACTGAACCTACCACAACTACAACCACTGTACCCATCATCACAACAGCCACCATCACTACACCATCCATTTCTATGCCACCCACATCACCATCTCAACCCCAAACATCTGTTGATCCTACACAAGTGCCAACAGATGTTAATACATCTACTGCATCACAAACACCATCATCTCCTCTGATCCTGTACAAAAGGAAGAGAAAATCAACCTTTGTGGTACAGGATGAGAATGCAGAAACCGCACCAACTCCCATTTCATCACCACAATCTACACCCATTCCAGCCATTCCACTAACATCCTTCTCATCACACACTTCTAAATTTGCATCCCATAGACCACCACCAACCATCACACCATTGGCTGCTCAGTATCCTCTTGAGCTTGATCTACAATCCTTCTATAATACTGAGGACCCATCACAAAGAACTTTCCAATCTCCCCCAAATCTGCCTAAACCCAAAAACATTGATGAATACCTGAAAATGAAAGCAGTGCAAACATATTTGATAATTAAGGAGAAATGTAAAGGAAAGGATGACAGGACAACTCAGGGCATTCATTCAGCAGAACTTAGCAAATTGAGAAGGATTGAAGATTTTGCTAAGACCCTGAGCAATTCCATGTCCAACCAGCCTATCAGTGGTGAATTGGAGAAGGCAGTCAGGGAATCTATTCTAGATCAAATCATGGCTTCTGCTCCTAATTTCAAAAAAGGCAGAGACCATTTCCGAGCCTTGAAATACAAAAGAATGAGGGAAGAAATAGTTGCTTCAAAATATGGATAAATGAGGTCTGTGGCAAGATGGTCTGAGCTGAGGTTAGTTGAAACATATAAGAAGCTTGAAGAGAATAGAAAAAATGATCCTACACTTCCAAGAAAACCAGTTTACCCTGAGGTAACAGTGGTTAGAAAACCTCAACAGACTTTTTCACTAGATAGCCTACTCTCAACATCTGATCTCACTATTGCTGCCAAGAAACATTACAAAAGGCAGAAGCAGATGTCTGAGGAGGATGAAAAGGAGTTTGCTGAAACTTTTGTGAAAGAAGGGACTTTCAACCAAGTGCACTACTTCTCTGATCCAATCAGTGAAGAACTAAGAAGAATCATTGGCAGGACTGCATCACCAAATTCATCTCAAATAAAACTGCAACTCAAGAAATCCTCAGATTCAAAAATTCTAAAGTGGAAGGTCAACAAAGACACCCACGAATTGACTCTGCTTAGATCTGATGGAAAGGCTCAAAAGTTAAGAATGGATGATGCATATGGTTTGTATGCAGATGATCTCCAAGACCTTCTGAACTTAGAACTAGAAAGAGATGCTGAAGACTTGTTCTCTTTTCATTTTGAATTACAATTCAAGGGCCAAATTAGAGAAAGTCTGATAAGGAATAAAGATCAGCAATAAAGATTGAGTTTTGGCATCATCTGTTCTAGGGGGAAGATTGTTGGGTCTGCTAAAACCGAAGAAGAACAGATGATATGAAAAGCCAAAACATATTATACATATTATCCTTAATAAAATAGTACTTACATGATGATCCTCCCAAAAGACTGTTGACTCTAACAACTGTTGTTCTCCCAACATCTGCTGTACAAGTGCTGATCACAAAGGACTGATTGAAGAAACAACTGCTGAGCCAAAAGACTGATGAAGACACGAGGTCTGTTGAAGCCAACAACACTTAGGCTCCAACAGATGATTCAAGCCATCAGACTTTACCGATCAGACGTTTAGTCATCAGTTTTTACCAATGTAACAGTATTTGTTTATATCATATGTTTTATGTTGTTATATCTGTTAGTTGTCACTGTCTTAGGTGATGTCAGCCATAGATCATAAGAAAATAGAAAAGTGCCTGTACTATTCTATTTATCACTCAAAACATTCTCTTAGACAAACACTGTGAGTGATTAGGCTGAGGGGGAGAAATTGTGTAACTGTACTGAATCTGTGTTGATTGATGAAAAGTACTAGTTGAAAGCAATTATTCCATTTGTTATGATTTAAAGTTTACTATTCTGCTGCACTTTCCATTTCTATTATCATCTTCATTACTGTTTCATTTATTAAACATTCATAACAAATCAAACTCAGATCCTAACATGAGGAGAACCAAGTAAATCTTCATCAGCATCTAAATGAGGATCAAAGTTAGGATCTTTGTTGTATCCTCTTTGAAGTTGTACAACCACTAATTCATCCATTAACGTAGGTGAAGTAGAATCTATAGTGCCCTTGGGATTCGCTTCCCTATCACTTGCAGTCTTATCTTCTTCTGAATTCCATTCTTCCTCCGTTTCAGTGTCTTCGTCGATCAACATACTTTTCTTTTCTTTCTTCTTAGCACTAGACGAACCTTCAATCACTTTTCCCTTTCTCTGAGATTGTTTCTTTGTTTTCTTCTTCTTAGTTTGTTTCTTGGCTCGTTCTTCACCAAAAATTGGTATCACTATCAGAATTACTAATACCATGTCTCCATTCATCTTCATTAGGTGCTTTATAACCAGGATTCACCAAATAACCAAAAAATCTTCTCATAGGAGTTTCTTGGAGTTCCCTTTGTTAATCGTCACTCAGTTTAAAGTCATAACATTTATATGCTTTTGATTAGTAATCTGTGACTGATCCTTCACGAGGTCTGGGTACTTGTCATCAAAAATCAATTGTAAGAACCTCGAATACATTACAATACATCATTAGGATACCATAACCCGCGTGACAAATAACCCTTTAGACAACGTAGGATAAGTTTGACTGCGATGAGGTGAGATTTTTTCGGCTTCGACTGGTAACGTGCGCAAAGGCATCTAGAAAACATTATATCTGGTCGGGAAGTGGTCAAATACATCAACGATCCAACGATGGCTCTGTAAATGTGACGGTCAATGAGCTCCCATTTAGCATGAACTCCAATCATGTGATTATGTTATATAGGAATGACAATCGGTGTTGAATCCTCCATCTGGAATCGGCTCAAGATTTCAGAAACATATTTCGTCTGGTGGATAAAGATCTCCGTTGACGTCTGATCCACTTGTAATCCAAGAAAGAATTGCATCTCTCCCATTGAGCTTATCTCAAACATTTCCTGCATGACCTTTTCAAATTCCCTGCAAAGACTTTCGTTAGTCAAACCAAATATAATATCGTATACGTAAATATGTACGAGGAGCAAAACACCATCTGTTCGTTTCGTAAACAGGGTACAGTCAACTTGTCCTATTTTGAAACCTCGAGAAAGCAAGAATATGTTGAGCTCTTCGTACCACCATCGAGGGCTTGGTGTAAACTATACGATGCTTTGTTCAGTTTATAGACCTTATCCCGGTGTACAGGATCCTCAAAACTATAGGATCGTTTTATCACAAAGAAACAATAATATCACATAAGGTATTATGAATCATGTGCGGAAACCCTAATTTCTATGCAAAATGATATAAATCGTAATCAGAACACGTTAAAGTTCATTTTCAAATCAATATTAATCAAAGATAATCATTACAATATGATATTAATGAATACTAAGACTTCCAAAACCTTCCTACAAAACACACACAAACACACTAACAAATAACCAACTACTTTTAACTCTAAACAACTCAAAACTATATATAAAAGATGTAGTTCGACCCTACATAAGGTCGAATGAGCCATTTGACCTGTCGATATCCCAAACCAACATAATAAACGTTATCAAAACTTTATTCACCCTCTTCAAGACTCCTTCGACCCCTCGAACATCCGAATGAACTTATAAAAAATCTAAATCTTGCAATCTTTGATATTATGAAGTGAATCTGAGAGCGATAGACACAATTGTGCATCTAAATACTCCCCCTTGTCTATTGCTCGGATTCTTTTATCGATTTCTTATTCAGCACAACTTTTACCTTCTTCTTTATGCTTGTACCTTCAACATTTGATGGTCGTTTCTTCATTTCGGCTCATAGCTTCATCGTCTTTCCCAACAATTTCTTGTAGTCACATCCTGCATACACTTCCCATGCAAAACAAAATATTACAACCTTCTGAAACCTCCAAGCTTGCTCCAAATCAAGCACATCAAAATGAATCTGATTATAATACAACGTGTCGATGTCGTCCTTTGAACAGTTTAATAAACATATTGGATCAAACACGCGTATATTCTTGAACATCAGCTTAGGATTCTTATCATGCAACACAATCACTGCTTCACCAATTCTCCAATCGTAGTAACAGAATGCGAAATCTTTGCTGAAGTTTGTTGGATCGGCATCAAAGGAATTTTCTTTAGACAAGTCAGTGGTTTATACTTCCAAGTCACATACGGCAAATTGCTGTTCGGATCAATTTATTTATGAACAATTCGCTTGGGATACTAAGGTTTAAACATGTCCCACTTTGTATGACTCTCTCTTGTCATCTTCTCTGCCATATAGTGAAGAATTTTTGAACTTTCAACACCACCTAGTTGATGCCTACACACGTCCCTCACAGCCCAATATGGAAGTGTTTTAATGTTGTGGAAATGTCCAAAATAGATAATTCCTTTCTCCCATTTAATTCCAATACATCTAAGTTGTGGAAACTATTTCCATGCCAACGCTCTCCCTTTAAACATCTTGTAATGGTATATGTAGAATTCTCCTTGAATTCCTGGCACTGGACGCTTATCCTCTTCCTCTCTCAATTTATTTAGATATGCCTTCAAAGCATCATACTGCTTATACACATTAGCCTTCTCTGTTTCATCATCAAATACCTCATCAATGATCTTTTTCCCTTTCTCTTCTGCAATTTTTTCAACTTCCTTTAGTATCTCATCATTGATCACTGGAATACTGGTTTTATCTTTCATATTATAATACTCCGGGTATTCTTTGTGAGATATATCTTCAATTTACACCTCATCAAAGTTTCTTATGTCTCTATCATCAAAGTTTTGACCCGGTTAAGTCACTAGAATGTCAGGAATCTCTTGATTCTTCAGTAAATCATCTAGAGATATTTTAGCTTGCTGCAACACCTTCAAGTATCTCTTTCATTACCACAGCACTAACCTCACCATCTTCTAGCTCGGGATCTTGGTATTCTAGACAATACTTCATATCACCTATAACAAAAATATCTTTAAACTTCTCTGTCAATTCAACTATAACATATCCACGCTTCAGCATCCTTTTCAACCTTTGCATATCAGCATCACTCAATCCACCTGATATCTTGCGGATTGAAGCGGATTTGTCTTCTTTCGTCTTCATATGCTTCTCAAAGGAATAGTTATCAACATCATCACCAAATTCCTTTGAACTTGTTGATTTCTCTTTATTCAGACCATCACCACCTGGCGCATCATCATCATTATCTGAGTTATCATCTTTATCTGTACCTTTGTAATCCAGCTTTTCTTCCTTATCATCCTCATCTTCTTCTTCTTCCTCATCAACACCTTTCAATTGCGATGCTTTTGCATACAGATTATCAAGGATCTTCCTTAGCTTCTTATTCTCATCTTCAACTAACATGATTCACTTTGCATTCTTTCTGCTCGACTCTTTCAGTTCAGCATTCTCATTTTGGAGACTGGTTACCTCTTCTTCTAACTTATCATGCCTTTTTTTGAGTTGCTAACAATAGCAAGAATGTCTTTTTCGTTCTCTTTCATTAGTTTAATCTCATTCTCATGCTTGTTGAAAAACTTCATCATTTTTCCAATATGCTGATTCACCAAGTTCATAACATCATTAGAAACTGTAACCTTCGGCTATGAACTTGATTCTGTTGGTTGTTTTGCAGCAGGTGACTTGTTCAAACTAGATAGAATAGATTTCAAAGAGTTTGAAACTGAATCAGGATTTTGTTGAACTTCAGTTTTAGTCACCACCTTTTGTTTCTTCGCTGCTCGCGACTCTATCTATTCAGATGAAGCTTGAGGCAGTTTCTTAACCTTCAACAATAGCTCAATATCTTTCTGTTTCTTTGTTATGCTTAATTCGTCCACGGTTGTTTGAAATAGGAGCAAGCGGAGAATCTACAAAATCTACATCTGCAATTATCAACTCTTCATTCTCTTCAATATAATCTCTACTCAACTGTTCTTCAACTATTTTGTCATTTGGATTAGGAGTACTTGAATCCCCGACGGCCTTTAGATTCGTATCCTTTACCGTTTCATCATCAGAATCCCAAATCTCCTCAATCTCTGTTTCTTCTGAACCTTCATTAATCAGTAACGTCTTAGCCTTTCCTTTCTTCTTAGCTTTAGATTCATCCACTTTCTCTGTACCTTTTCCCTTTGATTTCGCCCCTTTATTAATCAATTGTCTCTTTACATTCTCTCCTTTCTTCACAGAAACCAATGGAGAGTCAGAATCGGAATCACTGTTTACATTCCTGACATTGTCTTTATCGGGAGCAACATAACCCGGATTAATCAAATGTCCAAACAATCTCCTGTATGGTGGCTTCTCATTTTTTGCATTTCCTTTGTATGTTCTCCTTTTATTCAACGTCATCTCATTCATATGTTCTTGATTCATAATCTTCAAGGGATCTCTCACCAAAGTAGGATACTTTCCATCAAAGATCATTTAAAGAAACCCGAGGTACAACAAGAACTTGTCAGTCTTCGTTCCATCAAAACTTCTTTCATGTGATGGAAAAGCATTCTCGACACGTTGTAATCTTTTTTAAGATCAATAAACTGCAAGCGAACTGATCGTGTCTCTGAGAACATCAAATCCTCCTTGAATAGGACCAAACACACGTATTAGCAAATTTAACAAATATTTGAACGGTGGGGATACATTTTCCTTGTTTAACTGACATTCTGTATTCGGGGTAAAGTACTTCATACTCAAGAAACAACCTCTCTACACAGACCATGGTAATTCGATGGGATCCTTCTCTTTATCAGTCAAATGTAACACTTCTGAAATCAGCTTCTCCGACAAGTATATCCAATCCTTGTATCTTGCTGCGTATCACTGATTTGCCTTCCTATAATGTCAAGGCAACATTCTTCAAAAACTCCTCTTGGTGATCTTTATAAATGATGTGTGGTTAGGCAATCGCATAAACTATCATGTATCTCTTCAAAAATTCAACAATTCATCTGAATTCGTCATATTTGTCATCTACATCAACAATGTATGCACATCAGTTATGTTTTGGTTCAAATCTGAGCTCTTTTGGTTCTGCCATTTTATTTGTTTAAACACAAAAATACAAAACACATTAATTCGGATTCAAAAATCAAATTTTTTTTTCAAATTTGTCAGTTGGTTCGACCTATCAAAGGTCCAAACCAGTTTCTCTAGGTTCTAATGAATAAAAATCACTCGTTCTACCCAAAGAAACTTCATTCGACCTCAAAATGAGTTCGAATGAAAACTGTTTGTAATTCAAAATTTTAATTTGTTGTTTAAGCCATTTTAACCTCTAATTTTTATTGTGTTATGTTCTAATATGATCGACTAAGCCTAATGAATCATCAATTTTAATTATTAACCACTAATCGATCATTTTCTACGAAAACTAGGGTTTCAGGAATCAATTTCATTAACCACTTGTTGTTAATCCTATTTTTTGTTTTACCCCCCCCCCCCCCTAAAATGATTAACTAGGGTTTATGGATCATCAAAACATATTCAATAACACTCCAATTCGTCAAATCAAACACACCAGGGTTTCGAACACTAAAGCCCAATTTCTGAACGATTCAGTGGATGAAAACCTGTGAATCACAGGAACACAATGATATAATCTAAAATCAACGGGCAAAAGGTCTGCTTAGAGAGAATTGATGAATCAATAACAATGCTTTCGAATGAAATGATGGTCGAATGAACATATTGGCTATATATATAAGTTTTGGTTCGACCTCATGAAAGTTTGAATGAGTATAAAAATTGTGGTTCGATTCTAGTAAAAGGCCGAATTAAAATCACTTGGGTTCGAATGAAAATTTTATCAATCCTAATCTTATTCGACCACAATAAAGCACGAACCAACACTTCAAAATTCTCATTTGACCTACCCAAAGGGCGAATGGGAAATTTGTAAAACTGATTTTCACTAAAATGTCCTATTCGATCCATGTCCTGACAATTTCAAACCTTTAAACATTCAAGCTTTCAAAACTCTGATTTTAATGATACAAAACTCAGTTTTGGCTCGTCAAACTTTAGAGTTTGCATATATGAGTAAAATCAAACATAAAGCAATAAACCTTTTGTGATTTTCCAGTAAGAGGATCATATTAGTTTATGAGAAATCAAATCACACCGTTGTTCTGTTACATTTTAACTTTACTAACTGTGTGTTGGATCAGTTAACTCTTAAACAGTTCTTTACTTGTGAACACTTATGTGTTTGTAAGTTTATCAAAGCAGTTTGCACTGCGGCATAAGTGTAGTGTTTAGTTATAAAGTTTCACTTTCAACAGAAGTTATTACTCCCCCTAGATGTAATGAACTAAATATAGTTAATGGTATTTCAATTAAAGGCTTTGAAGGATTTCAGTTTAATAAAATTGATTTCTAAAATAGTGGGATTAACCTATCTATTTATAGAGGAACAAATACATGCAACTTGAATCTAAAGCAATCCTACAACTGGTTGTAGTCTTGGAACTTGTACAAAAGATAAAGTAATGTTATAATACTAAACTACTAAAACATAAGGCGGTGGAAGGATTCTGTTACAACTGCTGATGAGTGACAAACTACTGATGAGTAGTTTGTCTTCAGTAGTTCTTCAGTTAACTTGTCTGGTTTGACTTCAGAACTTCTGATCTTTAACTCTTCAGTACTCGTTGAATCCTTCTTCAGCAGTTTCTTCTTCTTTCTTCAGTAGTTCTATACTTAGCATATTTTGGCAGAAATAGGAATTAGACTAAGGTTAGCAAAAGAGGTTTCTTCAATCCTTTTTGTCCTTATAATCTCCCCCCTGGATTGATGAAGCCAACACCTTATCTAATCCTTTATTGTCTTCTCCTGCCATCAAGTATCTTCCAGATTTCTCTGAACATGGAAGTCTAGAGTTGGTGCAGTTGTTCATTGGTGAGAAATCCTTGTTAAGGTTCAAGATGTTGGATTATAATCAAGTCTTGTGTAGATAGATTTTTCAATTCTTCCATAGATTTGAAGGCCTTGCTTGAACGATCTCTCCTTGTGACCAATACTGAGTTTGAATCAGTAAATGACCATTTCATTATCAATACTTTAGACTGGTCAAAGTCTAAAGTGTAAGGGACCGTGCTGGTTTCCTGGGATATTCCTGAGTGAGGGATGTTTTCTACTTCAGCGACCCTTAGGCGGGATTCTCTTCCTTCTTCTTTTTGCACCACATTAGGTATATCAAAAGTAGGTAAATGGTGTTCAGTGATTACCTTAGTGTGCAGTTTATCAGTTATTGTCTTTTGTATTTGGTAAGCAAATGTTGAAGGATCCCTGAATTGAGTTAGCAGAGGCTTCTCTTCAATCACAAATTCTCCTCGTACTACTGTATTGCCTTCAAGCAATACCATCATGAAATCAGTCTTTGTGGTTTCCTTTTGCTTTTTTTTTTTTTGGTAGCAGGCTTTGTTGTTGATTGTTTAGCACCAGAAGTTCTAACTACTGAAGTTAACACTTTAGAAGTTTTGTACTTCTCTGGATTTGCAGCCTTATCAGCCTTGAATCTTTTGTAGGTGTCAAATAGTGTGTCTTCTCTCCATTTTGACACAGAGGCTCTTGAGCCAAATCCATTAGCTGCCAATTCATCTATTACTTCATCTCTCTTTGCCTTTCTATCTTTTTCAGTGGCAAGTTTGTCAGCTACAATATGAGTTCTTCTTGTAAGCTCATCCATAGAGAGCCCTTTGAGTGAATAAGCCTTTGTTTTGCTGTTCTTGATTATGTAAGACATCAGTTGTTCTTTTTTGTCTTCCTCGGAAATTCTTTCAAGTGCTACTAGATTATTCAACTTTTCTTCATACTTTTCAAGTTTTTCATTGTAGCTCAAATCATCCATTGATTCTATGTTGTTCCAAATCTCATCTTCCTTGGCTTTCTTCTGTGCTGCAAGTAAACTCTTCTCCAGTAATTCTTTTGACATTGAGATGGTAGGAGGGTTTAATACAGGCATTTGAGTGGTTGAAGGCCTTGGAATGTGAGTTGGGATGTCTTCAGTTGTTGTAGAAGGCTGTTTAGTTGGAATGTTGGAAGTGTTAACTACTGAAGGGTTGATAGTAGTATCAACTACTGAAGGATTATCTTAAGTACTTTTCGAGTCTTCAGCAGTTTCTTCATTAAGGCCTTGGGATGTTTCAGCTACAACTTCAACTTCTTTGAGGAGCATATCTTAATCATTTTTTTGTTTGTTTTTGGGCTTCCTCCTCCTTTTGTTGTTGAGCCACTTTTGCCCTTATCCTAGCTTCAAGTGACTCTCTTGGTTCCTTAATCTTCTTCCCATTTTTGGCTTCATCCACTTCTGGAAGCCTGATAGGTAGAGAAGTTTTACCAGATAACTTGGCAAGCAGTCTTGTGTTGTTGTCTATTTTCTTTGACAGTTCAGTGAGTTTGTTGTTGATCACCTCAAATTGATTTTTGGTATTCAACTCACAAGTAGTTGTGAAGGATTTGAGGTGACGAGATATGAGGGTGTTCATTATCTGGTATAGGGGACCATCTGGGCTGCATATGTGGTTCAATTCTATGCTTGATGACCCAGGGAATAGGGTAGGCATTTTAGTGTAGGGGGTGTTTTTGGGTGATTTTTAGAATGTACTGAATATGCCACTTTAGGGGAATCAGGGTTCAAGTGGTCTTTAACCTGATTTGTTGTGACCAACTCTTTGATCTTAGAGTCATCAGATTCAGGACCTTCACTAGTAGCCATCAATTCATGTTCTGTGGAGTTTGAATCATCATCCAAATCAATGAGGACATCATCAGCTGTATCATGAGCTGGGCCCAACCCAGTTGTCTCATGAACCTCTTTGTCTTGGTACTGAGGATTTCCTACCTCAGGCATAAAGCCTTCATCAGTAGTTGCCACAAATGAGGTCTTATTAATGTTACTTCTGTCCTCAGATCCACCACTGGATGGTAAATGAGTAGTAGCAGCCTCAAATGTACCTAAAGTCTCTAAGTTTGGGCTTAGAAACCTTGGTTCATCCTCATCTCTTGGGATAGGGCTAATAACATCCACATCCATGTCAACTTCTGCTAGTATTTCCCTTGTTTGATGTGGTTGTTGGGGAATGACATGTTCAGATGGGATTGTTTCTTTTAGCCTAGATAGAAGTTTGGCAATTTCTATTGTTGTGTGAGATGGTTCTGGTTCAGTAGTTTTTGGTAAAGGGTCAGCAGTTTCAAAGGATGGATCAGTAGTTATGGTCTTTTTAAATTTCTTCCTTTGAAAAATAATGGTTATGGGTGCTCTTTTGGGGGGGTTTGAGATGGATGAGACTGAGAGGATGTTTCAGTCACATCTTTGACAAGTGCAGATTGCACATCAGCGGTTTCAGGCATCTCAATTCCCTGAACTGCCTTTCTTTTAGGGTTGGTGGGTTTGGATTTTTGTTGTTTGGTTTTCTTGGCCTTTTTAGGTGAGGGTTTGGAAGATGTTGGTTCCATGGGGAGTGTTTGTTGTTCCCCTTGGTCATCTTTTAGCAAGGCTGCCGGTTTGTTATGCCTTGAGTATTATGCTTGTAAGGTTAATGGTTTTAAAACAGTTGTTTTTCCCACAAGCACCTCATTTCCAAGTTCTTTAATTATGCATTGCATTATGAACCTTGGATACAACAAAAATTTCTTTTTAGAATTTTGGTGATGCAACACCAACTCATTAAAGAAAAGTGCCGATACCCTGAATTTTGTCTCGTTCACAATGGAATGGAAAATAGGTTGAAAAGTGGAGGGCATCTGTGACAATATGAAATTTTCATTGTAACCGTTTGTCCTAAGATTATTAATAAGGATAACGTTTTATACTTTGATTAAATTTTTTATATATAAGGAGAATATGTTACAATGTATACGGGTATTTATATGTATGACCATTAATTAATTTATAAATTTCAATATGTTGTTAAATATACTAAAGAAATTTTTGGCTATTTATTTATAAAAGTTACAAAGTTAAAATACTATAAGGAGAATAGAATAATTAAAGTTTGGAGACATTTTATAAAACATTTAAAATCATTCCTTCCTCACGTCCGGTTGGCTGATTTTCCGGTCAAATGAATGCCGTCCATTTCGCGATAATTATAATAAGTTCAACACACATATCCCTCTTAATCCTTATCGCGAACCATATGCGCCTTTAATCCAAAGTTTTAAATCGAAATTGTTGAGATGATCTCGATCCCCACATTTCGGAATTATGGTTCCAACCGTCACCGACTTACCTCATCTTGTCTTCTATAAAGGCAAGCTAGCTTTCGACTCAGAACGATCCCGCAACCAAACCCACCTCAATTTTTCTGTTTAATCGTGGTTCGTTCGCCAGAATCCAAACACGTTGTCCCTATTGCTTATCGTTTTCTAGGGAATACCTTAGTCTCTTGGCAAAGCAAAAAGCAAGCAGCTGTTTCAACTTCAACAGCTGAGGCTGAATACATTGCTGTTGCAAGTTGTATAGCCCAACTCATGTGGCTTCAAAATCAATTGCTGGATTTTGGGATAACTGCACTAAAGACTCCACTCATGTTGGACAGTCAAGCTGCTGAAAATATCATCAAGAATCCAGTTTCTCACTCAACCATAAAGCATATAGACATCAGACATCATTTTGTCAGAGATAGCTATGAAAAATGTTTGATTTCTCTGCACCATGTTCCAACAGAGGATCAGTTGGAAGATGTGTTGACAAAAGCTTTAGACACATCTACCTTTACAAATCTGATTTCTAGAATTGGTATGCTAAACATGGATTAAACAACACAAATGTTTTAAATAAAAACATTAAAATATTTCAGAAAATCAAAATCCATCCTTAAAAATAGCTTTTTGGTTAAAAAATCTATTAAGGATAAAACAACCACTGTTTCATCCATGCTATCCACTGTTAAGTTGAAAAATTTGTTTCAAACATCTGATCAGATAAAACAACCACTGCTTGGTTGAAAAATCTGTTTCAAACCTCTGATCAGATAAAATAACTGTTTCATTATATGTATATATATATATATATATATATATATCAAGTACTGTTAGCATCAGCACTTTGGTAAAACAACAGTTGTTTGCATCAGATCTTTGGCAACAACTGTATACCACTAGATGTTTAGCCATCAGATGTTTGCCACGTCTGCTCCTAAAAGCAGAGTTTTGGCCACATCAGCGGTTTCACCAGAGCCTATAAAAACCCTGTTTTACCACAACAGTTGTTACACTGTCTCATTGTATTCAAAATACTGAAACCGCCTTCTTCATCCTCAAACCCTTACTCCAATTCCACTCACTCTCTCACTCGGAATCCATTACAATTGATCTTCAAGCAAAAGCCACCCACAATTATCTCCCATATCTGGTAAAAACAGATGAAAACACTCCATTCCATTCCACCATCGACATCATCTTACAATCCAAATACCTGACAATCCTAACCACTGATGCCCCCATCTATCTTGATACCCTCCAAGAATTTTGGTTGAATGCTGAGTTTCTTCTTCAAGACAAAAAGCCTACATCCATTATCTCAAAAATTGGAGAGACAAGTATCGTCATTACCCCTGAACTAATATCCACAACCTTCTCACTCAATGCCCTGTCAGGTAAAGACTCTTTCCCTAAGGCAGAGCTTCACACAGAGTTTCAGGAAAGAGGCTATGATGCATAGATGACTGGGTCAACACTTTTCAAAAACTTTTTCCCACCAGTCATGAAATTTTTCTTTCATACCCTCCTTCTATGTGTCTCTGCTAAGTCCACTTCCTTTAATGAAATCCCATTGAGGATTCTGTACTTGGGCTATGCTATGTTGTCAGATTCTAACTTCAATCTATCTCAGGGACTGTTTATGGACTTAGTATCAAATGTGAAAGCCATAAAGTCTGGGTCTAATATTGCTTTTTTGATTTACCCAAGAATTTTGAGTGTAATCCTTCAAAAGGTTTTACCTGAAAAAGATTTTAAAAAGGGTGAGTCTATTCAAATGAAGAGTCTAACTGATGAAACTTTCACAAGAATGCTGGGTTCAACCACCCAAGAAAAAGTATTAAAAGTGTCAAAAGTTTCGAAAACACAAACAAAGAGGACTAAGACAACAACTGTTGTCCAAACCTCTGTTGTTGAGCCCACTGCTCCTGGTGATCATGGCACTACATCCAGTGTTGTGAAACCCATACCAGCCACCTCCAAAAGAAAACGTCCATCCACAAAAACCACCACTAAATCAAAAAGGGGACTTCTGGAAGATGAGATACCAGAAGAAAACCCTGTTGCAACACAAAACAACAAGAGGATCATGTTGTAAGCCAAGGGGAAACACATCATGATACATTTGAGTCACTTGGCCATATGTTCACAAGCCCCTCTCCCAGGGCTAATTCTCTTTTTACTCCTCCACCTTCACCAACACATGTTCCTCAAACCATGCAACCTCTGTTTGAGGCTATTGAGAAAACTTAGGAAAATCCCAGTTCCTCTCCTTCACCTATCAATGAGGAAAATCAATCAGCCATCCCACAAACAGAAGAGGAGGTTACACCCCTAGAGTTCAATGAAACTCTAGGTGAGTTTTCAAGTGGAGCAGCCACTACTGATGTAGAGACCATTGTCTCACAACAGGACATCGGTTACATAACTAAGACTCCCTTGAAGGCAACAACTGATGAGGCCACTATAGTGTCCCCAAAATCAGTTGGAAGTCCCCAAAACCAAGAAAAAGGGGCATATGGTTCTCATCCTTTGGACTCACCTCCTAGGACTGAACCAGTTACAATTACCACTGGTAGGAATTCAGATGATCCTATTAACTTAGGTGATGGATTAAAATACCAAGAATTGACGGCCAGAGTACAGTCCATTGAAACCTCTGTTGTTGATATCAACTTAGATATCAAGACAATATTTGGATCATTGGCTACTCTCACCAAGAGTCAACCATCTACAGCTGATATTGCTAGTGAGCTATGGAAATTTGTTTCTCCCATCATCATAGCTCACAGAAAACAAGCAGATCAGTCTCATGAAACCTACATGGCTGAAATCAGAAATATGGTAGATGCTAGGTACAATGATACCCATGCTGACATTCAAGCCATTAAAGACCATCTGCTGAAGACCACTGGCTCTGCCCCTACCACAATTCTCAGAGATGAAGATGATGATGACTTCACAGCTGATGATGCCAAAAAGGGGGAGAGTGGCAGAGATAGATTGCCAAAGCTAGATCCGTTTGGTTATCCACCTTCACAAAAAGGTCAATCAAAGTCTGCAAACAAACCAGGGTCTACCCAAACAGCACCACAACAACAACAATCCAATGTTCAAACCAGCAAAGCTAAAGAAGTGGACACCTCTGCTAATGAGGAAGCTGAAAAAGCTGCTGAAGAAAAGCAAAAGAGGGTTGACACTTTGGAAGTCAAGGCAGAGGCTTTGGTACAAAAGAAAAGGGAACAACAGTAGGAAGTTGAAGATGTGGGTTCCTCTAAAAGGAAGAAAATGCCTGCCAAACATGTCAGAAAACCACCATCTAAACTGGCTGCTAAAACCACTGCTGCCACCGAAACCACTGATACCACCGCAACATCTGAACCTATCACCACTACCACCAAGCCAACATCTGAACCAATCACCAAAGCCACCAAACCAATCACTGAACCTACAACCACTCCACCACCTAAATCCCAAACATCTGCTGGTCCTACAAAAGTGCCAATAGATGTTAACACAACCACTGCCTCTACACCACCATCACCAAAAATCTTGTACAGAAGGAAGAGAAAATCTACCTTTGTTGTACAGGATGAAAACATTCACACATCACCACCTACTACTTCAACCACACAATCTACACCAATATCTGCCATTCCACTTTCATCATTATCACCACACACATCACAATTTACATCCCATAGACCACCACCAACCATCACACCATTGGTTGTTCAGTATCCCCTTGAACTTGATCTACTCAAGGGGGAAATGCAACCCTCTATAATGCTGAACAACCATCTGAAAGTTCTTTCCCATCTCTTCCACATCCATTCAGCAGAGCTTAGCAAACTGAGAAAGATTGATGATTTTGCTAAGACACTGAGCAACTCTATGTCTACCATGCCTCTCAGCAGTGACATGGAAAGGGAGGTTAGGGAGTCACTTCTTGAACAGATCTTGGCAACCATGCCTTATAAAGCAAACAAGAAACAGTTTGCAGGCTGGCCCACCCATGCCCTCAGAGAAGAACTCATAAGAATTGAGGAGATGGTCTAGAATCCCCCAGCTAAGGTCTCCGCCCCTGATTTCAGTAAAGGCAGAGATCCAACCAGAGCCTTGAAATTCAAAAGAATGAGACAAGAAATTGTGGCTACTGACTATAGGGAGATGAAGTCTGTTGCAAGATGGTCAGAGCTGAGGTTGGTTGAAACCTACAAGAAGCTGGAAGAAAACAGGAAGAAAGACCCTAACTTGCCCAAAAAACCTGTCTACTCTGATAAACCCCTGATGAAGAGACCTCAACAGGCTTTTACATTAGACAGCCTACTTGCTACTTCTGATCTATCAGCTGCTGCAAGAAGACAATTCAAGAAGAAGAAAGAAATGTTTGAAGAGGATCAGAAGAAGTTTGCCGATACTTATTTAAAGGAGGGTCTCTACAATCAAGTACACTTTTTCTCAGATCCCACTATTGAAAAACTCAGAGAACTCATTGGGAGACCTCCATCACCAAACTCATCAAGAATAAAAGTGCATCTCAACAAATCCTCTGATTCAAAAATTCTAAAATGGAAGGTCAACAAAGACACCCATGAATTGACTCTGCTCAGATCAGATGGAGAAGCTCAAAAGCTAAGCATGGATGATGCATATAGCCTGTGTGAAGATGATCTCCAAACACTGCTGAACCTTGAGCTTGAAAGAGATGCAAAAGACCTCTACTCTTTGAACTTTGAGTTACAATTCAAAGGTCAAATCAGAGAAAGTCTGATGAGGAATAAAGATCAAGAATAAAGTCTAGTTTTGGCATCATCTGTTCTAGGGGGAGATTGTTGGGTCTGCTGACCTGAAGAAGAACAGATGGTTGAAAAGCCAAAATATACTAACAGTTGATCCATATAAATAAACAGCATTTACAACATACTCTTCCTAAAAGACTGTTGACCATAACAACTGTTCTACCCAAACAACTGCTGGATAACAACTAATAAAGAACAACTGCTGACTAAAGGTCTGATAGAGAACAACTGCTGATCAAGTGCTGAAGACTAAAGGTCTGTTGAAGCCAACAGTACTTAGGCTCCAACAGATGATACAAGACCATCAGAGTTTTCCTCAAAAGTAGTTTACCTTACAGTGTTTTGTAATGTAACAGTAGTTTGTATAGGGCATATGTTTTATGTTGTTATTCTATTAGAGGTTACTATCTTAGGTGACGTCAGCCCAGGTCACCAGTGGTTTAGATTTGTCTATAAATAGAACAGTGCTTGTACTGTTATATTGGTCACTCACAACATTCTCTCAGACAAACAATCACAGAGTGATCAGGCTGAGGGGGAGTACTTGTAATTGATTGTAATCTTTCAATATAATGAAAGCATTCGATTAGAAAACATTTACTCCTTTGTTTTGATTATAGTTTATTATTCCGCTGCACTTTCCATTTATATTTACTTCATTTATTTCTCATTTTACTTAAACAAATCAAAACAATCAAACTTAGATCCTACACCATTTTACTATAAAATGCCCAAATTCATCGGGGTATTCCGCTTATTACTATGCTAACACTTATTTGCAGCCGCAGCCATATCAGGCATACCGGCCTTCTTACCCACAGGCTAACCGATGGTTTAACCCTGCAACATCTGAGTCACTAGATAGAATAAAAAGTCAGCCTGATCGTCTACAAGCTGAGATGTATGAGGAAAGGCATGGTGGTAACTTGTCAGAGTATCCACCTAGCCAACATTTGTATCCACATCCCGATTATCGGGATGTCTCGTCTCACACTAGGCCCGACTTTGCCGCCTTTCTTGCTAATCATGACACCTTCCTTGCTAATCAACAGCTCATGCTTGAGGATATGCGTTCTTTGCTATCCAAACGCACCGACTATTTAAGGGAACAAGATGCGGCACTTGAGAGACTACAAGCTCGGGTGGAT
This sequence comes from Ambrosia trifida, assembly GCA_028751855.1. Classification (NCBI taxonomy): domain Eukaryota; kingdom Viridiplantae; phylum Streptophyta; class Magnoliopsida; order Asterales; family Asteraceae; genus Ambrosia; species Ambrosia trifida. The sequence goes on from CM054131.1 coordinate 63,107,655, forward strand.
GAACTGAAGACCATAATGGACGAAGTCCCACCTCCATTTCAGCAGGTTTATTTCACATATGATGACCCAGACGAGATGGTAACACTTACATTACCTGATTGTATTAGGCCCGTTGCTGAAACTGTTTATCCTTACTCATCTGATTATGTGCATGATTTAACTGACGCATATGATTCTTTACACTTGTCTTGTAAGGATGATATTTTGTAGGATTCAGGGTTAGAGCCAGAGACCATAATGGACGCCTTAGTCCCACCTTTGGTTCAGCAGGATGAGCAGCCTTGCCTGATCTCTAGTTCAACAGCATATCTTTGGGAGACAGATGTCTGGAGTGATAATGAGGAGCTAGAAAGGATAGCCTAGGATGCGTACAGGAAAGCCATGATGGAGAAGATAGGGAAGGCTGAGGAAGATATGGACTTTTCAGAATCCACAAGCTGGCTATGTGAGGATGAAGTGGTGGAAGAGGAAGACACCACTAACCTGCTTGAAGAAGCAGCTGTTGGGAAGCAGAGTTTGGTGACGAGTTGGTTGATTTGTCAGCTCCAGAAGTGGACAAAGATTTTGACCAAGTGTCACCAAACAAGAAAGATGAGAAAGAAGCAGTGGTGGAAGAAGAAGAACACCACAGCCGGCCCGTGCAGGCATTGGATATTACACTGCTACTAGTGCCACCACCATGGCCACCACCACGGGAGAAGGCAAAGAGGCACCTGGACCGACACAGGGTGAGGGTTAGGAGTTGCAGAGACAACAATTCCCCTCATTACGTGCCAAGAATCAGGTTTGGTCCAGGTAAATTTAAATATTGGTGTCCCGACCCATTTAAATTTGATAAAATATTTTTCAATTCCACTAATGTAATTTTGTTAAATAATATGGACCGGGTGGAATTAAACGGGTTGGATCGGATCCGGATAAAAGAGAAGCCCCTGATTAAGTTTAAGTGTGGGGAGGCTCTGTAAAGTTTGTAAATTTATATTTATACCTATTTTTTTTTCTCTTTTCTAGCTATTCATTTTTTTATTTATGGTCCGTCCTTCGGTAGTGGTTTCTTTCTATTTTATCTTTGTTTTTTTGTGTCTTTGAGTCTGTTTGCAGATTTGCGTGTTTGCTTAGGTAGAGGAAATTTCACCATTAGCGGATCCCATATATTATTTTTATATATATATATTATGAGTGGGAGTTTTGGTAAAGGTTTGGGTAATAAGAGATTTTTTCTTAAAAAAAATTAATTAACTTTCTGTGAAAAAAGACTTTTAACGTAATGAGAGGAGTCTGGGCTGACCTGTTCACCTCATGCGACCAGTTATTACCCTGTAAAGTTACATATATATTTTTTTTCGCTTGCAACGCGTGTTGTGATAACCAGTGTCCTTCACGTTGAGCAAGAACCAGATTTTTTTCTTTTCTACCCATTTGGTTCTACCACCATTCACCGCCATTTTGCCAAGTAGGTACGTCTTCTTGTTTGTTGTTATATTAAGAGTCTAAGTTAGTAGTTTGAGTCTTTTTATTTTTGTGTGGTTCGGTATTATGCTCGGGTTTTGTTTGTTTCGTTTTGCGCAGGTTTGGATTACACCACCCGTACTCAATCTCCATTCGGGTGATTCCGGAGCTATTATCATTTATCAAGGCAAGCCCAGAGTTTACCATTGTGTCAGAGCCGATCGTGAATGAAATGCTATACGATCGAGCCGGACTGGACTAGAGTTTTAGAGCTTACGCAAAAAAATTAAGCAGCTAAGTCATTTCCAACTTGCCCTCGTGTTTTTATTTTTGTATTCGGATTTTTTTTTGTTTTAAGTCATTTTCTATTCCTACATTGAGGGCAATGTAGAGTTTAAGTGTGGGGATGGGAAACTGTCGTTTAGTCCGTATACCGAGTCGTTTGAAAAAGAAAATTAAAAATAAAAAAAAAATGTTCCTGATTTTGAAGTTTGCATTATAAAATATGGGAAATGATAGATAAAATCAAGTGTCTGGTTTTCAAATATTATATGTATTAGAAGAATAAATAATCGAAAGCGTGTTGACTTGGGATGTGTGGGTAGGCCCAGCCGGTAGAAAAGTTTCCTTTGAGCTAATACACCTAAATATATTAGGATACCTTGTGGGTTCTCATCTAGGAAAAAATGGGGAAGCTGAAACCGCCAATATAGTATAAGGAATGCCGTTATAAGTTTAAAACCGTTAGAATTTCTAATCAAAAGTTAAAGAAAAAAAAGAGCTGGATATAAAATAAGAGCAAGGCCAATGGTGTCGTTTCTAGGGATAGTGACTCCGGACTCGACTCCCTCTATGATTGCCTGAAAATAAATATCTAAAAAAAAGCTCATTAATTAATTACAAATCAAAGCGAAAATGCTGAAGCTTAAGGTGTCTGGCCACTGGGATAGCGATTTGGATTGGTCACACATTCTGAGTTAATTATGCTGAGGTAAAAATGAAAAAAAAAAAAAACAAATGATTTTAATCGATTTTCTACATAAAACGGTTAGGAATAGTCAATTGGTTGTTCCTTTTGTTTCATAAACTTGAGGCGGGATTAAGTAAAACTGTGGCTTCTTTAGTGTGAGACCCTAGGTAGACTAAATGAACCTAATATTAATCTAACATGATAAGGGGCTCAGAAACCGGCGGTTGGGATTAAGAGGACAAGTATACCTGCAATCGCAGTTGGCACGTGATTAGATTTTTAAAATTAAAGTAACCTATGTTTTAAGGCCAGATTATTTGATTGTGATTCCATTGCATATATCTTTTTCAGGGACGAAAAAGGTTTAAGTATAGGGATGTTTGATGTCTAGTAAAACACATATATTCTCGTATGTATTTTGAGTTATAATTGAGTCTTTTGTATATAGTTTTTAGTACTTTTAGGCGTGTATTCGTTTTTTTGTTATTTTTATCATTGTATAGTTTTTATTAGTTTTTAGTACTTATATATTTATTTTATAGGTGTTCGTGAAAAATGAGCTCAAAACGAAAGAATTTTAATTGAGACACGAATAGGTGTTCATGGACGTCGGAATGTAAACGAGTAACTTTGGTCGAGCGAAGAACACCCGAGTCAAGGGCACGGAGCTATAATAATAATAATAATAATAATAATAATAATAATAATAATAATAATAATAATAATAATGAAGGAAAAAAAACAAAGTGACTTGGGCCACGAGCCCAAGCCAAACAAAACACAATTAACATTCCAATTGAAAAGTCGGTTACGAGAAAGGATTATGGATGTATATTGACTTCGAAGCAAACAACCACCATGGGAGGATTATTATTAATATCGAACAGTAGCAAAAGGGATTATTATATTTTCGATCGGCAAAAAGCAACATTCAGTCGATCGAAAGCCTCTAGACAAGGAGCTTTGGTGACATTGAAGGAGAGAAGGTCCGGGGTGCACTAAAGATTAATTATTTGAAGATCCAAGGTTTGTTTTATTTGTTTTAATTATTTAGAGACATGATGAAATTGTTTTTTATAGACTTTGAATTTATGTTTCTTATTATAATTATGAACTAAATCTTTTATGGTTGCTTAGGTTTATGAACTAGACACGCAATATGCATTACTTAATGATTTTTGGTTTTTAATTTTGATGTGTAGAATTACATGATTTTAACATAATTGTTGGATTTGATACATGTGTGTTGGTGTTGATTTTATTTGAAGTTTGTTTTAATGGTTTTATGGAGCTAGGCATGTAGAGATACCCCCTAGGTCTAGAAATCAATCTAGCTCGTCGTCAACTTAAGTTAGCGTGCTAGTATTTGGATTTGGAGTACGACACAAGTATAACAAACTAATATAATAAATTAACTAAAACGTGCAGTGCATTCTTGAGGGTGAGAAATCTAACTCGAGATTGCTAGGTAACTAACAAGGCATTGTTCGGTAGTTGACAAGCACTAGGGCGGGTGTTGCTACTTGTCCGTGTTTAGTGTTTTCCTAGGTTTTCTTCAGTAGAGTTTAAGTCTGCTTCATAGTTAGAAGGTTTTAATCCAGGAGAGGTTTTAACTTGATTTCTATGGGATTTTGTTACGCTAGGGCGATCCGGATCCATTTTAGCATTTCTCCACTTGTCCCGCCTTGAGTCTAGTGAGCTATCCTTGACAGGAGGTTTATTAGATAAGAATAGGGTCTCCAGTTAATTACCAGATTCAGGATTTATTGCTAGTGTCTAGGGATTTTACCCAAGTAACCAGCCTCCTTATCTAATTTCTCGAAGTTCCTAGGTTCATATAAGCAGTTGAGGTTATTTTATTTATATTTAGTTTCTTCTAAGTTTATAATTATTAGTTTAACCCCCCCCCCCCCCATATAAGTATATATTTATTTGGGCTAGTATTCGGTAGAGGTTGTGATCTAGAGTTTCGTTCGCGTCTTTGGGTTCAATACTCGGTCTTATCTGGTTATTGCTTTGCGACCTGTACACTTGCCGTGCGTGTGTAGTTTTTAGGTGAGTCGTTTTAATTAAAGCTTGGGTTATTTTTATATATACATTTACACACATCAGCAGTCTCAAAGCTCTTTGGCACTTTCACAATGTAAAAGTCCAGAGTAGATTTCATTTGGGAGAGCCATTGCTAACATAGAAAATGCCTTGGCATCAAGCTCAAGTTTAAGGAAATCTTCATCTGTGTAGTCTTTTGGTTCTTTTGGTATTTCAACTTTAGTTTCAAGATTTATATTTACTGGTTTATAGGGTTAATACATTACAGATCTCCAACAACCAGTGTTTGTTTGAGACAGAGTATGTGCCATCCTTTTTTGCCATATGTTATATTCTGAACGAACAAGCATATTAGGCTTATTGGCAGATCCAGTATTATGAGGATCCATTTTTGAGAGTATTGATTTGTCAAGTTTCTTTCAAAGTGATGGATGTTGAAAAAGTGAACTTTTATCCTTTATTGAATATTAATGAGAGCCTATGTCTGATTCTCAATTTGTTAGATTGATATTTGATGAGATAAACCAGGGTTCTGATACCAATTGTTGGATCAGTTAACTCTTAAACAATTGTTTACTTGTGAAAACTTATGTGTTTGTAAGTTTGTCAAAGAAGTTTGCACAGCGGAATAAGTGAAGTGTTCAGTTATAAAGTTTCACTTTCAATAGGAGTTATTACTCCCCTGGATGTAATGAACTAAAGACAGTTAATAAGAATCTAAGCAATTGAACGTATATAACAATAAATATGCAAAGAGATTCTCAGATATGAAATGGTATTTCAATTAAAGCCCTTGAAGGATTTTAGTTTAATAAAATCGATTTCTAAAATAGTGGGATTAACCCATCTATTTATAGAAGAATAGATACATGCAACTTGAATCAAAAGCAATCCTACAACTGGTTGTAGTCTTGGAACTTGTACAAAAGATAAAGTAATGTTATAATACTAAACTACTGAAACATAAGGCGGTGGAAAGATTCCGTTACAACTGCTGATGAGTAGTTTGTCTTCAGTAGTTCTTCAGTTGACTTGTCTGGTTTGACTTCAGAACTTTTGATCTTTAACTCTTCAGTACTTGTTGAATCCTTCTTCAGCAGTTTCTTCTTCTTTCTTCAGTAGTTCTATACTTAGCTAGATGCTATGCATGTGATTGCTACAGTTGAAACCATTGCTCACTGTGTTGTTCCATATTGTGTACCCTTGGACTACCGTCATCCCCGGTAGGCCTCGTGTATTCGAGACAATATGCTACCGTCTGACCTCCAGTTGACCCGAATCGGGTTTGTCAAGCCCAATAGATCTATCCACATTTCCACGCAACAATACCCGTATTAGATGAGCCGCATAGTAAACAAATGATAACAATAGTAAAACATGACCTTTAAGTAACCAAATTGTGAAGCATGTTTCTCCCCCATGAGAAAATATGTAAAAGTGGGGTTGTGAAAACTCACCTTAGGTTGTGTTTCTTCAAAATATGTTAACCACGTGTGATGATAGTCCCTAATACCGGCGACTTATCATAAAATGTTTATAAGTGTTTTGACTAATAACCCGGTAGGTTAACTACTCCCCGATTGTCCAGATTATTACCGTGTATGTTTTAAAATGTGTTTGAATTCTTGACACAACCACACAAGACTTGAAATCCCGTTGGTGACCTGATATATCAACTAATCAAGTACATACAGTTTATATACAAGTAACACACATAAAACACTTAGTTTATATCAAAGATTCATAATTTTCTACATTTTTGCAGATGAGACTTTTCCAATCTATTCACACACTTAGTCTATGTGAATGGGTGTTAGATTTAATCTATCACATCAATAGAATGGATTTTTGGTAAGAATGAAAAACTAGAGTGCGAATGGGTTTTGATTTCCCCCATTCGCACACTTCGATCATGCGAATGAGGAGATTTGTCCTTCATTCGCATGGTCGATCATGCGAATGGGTTTCCGTTCGTACCTGCACAATTGTTAAGTTATTTTGACGAACATAAACCCTTTAGATCCAATCAAAAACTTCACGAAATGCAACCAAACACTGCAGTCACTCTTCATGCAGTCATTATCGTGTCTGTTTTACATACTAAAACACATTTTACCCAAAATAGCAAGTTATGGAGATGTGACATCAGTTGCATGAGAAATTTACCAAAAATGGAAAGTATTGACAAAACAAGATTTGAATTTTTATTAAAAGCTAACGGTATAAAGGAAACGCAAGATTAGACTCCTCATAGGTTTCTCAAATTTTCTTTTGTTTTTATGTTTTCAAAGTAAATTAAAAATCCAAAAATGGGTTTTTTATTATAGAGGGAGCATTTCTTTCAGAAAAACCAAAAACATCAAAAAATTTGAAAAAGCCATAAAAATTAAGAAAACACCCAAATGATTTTTCTTGGAGAAAAAGAGGAAATCATAGTACATCAGTGAGGATCTTTAACATGCTAAAGATTTGTAAAGATTAAATACATGGCATGTGATGACTTTGTGTGATGTGTTGGTAGGCTTCGTAGACTCATTGCGTGCCTTAGTGATACAAACGTAGTGAACTGCTTACTATGTGGCTGAACAGTTCATGGGCATATGGTCTTAAAACTGTAATTTCGTTTGATAGGGTTTGCTCAAAAGCGGAGGTTTCTGGTCGTTATGTTGATTGTTATCCGGGGTAGCCTGACTAATCTTATGGTATATTGATTTACAGAACTAGATTCAGTCAGGGTATCTTATCAAAAGAGCTTTATTACCAAAACCCAAAGTTACCGAATGAGGAACTTAAAATGTGTGACGATGATCAAAGATCATCTAATGCATCGTATCAAATCTATGATGAAAATCATAATTGATATAAGCCTCAACCTAGTATAGAGCACAGGTTACTCTGTAGCATTGATTTGCTGACCTGTACACCTCTGTGCCTCATACAGCAGCATAATCACGCATTACAATGAATCTTTGTGCAAAATTCCTTGATACGGGAGTATGTCATGTGTGTGGGAACCACATGTAAGTTAGTTATTAATACACCTTAAGAGAATAATTTTAAAGCACTGCATAACAGTCTGCATGTGAGCTTATATGGACAACAATATGAGCAATTGTCAAGTCACACAGTCAGTAAAGTCAAAATGTTACAGAACAACAGTGCTATTTGATTTCTCATAAACTATTATGACCCTCTTACCAGAAAATCACAAAAGGTTTGTTGCTTTCTAATTGATTTTCTTCATATATGCAAAACTCAAAAAGATTTGTGGTGTGTTTTAACATAAATTTCAAAAATTCCAAAATATTTTACATTTACGCGTTATTTTTTATAGCCGATGTTGAAGATGATCATTTTCTGAAGTTTAACGACCTAATCTGAGTTTTGTATCTTTAAAATCATATTTTTGAAAGACCGAAAAGTTTAAAAGTTCAAAATTGTCAAGACCTAGATCGAATTGGACATTTTGGTGAAAATTTATTTTACAAAATTTTCATTTGGCCTTTCGGTAGGTCGAATGAAGGTTTTGTGAGTTGTTCGTACCTTTTAGTTAGGTCAAATGAGTGTGGGATTAATAAATATCACATTAAAACCCAAAATTTTTTATTCGGTCTTTTACTAGGTTCGAACCAACTATTTTTAAACTCATTCGCACCTTCAAGAGGTCGAACCGACTGCTCTATATATACCTTAACGCCTCATTTGAACCTCATTTTTCAACAGTTACTATGGGGAATTCTCTCTAAGTCCCTATTGTGATCTTTATTTTTACACATTGTGATATTGTTCCTGATCATCTAAGGTATCTAAACCTTGAATATTGCAGGTTTTTATCCAAAAGATTGTTTAGAAATTAGGGATTTGGGTCTGAAACCCTAAGTGATCGATTGGACATCATTGAATGTTTAATAATGTGTTATGAAGATTCATAAACCTTAATCGATGGTTTTATGGGGAGATTGAATCAAAAACTATGATTAATCATAACAAATTAGTAAAGTCGATTATTAAACCCTAGTTTTTAATAGAAAACCCTCGATTAGGTTATAATAATCAAAATTGATGGTTCATTAGGCTTAGTCGATCTTATTAGAACATTTTTCAATAAATATCAGATGTTGAAATTGGTTAAATCAGTGAATATGAACAGGTTCATTCAAACCCACTATGGGGTCGAATGAAGTTTCTATTAGTCGAATGAGTCATTTTGTGATTCATTCGAACCTATTGAAACTGGTTCGGACCCTCGACAGGTCGAACCAACTGATAATTTTTGACAAAATTTTGATTTCATAATCTAAACTAATGTGTTCTGTGTTTTTGTGTTTGTATAGATAAAATGGAAGAACAAAAAGAACCGAAAGAGCTCAATTTTGTACCAAAACATAATTGCTGTGCATACATTGGCAAAATTCATGTAAAATATACCGAATTTAGAGGCATGGTTGAATTTCTATGAAGATACAGAATTGTTTATGCTATTGCAAAGACACATCCGATTTACAAAGAGCACCAGGAAATTTTTTGGAAGAATGCAACATTGACATTCTGGGAAGGCAAGTTGGTGATCCATAGCAAGATATAGGGATTGGATGTGTTGGTGGGTGAAGAAGATTGCCAGAGGGTATTACAGCTGACTAATAAGGAGACAAATCCCATCAAGTTGCCATGGACAGTGCAAAGAGGTTGTTTCTTAAGAATGAAGTATTTTGCGCCAATCACAGAGTGTCAGCTGAATAAAGCGAATGTCTCTCCTCCGTTTAAATACCTTTTACATGTTCTTTTGCATGTATTTGGACCTGTTTGAGGTGGATTCGATGTTTTGAGAGATAGACTTAATTCGCTTGTAGTTGCATTGATACTTAGCAAAGAGTATAATGTTTCTAGAATGTTATTCTGTCATATGAGGGAAATATGTGAGGGGATAAAGACAGACAAGTGCTTGATGTACCCGAGGTTTTTTACAAATGATCTTTGATGAGAAGTATCCTAAGTTGATAAGAGATCCGTTGAAGATAGTGAACCAAGAACGCATGAACATGACGACTCTGAATAGAATGAGGACGAACAAAGGCAAAGCTGAGAATGAGATGCCACCAGATAGGAGATTGTTTCGACATCTGATCACACCTGGCTACGTTGCACCTGATAATAATGATGTCAGTCATCCGAATAGTTATTCAGATTTGGACCCTCTTTTGGTACGTGTGAAGAAATGAGAGAAGGTGAAATGCCAAGTGATAAACAAAGGAGCAAAGTCATGTCACACCTGGCCTAGGCGGAAACACGGGATGCAACTTCTAATGATTTCCAAGCACAAAAGGTCACACGATCATCGATTAAGTTAAAATAGGGATTCCCATTAGACAATTTAGTTTTACAAACATGAGGTTAACTGTCTTAAATAAAAACCATTGCATGAAAATGTATGACTAAAACCACACAACAACGGTTCAAAAGGTAGTATCCCAGGATGCCCTTACGTGACCTCAACAATTTCCATGATTCATGCTAGTTACCTGAAAAACATACATGTAAAAAAAGTATAGGTCAACATAAAATTGGTAAGTTCACGGGTTTGTATATAATGGACATGTAATCCATAACTGACTAAATTACTTCCTAGCTAGGGCAATAATTAATATGTGATTTGACATGAGCCCATAGCCAAACCTTGACATGTTGTGTCTCGCCCATCGTACACTAAAGACAATGAATAAATGTGAAATACAAGCACTCTTTGATATCTGTCATCCGGTCAGAGCGACTGACCAAAAGTGGGGTGTCAACCCAATAGATCTATTCTGGTGTTTCATGGATAAGTCCATAGCTAACGGTTACGGTGTGATGTATGACGCGAGGGCTTAATGGATCCTGAACCTTAATGTCTCATGTTCACATAATAGTCATGAATGTAACTAAAAAACTGTACGCATGCTTTTCCCCGGGAAATGTAAAATAGTGAAAAGGGTTTTATGTTTTGTCTTATCTACCATGCATTTGTTCACTCGATTGGCACACCTATGGACTGGGTGTTTCTATCCCACTATATATATATGTCACACACTGCATGTGTTGAGAAATGTTCGTTTTTGTCATTATTGTGGCTATGATTAATCTTTTATGGTAAAACCAACGTCTTGACTCACTTAATGTTATCATGTGACACTTAAGTCTCGGTCATGTGTATTTAAAAGTAAGACATGGACATACATTCGGTTGTTTTGGTATAGAAATGACACATTTATGTATTTTGCCTTGTTAACATACATGTTTTTAGAGCTTAACATGGTTTCCAAAAGAACTCTTGTGTTAAAGCTTATTAACACATGTTTTTGGTGACTTTAACAAATGTTTCTAAAACTATCAATGGTGTATGTTATAAATTCGGGTATAAATTCCTTAGCTTGGTCCGAGTCTTGACCCAATACATACACGCATACACTCTCATGTATATGTGTGTGTACGTGTATGTCCGTATATTTGTTCTAGGGTGTATATATTCATGTACGTATGTGTGTGTATACCTAAGCTCATACATTAAACTTTTGACACAAAACTTGAGTATTTTAGATGGTTTTATCTATCATACATGGTGTAGCGTGTCGCATTCGTGTGTGAGGGGTTCGGGTGAACCATATATGTAGTCGAAATAGTGTGAAAATGAGGCAATGTTTCGGTTTGTTTACCTTGTGTATAGCCGAGAGAAAACATAGAAAAATAGATTAGTTCCTCCCACAATGTGACTCCTAGATGCTTGTTGGTGACTTGTGGCTCTCAAATGGTGATGGAATTGATCGAATAAGGCCTTTTTGGGGTTGCTTGTTCTCAGCCAAAGGGTATCCGAGGGAAGGGAAAGGTTTCCAAGTGTTAGTGAGTATTGTATGTGTTATGGTGTGATTTCCTTTGGCCCTTGTGTCCCTTTATATAGTCGAGAGATAGAGACGGACGTCATGTGTAATTGGTTCACGATTAAGGCAAGTCAACCTTCATATTTCATGGTGTTCAAAAAAGGGAATACCTATGTTTTGTTAGCTTGTGTAGGCTTCTTGGAAGCCGATTACATGAGGAAAGGGCAAGGGAATTTGTGGCAAGTCAACTTAGCTTGGATGGCCATGTGTTTTATGTTGCTTCCATGCTTGTATAAGGTCTTAGGCTAATGACATTCATAGGTTAAGAGAAGGTGAATGTATGTATGTATGTATGTACTAGTAGTGTGCCCGCGTGATGCAGCGGGAAACACAATGATATGATTTTTTTTTACTGTGGTCTCTGTTATGTTAAAAAAGCCTTAAATTTAAAATTCATTTTAGGCCCCTAAAATGGTCAAGTCGGCCCTGGTAAATCACATAATACCTCAACTTTTTAAAATTAAAAAAAAATTAGCATTGCTATACTCAAATTAAAGAGAATAAAATTCTCGTTTTTATGATATATTTTTTTAAATTAACGTATGAAAAAATTATGGCCATTTAAAAATCATGAGGTTAGTTTCCTTAAAACAAGGGAAAACATGTAACTATTATTTTTCATCTAATTCGGTTCGTTTTCGTTCCAGTTATTTAACCTATCATATCATTTTTTATATAAAAAAAAATACCAATACTATACTCAAATTAAAAAGAATAAAATGCTCTTTATATGGTGTAATAATATTAAGAAAATATTAGCGCACGAAAAAGTTATGGACGTTTAAAAATCATGGGGTAGTGGGTTAAATTAAGGGTGCAAAAGTATAATTACTATTTAAATAAAAAAAAAGTTGAGTAAAGATGAAGGGGTACATGTGTAGGTATTTTTTAAAAGACATGTTTGCCTAAAAAAGGTAGTTAATATCTGCATTGTGTTTTGTACTCTAAGCAATATACTTGTTAAACTTGAATTTTAAGAGATCATTCGTTTTTTTCTTTGTTTTCGTTTCGGTTATTGTTTAACCCTAACATATAATTTTTAAAAAATTAAAAATTAAAGCAATACTATACTCAAATTAAAGAGAATAAAATGCTCTTTTATACGGTATAATAATATTAAGAAAATATTATCGTCTGAAAAAGTTATGAACGTTTAAAAATCGTGGGGGGAAGTTGGTTAAAAAAATGTGCAAAAGTGTAATTATTATTTAAATAAACAGAAATTGAATAAAGTTGAAGGGGGTAAATATGTAAGTATCGTATAAAATTATAATATAGTATAGATAGATAAGGGGGGAAACTGTAACTAATAAGGGGTATGTAAAAGTTATGTTTGAAAAGACATAAATGCCCTTAAAAAGTAGTTACTACATGAATTATGTGTTGTACTTTATGAATTTATAATTGTGTTACATAAAATTTAAGAGGTCCTTCTGAAATGCTTTATAAGATAGATAGATGTATGTATATGTATGCGTGTGGTGTATGTTTGTGATGTAGGTTAGTAGTAAGTCCAAAAACAATACACTTGATTTCCTTAGGAATGTATGGGCTGAAATTTTGGCATAGGGGATGGACATGGACATGGAAGGCTTTTGAAAGTCAAGCATCACGGATCTTCGTGAACATAAAGTGGCATGCCATATTGGGAAGTAGTCTTGGTGTTTATGAGCATGACATGGTGTGTCCCATGGTTGTTTTTGTAGGAGTTAACTTGGTCGATCCTTGGGAAAGAAAAGAGACTAGTTTTGGTTGTTCAAACATGGTGAAAGGATTGACATAGTAGTATTGTTGCCATTTTGGTGAAATTCTTGGGAAATAGGGCGTTAGGGTGTGAGTTTGAGAGATGTGTGGACATGTGTGTGTGTATGCGATTACTTGTGTGTGTGTGGATGATAGTTAGTCAATATCCAACATATTTTGGTGTGTATGTATATCCATGTATATATATATATATGTATAGACCTTGTGTGTGTCTTGTGTGTCGATATACATACATATGTGCTTATAGAACTTTAGTTTATTAAGGCGTAATCATATATGTGTGTATACATGGCCACAGGTGTGTATGTATAAGTGATGGTGTATTTGTTTATTTCTAATACTCACACGAATCTTTATGGATAGAATTTTTAAGGTTACGCGTGGGCACATTACTTCTGGTTTTTACTGGATTTCCATGGTTATCCCGTCGGGTCATCTTATTGTTTGTGGACATTGTTTGTTTTTGCTCTTGTCTGGGCAACAAATTGGAATCTTGTGCTCAATTGCATTGATTCCCAAAACTAGGGTTTTGCATGGATTTCATATAGTCTATCATAAACTATTTGACTAACTGGGACTTTGTATCAACTAGTGCGTCTATTGCTAGACTGTATGTCTTGGGATTGACTTGTTGGAACCATTTATGGCCCAACCATAATGAAATAGATGGAATGTGTATATGTGTAAGTAAGTGTACCGTCATGACCTATGATTTCGACAGGTGTCACATTATCCCCCTTTTAGAGGAATTTCATCTGCGAAATTTTCGGTGTTGGTCATCTGAACGGGTGGTCTCTTCAAAAAGATGGGGGTACTTGCGTTTCATCAAATCCTAACGCTCCCAAGTGTACTCGGGTCCGCGCTTGGAATTCCAACGTACCATGACTAGCTTGACCTGACTGCGACGAAGCTTCTGAACCTTCCAGTTTGCTATCTCTATCAACTTCTCTATGAAATGAAGTTGATCATCAATGTGGATCTCGTCTAGAGGGATACCCAATGACTCATCAGCAATACACTTCTTGAGATTCGAGACGTGGAATGTGTCATGAACACCACTGAGCTCTTGGGGAAGTTTGAGCTTGTATGCAACTGGTCCAATCCATGCAAGAATTTCAAATGGACCTATGTATCTAGGATTGAGCATTCCACATTTTCCAAACCTGGGTACTCCTTTCCATGGTGATACTTTGAGCAAGACTTTGTTGCCTACCTGAAACTCCAATGGTTTACGCCTTTGGTCAGCATAAATTTTATGTCTGTCCGTAGTAGCTTTCAGTCTGTCTCTGACCTGAAAAATCTTGTCGGTTGTCTCTTAGACGAGTTCAGGGCCTGTCAATTGCTTGTCCCCTATCTCTGCCTAACACACGGGTGATCGACACTTGCGTCCATACAACGCTTTGAAAGGAGCAGCTTTGATGCTGGTGTGGTAACTTTTATTGTAAGAAAATTCGATCAACGGCAAATGTGTATCCCAATTTCCTCCAAAATCAATTACACATGCATGAAGCATGCCTTCTAGCGTTTGAATAGTCCTTTCATTTTGTCCATCTGACTGAGGATGATAGGCAGTGCTCAGGTCCAATCGAGAACCAAGGGCTTCTTGCAATGACTGCCATAATCTCGAAGTGAAACAACTGTCTCGATCAGAGATTATGGAAACAGGAATATCATGCCTTATCACGGTCTCCTTGATGTATAACCTGGACAGCTTCTCCATCTTCTTTGTTTCTTTAATTGGTAAAAATGCGTAGACTTTGTTAGACAGTTGACAATTACTCAGATCACATCATGACCGCGAGGGGTCTTTGGTAACTTGGTGTTGAAGTCCATAGAGATCTGTTCCCATTTCCAAAAAGGAATCTCTGGCTGGTGAAGCATATCTAAAGGCTTCTGGTACTCGGCCTTGATCTTTGAACACGTTAGGGAACGTCTGACATAGGCCGCAATACAACCCTTAATGTTAGGCCACCAGTAGAACTCTTTGAGGTCGTTGTACATTTTGTCCGCACCAGGGTGTATTGAGTTCTTGGACTTGTGTGCTTCATCGAAAACGAAATCACACAGTCCTCTATTCAAAGGAACCCATATTTTATTTAAGAAATACATTGTCCCGTCAGGTTTTGCTTCCAGCTCACCAACCTAACCGTATAGAGCTTCTTTCCCAATGTTACTGTCCTTTAGAGCTTCCTGTTGAGCTTCGTGAATACGGCTAGTGAGATCGGTATGAATATTCATGCCGAACGCGCGAACCCGCAACGTCTTGACACGTTCTTTTCGGCTCAGTGCGTCAACCCATCGTCTCTGACGCATGTTAAATCCTTCTGGTCAAAGATATGTTGCAAGCTCTTGTGATCCATAAAGACAATACACTTGGTCCCATACAGGTAGTGTCTCCAAATCTTGAGCGCGAACACTACTGCACCCAGTTCCAAATCGTGGGTTGTGTAGTTCCGCTCATGCACTTTGAGTTGACTAGAGGCATAGGAAATAAACTTGTCTCTTTGTATCAAGACACAACCGAGACCTTGATGTGATGCATAGCAATGGACAACAAAATCATATGTTCCCTTCGGTAGTGAAAGAATCGGTGCACTGCATAACGTGTTCTTCAAAAGCTGAAAAGTTGATTCTTGCTGATCTCCCCATTCGAATTTCTTGTCTTTCTG
Organism: Ambrosia trifida; assembly: GCA_028751855.1. Lineage (NCBI taxonomy): Eukaryota > Viridiplantae > Streptophyta > Magnoliopsida > Asterales > Asteraceae > Ambrosia > Ambrosia trifida. The sequence continues at coordinate 63,123,467 of CM054131.1, forward strand.
GGTCAAGACAGTTAGGGACTGGGTTATCTTCGAAAAATTCTCAATGAATCGTCGATAATAGCCGCCTAACCCTAGAAATTGTCGAACTTCAGTCGGGATACTAGGCCTAGCAAATTTTTTGATCGACTCTACCTTGGTTGGATCAATATGTATACCCTTCGCATTCACCACATGTCCAAGAAAGTGAACTTCACGAATCCAGAATTCGCATTTGGATTACTTGGCATACTGTTTCTCAACCCTGAGTAGATTTAGAATCACCCTCAAATGTTGTTCATGGTCCTCTTCGATTCGTGAATAGATCATAATATCATCAAGGAACACAATCACAAATTTGTCGAGGTAAGGCTTACACATCCTATTCATCAAATCCATGAATACTGCTGGTGCGTTTGTCAAACCGAACGGCATTACCAGGAACTCATTATCACCATAACGTGTCCGGAAGGCGGTCCTATGAAGAGGTCATTAATTCTGGGAAGAGGATAACGGTTCTTCAAAGTCAGCTTGTTCAACTCCCTGTAGTCGATGTACATACGAAACAATCTATCCTTCTTGTTGACAAACAACACTGGAGGTCCCTAGGGTGAAGAGCTTGGTCGAATGAATCCCTTGTCGAGCAGCTCTTGCAACTGGCTGGACAGTTCTGGCATCTCTGATGGAGCTAAACGATAAGGTGAATGAGCTACGGGAGCGGCTCCGGGAATGAGATCGATATGAAACTCAACTTGCCTCGGGGGTGGCAATCCTGGTAGATCTTCGGGAAAGACTTCTGGAAAATCTCCTACCACAGGGATGTCTTCGATTCTTCTCTCCTCCAGTTTCTTCTCGATCACATGTGCCAAGAATGCAAAATGACCTTTTCGCAAACACTTCTAGGCCTTCATGCAAGATATAAGTCGTAATGGAACCTTTCGGCTCTCCCCCTGTATGGACAAAACTTCTCCGCTGGGTAGTGGAACTCAAACTGTCTTCTCGAAGCAAATAACCTTTGCGTGGTTCTACGACAACCAATCCATGCCAACAACAATGTCGAAACTTCCAAGATCAATCGGTAGAAGGTCAATACAGAACTCATGATCTCCCAACTTCAACACAAAATCCTTAACCACTTCTTTGGAGTTAATTGTCTTACCATTGGCCAATTCTATGGAGTAATGGGTGTGCAACTTATTTCAATCTAATCCAAGGGTCCGTTTAAAGTCGGTTTACACAAAACTTAGATCGGCACCGCTATCAAAAAGTACTGAAGCAGTATGGTTGCTTACTAGAAACATACCCATGACAATGCTGGGATCTTCAGGTGTATCATCTGCACCCATGGCAAAAGCCCTGCCACGAGCTTGTCCCTTCAGCTTGGGGCAGTCGTTTTTGAAATGACCAGTAACTCCACACTCAAAACATCCCGGCTCACCATCAGGATTCTCAACTGCTTTAGCCCAACACTTCACGGTGGGATGCCCCATTCTCTTGCATTTCTCGCATTTGAGACTATCACACGTCCCAACATGGTGATACTTGCATTTGTTGCAGAGTGGGTGGGGCCCGTTGTATGGCTTGTGATTTTCAGTAGCGGCGACAACGAAGGCTTTGACAGTTTCGGGCTTCTTGCTGGTTTGACTCTCGGTTCTCTTTCCCGTATTGAAGTTGGACCACTTGCGCTTGTTTCCAGAACTATCACCCTTGTCTGACTCTTTCTGTGTTAGTGAGCCCATGCGCACCACATCATTGGTAAGGCTGTGAGCAAGAGTAACAGCATGCTGGATGGAAGCTGGAGCAGCAGTGGTAACCATGCTATGAATCTTGGGAGAGAGTCCCCATATGAACCTTTCTACCTTCTTGTACTCGGGGGTAACCATTTGTGGAAACAATCAAGATAGTTCATGGAATCAGGTGGTGTAAGAAGTAATATCCACCCCGTTCATAGATAGATTCCAGAATTCGGTCTCCAACTTTTGAAGTTCGCTATACAGACAATACTTGTCCAAAGAAAGACAAGATAAGTTGGAAGAAGTAACCAGTCTCCAAGTCAAGAATGTTGAACTGAAATCATCAAGCAAGATGAATGCGAAGAAAATCTTGATGATTGAATAAGAGAACAAGAAGATGAAGAAGATTATTGATAATCTGTACGAGAAAGCACCTCAACTGAAAGGTGTTGGGGAAGAAGAAGATGAAGAGGATGATGAAGAAGAACAACTTGATTATAGTGGTACTGATGATGATGATGATGATAAAGATGATGATGATGATGTGTCAGGTGGTGATGGAGTGAATAAAGAGAAATCAGCGAGTTCAAAAGATTCTGATGATGATGATGCTTATCAATACTCCTTTGAGAAGCGTGAAAAGACAAAAGAAGATAAATCAGCATCAAGTAGCAAGAAATCTGGAGAAATGACTGATGCTGACAAGAAAAAGTTGAAGGAAATGATGAAAATAGGATGTTATACAACTGAGCTAACTGGAAAGTTTCCAGAAATCTTTTTGAATGATGATATAAGGTATTGTATTGAATATCAAGATCCATAGTTGGAAGATGGAGAGGTCAGTGCTTCAATAACTAAAGAGATACTTGAAGGTGTCGCGCAGCAAGCTGGAATATATCTAGAAGAAATACTGAAGAATCAAGAGATACCTGACATTCCAGTTACTGAACCGAGTCAAAATATTGATGACAGAGATACATGCAACTTCAATGAGGTTTAAATTGAAGATATATCTCTTGAAGAGTACCCAGAGTATTACAACATGAAGGATAAAACCAGCATTGCAATCATTGATGATGAAATCCAAAAGGAAGCTAAAAAGATTGCTGAGATTAAAGGAAAGAATATCATTGATGAGATTTTTAATGATGAGAGAGGGAAAGCTGAAGTGTTTAAGTAATCTGATGCGTTGAAGGCATTACTGGAGAAGTTGACAAAGGATGAAGATAAACGTCCAGTGCCAAGGATTGAAGGTGAATTCTACAAGTTCCATAATAGAATGTTTAAAGGACGTGCATTGGCCTGGAAATGGTTTCCACAGCTCAGGTTTATTGGAATCAAATGGGAGAAAAGGATAATATATTTTGGTCATTTCCAAGATACCAAGACCGTTCCTTATTGGCAGTGAGGGATGTATGCAGACTTCAGCTTGGAGGTGTTGATAGTTCGAATGTGCTTCATTGCATGGCAGAAAAGATGACGAGAGAGAGCCATACGAGGTGGGACATGTTTAAGCCTCAATATCCCAAGCAAATTGTTCATAAAGAAATTGATCCAAAGAACAATTTTCCGTATGTCACTTTGAAGTACAAACCATCAACATGCTTGAAGAGAGTGCCTTTAATGCCTATCCAACAAAATTTCAATAAAGATTTCGCGTTCTGGTATTACTATTGGAGGAATGGTGAAGCGGTGATTGTATTGCATGACAAGAATCCGAAGTTAATGTGCAAAAAGATACGTTGTTCGATCCTATGTGGTTGATTAACTGTGCAAAGGACGACATCGACACGTTGTACTACAACTAGATTCACTTTGATGTTCCTGATTTAGAACAAGTTTGGAGATTCCAGAAAGTAGCAATATTTTGTTTTGCGTGGGAAGTGTATGCTGGGTGTGACTATAAGAAGCTTTTGGGAAAAAATGATGAAATTGATACCTGAACCGAAGAAGCACACATCTAACACTAAAGGTACAAGTTTAAAGAAGAAAGTGAAGGTTAATTTGAAGACGAAACAGACAAAACAATCCAAGCAACAGCCAAGGGGGAGTTTGTAGGTGTATATTGTGGCTGTCTCTTTCGGATTCAATGAATAAAGACAAACATTTGAAGTTTTGGATTATTTACTTGTTCATTCGGATGGTCGATGAGTTGAATGAAGATCATCATGGTCGAATGAAGATTGGTTTGAGCCCACGCAGGGTCGACGGGTTCATTCAAACCTTCCCGCGGTCGAATGGACTTGTCTATATATAGGTTTGAGAAGTTATTGTTTATAACGGTTGGTCATTTCGAGTGTGTGTTTTGTGTGTGTTAGGAAGGTTATGGAAATCCTCTGTTTTCATTAATATTACTTTGTAATTGTTTTATCTTGATTATATTTATGGAAAACAAGTTGAAAATGAATCTTAACGTGTTCTGATTTCGATATGTATCATCTTGCATGTGAATTAGGATTTCCGCACATGATTTTCTAAAACTCGTGTGATATAATTGTTTCTTTGTGATAAAACGATCCTACAGATAGTGAGACGCCACACTATAAAGGATGACAAACTTATGATCATGGAAATGTCACTATCACTTCTACACCTACACATATATCGGCCGATCCTATCCAACATTACATGACAAAGATTGACCTTCAAATTCATCCATACACATGATGTAATCGGCTAAGACAAAGATGATGTAATAGTTTACACTCATTTGGACAAAAATCTATGTTAATACAACTTCCTAAACAAGTCAAACACTCCTCTTTCTTGATTAAACCTTCCAACTTATTGCCTTGAACCAAATGTTGATTAATCTCTCTAAACAATGCTTCAAACAAGAAAGATAAGCATTCCACTTTTGTTTTGTCCATACCTCAATCAAACCGTTATATAAGAACCCCAAGAGCTTTGCCAAATTCACACACACTATCTCTTTTCTTTCCGTTTGATAATCATCGGCCGAAACACACAAGAAAGACTAAGGCACGAGCACAAGAAGAGGATCAAGGTCCAAACCGAATCGGCTATACATTGTTCAACTAGGTAAGACAACTAAACCTCACATTCTTTCAAAAGCATTACTTACTCGGCCCTTTTTGTGACACCCAACCCTTTTTGATAATTGACACAATTACTCGACACTTGCACGACTTGAAACAAAGCTTCGATAATCAAAATATATGTTGTGATCATTGGTTTTCCAAAGTTAAACCTATGTTAACACCTTCACTTGCACATAACCCGTACATTGCAATAAAAGTTAACATAACCAAAGGCCCTTCGGTTCTCAAAGTTAGAACTAGCATTTTATGTCAAAACATAAGCTATGGATCAACCTTTCAAGAACAAAACGTGTGTATGTTCAAACCCGAAGCTACGTGAACTTTTGTTTATAAAACTGTATATACAACCTCGAACCAAGGCACTAACACACACCTACTGACACTCGGTCATACATAATTTTCAATGGTGAGCCATTTGGTATGTTAAACTATTGGGTTCAAGCCATTTAACCATGCAAAGGCTTCGGGCATTATTATAAACATATGTTAGGAAGTGCCAAACACATGTTAAAATTGGGTTAATACCACTACACGTCATAATATATGTTAAACCTTCGAGTTTTCCATAAACGTACCACAGATGTTAGATTAAGGAATAATAAATCACATATGATAACATGTGGGGCCTGTTTAATTACCCATAGATATGTTTTTTACAATAAAACGCTCGGGATTTACAGAATCGTATATTTTACAAAGTACATATGAATCAACTAATGATTGTCACGTACACAAAATATGGCCCACATACAACTAACTCAAGGGTCCACAAATCGGGTGAACAACTTGTATGATAAACGACAAGACTATACCACTTACTTTGTCCTTGATAATCATAGGGTATTATTTGTCGCGATAGTAGCTATTCCACCTTACTACTTTAACAGACCCCGCATCCAGTCACCATGTGAGTGTCACGACCCCGTTTTATTGTTTTCCATTTTGGGTCCAATCATACATTACTAGTACATTTCATTTTGTGTGTTATTCTATCGTGACTACCATTAGGACCATGAGACATTTGGTTCATGAGCTATCGAAAGCCATGGAACACTTTAATAGATCTACTGGCTTAACACCCCCACTCTTGGTCAGTCGCTCTAACCGGTTACATACAAAAGAGTGTTAGTATTCTACTATACATATGTTGTCTTTATTGTACAATGTGCGAGGCACAACATGAATATAAAAGTTGTTCACTCTCAGAGCTTGCAAAATTATCCACTCTTTCGGTATCTTGAAACCAGGCTTTAGGATGTAACACACTTTATCCTCAAACTGAGTTAAAAACTTCTTATCATAGATTTGAGAAACGCTCAAAAGATTGTAATCTATCTGCTTCACATAAGATATCTTCTCAAAACTTACAATCCCATTACTAACACTTCCCTCCATTGTGATGTAACCTCCTTTGTAACTAGCAAATGCAACATAACCTCCATTAATACTTTTGATGTCAAACAGGAGTGTCATGTCCCCTTTCATGTGCCCGGAAGCTCCACTGTCACCAATCAAGAGACTGCTAACAGGGCCAGCTGGAACTTCCTGAATGAGCAAGTAAATGGTTTGTTCATTCAGGGGACCCAAGCCGTCACGATCTTGGGTCATTTGGGTTCATCAATCATTTGAACAACTTTTCTTTGATCAATGTTTTTCTCAAAAACTTTCACTGACTCACTAGAAGATGAGGTAGAACCACTTGAAGAACCTTTTGTTAACCAAGTTTTTCAAGTCGTTTTAAAATTCGAATTTGTTTGGAATTATCAACTTTGACATTTCCATTTTTCTTTGTAATGACCTTTGGTTGAGCATTCATAGTAACCTTTTTTGATTTAACAGACAAAGGTCCAGCTTTCAACTTAACAGATGGTTTAGCAGTTGATATTGCTACATAAACCTTCTGTTTATCTTTAACTGTGTTTACCATCACTTTCTTCTCTGATCTATTCATAGCAATTTGATTACGATTGTCATAAACAATCAGTTGTTTTCCTCTTGATTGAGCATATTGCCTTTGAGGAGAAACAACTCTCGAATCCCTATAATTCCTTCTAATCTCAATTTCTTGCCTTTTGTGTCTTACATATGGGCAATGAACAAATACATATCCTCTCTCCCCACATTTAAAATTCGCACGGAATACCTCAAAAATAGGTTTATCCAGAAAACTCTCGAAAGTGTTTACTGTGTATGAATCCTGAATACACATCATTCTTAAACTCTAGAAGCAGGCTCTAGTGAATAAGACGGTTCAACACTCTCCGTCAGTTTGACAACATCAGTCACATGAGTTCTAGCATTTTTAGAACCATCACCATACAGTTTTTGAATTACTTCCTGTGGAAAGTCATTTGTTCTTTCAGATTTAGGAAATTAAATTGTACTTTCTTGCCAGATTTTCGAAATTTTGGAATAATTGACAAACTGTATGGGATATTCTTCATCAGAAAATATCTGATTGGATCCTTCCATCTGATAAAATATTTTCAAACCTTTTTCTGATTCTTTCACATTAGTTTTCTTAACTGATTCTTTCGATTCAGTTTTCTTGAATAATGGTTTTGGTTTTGTCTCAACGTTAGGAGGAACCTGAACTTTTGGAACTGGATCATATGCAATGTGATTTTCCAAAAGAATCTCAACATTTTGTTTAGGTTCGTCCTCTGCTTCCAAATCATAATCATCAGTATCTGCTACCAAGTTTTCATTGTTGATCCCTAGTATCGGTCTCACATCTGAATACGGATCACCCACACTAGAGGTGTTTGATTCATTTTTAGATATGGAAGATGAATTTTCCGAACTCTCCATGTTTACGATATCAAAATTGTGGTTTTCAAATAGAACTCGAGATAGAACGGAGTTGTAACTTAAGCTAGTTGGTACACCATCTTTGTTGGGTACCTAAACAATGTGGTCAAGCACGTATCTCACATTGAGATAGCTTTCCTACTTTTTGTTCATTTTCTCATAAAGACATCTGACCTTGGCCATTTATAGTTTTAGGTCTTCAATTTCATTGATGTGATTGTTAATTGCATCTTGTTTTTTAGAAAGAATATTAGTTAATTCAGACATATCCTTTTTATAACTTTCAAGACTTTTGTTTAAAGTCTTTTCATTCTTTCTAAAGCTCTCATTTGTGGTTCTAGCACTGGCCAATTCAAATTTCAAACTGAGAATCTCTTCTTCTAACCTACCACCCCTTCCTAGCAAAGTAACACAGTCATTGGACTTAGGAAGAGGGTTAGAACTTACCAAGGTCGAAGAATCAGTCATAGCCATAAGAGCAAAGTGTGCTTCCTTCCCAGAAAAGAATTTTGAATGATCAATCCGGGTGCAAGCATCATCAACCATACACGACTTCTTGCTGGTTAGAAAGTCGGCTTCAGCTAATAACTGATCCACATCATTATCAAGAGAATTCATACTTGTTTCAGAATCGGCTTCTCTTTCAAAATCTGAATAATCTGAATCTTCAACCATCACAGCCTCATCTTTCTCAACCACCAGTTCCACAATCAATTCTTCTATTTAATTCTTTCTTCATTCATGACTTCCTGAGCATAACATGCGACATTTCCTCCTGGCAACTCTTCGACACCCAGCTGCATGTCATTCCAGATAAACCCTTCTTCTTGTTGAATCACCAAAGCTTTGTTGTCATTCTGGTTTTGGCTGGTGGGAGTGGTTACTAGGAAAATGGTTCTATCATTGTTTGGAGTGTTTTGATTTTGTTGGGGTGATGATGTTGGTCTTTGGTTTGTATTGAAAGGAACAAGTTGTTGGTTTTGGTTTTGGTAATTGTTTTGACGGTTTTGGTTTTAGTTTTGGTAGTTGTTGTTGAATGGATTTCGGTTACCTTCTTGTTTAGGATTGGTGCATTCACGGGAAAAATGTCATTTGGTCCCACAATTGTGACAGGTAACCTTTGCTTTGTAGAACCCATATGTTGTGTTAGGTGAAGTAGCCAAATTAGTTATTCCAGTTCACTCCATAAACTCATGAGCTCTCCTAACAACATTTGCAAATGGCCACTGAATATCGATAAGCTCCATGTCATTCTTATCAATTTGTGTGTAATCCTCATTAGTCAAATTATTGTTCCCAATTTAACCTGCAGCGAGTCCATTATATGAGGCTACAAAAAGCAGACACCAAACCAACATGCTTTTGAGCAACTTCTATGATCACATTATCTAGATTAGACGTCTCCAAAACAACAGAACTCGAACTCAAAGAAGATTGTCCAACATTTGATGAAGATTGTTGATTCATATCCATTGTTGGAGGAGCAAGCCATGGTGTAGACTGCATTGGAGCTTGGGTTGGTGTAACATATGAAGAAGATGATGGAGTCCCATAGTAGTTCACAGGATTTGTCGGTTCAACACTAGAAACAAAAGTTGTTTGTGGTGCCGAACTCACACCAACATTCGGAATAGCTGAAGATGAAGAACTAACAAAATACAAATCTGGATTATGTGCTATTTTTTCCTTTCTTCTTTCTTCAACCTCCTTATTCTCCAAATTCTGAATGAACCCAGTCAAAGTATAGAGATGCAAACCTTTCTACACATTCAGTCATGGGATAAGATGTAACACCCCAACCAATGGCGAAAACATCGGGATGTCACGTAATGATGATTATTCAGTAGCTCATGGTGAATAATAAATTTCATTAAATGATTTAAATAAATTACATACAATTGTTCTACAAGAATTCGTACATCAAAATGAATAATACTATGCACACATCTTCAAGCATTAACTCAAATCCTCAAGCAAATAGAACCTGAAACATGTTAAGTTGAAAATATTTTGGGTCAACAAAAGTTGGTGAGAATACATAGGTTTTTTTTTTGTAATTACTTGATAATAATAGTTTTTACAACATTCACAGTTGTATGATGATAGAGTATGATACCGACATGTAACAATGCGTCTTTGTACAATCAAACCTTGTGTCGACTGATGACTAACTCGCAAGTTAGTTAAATGTTGTTATTGTTATCGATCATCCCTGAATTTATGCGGGAGGATGGGTTTGTCAGACCTATAGCGCTATAATCTAAACAGGCGGCTTGATCATTGTTAATGATTGTACTGTGTCTTTTTGTTACAGTCAAATGATAGAATGATGTTGTAATTGAATCACAAGTATATATGAGTAAATGATGGTATAAAATGTTTAAACATGTTTCACCCCAAAAATAGTGAAAATAGAGTAAAGGGGCTATGTAAACTCACCTTAGCAAAATGTTATTTCTGTTGAAAAATTGAATAGTGGTGTTGCCCAAATGTGTCAAGTATCACCCTATAATAAGGTAATAAATATGTCTAAGTTTATCTAGTCTACCAATATATATATTCTAGGGCTCCGAATTGGGGATAAATGCTTGTTTGAAAATTGAATTTATTATGATTTAATTATGATTAAAACTAACAAAAATTGATTAAAAATATTAAATAAATGATTTTTCAGAATTAAAAATCATTTCAGAAAAGTTTATCATTATATAAACTCAGAATAATTTTTGTGGAAATTTATAAAATTGTTTTGATATTTTAATGGAATTTTATAAATATAATAGAATAAAATTGATTTAATTATTATATATATTAAATAAATTAATTTTTGAAAACTAACAACTGTGAGTGAAACTTTTTCATCAGATTATCATAAAATAATTTTTTTAGAATTTATAAGAGAGTTTTAATATTTAAAAACGAATTTATAAAATTATAAGTATTATATATAATTATTTTTAATTGTATTTGATCAAAATAAAACAAAGAGAAAAAAAATTGCCATGGCAGGGATCGAACCCGCGTGGCTTTGTTGAGGGGTACCAGACACAACCACCTGGTCCAGACCAGTGGTTGTGTTTGGTTTCAGTTTATTTAAAATAAATATTATATGTAAAATCAATGCTCTTCCCCAAAATATACACTATGAACCCTAGATTCTAATCGGATCAATTACTCAATTTTTACCCGATTATCCATGGGTTTTTTACTGAGAAAGGGCCGATTAACACTATAGAGGAAATAATTAGAACATACCCGAGTGCAAAGTCTTCAAATCGCGAGTCAAAGAAACCGGTCAAACACGATCAAATTCACGAATAATAATGAAAGAAAGAGGAAAATTGAGAGTGTGTGTGTGTTTTTCGGCTCATTTAGGGTCTCAGGGATGGTTCAATTTATACTAACACCTACGGATTTAACGAATTGGAAAGTTGACCAAGCTTTAAAACATAAACGCGTAATTGGTCTTAAAATCGGGTATGTTTTGACCGCGTTAATACGTTTAATACGCGTAATATTATGTCAATTCCATCATACGAGCTAATTATTCAGTTCTTTCCAAATTTGTGTTTAATTTAAAGTCAAATAAGGAGAAGATGAAGGGAAATCACGTGTCTGTTCCCAGCAGCGAGTAGTAGCAGCAGTTAATAAAGCCATTTATACAAATTGACCTGGAATTAAATCGTGAAATGAGCTGTGGCTCAATTGGTTTGGTGGGTGAGTTGGGTTCCGCTCGGCTCCGGTTCGAAACCCGGCTGGAGCAGCTTTTATTTATTTTTTTTATTAAAAAATAGAAGAGGGGAAGGGAAAAGGCTAGTGGGCTGGTTAAGTGGGTTTGGGCTTGTCTGGGTGGGCCTGTTATTGGGTTGGGTTAAGACTAAATCAACAATTATTTCTATAGAGTTATTATTATTATTATTATTATTATTATTATTATAAAGTGGTAAAAAAATGTAAGAGAAATATATATATATATATATATATATATATATATATATATATATTTCAAAATCATATAAGGAGTACATGTGGGTAAAGTGGTGATTTTAAAATACGTGATGTTACATAAGAGATGTTATAGTTAGACAACTCGGAAAATAGATGGTAAAAATGAGTAGTCAACTCCTTCAAGGTTTCATTTCCCACAAAGCTGAAGTTTTCAAACTCCTTCTTCAGTTCATCAATTCTGAGTCCTTTGTCTTTTCATTCCCGTCATTCCGACTTTGAAGTGCATCCCACAGTTTCTTTGCAGTTGTACACGGTCCGAACTAATGTAGGAGATCTTGGGTCAAAGCTTGAGATTACTATGAATACACCTTCTTCTCTGCAGCATACTACTTCTTCTGCGCTTTAGTCATATCATCTAACGCAACCGGAGTAGTCGAATTCCACCAAAGGTCTCACATACCCACATTCTATAACTTGCCATGCCTCACTGTCATCCAACCCTTCCAAGTGAATTCTAAACCTTTTGTGCCTTGATGGGTATTCCGTAATATTCATCAACTTTGGAGGTCGGTTTCCATTCCTGGTAGACAAGTCATTCATCAATGTGAGCGAAAGATTTTAGCTAAAACAGGATTATACGATCATACAAGTCACAAAACCAGGTGCGGAAACCCTAGTTCTGAACAAATTGATAAAACACAAGTCACAACACAATCAAGATCATTTTCAACATCATTTCATAGATTAACTTCTTTCAAATAAGCTTTTACAATCAGTTTATGAATCTAGAACACACACACAATTTCTCAAAACAACCTCTGAACCTGACCTGAACACAGACACAACTGACAACTCTATTACATAATCAAAATCACAAAATCTATTTATAGACACTGCACGTTCGCCCCTTTTCACTGGTCGAACGTGGACATTTTCCACATTCGCCCACTTCCAGTGGTCGAATGTGCATCTTGATCAAGTCCAGTCTACCTTCGCCCAACTTCAATCTTCCTTCGCCCATAATATCTACATTCGCCCACAATTATTTACCTTCGGCCAAGTCACTAACATATGTTAATAATGTTTATCCAATCCTTAGTCGCAAAACGCATCAACAAACTCCCCCTCGACTATTGATTGGATAGTTTTCTCTGTTGGTCCATTGTCTTGTTCATCAACTTGATTCTGAGCTGTTTCTTCTGCTCAGTAGTCATTGGAGGCTCAAATGTTTTCTTCACCGGTTTAGACACATTTGCTATCTTCACTGTCTTACCAAGCTTACCCTCCAAGTTGCTTCCTGCATTGATGTCATATGCAAAACAAACTCCAACCACTTGCGTGTATTTTCTTGCTTGAGCAAAGTCGTTTGGTTCAAAGTAGATTGGATTGAAGAAAAGCATGATGATGTCTTCAAAGGTGCAATTAATCAACCACATAGGATCAAATACATGAACATGCTTGTATTTATCCTTTCCATCTCTCAACACGATCACAGCTTCTGCCTTTCTCCAATCATAGTACCAGAAGATAAAATCAGCACTAAAACGCTGTGGCATTGGCATCAACGGTATCTTTCTCATCACATTAGGTGCTTTGTAAATCAAAGTAACTCGCTTCATATTGGTTTGAGGATCAATATCCCTATGAACTTTTCTACGGGGATATTGAGGCTGAAATCTCTTCCATCTAGTTCGACTTTCCCAAACCAATTTATCTGCGCACCAACCGACATGTGATCCATTTACTTCGGCACCTGACATTGGGAATCTGCATAAGTCTCTAACCGCCCAGTATGGTAGAGTAAGCAAATCACAGAATCTGTTGAAGTACAGAATTCCGGTTTCCCATTTTGCAGCAATACATTTCAGTCTGCCTAAGTAAGTCCACCCGAGAGCTCTGCCTTTGAACTTGTAATTATGAAATCTGTAAAAGTTACCTTGAGCTTCAGGCTTTGGTCGGTTCTCATCCATTTCCTTCAATTTCTTCAAATAATTCTTCAACTCATCAGACTGGTTAGAAGAATCTTTCTTATCAATACCAAATACCTTCTCCACAAACTCTTCACTCCTTTTCTTAGCTTTCTGTTTTGCTGACTTATTTGGTATCTCAGTGAAGTCAGGAAATACTTCATTTTCATCATCTTGTCTGAAGTACTAGGGAAACTCTTCATGAGTTATATCTTCCATTTCCACTTCATTGTTCTCAGGAGTCTGCACATCATCTGAATGACTTCCAATATCCTTTTCAGGAATATCTGGAATCGATTCATCCATCATAAACTCCTCAAAAGTTTTCCCTACCCTCGGTGCAAGACCATCTAGTATTTCTTTTGCCACAGATGCAGGTAATTCCCCTTCTTCAAGATCTGGATCTTCATATTCCAACTCATATCTTAAATCATCAGTTTGGAATATCTCAGCGAAGCATCCTGTGAACTCAATGGTCCACTCTCTCTTTTCCAACATATCCTTATACAACTGTTTAGCATCATCAGATAGAGATCTCACCTTCTCATTCCAGAAAATACTTTCATCTGAATCAACGTTCTCTCCTTTCTTCTTGGAACTTGATTCTCCAGTATCTTTCTTCTTTGGTGTTCTCTTCTCATAAGTAAATCTGGAAGTATCATCTCCTCCATCATGATCACTACCACTGCTAAACTCATCTCCTTGCTTTTTCCCAGCACCTTCAGCATCATCATCATCATCATTATTGTCATCATCATCATCATCACGTTTCTCCGATCCATCATCATCCTCATCATCATCTTGTTCCTTTTTAGATTCAGAATCTTCAAAATCCACCTGCTCTTCTTCCTCTTCTTCATCTTCTTCACCCTCTTTCAACCGGGGTGCCCTACTATAAAGCTCTTCAATCAAATTACTAAGGCGTTTGTTTTCATTCCTTAGTTCTTTGTTATCTGCCTTAATCAATTTGATCCTGCCCTTGTTTCTTTCACACTTTCTTTCAAGCTTTTCATTCTTAGCTTCCAACATCTTAATCTTATCATTTATATCATCCTGATTAGATTTTGAAGCAACCACAATCTGAAGCATTTTCTCCTCATTCTGCTTGAACTTAGCAATCTCAGCCTGTTGAGCAACTAACATCTTCATCATATCTTCCATTTTCTTATTCACTTGCTTCATAACATCGTCATCCACAGTTACTTTCTTTGACTTTGATTTAGATGGCTCAACTTCAACTACTTTCTCCTTCTGAGGCTTTCTGAACATATCGAGCACTTTATCCAAATCGACATTGAATTGATCGATTGGTAAAGTCTCTGCCTCTTTCGTTTTCTTCTGCTTCTTGGCGACAGGTGAAGATAGCTTAGATGGTGTACCAGCATCAGGTAATCTTTTACCCTTCAATAACTGAGCTAACTCTTTCTCCCTCAGCTCTTTTATACTTGACTTCTTGGCCATGGTCTTTTGCTTCTTTGTCTTCTTAGGCAAATTCACTACCACAGTATCTCCAACACTCAACTCTGCCAGGTCAACACCTAGACCCTCATCTTCAACAGATTTCTTTCTTCTCTCAGCTTCTTCTATCGACTTGTTCAAGGATTCAGACTCACCAACCATAGTGGCCTTACGTTTGGTGGTCCTCACATTTTCATCATCAGAATCCCACTGCTCATCAACCTCAGTCTCCTCTGAATCTACCGACTCTTCGTCCACCAAACCTGATCCTTTCTTCGCTGTCGATTTCTTTCTAACCACTTGTTGCTTAGAACTTCCCTGATCCACAGTCTTTCCTTTGCCCTTCCCTTTGGCTCCAGGATTAACTACTTGCCGTTTCCTCTTAGTGCTTGAATCAACATACACTAAAGGATCATCGTTGTCCGAGTCACTATTATCATGTCTTGCTTTGTTCTTGCCAGGATCAGTGTAATCCGGACGAGCCAAAGCACCAAATAATCTCCTGTTAGGTGGCTTCTCACTATCAGGCACACCTTTGTAACCCTTCATTCTCATCAATGTTCTAATGTTCATATGATCTTGACCT
This sequence comes from Ambrosia trifida, assembly GCA_028751855.1. Lineage (NCBI taxonomy): Eukaryota > Viridiplantae > Streptophyta > Magnoliopsida > Asterales > Asteraceae > Ambrosia > Ambrosia trifida. The sequence goes on from CM054131.1 coordinate 63,139,008, forward strand.
AGGATCATAGTCGGATCCTTTTTCAACATAGGATACTTATAGTCAAAGATCATCATCAGAAATCTCGGATATAACATGAACTTCTTATTCTTCATTCCTTTCAGCATCTCCAGCATATGATCAAGAATCATCCCAGATACATTAAATGGTTTGTTGAGTGTCAACGCAACCATTAACGAACTTAAACTCCTTCTCATGACATCATATCCACCGCTCACACACCCAAATACGTGGATAAGAACATTTGCAAAATACTTATACTGCACTCCCAGCTTCCCCTTATACATAGATCTCTCAGTAATTGGACCTTTGTATTTCATCCGTAAGAAACACGCTTTCTGCTCTGTCCATGACAACTCCCTGGGATCTTCACTATCTTCAAACTTTATCTGTAAAGCTTCCCGAATATCAGCTTCAGTCAAGAACATCTCCATATCCTGAATCTTGCTCTTGATGATCGTTTGATTCTCCCAGTAGTCATACTTTGAATTTTGGTAGAAATCTTCAATGATGTCTTTGTATATGATGGTTGGTGTGGCTAATGCATGAACTATCCTGCTCCTCTTCAGAAACTCTATGATCCCGGTGAACTCCGTATTCTTCTCTACGTCACCGAGATATGCGCAACAGTTATGCGACCTTTCAAACGGCCAACTGCTTGGAACAGACGTTTCTGCCTCTGGCACCGGATCAGTAACTATAGTCTCAGCTGGAGTTTCCACATTTTCTACTGGTGCTTCAACATTCTCAGATTGATCAGCCATTTGCACATAAAAATCAAACACACACGTCAAAATGCAAAAACGACAAAAAGTTTAAAAATTTTAAAGTTTTACAGTTCTACATTCGCCCCTTTTTGATCTGGACGAATGTGTGAAATTCTGGTCGAAAGTGACATTTTTAGGTCGAATGTGTATCAATTTTGAACAAATATCACATTCGTCCATTTTATTATCACCTTCGCCCAATCTGTTTCACATTCGCCCGTTTTAATAACCGAAGGTGAAACATGTTTATCCCCAAATTTAAAAATTTTGCCAAAGTTGAATATAACATGTCATTTTGATTTAAATGTATCCTAATATGGCCGATTATCACTCGTTCATCATCAATTGTCAAAATTATTCAGTTTTCATGAGTTTTAAAGTAGAATTAGGTTTTAACTGTTTCAATCAATCAGACGAACATCTAAACATTGTAATAAACCTAATTCCTTTTGTATTCTCCCCCTAAAACTTATGAAAAGTGAACGGAAATCAAAAACCAGCACTAACAAACATCCTAGACCCCTAAAATCAAAACCCTAAGTGCTATTCATAAAACGATCGCGTCTGGTCTGAATCTTTGTCCATTACCTGCAAATATAGTCTCAAATTGATCAGGAATAAGCAGGGAACAAATCAGTGAATCACAAGAAACACGAGCAACAAAGTCTGGTTATGAAAGAATTTTGAAAAATTTTTGTGAATGAGAGGTTCGAACGTGGAATGGTTATATATAAAGGTCCACCTTCGCCCGTTTGGTATGGACGAATGTGGGTGAAGTCCACATTCGCCCCAAATGAATGGCACGAATGTAAAACAAAGCCACCTTCGCCCCTAATTAAAGACCCGAAGGAGAAAAATGTACCCGGAAGTGAAATTGACACCCGGAAGTGAAAAATTCCACATTCGTCCAGAACCATTATGGTCGAAGGTGATGATTTTTCCACATTCGACCCATTTAAGGGGCGAATGTGAAATGGAAAAATCTGAAAATTTCGCCAAATCACGAATTCGAATCCCGTTCAACATTTTTCAATCCGTTAAACTTCCAAAACTCAAATTTTCACTTTTTGAATGATACAAAGCCCAGATGGTGTTCTCAAATCTCAGAAATTGACCATCAAGCATCCCCAGTTATAAAAAATAAAGCAGAAATGCAAATCTTTTTGGATTTTCTGAAATTTTATCAAAACACACCTAAAATCTTTTTGGATTTTGTATCTTTTTGACAATAAAAGTAAAATGTAACAAAGTAAAATGCATCAAAGTAAATGAAAGCAGTAAACATTTTGTGATTTCCGGTAAGAGGATCATATCAGTTTACTGAGAAATCTGATCACAGCGTTGATCTGTTTCAATATTATCATTAGAAACAATATGTGACACGGCAATTGCTGATATTGTGGTCCACATAAGCTCACATGCAGACAATTACGCAATGCTTTAAAATGATACTAATTAGATGTATTAGACTAACACATTGTGGTTCCCACACACACGACATACTCCCGTATCAAGAAGTAAATGCACAAAGACTCATTGTAAAGCGTGATTATGCTTTCGTCGTCTGTAATTGTACAAGATATAATGCATAGAGGTATACAGGTCAGCAAATTAATGCAGCAAAGCAACATATGCACTATACCAGGTTGAGGACTGATATTAATCATGATTTGCATCAATGATCAATACGATGTAATAGATAATCTTTGATTATCATATAACATAGAAAGTTCCTCAATTCGGTAACTTTAGGATTTGGCATATAGCTCTTTTATAAAGACATCCTATCTGATCTAGGTCCGTAATGACTTACAGCAGAAGATCAGATAGTCTATCCCCAGACAACTAATAACATAACGACCCTAAACCTCCGAGTTTTGTACACATACCCTATCAAACGAAATTACGGTACTAAGACCATATGTCCATGAGGTGTTCAGCCACAAACGCGTAGTTTGTTATGTTTGTATCACTAATGCACGCAATATTTAGTCTACGAAGCCTATCAGCATATCACACGTAATCAACATACGTCTCATTAAACTATACAATTCTTTAGCCTGTGTCAGATCCCCACTGATGTACTATCATTTCCTCTTTTTATCCAGGAAATCATTTTGGTTTTTCTAATTTTTAGGTATTTTTGAAAATTTTTCAATGTTTTTGGTTTTTCTAATAAAATGACTCCCCCTAAAATAAAGAACATATTTTTGGGTTTTTAATTTTTTTGAAAAACAAAACAAAAATTTGAAAGAAACAATCCACTTGAAAGCATCAACTTCTTTGAGGATTAAACAATCCCCTCGAAAGCATCAACTTCTTTGAGGATTATGATAGTAAAGAGAAATTCCCAATTAGCAAAGAGAAATTCCCAATTAGCAAAAATTTAAAAACTAAAACTAAAAAGCGATAAACCGAGGTGCCGATTAGTCCTGTTTTTCCTTTATATTGTTTACTTTTAAAAGATATTCAAAGCGGGATCTGTCAAAAGCTTTTGTAAACAAATCTGCACGTTGGTAGTCAGTATGGATTTTGACCATATCAATCAATTCCTTAGCGTAACAATCACGGATAAAATGATATTTAATCCGGATATGTTTCGCTTTAGAATGATTTTCAGTATTTTTAGTTAATGCAATTGCGGCTTCGTTGTCATAGTGAATAGGGGTTTTAAGAAACTGCAAACCGTAATCGACCATCTGTTGTTGTATCCAGAGCACTTGCGAACAGCAACTCGAGGCTGAAATGTACTTGGCTTCACATGTAGACAGAGCGACGGAAGTCTGTTTCTTGCATTGCCAGGTAATTAACCTGCTCCCTAAAAACTGGCAACCAGCTGTTGTTGATTTGCTATCTTTGTCACAACCGCCCCAATCTGCATCACTAAAAGCAATAAAATCAAAATCATCATCATTAGGGTACCAAAGTCCTTTTGATGGACAACCCTTCAGATATCGAAGGATACGCTTGACCGCCGTCAGATGACTTTGTTTCGGCTTCGATTGATAGCGAGCACAGAGACACGTTGCATACATAATATCTGGTCGAGACGCTGTCAAATACATCAGAGATCCGATGATTGCTCTGTATGTAAATGGATCTGTCAGCTCCCCCTTAGCGTCCACTCCAATCCCGTGATTGGGTTGAATCGGGGTATCCATCGGCTTAGAATCCTCCATCTGGAATCGGCTCAAGATGTCGGATACATATTTCGTCTGGTGAATGAAGATCCCGTCGAGTCATTGGTCCACCTGTAAGCCGAGGAAAAACTGCATCTCCCCCATAGCGCTCATTTCAAACTTTTCTTGCATAACAGTTTCGAATTCCCTGCACAAAAGTTCGTTAGTTGAACCAAATATAATATCATCAACGTAAATCTGTACTAGAAGCAAGTCATCTCCCGTCTTCTTCGTAAAGAGGGTGCAATCGACGAGGCCGCGCTTGAATCCTTTGGAGATGAGGTATGTACTTAGCTCCTCGTACCACTGTCTTGGAGCCTGGTGCAAACCATATAAAGCTTTGTTTAGCACGTAGACCTTGTCCCGGTGGATTGGGTCCTCAAACCCTGGTGGCTGCCCGACATAAACCTCCTCCTTGACTTTCCCGTACAAAAATGCGCTCTTGACGTCCATTTGACAGACTTTGAATTTCTTGTATGAAGCAAACGCAAGGAACATCCGAATAGCTTCAATTCGAGCTACTGGTGCATAGATTTCATTGTAATCAATTCCTTCGATTTGATGGAAACCTTGCACAACCAATCTGGCTTTGTTGCGAACAATAACTCCACGATCATCCTTTTTGCACTTAAACACCCACTTAGTGCCTATTTTCTTCCTTCCCGGCGGCAAATCTGTGAGCGTCCAGACTCCCAATTTCTGGAATTGCAATAACTCCTCCTGCATTGCCTCAACCCAGGCATCTTCATTCAAAGCGTCTTTGTATGTCCTTGGCTCTACCTGCGACACATAACTTGCAAACGACCAATCATTTTGACTACCAGATTTTTGAATTTTGGCATACAATGCTAAAGCACCAAAACTCTCTGGCGAGTTAACGCTTTTTAGCTGCCCTCTGGTCATAACACCATTTCCAGGATCACCGATAACTTGCTCCAGCGGGTGAATACGATGAATCCGAGATTCCGGATTAACAGGTACAATCACTCCCGTCTGAGCAGTCAAATTTTCTACAGCATCCTGATCATGACCCGTGTTTGATGATGAAGCAACATCTGGATTTGGAGTTGGGTTCACAGGTTGCGCCTCTAATTCTTCTGCATGTTCAAGAACTGCTTCTTCAAATTGTTCATCTTCAGATTCTGAAGTGTCTAATGAAGTTGAAGCCTCTTGAAACATCTCTTCCTCTTGTATAGGAGCACTGGTATCATTAGAAGCTGGTGGGGGGTTTACGGTGATTGGACGCATCAACGGTGAAGTCGCCGCGTTTTCACACTCGTAAAGTAATCTGATAACAGCTTCTTCAACCAAGCTATCTAGGTTGAATGATTCAAAGAAATCTTTGTAATCAAACATCCAATCAGGGCCCGTGCCTTGCAAATTTTGAGTGTATCGTTGAACTTCCACGTTAGCCCAATCCTCCACTTGACGAGTTCGCTTGTTGAATACCCGTTTGAGCGGGGTTGCATATCCAACAAAATATCCCTCCTCAGCTTTAGGACTAAACTTCTCGCTTGGATTCAACATCGTGCATGGCGCCCCAAATGGTTCTAGATACTCTAAATTGGGCTTTCGTCGGTGTAACAGTTCATAAGATGTTTTTCCAAACTTCTTCACTGTTATAACCCGATTTAATGTATAATTTGCTGCATAAATCGCCTCGTTCCAGAACATTACTGGAAGATTTGAATCAGCGAGCATTGTTCTAGCCGCCTCAATTAGAGTCCTATTCTTTCTTTCAGCAACACCGTTCTGTTGTGGGGTATACGGAGCTGAATATTCATGATGTATCCCTTTGCTTTCACAAAGTTCATCCATCTTGGCATTTTTGAACTCCGTCCCGTTGTCACTCCTGATTCTTTTTATCTTCAAACTGTAGATATTCTCCAGTCGAGTGAACAGAACTTGTAGGTTGGTAAAAGTGTCGCTTTTGTTCTTCAAACACATCACCCATGAAAATCTTGAATAGTCATCAGTGACAACTAAACAATAAAGCTCTCCAAGATGACTTTTGCGCTTGACCGGTCCAAAAAGGTCCATGTGCAATCGCTCAAGCGGCATCTCAACAGAGTTAACTTTCTTCACTTTATGGGACTGTTTGTGTTGTTTTCCTTTCATACAACTTACACACTTGTCGTTCAGATGGAAATGTTTCACGTTTACTCCATCGACAAGTCCATTTCTCACCAATTGATTCATTTTCCTCAGATGAATGTGCCCCATTCTACGGTGCCACATTATCGATTCTTTCTCGGTCGCCTTGGATAGAAAGCATGTTATCTGTCCCTGTAATGTCATCGCCTTGGACATGTCAAGAATATAAAGATTGTTGACTCGAGGTGCCATCAACATTACCCACTCCTTTGGAATTTTGAAGCCCGGTTTGAGAATATAACAGGATTTGTCATCAAAATTCACAGAAAATTGTTTATCGCATATTTGACTGACGCTCAACAAATTATAGTCTATCTGCTTGACATAAGAAATCCGCTCGAAAGTCACAATCCCATTACTCACGCTTCCTTCCATCGTGATATATCCTCCTTTATTACCCGCGAACGCGACATACCCTCCATTAATGTTTTTCACATCAAACAACAATGCGAGATCCCCCGTCATGTGGCCTGAAGCTCCACTATCAACAATCCAGAGACTGCTAATAGGGCCAGCTGAAGCTCCCTGCACACAAAAAGTAAATCATTTAGTTCTTTCGGGGGACCCAAGCCTGAGTCTTGGGCATTTGAACATTGGTTTTCAAAGAAACATCCTCATTAACTTTTTCAACAACTTTCTGTTTTGGATCATTCTTTTTCTGATTGTTCAAAACACTTTCATTTTTCTCACTTACCTTCGAAGTAGAAGCTCCTGGAGTACCATTAGGTGTCCAAGATTGTTCAGACCTTTTAAGAATACGAATTTGAGATTTTGGTTTCTCAATTGGTTTCTGAACATTGTTACCAAAAGTAACTTTCTTAGCAACCTTATCTGAGTTAACAGACTTAGGTCCAACATTTGATTTGACAATTGGTTTTTGTGGAACCTTTTGTCTATCAGCTGTTGTGTTCACCACAGGTTTTCTCCAAGATTGTTCCATAGCAATCCGATTTCTTTGATCATATTGGATTGGACGATTGTTCCTCATTTGAAAATTGTTTTGATTATAAAACTGTTGTTGTTGAGGAACAACCCGTCTATGTGGTGGAACATAATGATCAATCGGCTTTCTCATGGAATTTCTGACTTCAACCTCATGTCTTTTATGCCTTACATATGGACACTGAGCAAGTAAATGCCCGCGTTCTCCACATTTAAAGCATTTTCTATATTCTTCAAAAACATAATGAGCATTTGGTGGAGCAAATGATCTAACAGGAAATTGATCATTATACTGTTGATTCCTCAAACTCTCAGGAAGTGGTCCTTTCGAGTAAGAGGGCTCATGAAAACCATTTGCTTTATCATTTGGTCGAATGAACTCAGTGACATGCACCTTTGGTTCTTGAGGAACTTCTGAAAACAATTTCTTTAAGATTTCTGGTGGAATTTCGTTGGTTCTCTCATGTTTTGGAAACCAAATTGTGCTTTCTTGCCAGATTTTGTCAAGTTTAGAATAGTTAACGTTTTTGATTGGAAATTCCTCATCAGAAATGATCTTATCGGATCCTTCCATCCGATAGAACACTTTGACAGGTTTGTCACTTGGTTCATTCAGCTCATTCTTTTTAACAACGTTCTTAACACCATTATCTTTCTTAACATCATTCTTTTCAGACTTTTTATCACGATTAGCATTTGCCATCGGATGAACATGATCAGATGGTGACACTGGTTCAGTAGTAATGATGTGATTTTCTTTTGGAATCTCACATTCATTAACAGTTTGATCACTACCAGTATCATCATTCTCTGAGTCTGAATTCTCACTTTCAGCATAAACACCCTCATCATTCAAGCCTAAAATCGGTCTCACATCGGAATAAGGATCACCAATACTCGAGGTATTAGATTCCATTTCCGACGATGAGTCTGATTTTACCGAACTCTCCGGTATAACTTGGTGATAGTTATGATTTTCAAAAAGAACCGGAGATGGTACAGACTTGTAATTGGTGGTGTTATCATCAATGATATGGTCTACCACATAAGCAACATTCTTATAACTTTCCAACTTTTTGTTCACTTTCTCAGCAAAGCATTTTATGGCTGCCATTTCCAACTTGGTGTTTTCAATTTCATTGATATAGTTGTTTATTGCCAATTGTTTCAATGACAAAGTGTTTTTCAAGTCAGAAATGTCCTTTTTATAGCCATCTAATACTTTGTTGAAAGCATTCAACTCTTTGCGAGTAGATTGACTGTTAATGATAGCACTATCACGTGAAATTCAGAGTTGTTTATTCTCCTCAGTCAATCTATCACACGTTCCACAATATTTATCACTCATAACATCAGTGCTAGATTCAGAACTTACAGGTTTTGGCGGTTCAGTCATGGCCATCAACGCAAAATGAGCTTCCTTTCCAGTGAAAAACTTGGAGTAGTCAATCTTGGTGAAAGCATCATCAGCAATGCACGACTTCCTCGTCATCAAAAAGTCAGCTTCTGCCAGCAACTGATCAATATCATCATCTAAAGAATCAACACTTGCCTCTGTGTCTGATTCGCTCTCAGAATCTGAATAAACTGATCTACACTCTTCAGGAACATCAGTAATAGAATCAATCACCATTCCAGAACTCGTTTCCTCAGCCTTAACCTTAACAGGTTCATTCTCCACTTCCATCTCAGTCTCAGAATCATCACTTTCACACTCCTCAGTTTCTTTCTTCTCATCAACTGCCACCGACTCTTCCATATCAACCTGATAAGCAACACATGCCACATTCCCACCAGTAGTCACTTCCTCAACTCCTATTTGCATACCCGACCAGTCAAATCTTTCATCCTGTTGAGTCACCAAAGCTTGGTTCTGACTCGCATTCTGTTGGATCTCATTAGGTGTAGTGATAGGTACAACTGTTCGGTTAGGGTTGTTAGGAGATTGGTTTTGAATCTGGTTTTGAGTGTTTGGTTGTCTGTTTTGGTTGTTAAAGTTTCGGTTTTGGTAGTTGTTGTTATTTTGGTAAGAAACTTGGTTTTGTTGTTGACGGTTCTGGTAATTTGCATTGAAAGGGTTTCGATTACCTTGTTTAGGTGGCTGGGTGCATTCCCTTTTAAAATGTCCTTTTTCTCCACAATTAAAACACGTAACCTTCTCCTTGTTGAATCCATTGGTTGTGTTGGGAGAAGTTGCCAAATCAGTCCTTCCAGTTTTCTCAATGAACTCTGTTGCTCTTCTCATAATACTCGCAAAAGCCCATTGAATGTCAATGAGTTCCATCTCTTCCTTGTCTATCTGTGCATAGTCTTCGTTGGTTAAGTTGTTGTTCCAATCTGACTAGCCACTAACCCATTGTAAGATGATACCATTGCTGAGACTAATGCAATGTGTTGCTGAGCAACCTCCACAGTCACATTTCCCAAGTTAGATGTATCCAAAACCACCGGTTGTCGATTAGGTTGAGTAACTTGGTTTATTGGTTGTGGTGTTTGGTTAGCAGTGTAAAAACCTGCTTGTTGCATTGGGGAGATTGGTGAAATGTAGGAATTGTATTGTGGTGGTGTGTATGATGGTTGTGAGTAGGATGATGTTTGTGTCAAGTAGTTGGTGGTTGGTTTTGATGATTCCATGACATTGGAAATACATGCAACATGTGGTGCAATATTTCCTGAGCTCGAGTTACCAACTGGAACTGAAGTGCCTCCAAAATACAAACTGGGATTCTGAGGAATCTGTGACCTTCTAGCTTTCCTCCTATCCTCCAACTCTTTGTTCTCCAGCTTTTCAATAAACTCTGAAATAGTCCAGAATTGATAAGCATCCTTTTCTCTGAGAACTTCCACATGCTGATCCCATTGTGGTGGTAAAGCATCTGCAAACTTATCCACCTGCTTAGTCATTGGAATCTGTACACCATAACTAGACAATTCAGACAACAAATGCATATATCTAGGAGTTAGTTCTTTTAGAGTTTCATTATTAATAAAAGAAAAATTCTCAAACTCTTTGACCAATTCTTCCATTCTCAGGCTCCTAGTCTTCTCATTACCATCATGCTTCCTCTTAAGCTTATCCCAAAGCTGCTTTGATGTAGTACATGTCCCAAACTGATGCAACAGGTCACTTGTGATTGCCTGTGTCAATTGGGAAAAAGCCTTCTTCTCCACCACATATTTCTTCTTCTCGTCCTCAGTTAAGCTTTCCAAAGGAATCATTTCACCTGTGTTCTCCAAAATCGGTGCTGTGTAACCTTTAACAATCATGCTCCATGCCTCTGCTCCTTCAACTCCCATGCCTTCCAAATGGATCTTGAACATGGTATGCCACTGATTATACTCTTGCATTTCCATGAGCTTCGGTGGCCGAGTTCCACTACCTGTAGACAAATCCTTAATCAAAGTAGAAATAGCATTAGTGGTTTGAGTATTTACCGCCGCTGCAGCTACTCCCCAGTAATCAGATTGTAGTGCCGGATGTGCTACACTTTGAGGCATCGTGCTCGTCGTTGCCATGTAGTTAAGTGGTTGTGAAGACTGTGTGTTCGTCTTTTGCGCTGCCACTGTCCATGGGTCCATCGTTTGCTGTTGTGGTTGTGCTGTTGCTGATCCCGGAGTAGTTTGAAAACGCCACATGATCACACACTAAGAAAAATCTCAACACTTAGAAAAATTTTCAACAAAATCCTAGGTTCGCCCGAAATACACTAGGTTCGCCCAAAATGATCTAGGTTCGTCCAAACTTTATCACTCTCGACCCTTCTGATTCTACGTTCGCCCAAACAGTAACACCCGAACGTAGATATGACCAGAATGTAAAACAGGATAACAAACTATTCACTTTCGCCCAAAACAAACTGGTCGAAGGTGGGATTTTGTACCCGAAAGTGAAAAATTCTGCACAAAATTTTAGGTTCGACCACTAACTTCTCAGGTTCGCCCACTTTTCAACACTTTCGACCACTAAACTCAAGTCAGGTTCCAGGTTCGCCCAAAACAATCAGATCTCACTTTTGAAAAACGGTTATTGTTTGAAAAACGGTTATTCTGATCTCAGATTTTCAAAAGTTCATGGATTTGAATGATCTCAATCAGGTTATGTTTCGGAATTGATTTGGAGCAACTTTAATTCTTGGAAAACTTGAATTCGACCACAAATTCTCCTTTAAATCGATCAAAAACACTTAAAAACAATGTTTATGTAAAAACAGATGTATTTAGGTCAAAAACATGTCCAAATCAGCTCTGATTTTATCAAATTTGTTATTGTATGATCCTCTATGCTCTGATACCACTTTGTGAGCGAAAGATTTTAGCTAAAACAGGATTATACGATCATACAAGTCACAAAACCAGGTGCGGAAACCCTAGTTCTGAACAAATTGATAAAACACAAGTCACAACACAATCAAGATCATTTTCAACATCATTTCATAGATTAACTTCTTTCAAATAAGCTTTTACAATCAGTTTATGTTAATCTAGAACACACACACAATTTCTCAAAACAACCTCTGAACCTGACCTGAACACAGACACAACTGACAACTCTATTACATAATCAAAATCACAAAATCTATTTATAGACACTGCACGTTCGCCCCTTTTCACTGGTCGAACGTGGACATTTTCCACATTCGCCCACTTCCAGTGGTCGAATGTGCATCTTGATCAAGTCCAGTCTACCTTCGCCCAACTTCAATCTTCCTTCGCCCATAATATCTACATTCGCCCACAATTATTTACCTTCGGCCAAGTCACTAACATATGTTAATAATGTTTATCCAATCCTTAGTCGCAAAACGCATCAACAATCAACAACTTGATATAAGAAGTGGTCTGATTCTAACCCATTGCTGTTGCAACACCCCAATAATCTGACATTAGTTGAAGAGGAGGTTGCACCGGGGCTGCGACTGCCCAATACTTAACCATCGTTTATTCTGGTTGTTGTGTGATCTGCTTCCCTTTTTCAGCTGCAAACGCCCAGGGATTTATTGGTGGTTGTTGTTGTTGTTGAGTCGTGTTTGGTCGAGTCATAGGAAAACAGAAAATGTTGTCCATTATCACAAAGTTTCAACACGTAGCAAAATTTTCTAAAATGAGAGTTGGGGACGCAAATGTCTTGATGCACGTTTTGCGACTAGTGCTATTGGATTGTACATTCTAAGTTGTTTTGTTGAAGTCGTGGGGCGAATGTGGTAATTCAGAAGGTCGAAGGTAGATATTGAAGGTCGAAGGTAGGAGATATAGGTCGAATGAAGAAGACTGATACATCTTGTGTTTGTTCGAACCTTTGAAGGGTCAAACCTGCACATTCTACCCTATCGGGGGGCGAATGTGTAGATCTATATAAAGCTGATTTTTTTGTTATGAACTTAACTTTTTTGTCATTTGTGTCTGTGTTCGATCTGCATTCTCTCTAGGTGTTTTAGAAGTGTTTGAAACTTATATATTTCATCATAAACACAATTGTAAAGTTTATATCAAATCCTTATGAATGAAATGGATATTGAAAAGGTGAATTGCGTGTTTTGATTCGATTACTATCATATTGTAACTGATTTAGGGATTCCGCACCTAGATTAGTAGACTTGTATGATCATCTAAACTTGTTTTTGTCAAATCAATCCTCCACAAAGTGGTATCAAACCCTATACGGATCATACAACTACAAATTGATAGTTTTTGAACTGATTTGGACTTAGATTTGATCAAAAATTTTCTGTTTTGAATGAACTATGAGTTTTGAAGAAAATTGATTGATTCGGACTAGATTTTACGGATAAAATCAAGAATTCTCTTAATTAAAGTTGTTCCAAATCAATTCCAAAGCAAAACCTACAAAAGATCATCAAAATTCATCAACTTTTGAAAAATTGGGATCAAAATAACTGATTTTCAAAGAATAACCGTTTTTCAAATGGGTCAGGTCAAACCTAGGAGAGAATGGTCGAACGTGTAGTTTTCTGAGGTCGAACCTAGCATTTTCAAGTCGAAAGTGAGTATTTTAGGTTGAATCTAGAAGCTGTGTGAGTTGTATTTGTACATTCGACCAAGTGCTGTACATTCGACCTTACGGGAGGTCGAACTTGGGCTTTATACGGCCGAACGTGAGTCACTGTGGTTCATCTTCTAAATTCGAGTCAGTTTTAAGGGTTGAACCTGGACATTTTCCACATTCGATCCCACGACAGTGAAAAAGGGTCGAACATAGAGTCTGTTTGGAAATTTTTCTAAGTGTTTCGCATTTCGAACTTCATAGACTATATGCGGGGATTTCCAACAACACATAGGCCTAATACTACACAGCAACAACACGTTACCATGGATCCTTAGGCTGTAGCTGCACAAAAGACGAATACTCAACCATCTCAGCCGATCAATTACCTCGCGATGAGTAGTTCCGTTCCACAGAATGTTGCTCAACCTCCTAGCAACCCATGAATGATTATTGGGGAGTTGCAGCAGCAGCGGTACACTCTGAAACTATAAATGCTATATATACTCTAATAAATGATTTGTCTTCAGGTAGCGAGAGTCATCCACCGAAGCTGATGGAGATGGTGGATTACAATCAATGGCCTAAAAAGTTTAAGATTCACTTGGAAGGAATGGGATTAGATGGCACAGAGGCATGGCAGATGATTGCGAAGGGCTATGTTGCACCGGTTTTGGAGAATACAGGTGAACCAATTTCGCTTGTGAGTTTAGCTGAGGATAAAAAGATAATGTTTCTAGTGGAGAAGAAGGCGTTCTCCGAACTATCTCAAGCTACCAGCACTGATCTTCTACATCAATTTGGAACATGCACAACTTCCAAACAGATTTGCGATATGTTGAAGAATCGTCATGATGGTAATGAGAAAACCAGAAAGTTGAGAATGGAAGAATTGAGAAAAGAATTTGAGAACTTCTGTTATGTGGGGAATGAGACTTTGAAGGAATTGATTCCTAGATATTGCCATCTTTTGACTGAATTGTCAAATTATGACATTAAGATTCCTATGTCTGAGTTGGTGGACAAAATTGTTGATTCTCTACCACCGTACTTGAATCAACACATTGAGGTTCTGAAAGAGAAAGATGCTTATCAATATTGGACTATCAATGACCTGGTTCAGAAGTTAGAGAATAAGGAATTGGAGGAGAAGAGGAAAGCTAGGAGATCACAATTCCCACAAAATCCGGAATTGTATCATGCCTCTTCATCTACTTCTGTGAATAGTCCAAGTGTGGCAGGTAATGTTGGGCCACATATAGGTTGTGTGTCGAGTGTTATTGAACCACCCAGACAACCAATTAACTATCTTGCACAAACATCAACTTATCCACCAAACTACAACACAAATTCTTACATTCCACCACAACCTCAAATGTCCACCGCATGTTATTCATCCAATACACCTCAACAACAACCTTATGTTCCTAACACATCACACGCTTCCTCTAGCCAAAGTCCTATTGTGTTGGAAACTTCCAACATGGATAATGTAAATGTTGAAGTTGCTCAGCAACACATTGCATTGGTTTCAGCAAATGGTTTCATCTTATAATGGACTAGTGGCGAGTCAGATTGTAAACATCTGTCTGACTAATGAAGATTATGCACAGATTTATAAGGAGAAGATGGAACTTAATGATATTCAGTGGGCCTTCGCCAGTGTAATGAGAAGGGCGACCGAGTTTATTGAGAAGACCGGTAGGACTGATTTGGCAACATTACCTAACACCACATATGGCTTCAACAAAGCCAAAGTTACTTGTTTTAATTGTGGTGGTAAAGGTCATTTCAAGAGGGAGTGCACTCAGCCAGCTCAACAAAGTAATAGAAATCCTTTTAACTCAAATTACCAAAATCGTCAATCTCAGAACCATGTAACCTATCAAAGCCAAAACAACAATAACTATCAACCACAAAACAATTGCCAAAACTAACAGAACACCTCCTAGAACAACTCTGCTAGACAAACAACTACACCTAATCAGACTCAAACACAAATACCACATAACCCAACCAGAACTATCATTCCTATTTCCACACCAAATAGCCAACAACAAACTGAAAACCAAAATCAGGCTTTGGTGATACAAAAAGATGAAGGTTTTGACTGGACAGGGATGCAACTGGGTGTTGAAGAAATTACTGCTGGGAATGTAGCTTGTGTTGCTCAGAAGAATGACATAGAGGAGTCGGTGATAGTTGAAGAAGTTTTGGAGACAGAGAAGGTTTCTGAAGTAAAGATTGAGGAGATGGTAGATGAAGCTGATCTTACTGTTGAAGAATCACAAGTTGAGAAGACTTTTGGAATGATCATTGATTCTGTCACTGATATTCCTGATGAGCATGATTTGGCATATTCTTATTCGGAGAGTGAGACAGATCCGGAAGCTAGTGGCAATTCATTAGACGATGATATTGATCAACTCCTAGCCGAAGTTGATTTTCTAATGACTCGGAAGTCATGCATTGTTGATGACGCTTTCACAAGGATTGATTATTCAAAGTTCTTTGCTGGAAAGGAAGCGCATTTTGCTTTGATGGCTATGACTGACCCTCCGAAACAGGTAAGTTCTGAATCCACAATTGATATGAACAGTGATAAGTATTGTGGAACTTGTGATAGATTGACAGAGGAAAACAAGCAACTCAAGGTTCAACTTGAGAGTGCAAGAATCAACTGTCAATCTTATCGCAAAGAAGCACATGAGTTCAACAAAGTGCTTGATGGTTATAAAAAGGACATTTATGATCTAAAGAAAACTCTTTCTTTAAAACAACTAGCCAAAAATAGTTATATAAATGAACTTGAAGAAACAACATTAGACTGGCAAACATCAAATGCTTTGCTGAGAAGGTCAACAAAAAGCTTGAAAGTTACAAACACATTATATTTGTGGTTGAACATATCATTGAAGAACCCTCACACCCTAGTAGTGCAAACTACAAGGCTGTTCCATCCCCAGTGTTATTTGAGAACCACAATTTACACTCAATAACACCGGAGAGTTCAATCAAATCTGACTCTGCATCGGATAATGAATCTAACACTTCTAGTGTTGGAGATCCACATTCCGATGTGAGACCGATTTTAGGATTGAATGATAAGGGACTGACAGCTGTGACTAATGATTCAGACTCAGATGATGAGGAACCTGAGAAAGTGTGTGATATTCCTATGGAAAATCACATTATCACTAATGAACTAGTTTCACCTTCTCAGTTTTCTCATCCTCAGGCAAATGCACATCGATTGAATCAATCAGTAAAGAAAGTTGACAAAAATGAATCAGTTGACAAACCCGTCAAAGTACTTTATTGGATGGAAGGATCAGATAAGATTATCTCTAACGAGGAGTATCCGATAAAGTTTGCCAATTATTCAAAAATCGAGAAAATCTGGCAGGAAAGTACTATTTGGTTTCCTAAATATGAAAGGACCAATGATGTACCTCCAGAAATTTTAAAGAAAATATATCTGGATGCTCCAAAAGAACCTAAGGTTCATGGCACTGAGTTCATTAAGCCAAAAGATAAAACTAACGGTTTTCTTGAGCCGACTTACTCAAAGGACCCAGCTCCTGAGAGTTTCAGACGTAGATGTGTGGATGATCAATATCCAATCAATTCCTACGCTAAGTCGAATGCCAAGAATGGTTTTGAGGAATACCGTGCATGTTTCAAGTACGGGGAGAGAGGGCATTTACTTGCTCACTGCCCGTACATGAGGCATAAAAGGCACGAAGTTGAGATGAAGCAAACATATAGAAGTCCAGTCGACAATCATTGTTATCCTCAAAGACGAGTTGTCCCTCAACCAGCACCATTTTACAATCAAAGTCATTATTTTCAAAGGAGGGATAATCGTCAATTTACTTATGATCGTCGAAACCAGATTGCTATTGAAAAATCTTTGAAGAAACCAGTGGTGAACTCAACTGTTGATAGACAGAAGGTTCCTCCAAAACCTGCTGTTAAATCATCAGTTGGACCTGTTTCTGTTAAATCAGAGAAGGTAACTAAGAAGGTTTCATTCAAGAACGATACAAAGGAACCGACTGAGACTCCAAAATCTCAAATCAGGATTCTAAAACGTTCGGAACAATCTTGGTCACCGGTGGGTTCTCCAGGTGCTTCTACCTTAAAGGTTAATGAAAAACCTCAAAGTGAGAAAAATTTGATAGATCGGAAAAAGGTCGATTCAAATTCAAATGTTTATGTGAATGAATCTTTGAAATCAAATGTTCAAAGACCCAAGACCAAACAGGCTTGGGTCCCCCGAAGGAACTAATGTTTTTCTTGATATGTGCAGGGAGCTCTCGCTGGCCCTGTTAGCAGTCTCTTTGTAAGACCCTCAAATCCGACGGGTCAAACAGTTGGCATTCAAAGACTAAAACCATAAGATAATACTCAAAAGGTCTTATTATTATCAGAAAAGACGCAGCGGATAGAGAATAGTTAAGTCATCCAAACATGAAATTTCCCATAATGGGTCAAACACATTTGTAATTCAGACAATCAGTTTATAAAGTAAAATAGTTTTCAAATAAATAAAGTAGACTCTTTATCTCGAAATGTCAACCGTCTCTGAGTAGTCCTACAACAAGCCAAGCATCCCTTTATTGTTCAACAAACCTGAAATCAAACTAATATGCACGCAAAGTCAGACGAGCTGAGTGAATTCAAGTTTTATAGATTTTGAGTAAATTGTCAAAATATGGTTTAACCAAAATAGTATAACCCCAAGACTTTACTCACCAAATATATAATAAGCGCATATCGCTTAATCACCACAGAATACAATCCAGTACACTTAGGTAAAACCAAAGCTAGAGATTAGAGTAGGCATATCCTACTTCTATCATAACTCGGACTATTAAAAAAATAAAAATAAAATAAACACAAATTATTATTCAAACCGAAGCTAGAGATCAAAGCAGGCATATCCCACCTCTGTCATAACTCAGTTAATATGAGAACATATAATACGAACAATGTAATAATCCCAACTCAAAACCAAGACCAGAGATCACGGCAGGCATATCCCACCTCTGACATAGCCCGGATTATAAGGTCAGGAAGTCGACGAACACAACCTATATATATATATATATATACATGGAAATTCCTGTATACTATACAAACAAAAAAAAAACATCAGTCAAGACCAAACCTGGTCAAAGAAGTGTGGACTTAATTACGGGTTTAAGACATCAAGCGCATTCCGCTTATCAAATCAGACTTAAACCACAACTATGAATAAGAGCAGACGTACCATATAACTATCCTAGCTCAAGTTATAATGTCAAGTAACCGTCATACACAACTTATAAATATATATAAACAAATAGTAATTGTTTAAACCTATTCAAGTATAAATCAAGGCAATTCCTGATCTAACAAGCAAGGTTCCACGTACACTTTTAAGACATGCATATTAGCCTAAAATGTTTTAAAAACAGTAAAAAGGGCATCATGAATTCACCTTAATGTGTAACCTGTTTCACCCCAAGCTAGGGAAAATTAAATGGCACAAGGCGTCAACGACCTGTGACGATATATGTAAAAAAAATCACTAAAAGTCGAATAATCTAGACATGGGTACTTAGCCCACTCCATGAGACTTTGACATAGGAATAATGTACGTACATAAATTAAGTGAAATTATGCAACTCTTATACTTATCCACACATTTTGATATTATTATCAAATGAAATACCCATTGTTTTAATTTGTGTAGGGAAAATACATAGTGTAAAAATACACAAGTGAATAGCTCCTTTCATTGACGACGTGATTATAAGCTTATGATTTTATCTAATAAAGGTATTGGTTTGAATCTGCCATCCACTCTTTTTTTATTATATAAGACTAAAGACGTCAAAAGAAGGCCCTACGGTTCATAACCAACCCATCCATCCACAAAGACTTGACTGTAACCAACCCATCCATCCATAAAGAACTCGACCGTAACCAACCCATCCATCCATAAAGAACTCGACCGTAACCAACCAAATCTGCGATGCATAATAATCGGCATCCAACAATCCATTCGCGACCCCTCGACCGTGTATACTATACGAGACAAAATAGTTGAGGGATACCTGGACTCACGAGGAGGGTAGAACAACCGGTTTAGAGTTTTTGGAGCGCGATTGCCTCAAGACGCTACCGGTGGCGTGGAATGATGCCAATCCCAGCAACTCGCTTCGTCGCTATCGGTTGGAATGATAGAGTTTGCTCCCGTCCTTCCTTCTTGTCGCGGCAAGTAAAGATGGAAAGGAGTATTATTGCCGTGGACAAGAAAAAAAAAAGAAAGAATGGTATTGTTTACTTTTGGTCGAATTTAAAGAAAAAAAATTAACAATATGCAGTAGGGTTGGTTGTTAAAGGCAAGGAGAATGATATTGTTTCTTCTTCTTTGGTGGACAGTGGAACAAAACAAAAACAAAATGAATTGTTTCCTTTGATGTTGTCGAAGACCAAAGTAAAAACAAATGATATGGTGGCACTAGGGTTACGGCACAATGTGATAAGAAGATGAATATGAGGGTGGTAGGGTTGGAGATGGGGTATTAAATAAGAGTGGGGTGTTTGAAAATTTTAGCATAAGCCCCCTTCTAGTTTGACCCCCAATGTGCCTTGCTACCAAAGTTATCCCATGTGAGTTTTAGGAAATGCCAAAGAGCCCCCTCAACGAAAACCAAAATAAGGTTTTTAAGGTAAACACAACTCTACTAAGCGAAACTCAAAAATCGGGAATTTACGGGCGTTACAAGTCTACCCCCCTTAGAAAAGGATTCGTCCACGAATCCTACTACACGACAAAGAAGTGTCTCGCTACTCACGCGATAACTTACCTAAGGTAATGGGTTCAAGTAATGAATCTAATCTACGACCATAATGCGGTAGATACTAAGCTCTTACTAGGCCCCAATCAAGCAAAACGAAAGTTCGAAGCTATAAGTCATACAGGTATCAGTCACAATATCACATACAGATTAAACGAAAGAGGCAAAAGGATAGATTAGAATAAATCCAGTTTTAGATACCTGGCACAACTTCTGTCTCCTCTTGCAGTTTCTTCCCCTTGCACCTGTTGGCAAGATGACCTGTGCCCTTACACTTATAACATACCAAAGTCGGACATTGATAGTGGGGGTGACCCGCCTTCTTACAGCGGAAACAGGTATCAGAACCCTGTTTGTTATCCCCATTACTACCTCCAGTATCAGTATCTTCGGTCTTCACCTTCTTGAGAGAGGGTCCTGTAATGTCTGCCTCATTCCTCTTCCCATTAGAGTTGCGGTTCGAGTTCCCACTATTTTTGTGTTCCAAGACACGTTCAGTATCCCTTTGCTCGTACAACGTACCACTCATAGATACCACCTGACGAAAAGAGTCCATACTAGTAGTCACAACACCTCGACGTATGTCCAACGGTAATCCCTGAACGTACCTCTTTATCCTCTTCGCTTCTGGTGTAACCATATCCGGAAACAGACGGGCCAACTCATTAAACTTGGATGTGTACTCTTTGTGGGATAGATTCCCGGCTTCAAGGTTGACAAACTTCCTCTCCAACTTATCCAACTCATGAGTCGGGCAGAATTGCTCAATAAACAACTGCTTCAGCTCATCCCAACTCATCCTCCTAACTGCCCTATTTCCCATAGCCTGTGTCAAGTTATCCCACCAACATAAGGCCTCAGATACAAACGAATGAGCCGCAAAAGTCACCTTGTCTTCATCTTGACACTAATTCGCAGGACGGCCTCCATTTCACGTATCCATTGATGGGCTGCTGAAACATCTTTATTTCCATCAAATGGAGGTGGGTTACACATTTTGAAATCCCCATAAGTGCAACCTCGAATGACAACCCGTTTAGCTCGAGCTCGATCCTCATCACTGGAATAAATAGGTTCGGGTTCCCGGTGTCCCCTCCCGGATCCCCGTCTGGCATCCTTGTCAACCTCAGTCGCGGCCTTAACCGCCTCAGCAATAATCACAGGCATACTGTTGTGAAGAACCTGATACACCTCATCCACGATCGCCTCTCTGAGTTCCGATCCCAGCACATCATGGTTATTGGTGTTTGACTCAGGAGTGGGTTCCCGTTCAGAAGTGGGGTCCGGAATACGGCCACCCCCGCGACCATCCCCACGAGCACCACCACGATTACCACGACCGCCCCTAGATGACCGTGTTTTTGCCATACTACCCTTCAAGACAAAACCATCACATGATCAGTCACAAGTATATTTAGAATGTATAAAGTAAGGGTAAACTTCTAATAACGTTGATCAAGTGCGATTAGCTGTTTACTTTACTTTAGTCACACTAAACATAACAAGCTATGGTCACATTAAGGGTTTGTCTACACACGAGTATTTGATAAATACAAACACACAAATAATTATTTATTAAACTTTAAAGGTTACCTCTTGGAGTGCAGCTACTCAGCAGTTGACATTTCTCAGTATTAGTTCGGCCCCATATCAGATTCGAGTTCGAGCACAAACTGCTCGAATCCCTCGAACCATTGCTCTGATACCAACTTGTAAGACCCTTAAATCCGACGGGTCAAACAGTTGGCATTCAAAGACTAAAACCATAAGATAATACTCAAAAGGTCTTATTATTATCAGAAAACACGCAGCGGAAAGAGAATAGTTAAGTCATCCAAACATGAAATTTCCCATAATGGGTCAAACACATTTGTAATTCAGACAATGAGTTTATAAAGTAAAATAGTTTTCAAATAAATAAAGTAGACTCTTTATCTCGAAATGTCAACCGTCTCTGAGTAGTCCTACAACAAGCCAAGCATCCCTTTATTGTTCAACAAACCTGAAATCAAACTAATATGCACGCAAAGTCAGACGAGCTGAGTGAATTCAAGTTTTATAGATTTTGAGTAAATTGTCAAAATATGGTTTAACCAAAATAGTATAACCCCAAGACTTTACTCACCAAATATATAATAAGCGCATATCGCTTAATCACCACAGAATACAATCCAGTACACTTAGGTAAAACCAAAGCTAGAGATTAGAGTAGGCATATCCTACTTCTATCATAACTCGGACTATAAAAAAAAAATAAAAATAAAATAAACACAAAATATTATTCAAACCGAAGCTAGAGATCAAAGCAGGCATATCCCACCTCTGTCATAACTCAATTAATATGAGAACATATAATACGAACAATGTAATAATCCCAACTCAAAACCAAGACTAGAGATCACGGCAGGCATATCCCACCTCTGACATAGCCCGGATTATAAGGTCAGGAAGTCGACGAACACAACCTATATATATATATATACATGGAAATTCCTGTATACTATACAAAAAAAAAAACATCAGTCAAGACCAAACCTGGTCAAAGAAGTGTGGACTTAATTACGGGTTTAAGACATCAAGCGCATTCCGCTTATCAAATCAGACTTAAACCACAACTATGAATAAGAGCAGACGTACCATATAACTATCCTAGCTCAAGTTATAATGTCAAGTAACCGTCATACACAACTTATAAATATATATAAACATATAGTAATTGTTTAAACCTATTCAAGTATAAATCAAGGCAATTCCTGATCTAACAAGCAAGGTTCCACGTACACTTTTAAGACATGCATATTAGCCTAAAATGTTTTAAAAACAGTAAAAAGGGCATCATGAATTCACCTTAATGTGTAACCTGTTTCACCCCAAGCTAGGGAAAATTAAATGGCACAAGGCGTCAACGACCTGTGACGGTATATGTAAAAAAAATCACTAAAAGTCGAATAATCTAGACATGGGTACTTAGCCCACTCCATGAGACTTTGACATAGGAATAATGTACGTACATAAATTAAGTGAAATTATGCAACTCTTATACTTATCCACACATTTTGATATTATTATCAAATGAAATACCCATTGTTTTAATTTGTGTAGGGAAAATACATAGTGTAAAAATACACAAGTGAATAGCTCCTTTCATTGACGACGTGATTATAAGCTTATGATTTTATCTAATAAAGGTATTGGTTTGAATCTGCCATCCACTCTTTTTTTATTATATAAGACTAAAGACGTCAAAAGAAGGCCCTACGGTTCATAACCAACCCATCCATCCACAAAGACTTGACTGTAACCAACCCATCCATCCATAAAGAACTCGACCGTAACCAACCCATCCATCCATAAAGAACTCGACCGTAACCAACCAAATCTGCGATGCATAATAATCGGCATCCAACAATCCATTCGCGACCCCTCGACCGTGTATACTATACGAGACAAAATAGTTGAGGGATACCTGGACTCACGAGGAGGGTAGAACAACCGGTTTAGAGTTTTTGGAGCGCGATTGCCTCAAGACGCTACCGGTGGCGTGGAATGATGCCAATCCCAGCAACTCGCTTCGTCGCTATCGGTTGGAATGATAGAGTTTGCTCCCGTCCTTCCTTCTTGTCGCGGCAAGTAAAGATGGAAAGGAGTATTATTGCCGTGGACAAGAAAAAAAAAAGAAAGAATGGTATTGTTTACTTTTGGTCGAATTTAAAGAAAAAAAATTAACAATATGCAGTAGGGTTGGTTGTTAAAGGCAAGGAGAATGATATTGTTTCTTCTTCTTTGGTGGACAGTGGAACAAAACAAAAACAAAATGAATTGTTTCCTTTGATGTTGTCGAAGACCAAAGTAAAAACAAATGATATGGTGGCACTAGGGTTACGGCACAATGTGATAAGAAGATGAATATGAGGGTGGTAGGGTTGGAGATGGGGTATTAAATAAGAGTGGGGTGTTTGAAAATTTTAGCATAAGCCCCCTTCTAGTTTGACCCCCAATGTGCCTTGCTACCCAAGTTATCCCATGTGAGTTTTAGGAAATGCCAAAGAGCCCCCTCAACGAAAACCAAAATAAGTTTTTTAAGGTAAACACAACTCTACTAAGCGAAACTCAAAAATCGGGAATTTACGGGCGTTACAAGTCTACCCCCCTTAGAAAAGGATTCGTCCACGAATCCTACTACACGACAAAGAAGTGTCTCGCTACTCACGCGATAACTTACCTAAGGTAATGGGTTCAAGTAATGAATCTAATCTACGACCATAATGCGGTTGATACTAAGCTCTTACTAGGCCCCAATCAAGCAAAACGAAAGTTCGAAGCTATAAGTCATACAGGTATCAGTCACAATATCACATACAGATTAAACGAAAGAGGCAAAAGGATAGATTAGAATAAATCCAGTTTTAGATACCTGGCACAACTTCTGTCTCCTCTTGCAGTTTCTTCCCCTTGCACCTGTTGGCAAGATGACCTGTGCCCTTACACTTATAACATACCAAAGTCGGACATTGATAGTGGGGGTGTCCCGCCTTCTTACAGCGAAAACAGGTATCAGAACCCTGTTTATTATCCCCATTACTACCTCCAGTATCAGTATCTTCGGTCTTCACCTTCTTGAGAGAGGGTCCTGTAATGTCTGCCTCATTCCTCTTCCCATTAGAGTTGCGGTTCGAGTTCCCACTCTTTTTGTGTTCCAAGACACGTTCATTATCCCTTTGCTCGTACAACGTACTACTCATAGATACCACCTGACGAAAAGAGTCCATACTAGTAGTCACAACACCTCGACGTATGTCCAACGGTAATCCCTGAACGTACCTCTTTATCCTCTTCGCTTCTGGTGTAACCATATCCGGAAACAGACGGGCCAACTCATTAAACTTGGATGTGTACTCTTTGTGGGATAGATTCCCGGCTTCAAGGTTGACAAACTTCCTCTCCAACTTATCCAACTCATGAGTCGGGCAGAATTGCTCAATAAACAACTGCTTCAGCTCATCCCAACTCATCCTCCTACCTGCCCTATTTCCCATAGCCTGTGTCAAGTTATCCCACCAACATAAGGCCTCAGATACAAACGAATGAGCCGCAAAAGTCACCTTGTCTTCATCTTGACACTTATTCGCAGGACGGCCTCCATTTCACGTATCCATTGATGGGCTGCTGAAACATCTTTATTGCCATCAAATGGAGGTGGGTTACACATTTTGAAATCCCCATAAGTGCAACCTCGAATGACAACCCGATTAGCTCGAGCTCGATCCTCATCACTGGAATAAATAGGTTCGAGTTCCCGGTGTCCCCTCCCGGATCCCCGTCTGGCATCCTTGTCAACCTCAGTCGCGGCCTTAACCGCCTCAGCAATAATCACAGGCATACTGTTGTGAAGAACCTGATACACCTCATCCACGATCGCCTCTCTGAGTTCCGATCCCAGAACATCATGGTTATTGGTGTTTGACTCAGGAGTGGGTTCCCGTTCAGAAGTGGGGTCCGGAATACGGCCACCCCCGCGACCATCCCCACGAGCACCACCACGATTACCACGACCGCCCCTAGATGACCGTGTTTTTGCCATACTACCCTTTAAGACAAAACCATCACATGATCAGTCACAAGTATATTTAGAATGTATAAAGTAAGGGTAAACTTCTAATAACGTTGATCAAGTGCGATTAGCTGTTTACTTTACTTTAGTCACACTAAACATAACAAGCTATGGTCACATTAAGGGTTTGTCTACACACGAGTATTTGATAAATACAAACACACAAATAATTATTTATTAAACTTTAAAGGTTACCTCTTGGAGTGCAGCTACTCAGCAGTTGACATTTCTCAGTATTAGTTCGGCCCCATATCAGATTCGAGTTCGAGCACAAACTGCTCGAATCCCTCGAACCATTGCTCTGATACCAACTTGTAAGACCCTTAAATCCGACGGGTCAAACAGTTGGCATTCAAAGACTAAAACCATAAGATAATACTCAAAAGGTCTTATTATTATCAGAAAACACGCAGCGGAAAGAGAATAGTTAAGTCATCCAAACATGAAATTTCCCATAATGGGTCAAACACATTTGTAATTCAGACAATGAGTTTATAAAGTAAAATAGTTTTCAAATAAATAAAGTAGACTCTTTATCTCGAAATGTCAACCGTCTATGAGTAGTCCTGCAACAAGCCAAGCATCCCTTTATTGTTCAACAAACCTGAAATCAAACTAATATGCACGCAAAGTCAGACGAGCTGAGTGAATTCAAGTTTTATAGATTTTGAGTAAATTGTCAAAATATGGTTTAACCAAAATAGTATAACCCCAAGACTTTACTCACCAAATATATAATAAGCGCATATCGCTTAATCACCACAGAATACAATCCAGTACACTTAGGTAAAACCAAAGCTAGAGATTAGAGTAGGCATATCCTACTTCTATCATAACTCGGACTATAAAAAAAAATAAAAATAAAATAAACACAAAATATTATTCAAACCGAAGCTAGAGATCAAAGCAGGCATATCCCACCTCTGTCATAACTCAGTTAATATGAGAACATATAATACGAACAATGTAATAATCCCAACTCAAAACCAAGACCAGAGATCACGGCAGGCATATCCCACCTCTGACATAGCCCGGATTATAAGGTCAGGAAGTCGACGAACACAACCTATATATATATATATATATATACATGGAAATTCCTGTATACTATACAAACAAAAAAAAACATCAGTCAAGACCAAACCTGGTCAAACAAGTGTGGACTTAATTACGGGTTTAAGACATCAAGCGCATTCCGCTTATCAAATCAGACTTAAACCACAACTATGAATAAGAGCAGACGTACCATATAACTATCCTAGCTCAAGTTATAATGTCAAGTAACCGTCATACACAACTTATAAATATATATAAACATATAGTAATTGTTTAAACCTATTCAAGTATAAATCAAGGCAATTCCTGATCTAACAAGCAAGGTTCCACGTACATTTTTAAGACATGCATATTAGCCCAAAATGTTTTAAAAACAGTAAAAAGGGCATCATGAATTCAACTTAATGTGTAACCGGTTTCACCCCATGCTAGGGAAAATTAAATGGCACAAGGCGTCAACGACCTGTGACGATATATGTAAAAAAATCACTAAAAGTCGAATAATCTAGACATGGGTACTTAGCCCACTCCATGAGACTTTGACATAGGAATAATGTACGTACATAAATTAAGTGAAATTATGCAACTCTTATACTTATCCACACATTTTGATATTATTATCAAATGAAATACCCATTGTTTTAATTTGTGTAGGGAAAATACATAGTGTAAAAATACACAAGTGAATAGCTCCTTTCATTGACGACGTGATTATAAGCTTATGATTTTATCTAATAAAGGTATTGGTTTGAATCTGCCATCCACTCTTTTTTTATTAGATAAGACTAAAGACGTCAAAAGAAGGCCCTACGGTTCATAACCAACCCATCCATCCACAAAGACTTGACTGTAACCAACCCATCCATCCATAAAGAACTCGACCGTAACCAACCCATCCATCCATAAAGAACTCGACCGTAACCAACCAAATCTGCGATGCATAATAATCGGCATCCAACAATCCATTCGCGACCCCTCGACCGTGTATACTATACGAGACAAAATAGTTGAGGGATACCTGGACTCACGAGGAGGGTAGAACAACCGGTTTAGAGTTTTTGGAGCGCGATTGCCTCAAGACGCTACCGGTGGCGTGGAATGATGCCGATCCCAGCAACTCGCTTCGTCGCTATCGGTTGGAATGATAGAGTTTGCTCCCGTCCTTCCTTCTTGTCGCGGCAAGTAAAGATGGAAAGGAGTATTATTGCCGTGGACAAGAAAAAAAAAGAAAGAATGGTATTGTTTACTTTTGGTCGAAGTCAAAGAAAAAAAATTAACAATATGCAGTAGGGTTGGTTGTTAAAGGCAAGGAGAATGATATTGTTTCTTCTTCTTTGGTGGACAGTGGAACAAAACAAAAACAAAATGAATTGTTTCCTTTGATGTTGTCGAAGACCAAAGTAAAAACAAATGATATGGTGGCACTAGGGTTACGGCACAATGTGATAAGAAGATGAATATGAGGGTGGTAGGGTTGGAGATGGGGTATTAAATAAGAGTGGGGTGTTTGAAAATTTTAGCATAAGCCCCCTTCTAGTTTGACCCCCAATGTGCCTTGCTACCAAAGTTATCCCATGTGAGTTTTAGGAAATGCCAAAGAGCCCCCTCAACGAAAACCAAAATAAGGTTTTTAAGGTAAACACAACTCTACTAAGCGAAACTCAAAAATCGGGAATTTACGGGCGTTACACTCTTGGATTGTCGACAGTGGAGCTTCTGGTCACATGACAGGTGATTTGACGCTGCTATTCAATATCAGGAACATCAATGGAGGATATGTAGCATTCGCTGGTAATAAAGGAGGTTATATCACGATGGAGGGAAGTGTGAGTAATGGGATTGTTAGTTTCGAAAAGATTTCTTATGTGAAACAAATCGACTATAATCTGTTAAGTGTCAGCCAAATATGCGATAAACAGTTTTCTGTGCACTTCGATGACAAATCTTGTTATATGAATCATCTGGTGAAGAATGAGCTTCTTGTAGGCGTTAATGTCAAACATTTTCATCTCAATGACAAGTGTGTGAGTTGTAAGAAGGGGAAGCAGCATAAACAGTCCCACAAACCAAAGAATGTTAATTCTGTAGATATGCCACTTGAGTGTTTGCATATGGACCTATTCGGACCTGTCAAGCGTAAAAGTCATGCTGGAGAATTATACTGTCTTGTGGTTACTGATGATTACTCTAGATTTTCATGGGTAACGTGCTTGCAATACAAAAGCGACACGTTTAACAATTTGAAAGTTTTGTTCACTCGTTTAGAGAATGTTTATGGATTGAAAATCAAAAGAATTCGGAGTTACAATGGGACGAAGTTCAAAAATGCACAGATGGATGCTCTTTGTGAAGATAAAGGAATCCATCATGAATACAGTGCTCCATATACCCCACAACAGAACGGTGTCGCGGAAAGGAAAAACAGGACTCTAATTGAGACGGCGAGAACAATGCTTGCAGATTCTAATCTTCCAGTAATGTTCTGGAATGAAGCCATATATGCAGCTTGTTGCACATTGAATCGTGTGCTAACAGTGAAGAAGTTTGGCAAAACTTCTTATGAACTGTTGAACAAATGAAAGCCGAATTTGGAGTATCTAGAACCATTTGGAGCACCTTGTACTATGCTAAATCCATCTGATAAGTTTGCACCAAAAGCTGAAGATGGATTCTTTGTTGGATATGCAACCCCACTTAAACGGGTATTCAACAAACGAACTCGTCAGGTAGAGGAGTGGACTAATGTTGAAGTTCAACGATATACTCAGAATGTATAGGGTAGCGGTCCAGATTGGATGTTTAATTACAAATACTTCTTTGAATCATTCAATCTAGATAACTTGGTTGGAGAGGTTGTATTGAGACTTTATTACGAGTGAGAAAACGCAGTGACTTCACCGTTGGTATGTCCGATCACCATAACTCCTCCAGCAGCTTCTAATGATACTAATATTCCTGCAGCTGAAGAAGAAGTTTTCCAGGAAGCTTCCACTACTCTAAATTCATCAGAATCGGAAGATGATGATGATGTCACAAGTGAAGCCATTCTAAATCAGGCAACAGAGACACCACTAGTGAACCCAAATCCAGATGTTGCATCATCATCTAACATGGGTAATGATCTGGATTCGATAGAGAATTTGACTACTCAAACGGGAGTTCAAGTACCTGATCATCTGGAATCTCGGATTCATAGTACTTTAAAGCTTGTTTTACAAGCCTTTGATGCACAAAAAAAATCTAAAACTCTTAATTTGTGCAAGCTATGTTGCATCATGTAAAATCCTACTATGCCACAAACAAAAAAGACACGGGAGACATATCTCCATCCATTAGGGTTTCTGATTCAACCCTACCTCACATCTCCAACCCCATCTGCCCCCTTCTCCCTCTCTCTAAAGATTCAGAACATCTAGCCGACTCACTATGATTTCACTGGATCCATGAAGACATCACTAGATCTATGAAGATTGTGACCTTCGCCAAGGGTAAGTGACACTGTATTTTGATTCTGAACACTATTTCACCGTTAAATCACAGGATTTCACTTACATTTGTTTGTGTTTGGAGGTGGATGCTCGTTTTTTGTTGGCCATGGTTTAAAGAATAGGTCACGGTTTGAGAAGAGTTCAAGATCGAGATGTTGCTTTGTAATTTGAAGGTATACTCTTCCATTATGTTCGAGCTCCTTTGTTTTTTTGGACTGTTTCTTTTATTAGCTGTGAGACGGTCAAATTGCTTCAGGTTTGATGATGATAATATGTTCTTTTAATTGGCGTAGTTGTTTTTTTTGTAGGTGTTCATTAGATGTGATGACATTTTGTGTAATACTTTCAGGTATGTGATGGGTACCTTAATGATAGTGGTCATGGCTGGAAGACAAAGAAGATGACACATGTAGGAGCAAAGATGATTGATGTTTGTGAATTTCAAATGGTTATGCGATTGCTTGTTGATGAACATATTATAAATGTCATAAATAATTTCTGCATAAAAAACAGAATTATACTTTCACCAATGAACTTTTTTCTACCTTCACTATTTCACCATCTACAAATTTAAGCATATGAAATATATGTGTATGCTTTTGGGTAAGCACAATTCATTTTGACCTATCACTTAATCTGGAGAAGAGCTAATGTTTTTAAATATCATAAAAAAACATCAGACGATGAAATTGTTGAGACTCAAAGAAAGATACAAATTGGACATTCACATGACTTAATAAAATAACATACATCTTCAATTTTGTGGTTAGCATACTCCTGATTGTAGGTAACCTTATTAGGGATGGGTAAAATGCAAATAAAGAATGCACTCAGTCCCCACTCTTCCAGGTTTAATGCGCATTGTTTAATTTTATTCTCTGGCTAGATAACAGTTTGTCATTTGCAGATCAAGCTATTAAAATAACCTGGATCATTTGGAGCTTTGGTTCAAACTGTAGTGGCAATGTTTTGACTGATTTGGTAGATAAACGACAAGAAGCAGGTTGATTAGAGCTTTCTTTAAATGCAGATTTACTAGAGCTTTCTTTGCCTTTTTTATGTTCTAAATATGGCCTAATACTAAACAAATGTATCAGGTATATGCTTTTTCTAAAACAATGGTGCTGAGTTCATCTAATTATCATAAAAAATCTTTCTTTTGGTCCTCAATTTTGACCCATCTGCTTATGAATGGGTATGTTCAGGTTATGCATAATCTCTAATGGGTCAATCGAGTAAATTTAAAAAATATATATAACTCAAAAAATGGGTCAAATGGTATGAAAGGTACCAAAAGTGATATAGCTCGATAGTGTGTTTATGATGTTCGAAATTAATTTTGCTATGTGTGGCAATATGGGTGGGTTGGCAGGGTAATTTTTAGTACATGACAAAATGATTTGGGTTGGGTTAGGTTGACTTTCAAGCACAAACACTTTTGGTTATTTTTAGAATTTGTTTGGAAATAGTTATAGCTATAATTGTGTTTACAAAATACCATGTATCTAAATCTGTAACTAAAAAAGACTTGTGATCTTGAGTGCATAAAAATATGACTTTGGTAAGTTTGGTGGATTGGATAATTGGTTGATCTATAGTCGTACTCAATTTGTTTTTTTTTTCTTTTGTTTATAATTTAATTCATTTGGGCACATATTTTTGAGATTCCTAGCTAAAAGATAAGAGAGGCCTGATGGGTCAAAGTTTATTTAGGATATGTGTTTGTCTAAAGATTAAATAAAAGGAAATGGGTCAGAGAGTCTGGTTGGGTTAGTCTGGATGACCAATAAATATTCTTGGCTCTAGTTTCTCTGAATTTCACAGCTATATAATGTGTGAAGTATGGTTACAAGACTTGATTATAACAGTTAAAATGCAAATTTAAAAAATGATTTAGGATCTTATATGCTTAATTAAGGATACACCTCTAATCATTTAACCCGTATGACCCGTTTCACTTTTGGTTCAATATTTTTGCTTAAAAATTTAGGAATTCTTGATATGATAAATAACTGAAAAAAAAATAAAACGATATAAAAAAACTGATGACAATTCTAACAACCATGACAATTCTAACCCGTATGACCCGTTTCACTTTTGGTTCAATATTTTAATGCAATAACTGTGATGTAGCAAGATATAACGGGTCTCACTTCTAAGAATAAGGAGCTCAAGCTGCTGTTACAATCAATGGAACAACAAGCAAAAATCGGAGATGTTAAATATATTCAATGTGTTTTTTTTTTAACTATGAGAACACACCAGGGAAAATTTACTATGTATTGCTAACATGAACTGGTAAATTGTAGCTTACGCGGGCCAACTTGCCTTCACGGAGTTAAGGCGGAAACGAATAGAGTTTGGATCCAAACTTAAAAACTCTATTAGCAGAGAATCACCAGTCCCCTTTAATTAGCATAATTATTTAATTTCAATGTTATGATTATTTAGCCCAAAATAAGTTTTTTAAAATCAACACATGCAGCAAACAAACACAGCAAATATGCTAGATTTTGTTGTTGACTATGTAAAAGGACTTCAAAGAAGCTCAGGTATGACATGAAGAAAAACAAGCATAACTAAGTCATCAGTTTACAAATTTACTATGTCTTTTTCATGCACTTTCAGGCCATCATGCAAAGTGTACATGTCCACATGAACAGCAGCTCTGACACAGGCTTAAGCATAGGTTATGTCTTGCTACTGTAAATGAGAATCATTATCAGGTAATTAGAAATAATACTATGGACCTGTATTGGCGTATGTTGGAACTAGAAAACTTTATTGTTGTTGTAAATCTATGATTTAATTACCATAACTGTATCATATTATCTTAATAATGTGATGCAATTAACCACCAAATTTGTTGTCAATTGTGTGGGTCTTTTTAAATGTTAAGACAATCTACTTAGACATGTACTGGAACTGCCTACACAAAAATGATTTATGCAGGGTTGCATACACTCAAATGGGTCAAAGTCAAACTATAATAGTTGATTTGTTTCAGCTTTTGTAATAGACTAACAAAAATGACTACCTCTTGATAGTACATTAAAAAAAAATATTTTGAAGGAAAACAAACTAAATATACGTTCTTACACCTATTTTGCTGATTTGGAATCATATGTTGGTACAAGTTTAAAATAAAATTATTGCTTTTGCTCTTTCATATTCATACTGCATTTGGCTTGTTGAAATTGGTACATTATTGCTTTTGCTCTTCTATGTTATACCACAATTGTCTTCTTGATATTGGTAGAAAACATTGTTACCATCTGATTGTGTTTAAATGATTTTGAAACTAGAGCATATCAAGAAGTTTGATACTGCATACCTTGTAAGTATGTATGCAATCATGTTTCGGAATCCAGTTTTTGTTTGCATCTCCCTTTGCATGAAATCTGGTGATACCTATAGAATAATGGTGATTAAATGAATTTCAAATATTTATACTATACATTATATGGATTGAAAGGTAAAGGCATTTTTCCATAAGTGAGAATTTTAATAAAAGACACGATCTTTAGTGGATAAGTCAAAATGATGGGTGTTTGCATGAAATCTTCTAATGTACATTTATGATGGGTGTTTTGTTGACAGAGCTTTTTGTTGACAAGGATGACATAACTTCCCGTTAAAGAATTTTTTTTAATGTATTTGAGGTTTTTCTGCACCAACTTTTACTTTACCAAAATTATTTAGACCAATTTTAGGCTTTTAATATGCGCTTTTTTAACTCTTTTCTCTTTAACACAGGACTCGAAATGCCTCTTCAAACTACAGAGTTTCTATAATGGTTGATAGAAAGAATCAAACAGCAAGAGAAAAAAGGGTCTGCTCACCCTCTGCGCTGCAGATGTCAGGTTGCTCCCCTCTAAAATGTATTTTTATTGATTTTTCTGCCCCATCACAGCAAGTAGCAGAGATACAATTATCTTAATATTTGAAACGGGCTATGGGATATTGGGTCATGTGATAATTGATATCTAGGGAATATTCTTTTAATAAGAAGCTATGGGGTATTGGGTCATGTGATAATTGATTCTGCACTAACTTTTGCTTTGCCCAAATTATTCATTGTCAACCTTTGTTAAAAAGGATGTGCCTGGTTTATATTCAAGAATGCGATTGGGATAACAGGTGATATTCACCAAAAAGCTATTGTTTTGTAAACTAATGGAGACTAAAGAATAAGTAGATACATGAACTGTTCATAAACTTTTACAAGTTGAATGTTGAAAACCTTTATCTAATTATTCAAAACATGTGTATGAGACTTAAAAGTAAATGTATTTGTGAGCAAGTGGTAAATTGAAGTACAAAATGGTAAATGTGCATCAAACAAGACTTGTATTTATACATTGTGGTGATTTTGGCAATCTTATTGTTAAACCCATTTTATGATATGTATGAGAACAAAGAATACTGTTATACATTGAGTTAACATATCTAATTAAATAACGTTTTGACCCTAATATAAAATATTTTACTAAATTATACTTTTTGTTTGTTGATTCTTACATGATCTCACTAAATTTATCAAACCCCGTCGTAAATTTAGCAGGCTAGCATATCATAAGTTGGAAATATATGCTACAAGAAATTTGTTCTTATGTGACCAACCTATCCTGACAACACCTGATCATCTACACAAGCTCAACAAAAAACTTATTTTTTCTGGCCTATCCTGGTGTCTTGTCAATGGGAAAAGGTTGGGTAGGTGAAATCGATAAATTTGGGAAGAGATAACGTCATTACAATATATTACGACAATGGTAAGGTTTATGGCATAGATATTCCACACTAATTCTACCAACTCGAAAACTTAAAAAACTAAACAATAAACATAATAAAAATATTATACAAATAAGCAAACTGGTAGAAGTACTGTACAATATAGTACAATTTGTTGTCACCGCAGCATCGCGCGGGTTTCTTACTAGTATATATATATATATATATATATATATATATTAGAATTAGTAATGTGTTAAGAAGATTGGAACCTTAATTTGTTAAGATCGGATATTAGTTTATTAACTTGAACTTGATAATTGGATTGGACATTAGGATAAACCTTAACTTGGATCTTTGGACTAGTCGTATGGACATATTAGCTAACTTACGGACTAGTCGTATGAATATTAAATAAGTTGGGCATTTGGATTGGACACTCGGACACTAGTTTGGCATCTTGAACTTCATATTAGAAATAGGATGTTATGACATAAAACTTCGGATATATAAACTCGGACACGATGAGATCTACAAATATACCAAATATAAACTTATATGTATATGGATAAGTTGGAATAATAATAATGTTGAGGCTTGGACATAAGATTTGGATAGATAAACATATGTGTGTAAATCGGATAATAGGCAAGATACTATAAGTTATAATATAGGAACATATAAGTTGAACCAAGCAATAAGGATGACGTTTGGGTAAGAAGAAAACTTAAGAATTGGAACTCAGACGTTTGGACTAGTCGCCTACACCTTAGATACCTTGTAGCTTTGGAACCTTTGGACACTTGACACATAGAACCTTATAAACATTATGACTAATGCCTCGGACTTGTGGACATTAGCTTGAACATGTGACACTTAGGACATGAACTTGACCAAGTTAACTACACATGATATGGAAACATAAATATTAAACCATACTCCCGAGCTTGTCCCCACGCGTAATCAATACAAAGAAAACCAAAGACTAATAATAATAGCATGTGTGTCAACATAGGGCCCAACCAGGAGAGTGTCAGTATCCGATACTGAGCATCCGGTTTTATATTTTTGAGCTATGCAGCCAGGTGAGTTTCGTGAACTCCCATCATTTTACTTTTATAACTGTTTTGGGGTGACTCATGCTTCCAGTGGTTTATACGTTATGGGTGTTAGTTTTACAGAGCGTGATTACCTGCGAGACCGAACCAGGCACTCATTAACTCTAGGATAGAGCCGACTTAATATATGGTAGTACTACTTTTGGAATCCCCCACGCACAGTGGCCCGACCTAGATCCGGAAACCCCCACTGAGACCGACGGGTCGATGCGGCATATATTTTGCCATTGGAGAACCTATGAGGCAGGACATAGGTTGAGAACTATAACAATAACAGGTATAGTTTATCTTGTTACATATAGGCATGGTTAGGCATGGGCTAGGTGCCAAGGGTTGAGTGGCCAGCTTGTAGGACTGTAACACCATAACCAGATGAACGTGTTGAAAACTATTAAACTTTTTTGAATAATGGAAACTGTTTTGGTAAAACTAACTTTCGGCGCCTATGTAACTAACCACACGAACTCACCAAAATTATTGTTGACAAGACCATTTTAAGCATGTGTTCAGGTACCGACATTGGAGATATGAAGAACGTATGATTGCAGCTCGGAGTCACAACCAATGGATGAACCAAAAGGCAATCATGTAAATAAATTATGTTAATAAAGATAGTTATTATTGTACCATTTTCGCTATTGCTTGCATTCGCGTGAATGTCATACCAAACTGTATTTTCGTCCAGGCCCCCTGTGGCCGGGTTGTGACAGTTGGTATCAGAGCAAATAGCGCGGCGAGCATGTTTCCACTAGGCTTTAACCACGAACCTTAGGATCCTGACTTGTGAAACCACAAAATTCATTTCGGTTTGGAGAACTGAAACCTGACGGATAGACTTGAGTTGCAATTAGAAGATGTCGAACGAGTTGACTTTGGGTACTGAACACATGGGGATAAAACGTTAAGTGAAAAAAGCTATACTTGAATGACACGAACGAATTTGCGAAATAACCAATGAGAACATAAGATTAAGTGTTGTGGTCTTTAATGGAATAGACTTGGATGCTTGACTGAGGCGAGGAAGTGATTATGGTCGCGGACATAATCATGAATCCGCAGGAGCAAAGGCATCTCGGGGATATTTTATTAAAAATCATAACCACAGAAGTTAAAATAATACCCTCGAACACAAAAACTCGTATGAATTATGTCGGCGTGTGACCGACGAAGTGAGAGTTCGCCTTACCTTTGGTGCTTTTGGTTTTCTAACCATGGTATCCTCATCCGATGGATGGTAGTTTTGAACCTATCAAGCAATTATTCTTCGCTCCCTAAGGATATTTTTGATAAATTCTTTATTGATACAATAAATCTTGTAGATTGAGCTACTCGATTCCGTTCAAAAACTTGATGATTCCCTTGTTTTATCGTCAAAAGACCTTAGAGACTATGATCTAGACCGTTTTTGTGACACTTGAATGCAAAAACATTCGCGCCCGTTTATTGTTCTCTAGAAATTTAAGTTCATTTCGGATAGTGTAAACTCCTAAAGCGCATGTGAACGCCAGGAAAATCTTAGTTAAATACATAACCGTCCCGATTCTATACTGGGCTATCTGGATTGCAAACCAAAATGATAAGTTTCCTTCCAAACCAATTAACGAAACCGTACATATCATCCTAAGTTAAAGTAAATTGGTGATTGTGTGATCGTGAATTTACCGATATGTTATGGTTATATATAAAGGTTTATGGTAGGGATTTCTAGTACATTTTTGAAACATCAGAAGTGTGGTGGGTTAGCTGCAGTACACCCTATATATAAACACCAATGATACGTCAGAAATGAGATTGGGGATCTAACCATGAATAAAATTTAGTCCGATTTCCAAACCATTAACAAGTTGTATTTACCGCCTTAATGTAAAGTAAATTCGCGATTGCGTGATCATGAATTTACAAATACGTTATTGAGGAATGAAATTCCATGAAGGTTTTTGGGAAAGATTTCTAGTACATTCTTGAAGTATCAAATGTGTGGTGGGCTAGCAGCCGTAGTCAAAGAGATACTTGAAGGTTTGGCGAAACAAGTTGGTAAATCTCTTGAAGAGTTGATGAGTGACAATCAAATTCCAAATATTCCTGAAAAAGAAGCAGGAAATCACTCTGATGATAGAGATACTCCGGTATTTGAAGACATTGAGATTAAGGATATTACTAGTGAAGAATATCCAGAGTACTTCAAAGAAAAACAGGATGATGCATTTCCTGAATTTTCTGAAGAGATGTTGAATTAGGCTGAGAAACTTGCACAACAGAAGAGTAAGACATTCGTTACTGAGGTATTCAAGAATGCAGAGAAACTGAAACCGAATGTTGAATAATCTGATGATCTGAAAAGCTTGTTGAGGAAACTGAAAGAAAAAGAAGCCAACCGACCAAAGACTGAAATTCAGGGAGGTTTCTACATGTTTCACAATGAATTGTTCAAAGGAAAAGCTCTCGGTTGGAAATACTTGAGATAGCTAAGGTGTTTTGCTGTTAAATAGGAGAAGGGAATTCTGTATTTCAACAGATTCCATGATATAAAGACATTACCTTACTGGGCTGTACGCGATTTCTGTCGACATACTTTATCTGGAGCAACCGTGAACAACGATGCAGTTGGCTATTTCGCAGATCATATGGCAAGAGAGAGCAGAACGAGATGGGATGTGTTCACTCCACAGTATCCTAAAAGGATAGTTCACAAAACGATTGATCCGATTACTGGGATGAACAAGGTGACGTTAAAGTATAAACCACCGACCGTATTGAAATATATTCCTTTGATGCCAATTCCACAACATTTCTCAAAAGAATTCATGTGGTGGTACTATGATTGGAAAACCGCAGAAGCTGTTATCTTGCTGAAGGAAATGGATATTGAAAAGATGAATTGCGTGTTTTGATTCGATTACTATCATATTGTAACTGATCTAGGGATTCCACACCTAGATTAGTAGACTTGTATAATCATTTAAACTTGTTTTTGTCAAATCAATCCTCCACAGAATGAATTGTAGAATGATCTATTCATAATGAATAACTATGCGAATTGTAACACCCCAACCGATGGCGGAAACATCGAGGTGTCACGTAAGAATGAGTATAAAGTAGCACATGGTATTCAAGTTTTAATTGAAATTTATTTAAAGGAAAATATCCAAAATTTGAAAATACATAACAAAGTCTTGAATGAAATTCTAGTACATCAAACAACCAAACAAAGCATAACTTCAATTATCTCTTCCTGCTAGCTCTAGACTTCAAGCATCATTATTTCCTGTTGAGTTTGTAAAAATGGGGGGGGGGGTCAACTAGAAGTTGGTGAGAATACATAAGCCATGTCAAGCAATTAAGTTTAAGAATAATAAAAGTTTAGCAATTCATATGTCTATCGTAAGTTTAAGTCTGCATGAATAAACATGAAGTATAGTATGCACATAATCAAACCTCCGACAAGTTTAGGTCCATCCCGTCATCCACGGTTCACCTTAATATCACGTTGGAACGATAACAATCACCCGCGCTCCCCATAAAAGATGGTCAAAGAATGTAGGTGGGATTGTCAATCCAATAGATCTTAATTGAGTATCGCCGGATTGGCCATAGCTAATGATTATGTAAGTTTAAGTTTAAGTCTAACAGTAGTTGTCTAAGTCATGAGGCATAAAAGTTTACAACTAGACATGTATGTAGAATTGCTTAAGTATAAAGTTTCAAGTATAAAGAATTGAATAAACATGGTTACGTAAACTCACCTTAGCAAAGTGTTAAGTCTCGTGAAATAGAATATGTGTAGCCCAACGTTGCCAAGTATTACCCTATGTATAAGGTAATAAATAAGTCTAAGTCTTTCTAGTCTACAAGTATTTTCTAGGGTTTCGAATTTGGGGATAAGTATTCGTTTGATTATTAATTAAATTGTTTAATAAATAAAAGAAATTCGATAAATAAATAAACAAAAGTCTTTTTGTACGTTTTTTTTTATTAGGAATGATCACATTATAAGGTTTTAAGTTTGAAAATAATTTTTATAAAATTATTTTCTTAAAAATAGAATATTTAGTCTATTTATTTTTATTTTGCCAAAATATACCTTTAATATCTAAAAATATTAAAATTAAAGAATTTTTAAATTAAAATTTGTATTTCTGTTCTAAATGGACAGAAATAATTTATATAAAATTTTGGTGCAAAAATATTGAAAAATGAATTTATTAGATTTATTTATGATTAAAATAACCAAAAATCGATTAAAAATATTAAATAAATGATTTTTCGAAAATAAAAATTATTTCAGAAATGTTTAATGTCTTATAAACTCAGAATAATTTTTGTGGAAATTTATATAATCGTTTTGATATTTTTATAGAATTTTATAATTATAATAGAATAAACTTGTAATATTTATTATATATAATAAATAAATAATTTTGGAAAACTAAAAATTGGACAACAAAGTTTATCATTTGAATAACATAAAATAAATTTTGTAGAATTTATGAAGCATTTTTAGTATTTTTAAAACTATTTTTAAAAATAAAATAAATGTATAAGTATAAAAGGTTTCTAAAAAAAAGGTTTGCACATGGTGAGGTTCGAACCCGCGTCAAACCCGGGTTAGAGTCTTCAAATCACAAGCCTAGACCATCTGGTCTACACCCTGAGAACGATTTATCTTGGTTTGAAATAATTATATAGTTATACTAGAAACAAATTTATAATCATTATAAAAGGAAATGAAAAAGGGTGGGTAAGACGGGACTCGAACCCGCGTACCTTCGTTTCCAAACAGACGACACAACCACTTGATCTAGATCAGTGGTTGTGTCTATTTTGTTTTCTGATTATATATAAACGTGTAGGAACAGAAGCTTATCCCCAATTCATGGCTTACGAGCCCTAGGTTTCATAATAACGAAGATTAACAACCAATAGCCCCTGATATGATGAGGCTATTGTTCGTAGGGTGCTGAAGATTAAAACCAACAAACAAATTGAAAACTTACAAACAGAAATCGTGATAGAGGGCTCGGTCAAGCTTTAAGTCAAACGCGAACCAAAAGTATAAGATTGAGGGTTTGTTATCAGAAATTTAGAGAGGAGAATGGTTAATCGGCGAGTGTAGGTTGTAGTGAAGGCCTCAATTTATAGTGGGAGGTTCGTGTGTTCGAAATGGTAATGTTTGACCCGATTAAAGACCATGACGCGTAATTGTTTGGATTAAGGCAAGTACTGAAGGTGATTCAGCGTGTATAACACGCGTGTTAGTCAAACAATTACATAGTTTACCATATTGAGATTCAAAAACGTGGTATTGGGTTTGAATTTGAAGGATGATCGTCGTAGTTGACTTCTCATAAGTCAACTGCACCTCCAAACTTGTTATAAATATTTAGATATTAGAAGTTTGATGCAAAGATAGTAGTAGACCAGCTGGTTTAATGTTGTGTGTGTGATGGACCGGCCATGGGCACGGGTTCAAACCCCGGCCCATGCCATAATTTTTTTGACAAATATAACAATAATATATTGATATTATATGTTTATAGTATGGTACTAGGAGTCCAAAAGTGTCACGAAATATTTTTAAAAGGAACGATAAATGAAAAAATTCGACGTTTTATTAATAATCATCGTAACGTATATAGGATTAAATGCGAAATGTTACAGTCTCCCCTACTTTTAGGAACTTCGTCCCGAAGTTGGAGCTGGAGAGTCTGGTGGGAAAAGGTGTGGGTATTTAGACCTCATCTGGTCCTTGCGTTCCCAAGTGAACCCTGGACCTTGTTTAGATTCCCAACGAACTTTAACGATCGGAATGCGACTGCGCTTGAGTTTCTTGACTCCAGTATCCACGATCTCAACAGGTTTCTCGACAATGTGCATAGTTTCATCGATCTGCACATCTTCAAGAGGGACATGGAGGTTCTCATCTGCTAAGCATTTCTTGAGATTCGAAACGTGAAAAGTTGGGTGAACAATGCTTAACTCAGGTGGAAGATCAAGTTTGTAAGCCACTTTTCCAATCCTGTCAAGCACTTTGAATGGGCCTACGTATCGAGGAGCTAGTTTTCCCTTCTACCGAAGCGAATTACTCCCTTCCAAGGAGATACCTTAAGAAGTACAAGGTCCCCGACTTGAAATTCCAAGGGCTTATGACGTTTATCAGCATAGCTCTTCTGTCGACTTCTAGCCTTGAGGAGATTATCCTGAATGAGTTGGATTTTATCTGTGGTTTCCTGGATCAGTTCAGGTCCAGTGATCTGGGCTTCACCAACCTCAGTCTAACAGACAGGTGAACGACACTTACGACCATAGAGTGCCTCGAAAGGAGCCATGTTAATGCTGGCATGATAACTGTTGTTGTATGAAAACTCGACCAAGGGAAGATGAGAATCCTATGCGCCACCAAAAATCGATGACACATGCCCTGAGCATATCCTCAAGTGTCTGGATGGTCCGTTCAGTCTGACCATCTGTTTGAGGGTGATAAGTAGTACTCAGGTTTAGCTTGGTACCCAAAGCGTCTTGTAAAGAATCCCAAAAGTGAGAGGTGAAACGACCATCACGATCAGAGATAATGTCCAAAGATATACCATGGCGACATACGATTTCACTCACGTACATCTTCGCTAACCTTTCCACCGAATATTTCTCATGAATAGGTAAGAAATGGGCTGACTTGGTCAAACGGTCGACGATTACCCAAATGTTGTCAAAACCTTTGGGTGTACGAGGGAGTTTAGTGATGAAGTCCATTGCTATGCTCTCCCATTTCCATATAGGAATTTCTGGTTGTTCAAGCATACCAGATGGTCGTTGATGTTCAGCCTTGACCTTTGAACAAGTAAGGCATTTTGCAACGAAAAGAGAGATATCTTTCTTCATACCAGGCCACCAATACGAATAACGAAGATCTTGGTACATCTTGTCAGCACCAGGATGAATAGAATAACGAGACTTATGAGCCTCGTTCATAAGAAAGGTACGAAGATCATCATGGTCAGGAATCCAAAGTCGATTGAGAAAATAAAGTAGACCATCAGGTTTGGTTTCAAGTTGAGTCTCAGCACCACAAGACATTTCCTCGTACATGTTACCTTGGGTGACTGAAGTATGTTGAGCTTAGAGGATACGATCCTGAAGATCAGTACGAACTCTCGCACAATGAAGTTTGATGCGCTCTTTATGACTGAGTGCGTTAGCCATAACATTCGCTTTGCTAGGATGGTAGCGAATCTCGCAATCATAGTCGTTAAGTAACTCAACCCAACGTCGTTGCCTCATGTTAAGATTTTTCTGGTCGAAGACATGTTGGAGACTTTTGTGGTCCGTGAAAACCACACATTTGATTCCATAAAGATAGTATCTCCAAATCTTAAGAGCAAAGACGACAGCGCCCAACTCAAGATCATGGGTGGTATAATTCTTTTCGTGGGTCTTGAGTTGTCTAGACGCATAAGCAATAACCTTGCCTCGTTGCATGAGAACATAACCAAGACCTTGGTTTGATGCACCACAATAGACCACGAAGTCATCATTACCATCAGGTAGAGACAGGATAGGAGCTTCACAGAGTTTCAGTTTAAGAGTCTCAAATGCTTCCTCTTGTTTTGGTTCCCACTCATAAGGTTTACCCTTGTGAGTTAAGGCAGTGAGAGGAACAACGATCTTGGAGAAGTTGGCAATGAATCGACAATAATAACTAGCCAAACCAAGGAAGGAACGGACTTCTGTTGGAGTTTTAGGAACACTCCAATCTTTGACAGCTTCGATCTTTGCGAGATCAACATGAATTCCGTTCTTATCAATGACGTGTCCCAAAAATTGAACTTCCTTAAGCCAAAATTCACATTTCGAGAACTTGGCATACAGTTGTTCTTTCTTTAGGAGACCCAAAATTGAGTGAAGATGCTGTTCGTGATCGGAGTTTGATTTTGAGTAAAACAAAATGTCGTCGATGAAGACGATCACGAATTTGTCAAGGCAGGGTCTACAAACCCGATTCATTAGATCCATAAACACTGCGGGAGCGTTGGTCAATCCAAATGGCATGACCATGAATTCGTAATGACCATAACGTGTACGAAAGGCTGTCTTGGAAATGTCTTCTTCGTGGACTCTAAGCTGATGATAACCAGAACGAAGATCAATCTTCGAGAAGTGGGTCGCTCCTTGTAGTTGATCGAAAAGATCGTCAATCCTAGGCAAGGGATAACGTTTCTTGATGGTGAGTTTGTTGAGTTCACGATAGTCGATACACATCCTGAGAGATCCATCTTTCTTCTTAACGAACAAAACAGGGGCTCCCCATGGAGAAGAACTGGGGCGAATGAAACCTTTATCAGAAAGTTCCTGTAGTTGACTGGCAAGTTCTTGCATTTCAGAGGGTGCAAGACGATAAGGAGCTTTGGCGACAGGATTTGCACC
This sequence comes from Ambrosia trifida, assembly GCA_028751855.1. Lineage (NCBI taxonomy): Eukaryota > Viridiplantae > Streptophyta > Magnoliopsida > Asterales > Asteraceae > Ambrosia > Ambrosia trifida. Next base: position 63,183,327 of record CM054131.1, read on the forward strand.
AGGAACAAGATCGATCCTAAATTCAACTTGTTAAGCAGGAGGCAAACCAGGTAAATCCTCTGGAAAGACTTCAGGATAGTCCCGAATGATTGGGATGTCTTGGATACTTTTGCCCTTGTCTTTCTTTTCTATCACGTTAGCCAAGAAAGCAATATACCCCTTTCGTAAGTATTTTTGAGCAGTAGTACAAGACATGAGCTTATGCTCGCCACAAGGCTTCTCACCATAGATCTTCAAAATATCACCAGATTCGAGAGGAATGCGAATAACTTTCTCAAAGCATAGGATTTCAGCACGATGGGTTGACAACCAATCCATGCCTACTATGACATCAAAGCTTCCAAGATGCATAGGAATGAGATCGATAGAGAAAGTATGCTCATCAAGGTTCAACACACAGTTACGTACAATAGAATTGATCGAGATAGACTTCCCATTAGCTACCTCTACCACTAAAGGTTCTTCTAGGTTAGTTAGGGGTACGTTAAGTAAGGGTTCAAACTTTAGTGATACAAATGACTTATCAGCACCCGAATCCAATAATATAGAAGCATAGTGGTTATTAACAAGAAACGTACCATTAACCACCTCGTTGTTGTCGCGGGCCTGATTAGCATTGAGGTTGTATGCGCGACCTCGAGCACCTTGGTTCTGGTTGCGGTTCTGGTTTTGATTGCGGTTTTGGTTCTGGTTCCCAAGTCTAGGGCAAGCATCCCTATAATGTTCTGTACTACCACATTCGAAGCACTGGCCACGAACAGGCCTACCATTTTGAGCATTAGGAGCTGGATTATTTCTGGCAGGGTTGCTTTGAGTGGCAGGGGCTTGGCAAGTATTAGCAAAGTGTCCATACCGCTTGCAGTTATTACATTGGCGGCATGGTCTGTTCGCAGCATGGTGATATTGGCAAGTGTTACAAAGAGGGTGGTTCCGAACATACGGTTTCTTGGCTGGGGTTTGCACTGCAGGTGCGGTGGTAGCAACCATGTAGTTCTTAGCCCTGCGCTTCCTGTTGGTTGAGGCTTCAGGCTTAACCTCAATAGCGGGCTGAGGAGTGTCCTTTGCAGTAGCCTTCTTGGTGTTCTTGCGAAAAAGAGTATGGTTTTTCACATGATTCTCGGTGAGAGTAGCCGCAAGGCGTTTGGCTTCCTCCAAGGTGGCAGGATTCCTTCCCCATACCGTGTCCTGAATTTACATAGGTAGACCACCAATATACTTCTCGATGGCTACAGGTAGGGGAGTGACTTTATGGGGCAACAACAAACTGAGCTCGTGAAAGCGGGTATTATAAGCAAGGTTTTCCCCACTATCCTGAGCAAGGGTGTGGAACTCGTCCTCCAGTTTCTTAACCTCGTTACGGGGACAAAATTCATCTTTCATTATCTCCTTGACTTGATCCCAGGTCATAGCAAGTGCAACTTCAGCTCCGCGGGTGCGCTTTTCCTCATTCCACCAAGTGAGTGCTCGTTTGTGAAGAACACTCATGGCATAACGGGCCTTAAAGTTATCGAGACACTCACTGTTAATGAAGGTATTCTCAATACCCTCGAACCATTGCAGAAGACCAGTAGCTCCTTCATCTCCACTGAACTTAGGGGATTATAGGTATTAAAGTGTTTGAGAGTGCAAGCTGGGAGACCATTCCCGTTTCCATTCCCGTTCCCATTATGGTTTCCATTGCCGTTTCCATTGCCGTTTCCGTTTCCATTCATTTGGATGACTTGGGCCAGTAAGTTAGGAACCAGATTTGCGATCTGTTGCGCCATTTGTTGAGAAATGATCGCAGCCAGTTGGGAATCACCTCCGTTGTTGTGGTTAGTGTCGTGGTTATGGTTGTGGTTGCTGCTCCCTTCCTCATGATTTCCACCATTGTTATTGCGAGTGCTGCGACGTGGAGGCATGATCCGTAAGAGACACAACGAAATGAATGAGGTAATATAAGAAATGTAATCATTTATCCATTAATTAAAACGAATAAACGAAAACGTTGACTTATCAAAGATTCTAGATTCTAATAACATAGTGAAGACATGCTTTAGCCTATAAGTGAACACTCATCCCGAGAATTCCCAGGTAGGCATCCGGGTCCCTCGTCTGATTGGGATATATGCGCAATGCCAACCTAGACAGAAGACTCAGAATACAGGCGTTCACCCTTCCAGATTGCACGTGTTCGTTATTAAAATCTAGAACTTCGACGAGATCTCAAGGTGGTTCAGGCTAAACCTGAGGATTTTGTCCTATTAATCTAATGGTGGATCAGGATTGCAGTAGACGAATAAGAGCAGTCAACTTGTAAAGGCTTAGGGTTGTATAAGGTGTAGGATATGGACAAGATTAAGGAAGCAATTAGGGTTACAAGTAAGAGAAGCAAGTACTATTTTAAATCCCCAAGGTTATAGTCTAGATTATTTTTCTAATAACCTAATTCCCTATAACCAAGGCTCTGATACCAATTTTAAACACCCCAACCGATGGCGGAAACATCGAGCTGTCACGTAAGAATGAGTATACAGTAGCACATGGTATTCAAGTTTTAATTGAAATTTATTTAAAGTAAAATATCCAAAATTTGAAAATACATAACAAAGTCTTGAATGAAATTCGAGTACATCAAACAACCAAACAAAGCATAACTTCAATTATCTCTTCCTGCTAGCTCTAGACTTCAAGCATCATTATTTCCTGTTGAGTTTAAGTTTAAGAATAATAAAAGTTTAGCAATTCATATGTCTATCGTAAGTTTAAGTCTGCATGAATAAACATGAAGTATAGTATGCACATAATCAAACCTCCGACAAGTTTAGGTCCATTCCGTCATCCACGGTTCACCTTAATATCACGTTGGAACGATAACAATCACCCGTGCTCCCCATAAAAGATGGTCAACGAATCTAGGTGGGATTGTCAATCCAATAGATCTATTATTGAGTATCGCCGGCTTGGCCATAGCTAATGATTATGTAAGTTTAAGTTTAAGTGTAACAGTAGTTGTCTAAGTCATGAGGCATTAAAGTTTACAACTAGACATGTATGTAGAATTGCTTAAGTATAAAGTTTCAAGTATAAAGAATTGCATAAACATGGTTACGTAAACTCACCTTAGCAAAGTGTTAAGTCTCGTGAAATAGAATATGTGTAGCCCAACGTTGCCAAGTATTACCCTATGTATAAGGTAATAAATAAGTCTAAGTCTTTCTAGTCTACAAGTATTTTCTAGGGTTTCGAATTTGGGGATAAGTATTCGTTTGATTATTAATTAAATTGTTTAATAAATAAAAGAAATTCGATAAATAAATAAACAAAAGTCTTTTTGTAGGTTTTTTTTTATTAGGAATGATCACATTATAAGGTTTTAAGTATGAAAATAATTTTTATAAAATTATTTTCTTAAAAATAGAATATTTAGTCTATTTATTTCTATTTTGCCAAAATATAACTTTAATATCTAAAAATAATAAAATTAAAGAATTTTTAAATTAAAATTTGTATTTCTGTTCTAAATGGACAGAAATAATTTATATAAAATTTTGTTGCAAAAATATTGGAAAATGAATTTATTATGATTTATTTATGATTAAAATAACCAAAAATCGATTAAAAATATTAAATAAATGATTTTTCGAAAATAAAAAATTATTTCAGAAATTTTTGATGTCTTATAAACTCAGAATAATTTTTGTGGAAATTTATATAATCGTTTTGATATTTTTATAGAATTTTATAATTATAATAGAATAAACTTGTAATATTTATTATATATAATAAATAAATAATTTTGGAAAACTAAAAATTGGACAACAAAGTTTATCATTTGAATAACATAAAATAAATTTTGTAGAATTTATAAAGCATTTTTAGTATTTTTAAAAATAAAATAAATGTATAAGTATAAAGGTTTCTAAAAAAAAGGTTTGCACATGGTGAGGCTCGAACCCGCGTCAAACCCGGGTCAGAGTCTTCAAATCACAAGCCTAGACCATCTGGTCTAGACCCTGAGAACGATTTATCTTGGTTTGAAATAATTATATAGTTATACTAGAAACAAATTTATAATCATTATAAAAGGAAATGAAAAAGGGTGGGTAAGACGGGACTCGAACCCGCGTACCTTCGTTTCCAAACAGACGACACAACCACTTGATCTAGATCAGGGGTTGTGTCTGTTTTGTTTTCTGATTATATATAAACGTGCAGGAACAGAAGCTTATCCCCAATTCGTGGCTTACGAGCCCTAGGTTTCATAATAACCAAGATTAACAACCAATAGCCCCTGATATGATGGGGCTATTGTTCGTAGGGTGCTGAAGATTAAAACCAACAAACAAATTGAAAACTTACAAATAGAAATCGTGATAGTGGGCTCGGTCAAGCTTTAAGTCAAACGCGAACCAAAAGTATAAGATTGAGGGTTTGTTATCAGAAATTTAGAGAGGAGAATGGTTAATCGGTGAGTGTAGGTTGTAGTGAAGGCCTCAATTATAGTGGGAGGTTCGTGTGTTCGAAATGGTAATGTTTGACCCGATTAAAGACCATGACGCGTAATTGTTTGGATTAAGGCAAGTATTGAAGGTGATTCAGCGTGTATAACACGCGTGTTAGTCAAACAATTACATAGTTTACCATATTGAGATTCAAAAACGCGGCATTGGGTTTGAATTTGAAGGATGATCATCGCAGTTGACTTCTCATAAGTCAACTGCACCTCCAAACTTGTTATAAATATTTAGATATTAGAAGTTTGATACAAAGATAGTAGTAGACCAGCTGGTTTAATGTTGTGTGTGTGATGGACCGGCCATGGGCACGGGTTCGAACCCCGACCCATGCCATAATTTTTTTGACAAATATAACAATAATATAATGATATTGTATGTTTATAGTATGGTACTAGGAGTCCAAAAGTGTCACGAAATATTTTTAAAAGGAACGATAAATGATAAAATTCGACGTTTTATTAATAATCATCGTAACGTACATAGGATTAAATGCGAAATGTTACACGAATGAACAACTCAAACTTCTATTCATATGAACGATGGTGTGAATGAGAATCAGAACTATATGAATGAAGAAACTGATATGAATGACAACCAGAAAAGACCTATTCGTATGAAATAAGGTGCGAATGAGACTTAGAAATACTCATTCGCATGGTTGTGGCAAGTCATTCGCACTGTTTGAATATTCATCTTCTTCCTCAGTTCAAAAACGGTTATTATGATCTGATTTTGAATTTTTTTTTCCAATTTGATTGAAAATGGATAGGTTTTGTTTCGGACCTCTAATAGATCAATGTTTATGAAAGAATTTTTCAAATTGACCACAAATTGGCCTTTAAATCAATTAAAAACCATGTTTTTTTTGAAAAACCTTGAAAACAGTTAGGGTTTTAACAATTTTGACCTAAAATCTTTCAAATTTTATCAATTTGCAATCGTGAGATTGAGCCTAAGCTCTGATACCACTTTGTAGGACCGTAGATGATCAAATACTATGTAATCTGCACGATATATAAACCGAGATGCACGGAATCCCTCTCAATCTACCAAGATTGATGTTTAATAGTTCAAATCACATAAAAGATGTCATTTTCATAACCATTAACATTCAAATCATTCAAATACAGACTCGATAAACAGGTTTAACAATATCCAAATAGAGAGGTTTTGGCGCATAGACTCTGTGTGCAAAATGACCAAACTCTAAACTCTCTAACCAACTCAACACATATATAGACCTAGCCCATTCGCATGGTCGAGCATGCAAATGGCTCATTTACCATGCAAATGGCTTCTTCTAGACTCATTCGCATGAACTAAAATTCCCATTCACATCTTCAATAATGCGAATGGACATTACAAAAAAAAAAAAAACACAAACTTTAAACTTTGACAAGTAACAAAGAAAAAACTTAACCCAAAAGTTGCAGACATAAATGCATCTACACGCGATGCAACAAGAACTTCAACAATTTCAGAAGCTTGGAGTTTAGACCTTAACCGATCTACCAACTGGACGAAAGAAGATTGGAAAAAAGTGGGTGCTCAAGTGTAAGAAGGATGATCTTGGAGTGATTGTTCGGCACAAAGCTCGATTGGTAGTTCAAGGTTTTCGTCAAACTAATGGAATAGATTAAAATGAAGTCTATGCACCAGTCGCACGTATAGAAGCCATTCCGATGTTTCTTGCGTACGCATCTTATATGAAGTTCAAGGTGTATCAGATGGATGTAAATAAGGCTTTTCTTTACGGTGTGGTGAAGGAAGAAGTATATGTAGGGCAACCACCTTGTTTTGAGGATCCTATCCACCGAGATAAGTTCTATAAACTGAACAAAGCGTTGTACGGTTTACACCAAGCCCCTTGTCAGTTTTATGAAATGCTCAGCACATACTTGCTTTCTCGAGGTTTCAAATGAGGACAAGTTGACTGTCCCCTGGTTACGAACAAGACAGGGGATGATTTGCTCCTCGTACAGGTCTATGTAGATGATATTATACTTGGTTTGACTAACGAACATCTTTGTAGGGAATCCGAGCAGGTTATATAGGAAAAGTTTAAGATGAGCTCAATAGGAGAAATGCAATTCTTTCTAGGATTGCAAGTGGACCAAACACCGTAGGGGATTTTCATCCACCAGACGAAATATGTTGCCGAAGTCTTGAAGCGATTCCAAAAGGAGGATTCAACACCTATTGCCACTCCCATTCAACCTAACCATGGGATTGGAGTTGATGCTAAGGGTGAAATCGTTGATCCTTATGTTTATAGAGCCATCGTCGGATCGTTAATGTACTTAACGCAAAATCCACAACGGTTGGATGTCAATTTCTGGAGAGCAGGTTAATCACCTGGCAATGCAAGAACTAGACGTCAGTTGCATTATCTACATGTGACTATGAATATGTGGTTGCCTCGAGTTGCTGTTCACAAGTACTTTGGATTCAACAACAAATACGTGACTATGGTTTGCAATTTCTTAAAACCCCTATTCATTATGATAATGAAGTAGTCATTGCATTAACTAAAGATATCGTTCATCATTCTATGGCTAAGCATCCGTTATCACTTCATACGGGATTCCTATACCAAAGAATTGATTGACATGGTAAAGATCCACATTGATTACCAGCGTGCTGATCTGTTTACAAATGCTTTTGACAAACCACGGTTTAAGTTTTTGTTATCAGTCAATGGTATTAAAGAAAAGCAGGATTAAAATCCTCATCAGCCTATCAAATTTTTCTTTATTTTTCTCTTCAAAAATTAAAAATCCAAAACTATGTTTTTTTTACTTTTAGGGGAAGTTTCTTTTTAATGAAATCAAAAATATTGAAAAATTTGAAAAAGCATAAAAATCAGAAAAACCGAAATGATTTTTCTTGGAAAAAAAAAAGAGGAGATGATAGTACATTAGTGGGAATCTATCACATGATAAAGAATTGCAATGATCAAATTGACATGTGATGACTTTAAGGGATGTGTTGATAGGCTTCGTAGACCTAGTAATGTGTGCATTAGTGATACAAACCTAACGAACTACTTGCTATGTGGATGAACACCACATGGGCATATGGTCTTTGGTACCGTAATTTCATTTGATAGGGTTGCAAAAATCGGAGGTTTCAGGTCATTATGTTGATAGTTGTCTAGGGTAGCCTGACTGATCTTCTGTTGTATTGATTTACAGACCTAGATTCGGTCAGGGTATTTTAAAAGAGCTGCCAATGCCAAATCCCAAGATACCGAATGAAGAGCTTAATGTATGACGATGATCAAAGATTATCTAATGCATCGTATCATATCTATGATGAAAATCATGATTGGTATAAGCCTCACCCTAGTTGGGTGCACATGTTTCTTTGTAGCATTGATTTGTTGACCTGTTACCTCTATGCCTCGTATCTTGTAACATACGGATAACTATGACATAATCACGCGTTACAATGAATATTTGTGCAAATTCCTTGACATGGGAGTATGTCGTGTGTGTGGGCACCATATGCAAGTTAGTTATTAATACACCAAAAATGTATTATTTTAAAGCATTGCATAACGGTTTTCATGTGAGCTTATGTGGACAACAATATCAACAATTGCCAAGTCTCACTGTCTATAATGTTTTTTTTTAAATAGAAAAGAACAACGATGTGATTAGATTTCTCAAAAACTGATATGATCCTCTCACTAGAAATCACAAAAAGTTGTATGCTTGTACATATTTACTTACTGCATTTCATTTTAATTTCAACATTTATGAAAAATTCAAAAAGATTTTTGGTGTGTTTTAGCATAAACTTCGGAAAATCCAAAAATTTTGCATTTCTATCATATTTTTTATAGCCGATGTGGGAGGATACTCATTTTCTGAAATTTGACTGCAGTAAATACCAATCATGAATTTTCGGCTAAAATTTTTACAAAATCATCAGTGTTTGATACTTTGAAAGATCAGAACATCAGTGTTTGATACTTTGAAAGATCAGAATCTTCATTTCAGTTTTCAAAGTTTGACAAATTGTGCATTTCATTGAATGTTAAAATGTTAAAATGTCAAAATTGATCAAAGTGTGCAAATTGGTAATATCAGTGATTGGAGAAAACCCATTTACAGCATCGGGCGTGCTGAATTAGTTTAAACATTTCCATTCGCATGGATTTTCTTTGCAAATAGGATTTCTTACACTATAATGTGTTTGGATTTCAGCTTCAAACCCATTCGCATCTTAATTTATGCGAATGAGGAAAAAATTTTTGTCATTCGCATGCTTCAGTTTTGCGAATGGGCATGCTTATATAAAGAAAATCCTCATTCTGATTCCTCACTTTACTCATTCCACATCACTATACACACACACACAGTTTGAGGGGGAGTTCTTCCATTTGAAATTTTGATCTTATCATTGTTTTCTACTACATTGCAGGTACCTAATACTCAAATTTGAACTGGTTTTGACCGAGGAATCGATGTTAAATTGGGTTTTTTATAGTCGAAACCCTAACAGTGGCAATAGACCAATTTTGAACAAATAAACATATGATTTAATCATCTAATAATGTTCATCGTGTGTTTTAGGGGGAGAATAAGGATTAAAACATTTTAAAACAGCATTAAATCGACTGTTCAATAATCCAAGCCCTAGAACTATTAGAAAACCCACGATGAACATGGAATTTGTTCAACTTGATGATTGACGAGTGTTTATTGGCCTTTTTAGATGCTATTGAAGTGATTTTAATGGATTGAACATCATTATTTTGCTAAATTGAAAATTCAAAAACCAGAACTATCCATTCCCATACTTTATGATGCGAATGAGTTTTCAAAACAACCATTCGATTGGGTCATTTTCCCATTCGTATCCCCGACCATGCGAATGGGTCTGGGATTTTCAAAATTTTCAAGTTTAATTCATTTTTGTACAATTGGACAATGTAATTGATGTTTTGCTGATTTTTATGATAAAAATTTGGCTAATTATTGTATCCTATTACATAAATGTCTACAGAGATCAGTTTTGTTCAAGTTCAAACCCAAACATAATTGTTGCGCCTTATTGGAATTCTGGTAGAATGCTAGATTGGATTTCTTTGATAAAAAGTTCGTGATCCACCGCAAGATCCAAGGAAATGTTATTATGGTGGGTGAAGATGATTTCAAGAGGGTATTGCATTTCAAAGACGATGAATCTTACGCAACCATGTTATCCTGGAAAGTGCAAAAGGGATGTTTTCTTAATGCTAAATATTTTGGGAAGAATACTGACTCCCAAATCAACAAGGAGAATCTATACGCACCATTCAAGTATCTTCTGCATGTGAGCATACATTGTAGATACACGAAGTGCGACTAATGCTATTGAATTGCTAAACATAATTTGTTTTGTCACTATCGGACGGTCGAAGGTGGATTATAAATGGTCGAATGTAGATAAGAAGGTCGAAGGGAGAGCTCAAGAGGTCGAAGGAAGATTTTGTGTATATAATGTGTTGATTCGCCCACTTTGATTGGTCGAACCTGCACATTCGCCCATTCAATTGGTCGAATGTGCAGGTCTATATAAAGGTTGAATCATTTTGTAACTTTAACTTTTGGTCATTTTTGTTTCCCTCTTTGAGTGTGTTCTCTCCCTAGGGTGTCTTTGAGTCTGATATTGTTATCTATCATTGTAAACAACATCTTGTAGTGATTATCATTATGTTTATCAATGAAATGAAAGCTTTCAATGAGATTTGTGTGTTTTGCTGATTATATTATCATTTCATAATCAATTCAGGGATTCCACACCTGAATTGATAGACTTGTTTGATCATAGTCTTTGTTTGACAATCCGATCCTTCACATACATACATGTTTTTGCTCCAAGATGTGGTGGTTTTGATATTCTTAGAAGTACCACATGTTCTATGGTTTCGACATTGATGTTGAACAAAGATTGTAACTTTTCTAGCATGTTATTTACTCATCTGAAGGAAGTGTTTGATGGAACAAGGCCAGATGCATACAAATTCATGATATACTAAAGATTCCTGCAAATGATTTTTAATGAAAAGTTTCCCAACTTGATCAAATATCCCACTCAGATTGGCAAATCAAGTTCACATGGATATTCAGATGCTGAATAGATTGATGTCTTACCGTGGGAAGTCAGAAGATGAAAAGCCTCCCATGAGAAGATTATTTGGGAATCCTATTAATCCGGGTTACAAAGCTCCTGATGATGATGATGATGATGATGATGATGATGATGATGATGATGATGATGATGATGATGATGAATGGTGACACCCAAAGAGTGACTCGGATACTGATGCTCCTTTGATTCCAATTACTGGTGATGAACGAGCTGGACGGCAGAAAAAGAAGACAAAGGCCGTATCCAGGAAAAAAAGGATATTATTGATTCTTCTTCATAGTCAAAGAAAGGGAAGAAGAAGTCCTTACTGATTGATGAAGATACCTAAGATTCTGATGATTCTAATGATGAAAAGACTGACAGTGAGCCTGATACAGATCCCAAGGCCACTGGTGATCATGTAAAGACACCATCAGTAGTTGATGAACTCGTAGCAGCTCAGTTTCTGAAAGCTTACGAGCTAAATCCTGATTTTGTTCCAGCTACAGAAGTATTAGATCCTGAAGATTTTACTGGTTCTCCAGTAGCTCCTGTATCGACTAAACATGGACGAATCAAGTCTATGGGAAAGAAAGAATCACACAGGAATAAAAGGAAGATAGATGCATGTACAAAGTCTACTTAAAGCTACTGGATTCTCATCTGCTGCTACTTCTGCTTCTAAAACAACCATTCCTAAAGCTTCAAAAGCTAAAGAAGGTGAAAAACCGACTCAAAAGAAGAGGAAAAGAAGCAAAGAGCCTGAACCTGAACAACCTGCACCCAAACAACCACACAGTGAACCATTCAGTATTTCAAGATCGTTGAAAGAGATGCTTTCTACTTATGATAAGCCTTCTGCATCAACAGCACCTGAATCTGTTTCTCTAGGAACTGCAACCGTTTCTCAAGCGGCTCTTGATACTATGCAACAACAAATCACATGTCTTATGAAGTCTTTCGATGTTCAGAAACTCACTACTTTGAAGAATCAAGAAGAAATCAAATAGTTGAAGTCCAATGAGAAAGAAATGCTAAGATCATAGCCAAATCTAAAGCCAAACAAGACGAGCTTGAGAACGAGGTGATAGACTTGAAGTTAGAAAGTTCAAAGTTGCAGCTTTCAAACACCAACAATGCTTGAGAACGAGGTGATAGACTTGAAGTTAGAAAGTTCAAAGTTGAAGCTTTCAAACACCAACAATGAGAGAAGAATTACTGATGTGGAGAAAGAGAATAAGAAACTCAAGAAGATCATCAACAAACTGTACCAGAAAGTTTCTAAGTTGAAGGGTACATAACAAACAGAAGATGAATCTGAAGATGATGACCAGGAAGAGAAAATAGATAATGAAGGTGTTCTGATGATGATAATGTTGATAATGATGGTGGTAAGAAAGATGGTGATGGATCTTCTAGTTCATGTAGTGGTGATGATGATGTTAATAACTATCTGTACGAGGAAAGAGCGAAGAAAGATGAAGACAGACTGGCTGGCTCTTCAAAACAAAAGAGTTCAGAAACTATGACGGAAGCAGACAAAGAACGCCTGAAGAAAATGATAAAGCGTAGGCGTGTCTCAGTCAAGTTTACTTCCAAGTTCATGAAAAAATATATTTGTGAATGATGATATGAAGTTGCTTCTATAATATAAAGATCATGAATTGGAAGATGGAGAAGTCAACGCCAAGATGACCAGAGAAATTCTTGAACACTTTAAAAACCCATTGCCTACCAACTATGATCTAGCATTTTTCACCAATTTCTTTCATTTCAGGCTTGAGTCTTCACTATAATCACTCCTTAACAACTTTTATGTGTTTTTAGGTCCAGATCTGTCTAGATTCTTAAGTTTTTGAGTAGCACCATATCTGGAAGAAAAACTTAGATTTTTAGCTTTTCTAGCCCGAATCTGTGCATGAAACTTTTTGAAAATGTTTAGGGTAGTGCTAGGAACACAATGGGGTAAAAAATTTTGAGAAATCATGCGAAAAAATTCGTTGGAATTCTGACAGATTTGAAAACCGTCACTTTAGACAGATGCACAGTTGTGCTCATCTTTGGGCATGTGCGTGCTCATCTAGAAGATGTTGTTTGAATTTCCCTCGTTGACCAGTAAGCCTAGCAGACATGCACGGTCATGCACATCAATGTGCATGAGCGTACACCTCTTAGAAACCAACCAAAGCTTTTTAAGTTTCACTTTTAACCTATTTTTGCAGTTTAAAATCAATTTAGGGTATTTTATGTAAAAGCCAGTTAAAATAGTTGAACCAGTAGTTAACCAGACTGACTGACTGAGCCACACGGCCGTGCAACCACTGGAACCTAGAACTGTTAATTTTCTACAATTTTTAAACTTTATGAAACTGAATTGATTATGTTGTGTTTTGTAGGAAATGGAAAGGAAGTGACAAGCTCAGCGTTCACCATCCGTATCTTTAGGATCTCACCACTTGCATCACTCGCATCAGTTTGGCAAGTGAGCACCCTTGGTGATGCCGCCACATCAGGTGGCCGAGGCAGATGGACCCATCCCTAATGAGGTTCATTCCTTGTTATACTTCAACCAGGGAGGTGAGGAGCACAACTACCATAGGCGTTTGTTCCTACTCATGCCCAGGTAGATAGGTGACTATACGCTAGTGGATTTTGAGGCAGTGGCCTCTGTAGGACTGGGTTCCCACTTCTATAACATTCCGTTCCACCAGTGGCACCGCTTCTTCCAGATTTCAGAGCATACCTACATGGAGTTGACTATGGAGTTTTTATCTTCTTTCTCCTACACCCCACCCACGGGGTTGGAGAACATGATTACCCAGCAGTGCATCAGGTTCAGGGTGGGCAGGATTTGGTATAGGATGACTTTAGCTGAGCTTGGGGAACGTTTAGGGTTGTACAGACAGCGGGAGATCTATTCACCAATCTTTACTGAGAGTTTGTTTGAGTGGCCACGTGATATGTAGCCAAATGATTTCTGGAGGCAGATCTGTTGGGCTAGATTTTAGAGGTTTGCGTTGTCTTGGGTCACTTTGTTATTAGTTGATATGGTTTTGGGTTCGGCCTTATTGGCCCATGTATGATGGTCGTCCTATGTAACTATAAATAGGGGGGTTCATTAGAATATTTTGGGGTTGCTAGTGTTTTGGCTTGTTTTTCATTCGTGTACCAGACGTTTCTCTAGAATCCGTGTGCACTTGATTAATACAATCATTCTCTTTCAAGTTTCTTCTTTGTTCTTTCCATACAATCATTGTTTTCGCCTTTGATTGTGTGTTGTTTGATACCCGGTAGAGAAGATCTTGGACTAACAATTGGTATTAGAGCCTAAGAAGTCTTTCGAAGGCTCGGTTGCGGTATCAAAGGAAGAAGATCAAAGAAGTTCTTGCTATTGAAGAGGTTGTTTTTATTGAATTGATTCATATTGATTTCATAATTATGTTTTTTTTTTTACTAATCGTGGTGTTCTGTGCAGCTAGGTTTCGTTTTTTTTATTATGTTCATCAATGTTTTCGTTCAAAAGTTTGATAAATTTTTCTAGTTTGATCCAATTTGTTTGAAGGTCAAAGTTGTTTGCTAAAATCAAGGAGATAATTTGTTTTTGAAAAAGGAATTGTTTGTATTGTTTGATTATCTCCTTAAAAGTTTTAAATTTTCGCAAAACTTGGAAAGTTTCTTGCTGAATTTATGCAGTTTTCCATATTTAAGGAGAGTTCGACATTTGACTGAGTTTGACATCTTCATCTGAGTTCGACCTTGGCCTGAGTTCGACGTTGGGCTGAGTTCGACATCTTCATCTGTGTTCGACCTAGGCCTGAGTTCGACCAACTAGCCTGAGTTCGACCTGCTAACCTAAGTTCGACCAACTGTGCCTGAATTCGACCTCTGCCTGAGTTCGACCTGCTAGCCTGAGTTCGACCAACTAACCTGAGTTCGACCTCTGCCTGAGTTCGACCTGCTAGCCTATGTTCGGCCAACTCTGCCTAAGTTCGACCTGCTAGCCTGAGTTCGACCAACAAACCTGAGTTTGACCAACTTTGCCTGAGTTCGACCTTAAACTAAGTTCGACAAACTGATTGGTGCCCAACCTCCTATACTGGACCGGACTTCAATAATTGTTGGACTAGAATTAAACCATATTAATCTGCACTAATAAGCTTAATTTTTTTTTTCAAAAATGGATCAAATGGTTAACCAAACAAATTTGAGCGGACTTAATACTGACCAATTACTTGTAGTTGCTCAAGTGGACAAAGCCATGGAATCTGTCATTGGCACACATCAGAAGATACCTGTTCTTCAACTTGGAATGTCCTACTTTGAGTGGAAGTTCATGTTCATTCAAGTTATGAAAATAAAAGATGCAAAGGCTCTGAGATCTATCTTGAACGGACCCTGTGTGATCACTTATGTGGTTAATGAAATAACTGGAGCCATTGCTATCAAACCAAAGAGTATGTGCATTGATGAAGATCATGAAAAGACTGATATTGATGAAAGAGCAATTGCTTATCTTCATCAAGGACTTTCTCCTGAAGTATCGATTGGAGTTCGTGACAATGCCACTGCCAAAGAACTTTGGGAAGCTCTTGAAAATCTGTATGAGGGAAATGAAGAAATGAAAGAAAGCAGAAGGGAGATGCTGAGTCAGAAGTTTAATGCTTTTAATCACATTCCTGGAGAATCACTCGAAAGCAAGATCCAGCGTTTTGTGGTTTAGTGAGTGAGATGAAATCTAATGATATGGTGGTAGATAACTCCGTTATGAACAAAAAGCTGCTAAATACTCTTCCAAAGAGTTGGGACTCAAATGTAACCTTTATCAAAAGAACCAAAGATTTAGCAAGACTCACTCTTTCTGAAACCATATCCTTGATCAAGTCCTATGACCTTGATGACAGGCAACGTTACATAACTCAGACTGCTAGTTATAATAATGCAATCCTCGCCACTCCCAGCAATGCCCTAATGTCTCAGCAAGAACCTCAGCGTCCCTCGTTATACTCTTACCCAGCCAGTGGATCTTCATATCCACCTATGTTTGCACCCAGTGCATCAAAAGGCTCAGCTATGCCTGCTTCCTCTGCGGCCACTTCTGCTGGACCTTCGTCATCTGCATCACTTTCTTCAGCTGCACCTTTGTCAGCAATCAAAATTCCAAAGGAGCTTGAAAGTAACTTAAGTTTATTTGCTGGATTCATGAATTGCTATAATACTTTTCTAACAGGTCAACTTACTGCAAAAGATGTTGGAGCATGTGACTTAAATGACGTTAATCAAGATGATATTGAAGAGATGGACTTGACTTGGCAGAAAGCTATGGTGGTACATAGAGCGAATAAGTTTGTGAAGAAGACTGGGAGAAATGTATGGGAAAACCCAAAAAAGAAACTGGGTTGGGATAAGATGAAGATGCGTTGTTATAACTGTGATGAACTTGGACATTTTGCTCGTGAGTGCACCAAGCCAAAGAAAGAAATAGGCAATTCTGCTCCTGTAGCTGTTTCTCCTGCTGTGATTCCGGGAAGTCAATCCTCTACCACTAACTCTGGATCTGAATCCTCTAACTCAAACAAGGCCATGGTCGCTCAATCAGGAGGTGGATGGGATTGGTCTTCTCAAATGGAGGATCTAAAGATTGTTGAAGATACTATGTACAAGGCACTCATGGCACAGATGGATGACGATTATGTTCCGTCAGCGGCTGAGGTACATTCTGAAACTTTAGCTGAATCATGTTGCACTGAAAGGTGTAAACTTAAAATTAAGGGTTTTAGAGAAGAAACTCTCTTTGCATACAAACAGCTTGAATATGAAAAGATGGCCACTTGGGAAATTAAAAAGAAGTTTAACTCCTATAAAGAAATGGTCGAAAAACAAAAACTTGATATCAAGCATTGGCATCAGGAGGTGAGTGATCATAAATGTCGATATTTACACTTCAAACGACTGTCTGACACTTTGACCACTGAATTGATCGACTTAAAATCAAAATTTTAAATGCAGATTTTCACTTCAAAAAATTCGATTGTTCTAGTCCTAAAGTTGAGAAAATGATCAATACCCAGTTAAAGTACAGACCAAAGGAAGTGAGAAATAAGGGCATTCGTTTTTTGGAAATTCATCCACCTTTCAATGAAAATTATTCCTCAGTTCCTATGTCGGATGAAGAACTGTTGGCTCTTCCTGTGAAAGGATATGGTCCACAAATAGAAGAGCCATCCATTCGACCATCAAGGGATCAAGTTGAAGTCACTAAACCTGAATCAACCCCAATTAGAATCTCTAAACCTTAACAAAAACAATCTAAGCAAGAGCAAGCTCCTTCAAAAACATTTGTCAAGTCTCAAGATGCTTCAATGCAGACTAAGACATTAAATTATGAGAAAAATAAAGAGGTTGATAGAGTTTTTGAGGTTAGCAAAGATGAGGTTCCATCTTCATCTGAATTTGATGAATCATTGTGTGTTTCTAAAGAGTCTAAACATGAATACATACAAGTTAATGAACCAATTCCTGCTCCGACCACCCAGCAAAACTCAAGTGTGAACTATGAGTTTGATTTCATGAAACAAATTAGGGAGCTTTGTCTAAAGCAAAGAGCAAACAGTGAAAATAATCTGACCGATTCTAAATCTCACTCGGATGATTCGTCAATGACTGAACCTGAGTCTGACTCTAATCCAGACTCAGGAGAGACCGACTCATCTAGCTATCAGTCATGTGAAACCACCGAATCATCTGAGGACATGTCCAAAGTGAATGAATATGTTTCTGTGTCTACTTCAAACTCATTTGATTCAGAAAAAATGTGCTCAATATCTTCTGAATCTCCTATATCTTCTGTGGCTGAAAACTTCTCTACAGAAAATTGCTATGATGTTTCTGATGATGTGAATGTTACTAATTTGGTTGATTCTTGTGTAGAAAATGTGATTGTTGAGGATTGGGTAGATGATGGGGATGAAGTCGATGACTCTGATTCACTTGCATTTAATAATAAAAATCAGAAAAACAATTTTTCAATTTCTGCTAAGGACAAAAATATTTGTGTGGGCTCGTTTGTTTAAGCATAAAGCTTTGTGACTTTTCGTCTGACTCTTTGTTTGTTCATTCAGATTCTGTTATTTTGCCAAATGCTTGTGATAAAACAAAAAATCTTTTGGTTAAACAATCCAGTACGGATCGGACTTGGAAATATGTCCCACCAAAACATGTTTTACCAAAATATGAAAAACAGAATTTTTCAAATCAAGGGACATGGTATTCCAAAACAGCATCACACAGGTATAGAGATGTAACCAAGCTCTCTGAGCCTGGAAAGTCTGCAAGATCTCAGGGGGATCCACATGTAAAACGTCAGACATGCTACACATGTGGAATCCCAGGACATATTGCCAGAAATTGTAAAACAAATCTGAAACCTTTTGCAAGTTGGAAACATCAAAAGGCTCCAAACGGGAACCATAATCATCCCAAGCCAGTGAAGACTAAGAATTCCAAGGCAATGCGGAATGCCAAATCCAAGGTGAAGCCTTCTGATGGTGATTGGAATAGAAATAAAAGGTTTAAACAGTCTAGTAAAAGGTTAAACTCTCAGACTAAGCATTACACGGCAGAATCCAGTTTGAATGAAAAGATAATTTCACAAAACAAATTTCACTAGAAACCAAAATGCTCTATTCCAATCTCTTCCCCATCTGTAGGTTCTACTTGTTCTGTGAATGATATATCTAATCTCTGTGCTAATGTTTCAACTGCTAACATGCACTAGATGAAAGTCCAGTATATGGATACCAATGGTGTACCCAAAACAACTATGGCTTGGGTACCTATAACTAACTAATCCTGCATCATGTGCAGGAACGGCTGTGGAGGACTATCATTCGTCTCTTGTACATTGATAGTGGTTGTTCAAGGCACATGACAGGAGACTTATCCTAGCTTACCGATGACAAATTTTTCAACGGTGGATTTGTCTCCTTTGCAGGAGGTGAGAAGGGCCAAACAACTCAAAGGGGAACGGTAAGAAACGGTGCTCTTTAGTTTAATAAGGTAAACTATGTTCCTGAATTAAAGCATAGTTTACTAAGCGTGTCACAAATCTATGATAATGGCTACTCAACTCATTTCACTGACAAAGGATGTTTAATATTGAAACCTGGAGTCGTGATTCCAGACGAATGGGTGTTACTAAAATTTGAACGTCGAGGTGACGCTTATGTCATTGACATGAACAAACCTCCCTCTGATAACGTCACATGTCTTTTCTCAAAAGTCTCTCAAAATACTGCGATTCTATGGCATCGTCGCCTTGGACATGCAAATGCTAAAAACTTGAACCGGGTGGCTAAACTGGGATTAGTAAGGGATTTGCCAGTACGTGATTTTATAACAATTGAAAAATGTGTTGCATGTGCAGGAGGAAAGCATCATAGAAAATCACATTATTCCAAGTTGGTAAACACTATTGATTCTCTGCTGCAGTTACTTCATATGGACCTATTTGGCCCAGTGAATGTACACAACATTTCTCGTAAAGCATACTGTTTAGTAATAACTGATGATTACTCACGTTTTACTTGGGTTTTCTTTTTGGCTAACAAGAGTGAGACTGCAGAAATAGTAAAACAGTTTATCATATTGATGGAGAATCAGACCAACTTGAAGGTAAAGGGCATTCGATGTGACAACGGAACTGAATTCAAGAATGCAAAGTTAAACTATTACTGTGCTCAAAATGGGATTGCACGTCAATTCAGCTCAGCAAGGACGCCACAGCAGAATGGAGTCGCTGAAAGAAGAAATCGCACCGTGATTGAAGCTGCCCACACAATGTTGTGTGACTCACAGCTTCCGACATTCTTCTGGGCAGAAGCTGTTAACACAGCCTGCTATGTACAGAACCGAGTCCAAGTCAACCAAGCTCGAATGAAAACACCCTACGAAGTGCTGTTTGGTACTAAACCCTCCGTCAAGCATTTTCGTGCTTTTGGTTGTCCGTGTACTCTATTGCATCTGGACGCTACACCAAAGTTTGATGTGAAAGCTGACGACTGTTATTTTTTCGGTTATGCTGGCAAGACTGCATATAGGGTTTACAACAAACAAACTAGGCAAATCATAGAGTCGTTTGACGTGCGTTGGCTTGAAGAAAACGCAACAAATGCTAGAGTGGGTCCAGACTGGTTATTTAACTATGAAACACTCTCTCGATCTTTTCGTATTTTTGACGATGTATCTAGTGGTGTAAATACAGGTTTCACATATTCCTCAACATCCACTGCTGGAACCTCATCCTCCGTGATTGATGATGCAAAGGATGAGGGGGATGCGATACCTACATCTCCATTAACACAACCACTCTCAGTTTCTGCTGAACCATTCATTCCCACTACGGATCTTGTGCAGCAGGCATATGACGAAAATTTGTCTTATGATACTTGAGTTCCTGCATTCCATGATCCCATCCCTATTGAGTGCACGGTGGAGCATAATGACGCAGTCGAAGTTGATCCTGATACTGTAGAAGAGACTGCAACGGGTGGTGCTACGATTCTACCTGGAGATTCTTCAGTTCCAGACATAGTCATTCCTACAAGCGTTCAACGAGATCACCCACTGGAAAACATCATTGGTCCAGTAGATGCAGGTGTTCTAACAAGGAGCCAAACTGGTGACATCAACAGATGCCTGTATTCGTGCTTCATTTCACAAATTGAGCCAAAGTCTACTGCTATGGCCATGCGAGAACCAAGTTGGGTTGATGCGATGCAAGATGAACTAAATCAGTTTGAGAAGCTGAAGGTTTGGAAGCTAGTTGAACTGTCTCCAGGAAAACGACCTCTTGGCACGAGGTGGGTCTACTGAAACAAAAGAGATGATAGTGGGGTAATTGTAAGAAACAAAGCTAGGCTGGTTGTGCAAGGGTTCAAACAGATATTGGGATTAGATTATGTTGAGGTATATGCACCGGTTGCGAGGTTAGAAGCAATCAGAACATTTCTTGCCTACACATCGTTTAAGGGATTTACTGTCTATCAAATGGATGACAAAACAGCGTTTCTGTATGGAACTGTGAAAGAGGAATTCTATGTTGGTCAACCACCGGGTTTCACAAATCCAAAATATCCAGAGCATGTGTACAAACTAGACAAAGCCTTGTATGGGTTACATCAGGCACCTCGTGCTTGGTATGCTACTCTGACTGAACACCTGCTTTCTAATGGATACACTCGTGGTGTTATTGATCAGACTTTATTCGTCAAGACAGTGAATGACGATCGTATTCTGGTGCAAAATTATGTGGATGATATCATCTTTGGTTCCACCAGTGATGCACTGTGCAAGGAATTTGAAGAGGTGATGAAAAAGCAGCTTGAAATGAGTGCTCATGGTGAAATGACCTTTTTCTTAGGTCTGCAAGTTCGTCAAAACTCTAAGGGTATCTTGATTTATCAAGGTAAATATGTAGATGACATTCTTGCAAAATTCAGCTTCACTAATGTAAAGCCAGCCGACACACCAATGTCTGAGAGACTAGGTCTCACTCAAGATCTGGAAGGAGAAACTGTAGAAGAAACACTTTGTCGTTCAATGATTGGTTCGCTAATGTACCTGACTGCTAGCAGACCAGACATCATGTTCGCTGTGTGTCAATGCGCACGTTATCAGGCTAATCCTAAAACTTCTCATTTACATGCTGTCAAGAGAATCTTTAGATACCTTAAGGGGAAACCCATCTTTGGTCTTTGGTATCCTAGGGATTCTCCTTTTGAATTACATGATTTTTCTGACAACGATTTTGGAGGTTGTGACATTGACAGGAAATCTACTTCTGCGGGATGTCAATTCTTACTCGATCGGCTTATTGCATGGCAATGTAAGAAACAGCAAACAGTCTCCGTTTCAACAGCGGAAGCTGAATATGTGACTGCCTCCGCATGTTGTTCTCAGGTTATCTGGATACAACGTCAGTTGGTAGATTACGGTTTGGATGTCTCTCTTACTCCTATTTATTGTGATAATGATGCTGCTATCCAAATTGTGAAAAATCCAGTTCAATTTTCAAAAGTAAAACACATTGCCATAAAAGAACATTTCATCCGAGATTCTTTTAACCAAGGTTTAATTGTGCCTACACACATACACACTGACGACAATGTCGCAGATCTTTTTACAAAACATGTTAATCGAGCTCGCTTTGAAGCTCTATCTGAACTGCTCAAAATGGTCCATTTCGAGGACTGAACTGATCTTTAAAAAAGGGGGGACTTTTGGTTTTCTTAGTCTTAGGTTTGTAAATTTGTTTTTTAAATTTTCAATTTTAAGCACAAATTTAGGGGGATGTGTCCTAAGAAAAGATTAAAACATTTTTATTGTCAAAAATGAGAGATGAAATGAACTTTCACAAGTTGGAGTAAGGCTGACTCACGTAAGACGTGTTTTGAAACAGTTTGGCTCTAGTGTGATATGTTGGTAGGCTTGGTTCTGATGGCTGAAATGTTAATGATCCTGTGAAGCACTTAAAGATAAAGACACGACCTCAGTAAGGAACATCACTTGGAATCAGGTACAATCTCTATTTTAATGCTTGTGTGATGTCCCAAAGCATAACACTGTGGTCTAGGTCTGAAACCTTTTCTAAAAAACTTGTGTATCTCCTCTGTTTTGTGTAAGCAAAGACCTGGAGATGCTAGACAACGAAAGGTTTTGCTGCATCCAGATATATGCTGACCTAGTTTTTCATTATCGTGCTATAGATCATCTTTCACCTAAAAGAGACCTCAGTGTCCAAAGATGTCCTGGCTGCTCCTCTGCTGCATCCAGATATATGCTGACCTGGACACAGTCAGGATGTCATAAAAGAGACCCTCTAGAGTCTAAAACCCAAATCCCTTGTCATTTGAGAAATCATCTGACTTGTATATTACTCTAAATCTCTTATTGATCTATTCTTTTCTTCTCTCAATCCAGTCCCAGTCAAGGTTTCAGAATTCTAGAACAGATACTGTTAAAAATATGTGGTAGGGAAACTGCTTGCATGATAGAGTGTACCACTTGATATTCTAGGATTTGATTGTGACTTGCTTGAGTGTTCGTACTAAATACACCAAAACATGATAAATAATATCATAGATCGCCGTACGAGAAGGCCTAAGGAAATAATTTTAAGGGGACAAATATACTGGCAATTGCTAAGACCAACTGAAGTAGATTAGAGTTGATAAGTGTAGCTCGGCCCGAAACACAGTGATTTGATCTCGTGACAAAAATTTTCTTCAATATCTCGTTTAAATAATTTTAGCTAAGTTTATGTTAGGCAAGTTCACGATCTGACTTGGACCTGGTTGCAAAACACACCTCAAATGATTTCAAATGGGCTTGGGATACGAGATGGGCCCACCAAACGGTTGGTGGGCCACAAAATCTCGTAAACAAAAAGGGGAGGCGCCATTTTGGATTTTTTCATAAAAAAATCAAATCATTTTTTCCTAATCTTCTCTGACACACATACACTATCGCCAGAGAACTCTTGTTCATCGAAGCTTTCCAACGATCAAGAAGAAATGGCAACTCCTCATGTGCCCACGTTCGAGAACAGTCATAATGTGGTGTGTTATCTATCTGATCCTCCTGAAGAGCATATGCAGGAATTCAAGTCTTTGATTGTGGGGCTCAACACGTGTAGAGTTTCACATGCTATGAGAGAAAATCCAGTTGTTCTCACTGACTGGATCACTGAATTTTGGGACAACTCAGCGGCTAAGAAGGGAGATACTGTGGTTCGTTCAAGGGTTCGGGGAACTGAGGTGACTATTTCTGAACAAGAGGTTCGAGACGTCTTACTTTTTGGTGATTCTCCAGATGATCCTGTTAGTTTTTCAAAACATAAGCTTGTTCCCGTGCTGAAAAGGATGGGGTATGAAGGTGAACTGTCAACACCACCATACTTGAAGAAATTATTTCCAAGCTATTGGAGGCTATTAGTACATATGTTTTTGGCAAGCTTGGGTGGTAACAAGAGTGGACAAGACCAGATAGGAGTGAAATACGCTTTTGGGATAACGGCATTGATTGAGGGATGGGATTACAATTACTCAAAGTGCATCTTTGAGGATATGTTGACAAATGTGAGGACTCTCAACAAGAAGTATTTCTACAAGTTTCCAAGATTTGTGCAGATGATTCTAGAGTCCAAGTATCCAAATCTTGAGAGGACAATTGAAACATATGATAAGAAATGCATGGCTTCTCAAATCTTTGGATTAATTAGACAGGTCCGTAAAGACTCAAGGCAGGTTTTTACAGGAAAATCTCCACTGATTAAGTTTGGAAAGTTTAGTGAGATTGTTGAAGAAGCACAAGTTCCTCCATCTGCTCAGGTAGCTGAAGAGCATGATGTTCAGATTGTCGAACCACCACCTACTGAACAATGTTCTCCTCCTAAAAACGTTGATTTGACTGAGGTGGAAAGTGAAGATGAGGTAGAAAGTGAAGATGCGGAAGAAGTGAAAGATGATCAGAAGTCTATAGAAAATGATGAAGACAACTTGAGAACTTTAATTTTGATGATCTAAATGACGAGGAGATAGATGACTTTATTATTGAAAATGCTGAAATAAAGTCAGTGACCGAAGCTGAGACAGGGTTGATTGGAGAAGAGATTGTGACTGAAGCTTCCAACACTGCTGCTTCAGAGACCGTTATTCCTCAAGCAGAAGTGCTTTCAAGCATATTGAAAATCGTTCGAGAGGCTGAACAAAGGATTCCTCCATCCGATGTTGCAGTTGAGACATTTATTGATACTGAAGTTGCTGAAGACCCCAGTTCTAATTTGAGACCAAGAAAGAGAAGCAAAAGAGATCCTAGGTTGACCGTTATTACTGATGTTTCAGTCTCTGTTGCTGAAACTGTTTCTGCTGCTGCTGATACTGTCATGACTGATGCTGGTGCTTCAACTGATATTCCCGTTGGTGTTATTAGCTCCACTACTTTGCCTGTAACTGCAACCGAAGCTTTTTCTCAATTCATGAGCAAGGCACCAATCACAGGGAGAGTAAATGAGGAAGCTGGATCTTCTGGTGCTTCTGGTTCGAGTAAGGTTTTGTTTGATGAAGAAGCGTTTCAGAGAGCTCAAATGTCTTTCTTAGCTAATAAAGAACAAGGAAAACGGGCGGATATTGAATTTCTAACGACGGAAGAGAGAGAGGCGAATCAAGAAGAAATTGACAGTGATGAAGATGTTTATGCTGAAGTGGATGGTCAGAGATTTCAAGCTAAAGTGCTGAAGCTGGAGACTGAGAATGTATGGCTAACTGCTCAGGTACAGAGTTTGATGGAGATGGTCACTGAAAAAGATCAAAGGGTTACTGAGTTGGAGTCTGGATTGGGCGATGTTTCAGCTAGACTACTTAACTTGACTCAGAAACTAGAGAACAAGTTTGGAAAGGAATTTTCAGAGACGTCATCTTTTGTTGATAAAGTAATGACTCCTGCTGAGCGTGAAAGATCAGAAAAGGAACATGAGGAACACATGAAGAAATATTTTGAAGATCAAGTCCCCAGAGTGAGAGATCGTCGTCCTGGAAGCACGTAAGTTCTCAAGAATTTAGATGAGCCAACTATTGATCCCATGGAGGAGCATCTTAAAAGATACGTGACAATTACCAATGATCGGTTTGATACTTATGGCAATCGAACAGGAATAGAGTGTCGGAGATATAATGATGACAAGGGAGTGTTTGTTGTTCATAGAGGAAATGGAGCGGTTGAGTACTATGCTTCTACTTCTGCCTTCAACTCCTGGACCAAGATTGATTTGACAGAACTTGCAAGAGCTCCTTTCATAAATCAGACGAGAATCAAGAAATAAGATTGGAGTCACATTTCATATGAAGATTCAGGAGCAAGCAAAGGTGAATTTCAGGGATATGAAGACTGCAAGCTCACTGTTGGTGAAGTATAAGGGTGTGTTAGGTGCTGATGGAAGGCCATTCAAGACAGTTCAGTGGCTACCTACTAAAAAGATGAAGACCATTCCTTTGACCAAACCAATGGACAGGGGATTCTTGAAGGATATGAGGTTGTGGGTCTATGATCCTACTTCTGGATCTGCAGTGATTGTCTGTGATAGCGATGAGTTTAGAGTGTTTGACGTCAAAGATCTGATGATTTTGCATTTTAAAGACATTCAAGTTCTGGCTAAACATCAGATTCAGTGTTATCCCACGTATGAAGTATGTGCGAAATCATTCACTAGTGCTGTAGCTCAGATAGATAGACTGGGGCTGGCTCAGATAGATAAACTGAATTGTTTGGTCCATATGTTGGCAAGTCGCCTGAAGAGTGGAAGAGGGCATTTGAGAAAAAGAAGAAGACTTGTAAGAAGCGCAGCAAGAAGCAGTAGAGACACTCCAAGTCAACACAAACCTAGGGGGATATTGTTGGGCTAGATTTTAGAGGTTTGCGTTGTCTTGGGTCACTTTGTTATTAGTTGATATGGTTTTAGGTTCGGCCTTATTGGCCCATGTATGATGGTCGCCCTATGTAACTATAAATAGGGGGTTCATTAGTCTATTTTGGGGTTGCTAGTGTTTTGGCTTGTTTTTCATTCGTGTACCTGACGGTTCTCTAGAAATCATGTGCACTTGATTAATACAATCATTCTCTTTCAAGTTTCTTCTTTGTTCTTTCCATACAATCATTGTTTCCGCCTTTGATTGTGTGTTGTTTGATACCCGGTAGAGAAGATCTTGGACTAACAAGATCTCTGAGGTTCCATACAACCCGAGGATGCATAAGTGGTCTAGCTTTCCAGACCCACTTCACAGGTGGTTGTACATGGTTATAGCCCGCACCATAGGGTGCTAGAAAGAAACACGGGGGGAGTAAATGAACGAAAAGTTTTGTAGAGGACCGGTTTTATAGGAAAACACTAGATGATCATACAAGTGAAACAATCTACGTGCGGAAACCCTAGATCGTATGCAATATCACATAGATCAAATCAGAAACACAATCGAATCCTTTTAATAAACATTTCATTCATAAACATTGATGATAAACCTTTACAATAGTGTTTACAATGAAATAAAACAGTTTAGGAACTTTCCAGAACTCAGGGAGAATACACACAAAACTCTAGACACAAATGACCAAAAACTTAACATCAAAATAAAACTTTGAGTATATATAATGCTGCACATTTGACCCCACGATGTGGTCGAATGTGATCTTCGACCTTCAACAAGGCTCGAACCAAAACATATCTTCATCATAAGCTTCCTTCGACCTTCTATAAACTACCTTCAACCTCACGACAAGTTGAACAAGAATATTATCAACACTAAATCTTTCAAACGACGCTACATAGACAATCCAAAGGCGATAGTCATATTCCATGCACTTACAAACTCCCCCTTGACTATTGCTTGGATTGTTGTCGTTCTTGATCAAGAGCTATGTTCAACAGTTTGATTCAGGGAGCTTTCTTCTGCTTTTTGTTCATCTCTGGTTCTAAAGGACGTTTTATTGAACTTTTGTTCACTTCATTCACTTTAACATACTTTTCCAGCTGCTTGTCAAAGTCACATCCCGCATTGACATCCCAGGCAAAACAAAAACAAACAACCCTATGATATTTCATCGCTTGCTCCATGTCTTTCTCTTCACAGTAAATCGGATTGTAGTAAAGCATGAAGATGTCTTCATACGAGAAATTTATAAGCCATATCGGATCAAACATATGTATCTTCTTGTATTCTCCTCTTTTGTCCTTCAACAAGATGATAGCTTCAGCCGTTCTCCAATCATAATACCAAATAACGAACTCTTTGCTGAAATGATGCTGAATAGGCATCAATGGAATCCGTTTCAACACAACAGATGGTTTGTATTTCAATGTCACCTTGTTCAGACCAGTAATAGGATCAACCTCTTTATGAACTTTCCTCGTTGGATACTGAGGCCTGAACAAGTTACACCTTGTTCTGCTCTCTCACGACATTTTGTCAGCAAAGTAACCAACAGCATCATTATTAACAGAGGCACCACTCATCGTATGTCTACAAATATCCCTCACAGCCCAGTACGACAAGGTTTTAATATCGTGGAATCTGTGAAAGTACAGGATTCCCTTCTCCCACTTCACACCAATGCAACGTAACTGTCTAAGATATTTCCATCCCAAAGCTCTTCCTTTAAACAGCTCATTATGGTATTTGTAGAAACCTCCTTGTACTTCTATTTTTGGTCGGTTAGCTTCTTTCTCTTTCAAGCTTTTCAACAATTCTTTCAAATCATCAGATTGTTGAACATTTGGTTTCTGATTGGAATCATTCTCAAACACTTCATCAATAAACTTCTTACTCTTCTTCTCAGCAAGTTTCTCAGCTTTATCAAGTGTATCTTCATTAATTTCAGGTATCACACCTTCCTCTTTCTCTCAGAAATACTCTGGATATTCTTCACTAGTAATATCCTCCATCTCAATATCTTCAAAAACAAGAGTATCTCTATCATCAAATTGATTAACTACATCTTTTTCTGGAATATCAGGAATCTCTTTGTCATTCATTACATCTTCTAGAGACTTCCCTATCTGCTTAGCCAAACCTTCTAAAATCATTTTAGATATTGCCGAAGATACATCACCATCCTCTAAATCGTGATCACTGTATTCCAGTTCAAACTTCATATAATCAGACTCAAAATTCTCTGGAAACATTCCAGTCAGTTTAATTGTCAAAACATTATGCTTCAACATCTGACGATACAAGTTTTTTATCTTCATCTGATAAAGCTCTAATCTTCTCTGTCTAGAATATGCTAGCATCATCAACATTTCCACCAGGTGTCTTTTTCTTTTTAGAACTAGACTCACCTGTGTCTTTTTTATCAGTTTCTCTCTTTTCATATCTATACTTGTCAGTATCATCATCATCTTCATCAGAATTATAATCATCTTCACCTTTTTCACCTTTCTTTGTACCACTCTTGTCACCAGCATCATCATCACCTTCTTCATCATCAGACGGTTCATAATCAACCTGTTCCTCCTCTTTTTCTCTATCCTATTCTCCATCTTTCAACTGTGGAGCTTTTGAATACAAATCTTGATCATCTTTCTCAGATCTTTATTGGTTGACTTGATCTATCTGTTTTCATGTTGTCAGTACTTGATTCTTCGTGTGTTTCTTTTACCACGAGCCAACAACATCTGATTTTCTTCGTGAAGCTCTTTGACTTTTGCTTCAATCTCTTCTTGATTCGCTTTGGAGGATAAAACAATCTGAAACATTGTTTTCTCATCTTTTCTTATCTGTCTAATTTCCTCCTATTGTTAATTAAACGCCTTCATTACATTTTCTATCTGCCGATTTACAACTTCCATTATCTCACTTGAAACTTTAACCTGTAGTGTAGATGATTCGGCAGTATGTGTAGCTGCAGGCTTAGCAGTTTTCTTCTGAACTTGTTCTAGCACAGTCTTCAACAAACTTGAAAAGTTTTCAGGAGCATGAGCTGGGTTCACAATAACTTCCTCCTGAACAACTTTCTTTTTATTCAAAGTTGGGGATTCAACGGGTGTTGTATCTTTTGAGCTTCCCATCACTGGTACTTTCATTCCAACGACTAACAAATCAATTTCTCTATCTCTCTTTTTCTTTGGATTCATCTTCTTAGCCATAGGTTTGCTTATAGCTTTCTTCATCTTTTCACCTGCTACAGGAGATCCAACAAAATCAAGATTATCAATAGTCAAGTCCAAGTCTTGATCATTAGCTGCTGGAGGACTTTTCTCTTGTTCTTCAATCGCTTTGTTCAAACTATCAATCTCACCAACAACAGTGGCCTTGTGTTTATTGGTCTTGATAGTTTCTTTTCCTGAATCCCATTCTTCATCATCTTGAGTCTCTTCATAATCAGCAAACTCTTCATCAATTAACATGGTTTTGGCTTTTCCTTTCTTCTTTACAACCTTCTGTTTCTTAGGTTCAGCTTCGTCAACTTTTGTTTTCCGTTTACCAGACTTAGCACCTTTATGAATCACCTGACGCTTTTGTTTTGTATCTTTGTCTACAGGGAATAAAGGGCTATCAGAATCAGACTCACTCTTGTCATTCCTTGCTTTGTCTTTGCATGGATCCTTATATCCTGGGTTAATCAAATGTCCAAACAAATTCTTGAATGGAGGCCTTTTGATTATCAGGAACACCTTTATAACCTTTCGTTCTCGCCAAAGTACTGAGATTTATATGGTTTTGATACATAATCTGTTTTGAATCTTGTATGAGGATCGATTTGACAAACTATTGGTTTGATAAAACAAGTCTACTAATTCAGGTGCGGAATCCCTGAATCAGTTACAAAATGATAATAATATCAACAAAACACAAAGATCATCATAAAAGCTTTCATTTCATTCAATAACACATTCAATTACATGTTAAAAAGATGTTTATAATGATTAAATGACGTGTACAGACTTGACACAAAACCCTAGGGAGAACACAAACTGGAAGGAAAACAAAATGTCAAAAGTTACAATGCAAAAATGAAGTTGACCTTATATAGGCTTGCACATTCGCCCATTTGGGTTGGTCGAATGTGCAGGGTCGACCAAACAAGGTGGTCAAACCAAGCTATACATAAAATTCTATTCTACCTTCGACCTCCTGTTCTCCTTCGACCTTCAATATCTACCTTCGACCGTTCAGCAAACCACATTCGACCATGGAGATACACCTTCGACCAAACGACTGAGAACAAAAACATATGTTAAATGCAATCCAAAGCATTAGTCGCACAATATGCATCTACAAACTCCCCCTCGACTATTGCTTGGATTGTTTGAGTCGTCGTTCTTCGTCCATCCTTTTGTTCATCAGCTTTATGTTTAATAACTTCTTCTATTCTTTGGTCATCACCGGTTCATAAGCTTGTATCGGTTTCTTCTTTTTGACTTCCTGAACTTCTTGAACCTTCACAAACTTACCCAATTTCTTATCGAAATCACATCCAGCATTGATATCATAAGCAAAGCATAAGAATACCACACGTTGGTATTTGCTTGGTTGATCACAATCCTTTGCTTCGCAATAAATCGGATTATAATATAGCATTATAATATCCTCATGTGAACAATTGATCAACCACATAGGATCAAATATATGAATCTTCTTAAAGTCTTTCACACCATCCTTCAACACAATAACAGCCTCCGCAGTCTTCCAATCATAGTACCACCAGATGAAATCCTTAGAAAAGTATTGAGGGATCGACATCAAAGGAATGTGTTTCAATACTTTAGGTGGTTTGTACTTTAACGTCACCTTAGGCATACCAGTTATAGCATCAATATCCTTCTTATGAACCATCCGTTTAGGATACTGAGGAGTAAATAGTTTCCATCCCGTTCTGCTTTCTCTAGACATACGATCAGCAAAATAAGCAACATGATCGTTCACAGACCCAGTCATCTCGTGTCTACAAACATCACGAATTGCCCAGTATGGAAGCATCTTCAGATCATGGAATCTTTCAAAATACAATATCCCTTTCTCCCATTTAACAGCTACACACTTCAACGGTTTCACAAACTTCCATCCCAACGCTTTGCCTTTGAACAACTCGTTATGTAACTTGTAGAAGCTGCCCTGAATCTCTGTCTTAGGATGGTTAGCCTCTTTCTCCTTCAGTTTCCTCAACAATTCCTTCAAATTGTCAGATTGTTCTGTGCTCGGCTTATCACAATCTGGAAATACTTCTTCAACAAATCTCTTACTCTTTTCATGAGCAAGTTTCTCGGCCTCTTTCAACAACTCGTCAGTGAATTCAGGAAATCCAGAATCTTTATTTTTCTTGAAATATTCTGGATATTCCTCACTCGTTATGTCTTCAATCTCAACCTCCTCAAACACTGGCACATCTCTATCATCTGAATGGTTACCTGCTTCTTTCTCAGGTAAGTTAGGAATCTGATTATCAATCAACAACTCTTCTAAAGTTTTCCCAACTTTTTTTGCCAGTCCTTCTAAGATCTCTTTTGACATAGCCACAGAAACTTCTCCATCTTCCAAATCAGGATCATTATACTCCAACTCAAATCTCATGTCACTGGATTCAAATATCTCAGGAAATCTGCCAGTCATTTCTATCATCCAGACTCTGTCGGTCAACATCTGGCGATACATATTTTTATCATCTTCTGATAAAGAACTTATCTTCTCATTCCAAAAGACACTATCATCATCAACAGTTCCTCCAGGAGCCTTTGAGCTGGATTCTCCTGCACCTTTTCCAGATCCTCTCTTTTCACACTTATATTTGTCTGTATCATCATCATCACTATCAAAACTCGCAGAGCTGTTACCTTCACCTGAATCATCATTTGAACCATCATTGTCACCATCATCTTTCCTTTTCTTCTGAGGAGCATTAATAGCATCATCATCTAACTCCTCATCTTCTTCTTTTTCATTATCAGATGGTTCAAATTCTACTTCTTCTTTATCACGCTCCTTATCCTCTTCACCAGCTCGCAATTGAGGAGCTCTAGAGTACAAGTCTTTAATCAAATTATCCATACTCTTGTTACTCTCTTTCAGCTTCTTATTCTCCTATTTTAAAGTAATAAATCTCTTGGTGTTTCTTTGTTCATGCTTCAACAACTTCTTGTTTTCTTTTTGAAGTTGTTTTATCTTTGCTTCAAGAACTTCCTGATTCTCATGAGATGTTTCCACAACGTCTAACATCTTCTTATCATTGTTTCTCAATTGTTCTATCTCTGCTTGTTGCTGATTGATTATCTCCATCATGTCAGCAAGCTTCTGGTTCACAACATTCATAACATCACCATCTACTGTGACCTTGGGTGTAGAAGCTTCAGCAGCAGGAAACTTCCCTTTCTTTAACTTCTTCAGCACTCTATCCAGTGCATCATTAAACTCATCAACCGGTAATTCAGTTTCTTTAGCAGTCAGTACCTGATGATGTCTTTTGCTTCTTAGCAGCTGGAGATGTGATCGGTAATTTCGAGCTAGATGCTGGTGGCAGTTTCTTACCAGCAATCAATGTCTCAATGTCTCTAGCTCTCTTCTCCATTGGCTTTAGAACTTTCTCTTTCTTCTTAAACTGTGGTTTCTTTTGTTTCTCACCTGGCTTTGGCAATCCAACAAAATCCTCTGATCCCAAGCCTAATCCTTCATCAGTTTCATCCAAACGAATAGGGCTTTTTGTACTTTGTTCCTCTAACGACTTGTTGAGACTAACAGACTCACCAGCCACAGTGGCCTTGGGCGTGGTGCTCTTTACTGTCTCACTATCTGAGTCCCATCTCTCATCCTCTTGTGTCTCTTCAGAATCCACAGACACTTCGTCTACTAAGTGCAACCCTTTCTTCGTCATACTCTTCTTTCTTCTCGACACCTTTTTCTGAGCTGGTTCAGCTTCATCTTGTTTCTCTTTGCCCTTTCCACTCTTCGCACCAACATTAACCACTTGGCGCTTTCTCTTAGCATCAGGGTCTACTGGATGTAAAGGATTGTCTTCATCTGATTCACTGTTAGCATGTCTCACCTTTTCACGACCTGGGTCTTCATAATCTTCTTTGATCAAATGACCAAAAAGATTCTTCATCGGTGGTCTTTCATTCATCGCCACACCCTTATAACCCTTCATCCTAGAAAGCGTATTCAGATTCATGTGATCCTGAACAATTATCTGTGTAGGATCTCTCTTCAAATTCTTATACTTCAAATCAAAGATCATTTGAAGAAATCTAGGATACAATAGAAACTTCCTGCTCTTTAAACCTCTCAAAGGTTCTAACATATGTTCTAACAGCATACCAGACACATTGAACGGTTTGTTCAATATAAGAGCCACCATCAACGAACTGATGCTCTTTCTCATCACATCATACCCTCCACTTGCTGATCCGAACACGTGAATCATAACATGAGCAAGATATTTAAACTGCGGACATAACTTCCCTTTATGTAATGAACCGTCAGTGATTGGTCCATTATACTTCATACGTAGGAAGCCTTTCCTTTGCTCAGTCCAACTTAATTCTCTAGGATCTGTCTTCACATCCTCCAGCTTCAACGCCTCTCTGATATCGTTCTCAGAGATAATCACCAACTCCCCCTGAATCGTACTAATAAGTGACGACTCACCTTCCCAAAAGTCCATCTTGGCATTCGTCCAAAACTCCTGTTGGTGATCTCTATATATGATAGCTGGTGTAGCAATAACATCAATAACCCGACTCCTCTTCAAAAACTCTATAATCCCAGTGAATTCTGTATGCTTCTTCACATCACCTAGAAACACACAACAATTGTGTGCCGACTCGAATGGTAAATCAGTAATCTTTTCCTTCCTGGCAGCCTGTTCAGCAGATCCAGCAAGAACACTCGCACTTCCCTTTCAGACATCGTGAGACTGCAAAACAAATCAAACAAACATATTAAAAACGGACAAAATACACAAAATTTGAAAAATTTTGGTTTTCAACTTCTACATTCGATCAGTTGTTGGTTCGAATGAGAGATTGTAGGTTCGAATGTGGAATTGCAAAGGTTCGAATGTAAAAATATTTTGAAAAATTCTTCATTCGACCGGTTGTTCCATGTTCGACCATTTAAACATTCACCTTCCCCCAAACAGTCACATTCGACCGTTTGAAATGGGCGAAGGAGACTGTTCATCTCCTTTGAAAATCAGATTTCAATTTTGTTCGTTTTAAACTGCCATTGTGATTTGAATACCATCTAACACTACCGATTAAGCATTGCCAATCATCAATTTCATTTAACAACCATTTATTATGTCTTTTCAAACAAAAACTAGGGTTCGAAACTTTTAAACAATCAATTGAGCAATCTGATCATGTTTAACCCAATGTTTTTGGACATTCTCCCCCTAAAACACATAATCAATGAATCCCGACCAAAAAATTGTTCAATTATCATGTTTAATCCATGTTAAAAGACGGTTAGGGCACGGACAGAAAATAAACGATTAAACACTGAATATTCGATATTAACCTGCAAATGTTAGTGGAAAATAATCAGTGAATCACAACGAATGCAACGATATGATCTAGAAAATACGGGCAACAAGATGACTTAATCTCAGAAATTTATGAAAAAATTTGAATGAGGTCGAATGAGCAGATAAGGGTTACATAGGATCCACATTCGACTGTTTGACTAGGTCGAATGTGAAGCTTTTTCCACCTTCGACCCTACTGAAAGGTTCGAATGTAGAAAAAGGGTTCGAATGTGAAAATATCACATGAACTCTCACATTCGACCGTATAAAAGATACGAATGAGCAGATGAAATTCCACCTTCGACCCAACGAAGGGGCGAATGAAACATGGAATTTTTGAAAATTTTACCAAATCTCAAAATCGAGTCCCGTTCAAAATATTTTTCAACGTTTAAGCATCCAACAGTCATTATTTCTCATTTAAATATTACAAAGCTCAAATGGTCCATCAAGTTTTAGAAAATCATCATCAACCACCATCAGCAATAAAAAATAAGATAGAAATGTAAAATCTTTTTAGATTTTCTAAACTTTATGTTAAAACACACCTAAAATCTTTTTGAGTTTTGCATTTTTTACGAGAAATATAAAATTCGAAAATGTAAAGATAAAGCAATAAATGTTTTGGGATTTCCGGTAAAGGGATCATATCAGTTATTGAGAAATCTGAGTACACCGTTGATCTTTTTAATTTATTATCATTAAAGACAATGTGTGATCTGGCAACTGCTGATATTGTGATCCACATAAACTCACATGCAGACTTTTGTGCAGTGCTTTATACTGATACTAATATTTATAGTATAAACGCAATTGTCTGTGGTTCCCACGCACACGACATACTCCCGTATCAAGAAGTAAATGCACAAAGACTCATTGTAAAGCGTGATTATGCTTTCGTCATCTGTAATTTACAAGGTATGAGGCACAGAGGTATACATGTCAGCAAATCAATGCAACAAAGTAACATGTGCACTCTACCAGGTTGAGGGCTAATATCAATCATGATTTGTATCAGTGATTTGATACGATGTAATAGATAATCTTTGATTATCATAATACATGAAAAGTTCCTCAATTCGGTAACTTTAGGATTTGGCGTTACAGCTCTTTTATAAAGACACCCTATCTGATCTAGGTCCGTAATGACTTACAGTAGAAGATCAGAGAGGCTATCCCCAGACAACTAATAATATAACGACCCGAAACCTCAGAGTTTTGTACCAATACCCTATCAAACAAAATTACGGTACTAAGACCATATGCTCATGAGGAGTTCATCCACACACAATTCATTTGATATGTATGTATCAGGCACGCAGTAATAGGTCTACGAAGCCTATCAGCACATTACACAGACTCAGACATACGCCTTATATTGCATTACATGTCTTTATAATGTGTCAGATCCTCACTGATGTACTATCATTTCCCCATGTAGCTGAAGTTCTCAAACTCTTTTCGAAGTTCCTCCATCCTTAAATTCCTCATCTTCTCATTTCCATCATGCCGATTCTTTAACATGTCCCACAACTGTTTAGATGTTGTGCAAGACCCGAACTGATGTAACAGATCAGTATTGATGGCCTGGGACAGTTGAAAAAACGCCTTCTTCTCAATAGCAAATTTCTTCTTTTCATCATCTGCAAGATTTTCCAATGGAATTGGCTCACCCGTGTTCTCCAAGATCGGAGCAACATAGCCCTTCGCAATCATCTGCCAAGCTTCCGTTCCCTCTAATCCCATTCCCTCAAGATGTATCTTGAACTTGGTCTTCCATGTGTTGTAATCGACCATCTCCATAAGCTTTGGTGGACGGCTTCCACTACCCGACGATAAGTCTTGAATAAGAGTCGAAATAGCGTTGGTAGTGTGAGAATGAACCGCCGTTGATGCTACACCCCAACAGTCGGCCATCGGTTGTGTTTGTGGTTGTGCAACTTGTTGAGGCATAGAGCTAGTCATCGCCATGTAGTTAATCGGTTGCGATGGTTGACTAGACTTTTGAGCGGCTACTGACCAAGGATCCATGGTTGTCTGCTGTTGTGGTGTCGTGTTAGGTCGTGGTGTAGTAGGAAAGTTCCACATATCAATCTGAAAATGATTAAACACGAAAATATTAGAAAAATTTTATAACAGATTCTACGTTCGACCCTTTGGTATGATCGTGTGGTCGAATGTACAAAATAGTTCACGTTCGACCATTTGTTAAGGTTCGAATGTAGAAAATAACCAACTCAAATCACTTTCGACCGTTTACACCCACTTTCGACCAACCGATTGGTCGAATGAACCTAATATGGTCGAATGAACAAATAAACACAAATAAACTCTAGATTCGACCAACTAACACTCCACGTTCGACCAAATAAACCTTGGTTCGACCAAATAACACACTCTTTCAACTAGTCTCCCTAGGTTCGACCGTGCATGATTCAAAAATGGTTATTCTTTGAAAATCAGTTAATTTTGATCAAATTTTTCAAACGTTGATGAACTTTGATGATCTTAATCAGGTTTTGCCTCAGAGTTGATTTGGAACAAGTTTAACAAAGAGAATTATGAGTTTTATCCATGAAAACAAGTTGAAATCAATCAATTTATCAATGAAAAACAGAAAGTTTTGATCAAAATAGGGACCAAATCAGCTGTAATATTATCAAATTGTAGTTGTTTGATCCATATGGCTCTGATACCACTTTGTATGAGGATCGATTTGACAAAAACTATTGGTTTGATCAAACAAGTCTACTAATTCAGGTGCGGAATCCCTGAATCAGTTACAAAATGATAATAATATCAACAAAACACAAAGATCATCATAAAAGCTTTCATTTCCTTCAATAACACATTCAATTACACGTTAAAAAGATGTTTATAATGATTAAATGACGTGTACAGACTTGACACAAAACCCTAGGGAGAACACAAACTGGAGGGAAAACAAAATGTCAAAAGTTACATTGTAAAATGAACTTGACCTTATATAGGCCTGCACATTCGCCCATTTGGGTTGGTCGAATGTGCAGGTTCGACCAAATAAGGTGGTCGAACCAAGCTATACATAAAATTCTATTCTACCTTCGACCTCCTGTTCTCCTTCGACCTTCAATATCTACCTTTGACCGTTCACCAAACCACATTCGACCATGGAGATACACCTTCAACCAAACGACTGAGAACAAAAACATATGTTAAATGCAATCCAAAGCATTAGTTGCACAATATGCATCTACAGATCTTTCTTCAAATCAGGATACTTGTTATCAAACACCATCTGAAGGAATCTTGGGTACATGAGAATCTTATCCATCTTCAATCCCTTCAGCACTTCCATCATGTGCTCAAAAATCATTCCAGAGACATTAAAAGGCTTGTTCAAGATCAAAGCAACTTCTAGTGAACTCAAGCTCTTCCTTAGGACATCATAACCTCCTCTAACTGGTCCGAAAACATGTAAAATGACATGTAATAAGTACTTGAAGTGAGGACACAGCTTAGCTTTATGAAGTAAACTATCAGTGATTGGAGCGTTATACTTCATTTTGAGGAAACACTTCTCCTGCTCAATCCAGGACAACTCTGTAGGATCTGTAGGAGAATCTTTCATTTACAAAGCTTCCCGAATGTCATCATCAGTCACCGACACAATATTTCCTTGTATATTGCTTTGAATTGCTGTCTTTCCTTCCCAATAACTCATAACAGCTTTCTCCCAGAAGTCAACATGATGATCCTTGTATATCGTCTTTGTTGTAGCAAGAGCGTAGATAACTATGCATCTCTGTAAGAAATCCACAAATCCTTGAAAATTCAACGTGCTGCTTCACTTCACCAATGAATGCACAGCAATTGTGTACTGGTTCAAACAATAACTCCTTGGGTTCCTTAGATTTCTCTTTGTCTTGTTGTTCAGTCATTTTAACCTGCAAAACACATATAAACAAACATGAAAATTCAACAGAAATGGACAAAATTGAATTTTGGTTAAAACAATTCTTCGTTCGACCCAAACGGGGGTTCAAATGTGAAGAGATTGAGTCGAATGTGAACAATAGATGAATAAAAGTTACATTCGACCTACAATGATCTCCTTGGACCCTATACAGTCTCATTCGACCATATAAAGTCTCATTCGACCCTGTAAAATGGTCGAACATGACTGTCTGGATTCAAAATCACCAGTAATCAAATTATCCATGATAATCATCACATTTTTGTTCGTTTATATCCTAAAATGGCCGATTAACCAATATCAACAATCAATTTTAACTATTAACATATTATTGATGGTTTTTAAACAAAATCTAGGGTTTATTGCATTCAAACAATCGATTATGTTCAATATCAAGTTTAAACACTGGATTTTGGATGTTTCTCCCCCTAAAACCATCGATAATGGTTTAATCTATCATCAATTGATGTTGAAATATGTTCTAAATGGTCTGATTAGGTATGTTAGGGTTCAAAACTTCATTCAACGATTCTGCTTTGAATACTGGTTCAATACCTGTGATTATGATATGAAAATGATCAGTAAGAAGCAAGGAACAATATAGAATGATGAAAAACAAACGAGCAACAAGGTCTGGCTATGAGGGAATTTTGAAAAAAATTTATAAGGTTCGAATGAAGAAGACTGATATATATATAGAGTTCCACATTCGACCCTTTCATAGGTTCGAATGAGAAGATCTGATCTTCCTTCGACCCTAGTTAAAGGTTCAAAAGAGGCCAGATGGTTCGAATGAAGACACAAACTCTCCTTTGACCCAACGAAGGGGCGAATGACTCTTTCGAGCCAACGAAGGGGAGAATGATGGTTTTGGTTTTCTGAAAATTTTACCAAATTTCAAATTCGAATCCCATATTGTCAATTTTGATCATTTAAACCTTCAAACATTAATCATTTACCATTTGAGTGACACAAAACTCAAATTGGTTTGTCAAGCTTCATAAAATGACCATCAATTACCATCGAATATCGAAAATAAAGCAGAAATGCAAAATCTTTTGGATTTTATAGAATTTTTTGTTAAAACACACCAAAAATCATTTTGTGTTTTTGTATATATGAACTAAATCAACAGAAAGCGATAAACTTTTCGTGATTTTCCGGTAAGAGGATCATATCAGTTTCTGAGAGATCACATCGCACCATTCTTCTGTTATATTTAAACTATTACTGACAATGTAATTTTGGAAACTGATGATATTTTTATCCACATAAACTCACATAAAGGCTGTTATGCAATGCTTTAGACTGATACTGCTATGTATATTATAAACCAATTCACCTGTGCTTCCCACACACACAACATACTCCCGTACCAAGGAATTTTGCACAAATTTCCATTGTAAAGCGTGATTATGCTTTTGTTATCTGTAATTACAAGGTATCAGGCACAGAGGTG
Organism: Ambrosia trifida; assembly: GCA_028751855.1. Classification (NCBI taxonomy): domain Eukaryota; kingdom Viridiplantae; phylum Streptophyta; class Magnoliopsida; order Asterales; family Asteraceae; genus Ambrosia; species Ambrosia trifida. The sequence continues at coordinate 63,223,423 of CM054131.1, forward strand.
TGCCGGCCAGCAACTCAATGCTACAGAGTAACATGTGCACTCTACCAGGTTGAGGTCTTATATCAATTTTATTTGCATCAATGATTAGATACGATGCATTAGATAATCTTTGATTATCGTCACACATTTAAAGTTCCTCAAATCGTTAACTTGAGATTTTGGCATTAAAGTTCTTTTATAAAGATACCCTGCTTGATCTAGGTCAGTAAAACCTTACGACAGAAGATCAGATAGGCTATCCCCAGATAACTAGTAACATAACTACCCGAAACCTCTGAATTTTGTACAAACCCTATCAAACGAAATTCCGGTACTAAGACCATATGCCCATGAGGTGTTCATCCACATAGCAAACAGTTTGATATGTATGTATCAGGCATGCAGTAATAAGTCTACGAAGCCTATCAGCACATCACTCAGAATTAACATTTATCAAGTATTTTGACATTTTCAATTCTATAGCATGTAATAGATCCTCACTGATGTACTATCATCTCCCCTTTTTCTCCAGAAAAAATCATTTTTGATTTTCTGATTTTTATAGATTTTAAAATTTTTAATGTTTTTAGTTTTTCAGATAATACTCCCCCTGAAATTAAAAACATATTTTTGGGTTTTTTGAATTTGTTGAAAGCAAAATAAAACGAAATAAAATTGATAAACCGAGGTGACGATCAGTCTTATTTTTCTTTTATACCCTTAGCTTTTAATAAAAATTTAAATCTTGATCTGTCAAAAGCTTTGGTAAAAAGATCAGCTCTCTGATAGCCAGTGTGGATTTTGACCATATCAATCAAACCTTTAGCATAGCAATCATGGATAAAGAGCTACTTAATCCGGATGTGCTTAGCTTTGAATGATTGATATTGTCTTTAGTGAGTGCGATGGTGGCTTCATTATCACAATAAAGTGGGGTTTTAAGAAATTGCAAACCGTAGTCACGCATTTGTTGTTGTATCCAAAAAACATATGAGCAACAACTCGAGGCTGCCACATATTCTATTTCACATGTAGATAACGCAACTGCTGTTTGTTTCTTGCACTACCAGGTCACGAGCCTGCTCCCTAGAAATTGACATCCAGCGGTTGTGGATTTTATGTCTTTGTCACATCCGCCAAAATCTGCATCACTAAAAGCAATAAATCAAAATTATCATCATTAGGGTACCATAGTCCACGCGTGGGACAACCCTTCAGATATCTCAAGATTCGTTTGACAGCTGCCATGTAACACCCCAACCGATGGCTGAAACATCGAGGCGTCACGAATGAATGATTGTTTAGTAGCTCATGGTAATACATATGTTTAAATAATCCTTTATTTCATTACAAAATTGAATTACATTAAAGTCTACATTAAATAATCAAACAAAGCTTAAAACTTCAAATATCTCCTCATGCTAGCTCTAGACTTCAAGAATCAGTATTTCCTGTTGAGTTTGGAAAAATGGGGGGGGGGGTCAACTAGAAGTTGGTGAGAATACAAAAGCCATGTCAAGCAATTAAGTTTAAGAATAAAAGTTTAGCAATTCATATGTCTATCGTAAGTTTAAGTCTACATGAATAAACATGAAATGTTGAATCGACATAATCAAACCTCCGACTAGTTTAGGTCCATCCCGTCATCCACGGTTCACCTTAATAATATGTTGGAACGATAACAATCACCCACGCTACCTATGTAGGAGGTACACGTATCCGGGTGGGATTGTCAATCCAATAGATCTATTATTGAGTATCGCCGGCTTGGCCATAGCTAATGATTATGTAATGTTGAAACTCGTTGAAACTGTTGTTGTTGTCTAAATCATGAGGCATTAAAGTTTACAACTAGACATGTATGTAGAATTGCTTAAGTATAATGTTGCAAGTATGAAGAATTGCATAAACATGGTTACGTAAACTCACCTTAGCAAAGTATTAAGTCTCGAGAAATAGAATATGTGTAGCCCCAAAGTTGCCAATTACAAGAGCTTATAATCAAAGCTTCAATTGTAGAAGTAATAGACTATAGAAGAAAAGTATGAGGGAAAGTTTAATCGGATTGAAACAATCGATTTAGAGGTGGCAAGTGTAATGGTTTATAGGTGGGTTTTTATACTAGTTTTGGATTCAATTAGCCATTAAAATTGGTCAACACCATAAAGTAAGGTTTTATGATGAATTGACTATTTGACTAGGACTTTGACTGTTTGACTAAGACTTTGACCAAGACTTTGACTATTTGACTCAAGGCTTTATTTAAGAAATAAATAAAATCATTAGTTTGAATTAGAAAATAAAAAACACCGTCTTATAAAATGACGATTTTATAAATAGAATTAGGATAGGACATATGTCATGATTGAAGATTTTTTTTTAAGTACAATGATAAAAGGAACTTAGAAAATAATAGAGTGCACGGATAAAGATAAGATTACTTAGAAATAAATTAGACTTTATATCATGGATCGGAAAATACTTTAATGCAAAATAAATGGGAAAACTCGTGAGGTTACAGTCTCCCCTACTTTTGGAAACTTCATCCCAAAGTTATTTAAAAACACAGGTTTGAGGATGGTTGGGTAGAAATTAAGGCAGCCGTGGTTTTGAAAATTTTGGGTTAAGGCACGACATGAATTTATAGAATAATCTGCTTTCGAATAATTTGGATAAGAGGTTTGTTATCTGTGAGTTTAAAGGGTAGGATTAGGTGTGTCTTGGAATCGCAAGGCGAATAAGAATCTTAAGTTTTAGAAATCCTAAAAGAAATGCATGAGTTGATGGACTATAGAAAGGCTAAATGAACTACCAGGTAACTAGAGTTTATAATTAGTTTCTCTACCGAAAACCTTGATAGAATTTCACACCACCTTAACGTACCTGTAAATTCATGATTACGTTCCGGACCGCAATCACCAATTTACCTTACATTAGGGTTTTGTGTCCTTCTATGACTCTAAACACACATGTAAGTAATGCAAAATAACCTTATGATTGAATTGTATATAATGTATCAAAAAATAAGTCCAACTGTTGAGCAGGAAAAAGACTTCTACCAGTCAGTGAGTAAGAACCTCTACCGATTGTTGAGCAGGTACGATAGCCTCTACCAGTCGTTGAGCAGGTTGCAGGGCCTCTACCGACTGTTTAGCAGGCATGATGACCTCTACCAATCGTTGAGTAGGTTATTTGGTACTCTACTAACTGTTGAGCAAGTACTTCATCCTCTATCAGTTGTTTGATTAAGTGTACCAATTTACACACACACATAAATTGCAAATTGATAAATATGTACATGTAAGCAATCAAGTATCAAGTATAGCATGTGAGTTGTAATAGAGTTGCCCTAGACAAGGTTAATGACTCTAGGTGTGTCTATAGTAAATAGTTTATATTTCATGAGTTCTAGTATCAAATGTTCAAATATGGTAGATAATTGAATCCTCATGTATAACTAAGGATTAAGTTTGACGCAACACACAATCAAGTTTCAATAGTTTGGTTATCGTGGGTAACTAGCTCAAGTGTGAGAAGGTGAAGGATATGAATTTAGTTCTTGAGAGGATGATGAAAAATCTTGAAGCAGAATCAAGGTTGTGAGAGATAGTGAATGTGAAGATAGTTGATAAAGAGTTTATTTTATAGTAAGGAGATTATGTAGCAGTGTAAATTTTGGGGTTTGGATCAAAGGTTATAATCAAGTGTATAAGAATTTATCTCTAGCTTCTAGGTTTGCGGCTCAAAGAGGACAAACAAATGGGGTATGTTGAGTGTAAAACATAGAGATTGACAATGCTTTGGAAGGTTACTTGTTAGTGTAAAGTGTTGTCTTTGGTTGCTTGTGGTAGCCGTGTGATGTGTGTGTGTATATGCCATATGTATGTTTGTATATACATATGTGAGTATAGCTTGTGTATCTCCAAGACAATTAGCTTGGGTTATGATCCACTACTTAACATGTTATGTTAACTAAATCGGCCTATTTCTGTTAATAGTTTTGTGATTGTTCGTTGTATAGCCTCTAGTACACCTTTAATATAGGAATATCATTCGGTTTCGCAAGAGTAAGAGTTTGTTAAGTTCCATGCCTCTTGAAGACGACATTAACATGTATTTTGTTTCATATGTGTCATGGGTTTGTTAAATGATTTCCCATGATGATCTTTGTGTTCACAAACGTGTGTTAGAGGTGCATTATCATGTATTAGAGGGCATAACCTCTTGTAATGCTTGTTTTGATGGTGTGTCTGGGTGTTGTACGACTAAACAAGTGCACTATGTTGAGTTTTCTGATTAACTCATGCTCTACTAGCCCGGGGGCGTATAGTGCATGCAAATTGTCTAAAAATGCACATATAATGACATAATAAATGAAACATGTACGGTTGTTGACCTGTTACGTTGACTGTTGTCACAGAATACGTCCATGTGTAAACGTTCAAGTGGAAGTTTGACAGAATTTATTTTCTTAGGTCCGTGAGACTGTTTATGTTGTTTCCCCTTCTTGCAACTTACGCATTTATCATTTAGATGAAAGTGTTTCACATTTACACCCTCAACATGTCCGTTCTTCACCAAGTGATTCATCTTTCTTAGGTGAATATGACCTATCCTCCTGTGCCACATGATTGATTCTTTTTCAGTAGCCTTGGATAGAAAGCACGTGACTTGTCCCTATGTCGTGGTTGCCTTGCTCGTATCAAGAATGTAAAGATTATTTACTCTTGGAGCCTTAAACATGATCCATTCTTTTGGTGTGACAAAACCAGGTTTCAGTATGTAGCAAGATTTGTCATCAAAGTGAACCAAAAACTTCTTATCACATATCTGAATAACACTTAACAGATTATAGTCAATCTGTTTCACATACAATATTCTTTCAAAAATCACAATGCCGTTGCTAAGACTCCCTTCCATAGAAATATAACCTCCTTTGTTTCCCACAAATGCCACATATCCTCCATTAATATTCTTGATATCAAATAGCAGTGTTAAATCTCCGGTCATGTGCCTAGAAGCTCCACTGTTGACAATCCAAAGACTGCAAACAGGGCTAGCTGGAGCTCCGTGCACAAATCACAAACAAAATTAGTTTTTAACAGGGACCTAGGCCGTTTGGTCTTGGGTCTTTGAATGTAAGCTTTCAAAGATGTAACATTTCGTATTTATACTTGTACGTTTCACGATCATCATTAATAAAACGTCAAGTTCTATCTATAATATTCGCATTAATTATTTTTGTCGCACTTGTGAAGCCCTAATACTCTATATATTATAATTATTATATGGTTAAGGTTGATTATTAATAAAAATAAAAAGGTGCTTGGGCCGGGATTCGAACCCGCGCCCAAGACCGGGTCAGCCACACCAACGAACTAACCAGCTGGGCTGGCCTTCACAACTGAATGAATCCAGACGCAATTTAACTTTATACTTGATCTTAACCCTTCACAGTTGACTTGAAAAGTCAACTGTGAGACGCGGCATGCCTAAATCAAATGAATTAACTCGTGATTTGTTCGTCTTTGGTAACAATGCTTGATTATCGGCCATCAGTGACTAGGATACACGATTAACATCCATCAATTGTTACCAATTAAACCCAAATACGCGTATGACATTCAATCCTTGGTCAACCTTGCCAATTCATCAATCCATTGATCCACAATATAAATTGAACCTCTGCTAGTCTTCACAACTCGCCATTAACCCTTTTTCAACCTCCAATCTTCTTCATTTCACTCTGTTTATTATTGCACGATCGTTGTTTGACTTTTGAGCTTGACCATTCAATCGTGTTCAATACAACATTGTAAGTTTGATTTTTCCAGTGGGTTTTGTTCATCGGCAATCACTCATCAATAGCCCCATGATTAATTGGGCTATTGATGAGTGAATCAGTCAATTGCAGAAACTAGGGTTCGTGGCTTTTGATTTGGGGATAAAACTGTTTTTGCATCGCGTATATATTTTTTTAAAACAGAGATAAATCACAACCACAGGCCTAGGCCAAGTGGTTGTGACTGATGCTTGTAACCATAACCATCCGGGTTCGAGTCCCGGCTTGGGCGCCCCTTTTTCCACTTAATTTCTTTTTTAAAACAAACCAATCATAAATATATATTATACATTAAATCTTGTAAATTCATTTTTAATTATTAAAACCTTTTTATAAATTCTAAAAAAATTATTTTTTAACAAATCTGATGTAAAAGTTTTATCTACAATTTTTAGTTTTCTGAAATTCATTTATTTAATATTTATAATAATTAAATCAATTTTATGCTATTATATTTATAAAAATCCATTAAAATATCAAAACAATTTTATAAATTTCTACAAAAATTATCCTGAGTTTGTACAATGATAAAATTTACTGAAATGATTTTTAATTCTGAAAAATCATTTATTTTATATTTTATTCAATTTTTGTTAGTTTTACTCATAATTAAATCATAATAAATTCAATTTTTATTATTTTTGCACCAAAATTTTATACAATTTATTTCTGAATATTTAGAACAGAAATATGATTTTTAAAATAATAATTCTTTAATTTTAGTATTTTTAAGTATTAAAGTTAAATTTTGGCAATTTGTAATAAATAGATTTAATAATCTATTTTAAAGAAAATAATTTTATAAAAATTATTTTTATACTTCAAACACATTATTGTGAACATCCTAAATTCAAATTTTATAAAAAGACTTTCAATTATTTAATTATCAAATTTCCCTTTATTTAATTAACATTTTATTATAAATTCAACAATTGGATATCCCCAAATCGAAACCCTAGAATATACTTATAGACTAGATAGACTTAGACTTATTTGTTGCCTTATACATAGGGGGATACTTGGCAATCTATTGGGCTACACTTATACTATTCCTCCATACCTAATACTATACCAAGGTGAGTTTACGTAACCATGTTTATGCGATTCTTTATACTTGCAACATTTTAAGCAATTCAACATGCATGTCTAGTAGTAAACTTTATTGCCTCATGAATTAGTCAACAGTTTCAACGAGTTTCAACATTACATAGTCATTAGCTATGGCCAAGCCGGCGATACTCAATAATAGATCTATTGGATTGACAACCCCACCCGGATACGTGTACCTCCTACATAGGTAACGTGGGTGATTGTTATCGTTCCAACATATTACTAAGGTGAACCGTAAATGACGGGATGGACCTAAACTAGTTGGAGGTTTGATTATGTCAACATATTATATTATTCATGTAGACTTAAATTTACGATAGACATACGAATTGCTAAACTTTTATACTTAAACTATATGCTTAACATGGATTATGTATTCTCACCAACTTCTAGTTGACCCCCCCCCCCCATTTTTACAACTCAACAGGGAATAATGATGCATGAAGATTAGAGTGTTTATGAAGACAATAAGGAGTCTATGCTTGCTTGATTCTTGTGTGATGTATTAGATTTCCACATTTAAAACACTTATATATTTCTATTTTTGGATATTTGCAATTTAAATATATTTCAATTAAAATTTGGATTGCCATGTGCTACTGTATATACTCATTCTTACGTGACACCTCGATGTTTCCACCATCGGTTGGGGTGTTACAGATTGGTATCAGAGCCTTGGTTATAGGAAATTAGGTTATTAGAAAATAATCTAGACTATAACCTTAGGGACTTAAACAGTACTTGCTTCTCTTACTTGTAACCCTAATTACTTCCCTAATCCTATCCTTATCCTTATCCTATACCTTATATAACCCTAAACCTACATGTGACTACTCTTATTCGTCTGCTGCAATCCTAATCCACCATTAGATTAATAGGACAAAATCCTCAGGTTTAACCTGAACCCCCTTGAGATCTCGTCGAAGTTCTAGATTTTAATAACGAACACGTGTAATCTGGAAGGGTGAACGCCTGTATTCTGAGTCTGCTGTCTAGGCTGGCATTGCGCATATATCCCAATCAGACGAGGGACCCGGATGCCTACCTGGGAATTCTCGGGATGAGTGTTCACTTGTAGGCTAAAGCATGTCTTCATATGTTATTAGAAATTAGAATCTTTGATAAGTCAACGTTTTCGTTTATTCGTTTTAATTAATGAATAAATGATTACATTCCTTATATAATCTCATTCATTTCATTGTGTCTATTACAGATCATGCCTCCACGTCGCAGCACTCGCAACAGCAATGGTAAGAACCACGAAGAAGGTGGTGACAACCATAACCATGACCAAGGTCCTAACCACAACAACAATGGTATCGATGCCCAACTGGCTGCGATCATTTCTCAACAAATGGCGCAGCAAATCGCAACTCTGGTTCCCAATTTACTCGCTCAGGTCATCCAAATGAACGGCAACGGGAACGGTCACGGCAACGGGAACGGGAACGGCAATGGTAATGGAAATGGACCCCCAGCCTGCACCCTTAAGCATTTCAATTCTTGTAACCCTCCAAAGTTTAGTGGTGAAGAAGGAGCTACAGGACTCCTCCAATGGTTTGAGGGTATTGAGAATACCTTCATCAACAGTGAATGCCCCGACAATTTCAAGGTTCGTTACGCCATGAGTGTTCTCCACAAACGAGCACTCACTTGGTGGAATGAAGAAAAGCGCACTCGTGGGGCCGAAGTTGCTCTTGCTATGACATGGGACCAAGTCAAGGAGGTCATGAAGGAAGAGTTTTGTCCTCGCAATGAGGTTAAAAAGCTTGAGGATGAGTTCCACACCCTAGCTCAAGATAGTGGGGAAAACCTTGCCTACAACACCCGCTTTCACGAGCTTAGCTTATTGTTGCCCCACAAAGTCACTCCCCTGCCGGTAGCCATCGAGAAGTACATCGGTGGTCTGCCCATGCAAATCCAGGACACCGTTTGGGGAAGGAATCCTGCAACTTTGGAAGAGGCCAAGCGTCTAGCGGCCACTCTTACTGATAATCACGTGAAGAACGGTACTCTCTTCCGCAAGGGCACTAAGAAGACGGTTGCCAAAGACACTCCACAGCCTGCAATTGAAGTCAAGCCTGAGACCTCAAGCAACAAAAAGCGCAAGGCTAGAAACTACATGGTTGCTGCTACTCCACCTACTGCCCAAAACCCAGCCAAGAAGCCATATGGCGGGACTCACCCTCTTTGCAACACCTGTCAGTTCCATCATCTTCCTGGTAGACCGTGCCGCCAGTGTAATAACTGTAAACGGTATGGACACTACACCAACGCCTGTCAAGCCCCTGCTGCCCAAAACAACCAAAACAACCCAGCCAGAAACAACCCAGCTCCCACCCAACAAAACAACAGGCCTACTCGTGGTCAATGCTACGAGTGTGGCAGCCCTGATCACTACATCAACAACTGCCCTAATCGTAACCAGAACTAAAACTGAAACCAAAACCAAAACCAGAACCGCAACCAGAACCAAGGTGCTCAAGGTCGCGCCTACAATCTCAACGCTAACCAGGCTCGTGACAACAACGAAGTGGTGAATGGTACGTTCCTCATTAATAACCACTATGCATCCATATTATTTGATTCGGGAGCTGATAAGTCGTTTGTATCACTGAAGTTTGAACCTTTGCTTAACTTACCCCACACTAATCTAGAAGAACCTTTAGTGGTAGAGGTAGCTAACGGGAGGTCTATTTCGATCGACTCTATTATTCGTAACTGCTTGTTGAACCTCGACGATCATACCTTCTCTATCGATCTCATCCCCATGCATCTTGGAAGTTTTGATGTTATAGTAGGCATGGACTGGTTGTCAACTCATCGTGCCGAAATTCTGTGCTTCGAGAAAGTCATACGCATTCCTCTCGAATCTGGTGAGATTTTGAAGATCTATGGTGAGAAACCCTGTGGCGAGCTTAAGCTTATGTCTTGTACTACTGCCCAAAAGTACTTACGAAAGGGGTATACAGCCTTCTTAGCTAACGTGATAGAGAAGAAAGACAAAGGCAAAAGTATCCAAGACATTCCTATTATTCGAGACTATCCTAAAGTCTTCCCAGAGGATTTACCTGGTTTGCCTCCTGCTCGACAAGTGGAATTTCGAATTGATCTTGTTCCTAGTGCTAATCCTGTCGCTAAAGCGACTTATCGTCTTGCACCCTCTGAGATGCAAGAACTCGCCAGTCAATTACAGGAACTTTCTGATAAAGGGTTCATTCGCCCTAGTTCTTCTCCATGGGGAGCCCCTGTCTTGTTCGTTAAAAAGAAGGATGGTTCTCTTAGAATGTGTATCGACTACCGTGAACTCAACAAACTCACCATCAAGAATCATTATCCACTGCCTAGGATTGACGATCTCTTCGATCAACTTCAAGGAGCAACCCACTTCTCGAAGATTGATCTCCGTTCTGGTTATCATCAGCTTAGAGTCCACGATGAAGATATTCCCAAGACAGCTTTTCGCACACGTTACGGTCACTACGAATTCATGGTTATGCCTTTTGGATTGACCAACGCTCCCGCAGTATTTATGGATTTGATGAATCGGGTTTGTAGACCCTATCTCGACAAATTCGTGATCGTTTTCATCGATGATATTTTGATTTACTCTAAATCAAAATCCGATCACGAGCAACATCTTCACTCCATCTTGGGTCTCCTAAAGAAAGAACAACTGTATGCCAAGTTCTCGAAATGTGAATTTTGGCTTAAGGAAGTTCAATTTTTGGGACATGTCATTGATATGAACGGAATTCATGTTGATCCCGCAAAGATCGAAGCTGTGAAAAATTGGAGTGTTCCTCAAACTCCAACTGAAGTCCGTTCTTTCCTTGGTTTGGCTGGTTATTATCGTCGATTCATCGCCAATTTCTCCAAGATCGCTGTTCCTCTCACTACCTTAACTCACAAGGGTAAACCCTATGAGTGGGGACCAAAGCATGAGGAAGCATTCGAAACTCTTAAACTGAAACTCTGTGAAGCTCCTATCTTGTCTCTACCTGATGGTAATGATGATTTCATGGTCTACTGTGATGCATCGAACCAAGGTCTTGGTTGTGTTCTCATGCAATGAGGAAAGGTTATTGCTTATGCGTCTCGACAACTCAAGACTCACGAAAAGAATTATACCATCCATGATCTTGAATTGGGTGCTGTTGTCTTTGCACTCAAGATTTGGAGACATTACCTTTATGGGACCAAATGTGTGGTGTTCACGGACCACAAAAGTCTCCAACATGTCTTCGACCAAAAGAATCTTAACATGAGACAACGACGTTGGGTTAAGTTGCTTAATGACTATGATTGCGAAATTCGCTACCATCCTGGCAAGGCGAATGTTGTGGCTGACGCACTTAGTCGTAAAGAGCGTATCAAACTCCAATGTGCGAGAGTTCGTACTGATCTTCAAGATCGCATTCTCCAGGCTCAACACACATCAGTCACCCAAGGTAACATGTACGATGAAATGTCTTGTGGTGCTGAAACTCAACTTGAAACCAAACCCGATGGGCTACTTTATTTTCTTAATCGACTGTGGATTCCCGACCGTGATGATCTTCGTACTTTCCTCATGAACGAGACTCATAAGTCTCGTTATTCTATTCATCCTGGAGCCGACAAGATGTACCAAGATCTCCGTTATTCTTATTGGTGGCCTGGTATGAAGAAAGACATTGCTCTTTTCGTTGCAAAATGCCTCACTTGTTCAAAGGTCAAGGCTGAACATCAACGACCATCTGGTATGCTTGAACAACCAGAGATTCCTGTATGGAAATGGGAGAGCATAGCTATGGACTTCATCACCAAACTCCCTTGTACACCCAAAGGTTTTGACAGTATTTGGGTTATTGTCGATCGTTTGACCAAGTCAGCCCACTTCTTACCTATTCGTGAGAAGTATTTTGTGGAAAGGTTGGCAAAGATGTACGTAAGTGAAATCGTATGTCGTCATGGTATACCTTTGGACATTATCTCTGATCGCGATGGTCGTTTCACCTCTCACTTTTGGGATTCTCTACAAGATGCTTTGGGTACCAAGTTGAACCTGAGTACTGCTTATCACCCTCAAACAGATGGTCAGACTGAACGGACCATCCAGACACTTGAGGATATGCTCAGGGCATGTATCATCGATTTTGGTGGCGCATGGGATTCTCATCTTCCTTTGGTTGAGTTTTCATACAACAACAGTTATCACACCAGCATTAACATGGCTCCTTTCGAGGCACTCTATGGTCGTAAATGTCGTTCACATGTCTGTTGGACTGAGGTGGGTGAAACTCGTATCACTGGACCCGAACTAATCCAGGAAACCACAGACAAAATTCAGCTTATTCAGGATAATCTTCTCAAGGCTAGAAGTCGTCAGAAGAGTTATGCTGATAGACGTCGTAAACCCTTGGAATTTCAAGTTGGGGACCTCGTACTACTTAAGGTATCCCCTTGGAAAGGAGTAATTCGTTTCGGTAGAAAGGGAAAACTAGCTCCTCGATACGTAGGCCCCCTTCAAAATTCTTGACAGAGTTGGAAAAGTGGCTTACAAACTTGATCTTCCACCTGAGCTAAGCAATGTTCACCCGACTTTCCATGTTTCGAATCTCAAGAAATGCTTAGCGGATGAGAACCTTCATGTCCCTCTTGAGGATGTGCAAATTGATGAAAGCATGCACATTATCGAGAAACCCGTCGAGATTGTTGATACTGGAGTCAAGAAACTCAAGCGCAGTCGCATTCCGACCGTTAAGGTTCGTTGGGAATCTAAACAAGGCCCAGAGTTCACTTGGGAACGTAAAGACCAGATGAAGTCGAAGTATCCACATCTTTTTCCACCAGACTCTCCAACTCCAACTTCGGGACGAAGTTCCTAAAAGTAGGGGAGACTGTAACATTTCGTATTTATACTTGTACGTTTCACGATCATCATTAATAAAACGTCGAGTTCTATCTATAATATTCGCATTAGTTATTTTTGTCGCACTTGTGAAGCCCTAATACTCTATATATTATAATTATTATATGGTTAAGGTTGATTATTAACAAAAATAAAAAGGTGCTTGGGCCGGGATTCGAACCCGCGCCCAAGACCGGGTCAGCCACACCAACGAACTAACCAGCTGGGCTGGCCTTCACAACTGAATGAATCCAGACGCAATTTAACTTTATACTTGATCTTAACCCTTCACAGTTGACTTGAAAAGTCAACTGTGAGACGCGGCATGCCTAAATCAAATCAATTAACTCGTGATTTGTTCGTCTTTGGTAACAATGCTTGATTATCGGCCATCAGTGACTAGGATACACGATTAACATCCATCAATTGTTACCAATTAAACCCAAATACGCGTATGACATTCAATCCTTGGTCAACCTTGCCAATTCATCAATCCATTGATCCACAATATAAATTGAACCTCTGCTAGTCTTCACAACTCGCCATTAACCCTTTTTCAACCTCCAATCTTCTTCATTTCACTCTGTTTATTATTGCACGATCGTTGTTTGACTTTTGAGCTTGACCATTCAATCGTGTTCAATACAACATTGTAAGTTTGATTTTTCCAGTGGGTTTTGTTCATCGGCAATCACTCATCAATAGCCCCATGATTAATTGGGCTATTGATGAGTGAATCAGTCAATTGCAGAAACTAGGGTTCGTGGCTTTTGATTTGGGGATAAAACTGTTTTTGCATCGCGTATATATTTTTTTAAAACAGAGATAAATCACAACCACAGGCCTAGGCCAAGTGGTTGTGACTGATGCTTGTAACCATAACCATCCGGGTTCGAGTCCCGGCTTGGGCGCCCCTTTTTCCACTTAATTTCTTTTTTAAAACAAACCAATCATAAATATATATTATACATTAAATCTTGTAAATTCATTTTTAATTATTAAAACCTTTTTATAAATTCTAAAAAAATTATTTTTTAACAAATCTGATGTAAAAGTTTTATCTACAATTTTTAGTTTTCTGAAATTCATTTATTTAATATTTATAATAATTAAATCAATTTTATGCTATTATATTTATAAAAATCCATTAAAATATCAAAACAATTTTATAAATTTCTACAAAAATTATTCTGAGTTTGTACAATGATAAAATTTATTTTATATTTTTAATTAATTTTTGTTAGTTTTAATCATAATTAAATCATAATAAATTCAATTTTTATTATTTTTGCACCAAAATTTTATACAATTTATTTCTGAATATTTAGAACAGAAATAAGATTTTTAAAATAATAATTCTTTAATTTTAGTACTTTTAAATATTAAAGTTAAATTTTGGCAATTTGTAATAAATAGATTTAATAATCTATTTTAAAGAAAATAATTTTATAAAAATTATATTTATACTTCAAACACATTATTGTGAACATCCTAAATTCAAATTTTATAAAAAGACTTTCAATTATTTAATTATCAAATTTCCCTTTATTTAATTAACATTTTATTATAAATTCAACAATTGGATATCCCCAAATCGAAACCCTAGAATATACTTATAGACCAGATAGACTTAGGGGCTGTTTGGTAGCCTCTTAATCAGCCTCTTAATCATTCAGGTCTGAATCATTCAGAATTCAGACTGTTTGTTTCAGCATCTGAATGGAATGATTAAGTGCTGAACCATTAAGCTAATAAGGGATGCTGAATGATTAAGCTCAATAATAGATCTATTGGATTGACAACCCCACCCGGATACGTGTACCTCCTACATAGGTAACGTGGGTGATTGTTATCGTTCCAACATATTACTAAGGTGAACCGTAGATGACGGGATGGACCTAAACTAGTCGGAGGTTTGATTATGTCAACATATTATACTATTCATGTAGACTTAAATTTACGATAGACATACGAATTGCTAAACTTTTATACTTAAACTATATGCTTAACATGGATTATGTATTCTCACCAACTTCTAGTTGACCCCCCCCCCCCCCATTTTTACAACTCAACAGGGAATAATGATGCATGAAGATTAGAGTGTTTATGAAGACAATAAGGAGTCTATGCTTGCTTGATTCTTGTGTGATGTATTAGATTTCCACATTTAAAACTCTTATGTATTTCTATTTTTGGATATTTGCAATTAAATATATTTCAATTAAAATTTGGATTGCCATGTGCTACTGTATACTCATTCTTACGTGACACCTCGATGTTTCCGCCATCGGTTGGGGTGTTACAAAAGATTCCTTCTCACAAACGTTCAAGTTTGAATCAACCTTTTGCTGGTTGTTCACAACTTTCTCACTTTTCACTTCAACTTTCGCAGAGGATGTAAAAGCACCTGGAGAACCCTTTGGTGTCCAAGTTTTTTCAGAACATTTTAGAATCCTTAATTGGGGTTGTTTAACCTCAATTGGTTTCTTTGTATCGTTCGTGAATGAAACTTTCTTGGCTACCTTGTCTAAGTTAACAGATGAAGGTCCAACCGATGACCTAACAGCAGGTTTTGGAAAAACCTTTTGTTTATCATTAGTCGTGTTCACAATAGGTTTCTTCAGCTTTTTCTCCATGGCAATCCGGTTTCGATTATCATAGACAATTGGAAAGTTTTCCCTTTTCTAATTAAAACGATTTTGGTTAAACGACTGTTGTCTCTGAGGGAAAAACTGTTGTTGTGAATAATATTGTCTATGATCATCAACCCGATTCCTCACATTCTGCTTTCTCTCAACCTCGTGCCTCTTATGTCTTACCTATGGACAGTGAGCAAGTAAATGCCCTCTCTCGCCACATTTAAAACATGCACAGTATTCTTCAAACACATTCTTAGCCTTAGGTCTCGCAAAAGTTTTGACCAGGTGTTGATCATTAACACAGTTACGCCTTAAACTCTCAGGAGCGGGCTCCTTTGAGTAAGCCGGTTCAAAAAATCTGTTAACCTTATGTTTTAGCTTAATAAACTCAGTGACATGAACTTTTGGTTGTGAAGAATCTTCACCATACAATCTCCGACTGAGTTCGTTAGGAATATCATTGGTCCTTTCGTGTTTAGGAAACCAAATGGTACTCTGTTGCCAGATTTTCTAAATTTTCGAATAATTGGAAAATTGTATAGAATATTCTTCATCAGCAATTATCTTATCGGATCCTTCCATCCGATAGAAAACTTTCACTGGTTTGTCAACCGGTTCATTTTTCTCAATCTTTTTAACTGATTGATTCATTTTGTTTACAGTTTTCTGAGGATGAGAAACATGAGATGGTGAGATTATCTCATTTGTTCTAATATTATTTTCCAAAGGAATATCATCAGATTTCTTAGGTTCCTCTTCTTCAATATCTGAATCATCCGTTACTCCAATCACTCCTTCATCATTCAATCCAAGTATCGGTCTCACATCAGAATTTGAATCGCCAACACTAGAAGTGTTTGATTCATTATCTAATGAGGAATCCGATTTCACTGAACTCTCGGGTGTTACTGAATTCAAAATATGATTTTCAAATAACACTGGAGCAGGAACAGCCTTATAATTGGCATCATTGGATTGTGATGGTTCTTCAACAATGTGGTCCAAAACATACGCCACATGTTTATAACTCTCTAATTTCTTGTTCACTTTTTTAGCAAAACACTTGATCTTTGCCATTTCAAGTTTTGTTTCCTCAATTTCATTGATGTAATCGTTAATGGCGATTTGTTTCAAAGATAAAGTTTTTGTCAATTCTGAAACATCCTTTTTATACCCTTCAAGTGTTTTGTTGAAATCGTGTTCATCCATACGATAAGATTGAATGACGATTTTAGCACTCTTAAGCCGATGCTTAAGTTACTTAACTTCATCATTTAATCTATCACATGTTCCATAATATTGATTTTCACTATTAGCATAGTTAGGACTTACCGGTCTCGGTGGATCTGTCATGGCCATCAGTGCAAAATGTGCTTCCTTTCCAGCAAAGAACTTTGAGTAGTCAATCTTGGTGAAAGCAGCATCAACCATGCCCGATTTCTTCGTCATCAGAAACTCAGCTTCAGCTAGCAACTATTCAATGTCTTAATCCAGTGAATTAATGCTAGCTTCAAAATCAGATTCGCCTTCTGAATCCGAATAAACAGGTTCCAGTTCATCAGAGACATCAGCAATGGAATCGATAATCGTCCCTGAAACCATTTCAGTAACCGGTTCATCAATCTTCTCTGTAACATGATCTGGAACTTCCTTAGCAATCTCTTCAACAATCTCTTCAATCACAACCTCAGAAACCTTCTCAGTCACTTTCTCACAAACTTTCTCAGAAATCAATTCAACATCATCTATCACCAGCTCCTCTAAGAACATTTCTTGCGCAAAACAAGCTACATTTCCACCGGTAACCTCTTCAACACCCAATTGCATACTATGCATGCAATTCCAATCAAAACCTTCATCCTTTTGAATCACCATAGCCTGGTTTTCGTTTTGAGGTTAGGTATTTGGTGTTGAAATTGGAATAATGGTTCTGGTTGGGTTAGTATTTGGTGTAGTTTGGTTTTGGTTAGATGTAGATGTTGGTCTTTGTGTGGTATTTTGAGAGGTGTTTTGTCGGTTTTGGTTATTATTTTGTTGTGGATAGGTGTTGTTGTTTTAACTTTGATAAGTAACTTTGTTTTGTGATTGGCGATTCTGGTAATTGGAATTGAAAGGATTGTGGTTACCTTGTTTCATAGGCTGAGTACACTCTCGCTTGAAATGACCTCGTGTACCACAATTAAAAGAAGTTACCTTGGCTTTGTTGAAACCATAGGTAGTATTTGGCGAAGTAGCAAGGTCAGTTCTACCAGTCTTTTCAATGAATTCGGTTGCCCTCCTCATCACGCTAGCAAACGCCCAATTAATATCAATCAACTCCATTTCTTCTTTGTCAATCTAGGCATAATCTTCATTGGTCAGATTATTGTTTCCAATCTGACTTGCCACAAGTCCATTATATGAAGCAACCATTGCTGAGACTAACGCAATGTGTTGCTGTGCCACTTCAACTTTCACATTATTCATGTTGGATGTTTCCAACACGATTGGACTCTAGCTCGAAGATGCTTAAGGAATCATCTGAGGAACATAATGTTGTTGTTGAGGCATAGATGAGGTATAGCAAGCTGCAGACATCTGTGGTTGCGTTGAGGTGTGTGAAGCTTGTGTATAGGATGGTCCTGGTGCAAGATAGTTGATTGGAACTCTTTATGGTTCAACAACATTTGAAATACAAGCGATATGTGGTGCAACAGTTCCACATATGGATGATGTAGACATAGAAGCAGGTGAGGTAGCATGATATAACTCCGGGTTTTGTTGAATCTGAGATCTTTTGGCTTTCCTCTTCTCTTCCATCTCCTTGTTCTCCAGCATCTGTATAAACTCATTGATGGACCAATATTGATACGCGTCTTTCTCCTTCAAAACCTCAACATGTTGACTCCAGTACGGAGGCAACGAATAAGCAAACTTATCCACCAATTCCTGCATAGGAATGTTAATCTCATAATTCGACAACTCGGACAATAAATGACAATATCTAGGAATGAGCTCCTTTAACGTTTCATTTCCTAGGTAGCTGAAATTCTCGAACTCTTTCTTCAATTATTCTATGCGAAGTCTCCTGGTCTTCTCATTGCCATCATGTCTATTCTTTAAACAATCCCAAAGTTGTTTGGAAGTAGTACATGATCCTAACTTATGTAATAAGTCTGTGGATAATGTCTAAGACAACTGAGACATAGCTTTCTTCTCAAGCGCAAAATTCTTCTTTTCATTGTATTTTAAATCTTCAAGTGGAATTGGGATGTTTGTGTTCTTAACTATCGGAGTTACATATCCCTTCATGATCATTTGCCATGCTTCTACTCCTTCTAATCCCATTCCTTCAAGATGAATCTTGAAGTTCTTCTTCCACTAATAATAATTTGACATGACCAAAAACTTAGGAGGACGATTCCCACTACCCGATGATAAATCATTGATGAGTGTGGTAATCGCTTTAGTAGTCTGAGATTGAACTACTGCTGCTGCTACTCCACAAAGATCATTCACTTGTGGTTATGGAGGTTGAGTAACAGGTGGTGATGTTGAACTAGTCATAGCTATGTAGTTGATCGGCTGTGATGGTGGTGTGTTAGTCTTCTGAGAAGCGACCACCTACGGATTCATCGAAACATGTTGTTGCTATGTTGTTGCAGGTCTAGGTGTAGAAGAATATCCCCAAATGTTATCCATGATGTTCAAAATGTAAACACATAGAAAAATCTCCAAATACAATCTCAGGTTCGACCTCTGAAATCAATACGTGGGTTCGAATGTAGAAATCCTCTAGGTTCGACCCCTATAACCAACTCGAATGAAGGTTAGAATTTGCAAGCATGGTACGTGCCGCTTCTATTAGAGTCCTGTTCTTTCTGCAACACCGTTCTGCTGTGGAGTATATGGTGCATTGTACTCATGATGAATACCCTTTGAGTCTCACAATGCATCCATTTGAGAATTCTTAAACTCCGTTCCATTATCACTTAGAATTCTCTTGATGTTCAATCCATATATATTCTCTAGTCGAGTAAGCAGAACGTTCAGATTGTTAAACGTTTCACTCTTGCGTTGCATGTAGATCACCCACGAAAATCTTAAGAAATCATCGGTAACCACAAGACAATAAAGTTCGCCGTTGAGACTCTTACGTTTAACTGGTCCGAATAGGTCCATGTGTAAACGTTCAAGTGGAAGTTCGACATAATTTATTTTCTTAGGTCTGTGGGACTGTTTATGTTGTTTCCCCTTCTTGAAACTTACACATTTATCATTAAGATGAAAGTGTTTCACATTCACGCCCTCAACATGTCCGTTCTTCACCAAGTGATTCATCTTTCTTAGGTGAATATGCCCCATCCTCCTGTGCCACATGATTAATTCTTTTTCAGTAGCCTTGGATAGAAAGCACGTGACTTGTCCCTGTGTCGTGGTTGCCTTGCTGATATCAAGAATGTAAAGATTATTTACTCTTGGAGCCTTCAACATGATCCATTCTTTTGGTATGACAAAACCAGGTTTCAGTATGTAGCAAGATTTGTCATCAAAGTGAACCAAAAACTTCTTATCACATATTTGACTCACACTTAACAGATTATAGTCAATCTGTTTCACATACGATATTCTTTCAAAACTCACAATGTCGTTGCTAAGACTCTCTTCCATAGTAATATAACCTCCTTTGTTTCCCGCAAACGCCACATATCCTCCATTAATATTCTTGATATCAAATAGCAGCGTTAAATCTCTGGTCATGTGCCTAGAAGCTCCATTGTTGACAATCCAAAGACTACTAACAGGGCCAGCTGGAGCTCCCTGCATAAATCACAAACAAAATTAGTTTTTAACAGGGACCCAGGCCTGTTTGGTCTTGGGTCTTTGAATGTTAGCTTTCAAAGATTCCTTCTCACATACGTTCAAGTTTGAATCAACCTTTTGCTGGTTGTTCACAACCTTCTCACTTTTCACTTCAACTTTCGCAGAGGATGTAGAAGCACCTAGAGAACCCTTTGGTGTCCAAGTTTGTTCTGAACGTTTTAGAATCCTTAATTGGGGTTGTTTAACCTCAATCGGTTTGTTTGTATCATTCATGAATGAAAATTTCTTGGCTACCTTGTCTGAGTTAACAGATGAAGGTCCAACTGATGACTTAACAGCAGGTTTTGGAAAAACCTTTTTGTTTATCATTTGTCGTGTTCACCTTAGGTTTCTTCAGCTTTTTCTCCATGGCAATTCGGTTTCGATTATCATAGACAATTGGAAGTTTTCCCTTTTCTGATAAAAATGATTTTGGTTAAACAATAGTTGCCTCTGAGGGAAAAAACTGTTGTTATGAATAATATTGTCTATGATCATTAACCTGATTCCTCACATTCTGCTTTCTCTCAACCTCGTTCCTTTTATGTCTTACATATGGACAGTGAGCAAGTAAATGCCCTCTCTCCGCATATTTAAAACATGCATGGTATTCTTCAAACACATTCTTACCATTAGGTCTCGCGAATGTTTTGACCGGGTGTTGATCATTAACACACTTACGCCTTAAACTCTCAGGAGCGGGCTCCTTTGAGTAAGCCGGTTCAAAAAATCCGTTAACCTTCTGTTTTGGCTTAATAAACTAAGTGACATGAACTTTCTGTCACACCCTCAAATTCCACATGCGGAGTTTTACCGCGAGGCGCGTGACAAACTAGGATCCAAATCAACGGTCATAACAAACGACAACTAAATGATACAAAAATAACGTAAACTGCTTATTAAGTTTTCAAAATCTATCCACCATAGTGGAAACGTAAAACGGAAGCGTAAAACTTTATTACAAACCAGCAGTAAAACATAAAAGTCTTTAAGTAGTAAATGACATGCAAGTGAACCCTAGACGCTGTGAGACTCCGTGCGCATAGACTCGATGCTGCTACCTTAACGACCTGAGAAACATGCCAAAAATATGTCAACATAAAATGCGGGTGAGTTCACAGGTTTTATAATAAGCGTTCCGTAAATCCTTTGTAAACCGTTACCGTTACTACTATGATGTGTGAACGCTAGCTAGGCGTTGAGTTAATTACTACTACGATTGAAACCATTGCTGACTGTGTTTGTTACTGTTTGGTACCCCTCGGACTACCGTCATCCAGGGTAGGCCATGTGTGTTTGAGACAATATGCACCCGCCCGGCCTCCAGCTGTCGAGTGGGGTTTGTCAAGCCCAATAGCGCTATCCACATTTCCCCGCTACATACCCGTATTAGAGGTTTCCTTGAGATTTAGATGAGCCGTATAGTAATATAATGATAGCCATAGTATAACTTGAAATCATGTGTTAAAAATGTGTAAGCATGTTTCTCCCACGAAAACAAAACTGATAAAAGTGGGGCCGTGAACTCACCTTAGGTTGCGTCTGATGTGTTAAGAAAGATCCGACACGCGTGTGATAGCCCCAACTAGTGGCGACCTATCAATGAGTTTACATAAGTTTGTTGACTACTAACCCGAAGGCTAATCAGTCCCTAATTGTCCAGACTGTGAACGTGTATGTTGAAAACATGTTTCAATGTTAAACCGACCAGACCAGACAAGGCCCGACGTCCCATTGGTGACCCAACAGTCCACGTGTTAGCCAAATACAAGATATCATGCAACATATGCAATTAAACACTTAGCATGCGCAAAAGTTTACTATGTCTAGCATAACGCCCAATGAATGTATAAACAAGTCCGAACACGTGTTACCAAGTTATTAGACATGTCACGGGGTTCCTAACATGTTCCTAGGTGTCATACCATGTTCCAGGATGTCAAAATGCACTTACAACAGCAAAACATGCGATTAGGAATCAAACATGCAATTAGGAAACTCAACTAGAATTTAGGAAAGTCAACTAGCATTTAGGAAAGTCCACTAGCATTTAGGAAAGTCAAACAGGCAATTAGGATTGTAATCATGTGTACAACACGTGAGTAGGGGCTAATCGCCTATAACTACATGCGATTAGGTCCTAATCGCCTGTAGTTACATGCGAGTAGAATCCTACTCGCCCCCTGTAGCAGTAGGTTGTGTTTTCGTGCGTTTAATCCTCCAAACCAGATCCAAAACATGTGGAAACACCCAATATCAAACCCGAATCATTTATAAACCTTTTCCAAGCAACCCCCACCCCCTAATTTGTTGTCATTCTAACAGCCCCGAATGCAAGTGTTTCCCAAAATAGCATATTTAGCATGTAAACATCACATCAACATGCAAAACTTACCCTAAATAGCAAATATCCAAATTTCATCACATAACAACATTGTTCAACATTATCCTACTGTTCTAGCATCATCCTAGAGTAAACCCTAACCTCAAACAATCAACAAAACACATCATATCATCCTTAATTCTTCATAATCATTCAAACGGGTCAAAACGCCTATTATCAACAATACACAACTATGAACTTCCAATTCCATCAATAATCATGCTAACAACCTATTTATCTCAGAAACATATCAAATACACAAGAACTCACATGTTTAAATCATAAAAATCATATCTTTGCATGATAACATCATATAAAGCAAGTATAAAGGTTTAGGTTTATGTAAAAACCATTTTTAATAAGTTTTTTTAAGACAAAAACACTTAGGAATTAGGTCTGGACTTTTAGGGAGCAAAACAATAACATTTCAAAGGTTTGGGATGAAGAACACACCTTGAATTTGCAAGATAATGAGGTGTAAAGCTTGGAAAGATGATTTCTTGGGCAAAAACGTGTTCTAGAGGGTGTGTATGTGTTGAGAGAGGTTATGGGACTATTAGGGTTGCACAAATGATGTTTTACAAGTCAAGAGTGGTATTTATAGGCATTTCAAGTCATCAGACACAGAACAGGCGATTACGTGCTGCAACAGGCGATTAGGTTACCCTAATCGCCCCTTTTACATGCATTTAGGCTACTCACCCCCTATTTACATGCATTTAGGCTAATCACCCCCTATTTACATGCATTTAGGCTACTCGCCCCCTATTTACATGCATTTAGGCTACTCACCCCCTATTTACATGCATTTAGGCTACTCACCCCCTATTTACATGCATTTAGGCTACTCACCCCTGCTACTCGCCCCTTACAGGGTTGTTTGGGTTTTTGGCGCGACAAACACTATTTTAACACATATAAGCACGTATTCACATACCGACAAGTCATATAATGATTGTAAACACATAATGCATGATAACTAACACGTTCACATCCTGTATGAGGATCGGATTGTCAAAAACAAAGATATTGATCAAACAAGTATACCAATTCAGGTGTGGAATCCCTGAATCAGTTATGAAGTGATAATATAATTAGCAAAACACACAAATCACTCTAAACATTCCTTTTTCATTCATAAACATCCTTGATAATCGTTACAAAATGTTGTTTATAATGATAAAGACACAAATCAGACTTAACAAAACCCTAGGGAGAAAACCGGATCGAAGGAGGGAGACTAATGACCAAAAACATAACATGAAAATGAAAATCAATATATATATATATAGACCTGCACATTCGCCCCTTCGTAGGGTTGAATGTGCAAGTTCGCCCAAAACTTTGGGCGAATCAGCACACACTTCTACAAACCTCTCCCTTCGACCTTTGTCTTCTACCTTCGACCATATTTAATCACCTTCGACCTGTTTCTATTCCACATTCGACCTCACGCTTTTGGCAAAATAGAATTATATATGCAATCCAATAGCACTAGTCGCAAAACGTGTATCTACAAACTCGCCCTCGACTATTGCTTGGATTGCTTTAGCCTTCGCTCTTCATCCATCTGTTTATTCATCAACTTGATGCGCAAAATCTTCTTCTGCTCTTTAGTCATTACCGGTTCAAAAGTTTGTTTTGGTTTCTTCTTTTCTTTCTGAACGTGTACAAACTTCCCCAGTTTCTTGTCATAATCGCATCCCGCATTAACATCCCAAGCGAAACACAAATATACAACACGTTGGTACTTAAAAGCCTGTTCGCTATCCTTCTCATCACGGTAGATTGGGTTGTAATATAGCATGGTAATATCTTCATAAGAACAGTTTATCAAACACATCGGATCAAAAATGTGTATCTTCTTGAAATCATTCTTTCCATCCTTCAACAAGATAATAGCTTTTGCTATCTTCTAGTCATAGTGCCACCACATAAAATCTTTTGCAAAATGTTGTGGAATAGGCATCAAAGGTATATGTTTTAACACAGTCGGTGGTTTGTACTTCAAAGTAACCTTGTTCATCCCCGTTATCTGATCTTTGTTCTTGTGAACAATCTTCTTTGGATACTGTGGGGTGAACACATCCCATTTTGTTCTGCTCTCTCTTGCCATGCGATCTGCAAAATAGCCAATTGCATCGTTGTTGACAGTTGCACCTGACAGTGTATGTCGGCAGACATCGTGTGCAGCCCAATAAGGTAGTGTTTTAATATCATGGAATCTGTCGAAATACAGAATTCCTTTCTCCCACTTAACTGCAACGCACCTAAGTTGTCTTAGATACTTCCACCCAAGAGCTCTTCCTTTAAACAGTTCGTTATGGAACTTATAGAAACCTCCCTGAATCTTAGTCTTCGGTCGGTTGGCTTCTTTCTCTTTTAGCTTCCTCAACAAACTCTTCAGATCGTCAGATTGTTCAACAGTTGGTTTCTGACTTTCTGAATTTTTGAAGACTTCATTTGAAATTCTTACTCTTTTCACGTGCAAGTTTCTCAGCTTGGCTTAACATTTCTTTAGAAAATTCAGGAAATGCAGAATCCTGATTGTCTTTAAAGTACTCTGGATATTCCTCACTGGTAATATCCTCTATCTTAACATCTTCAAACACTGGAGTATCTCTATCATCAGAGTGATTTCCTGCTTCTTTCTCAGGAATATTTGGAATCTGATTCTCACTCATCAACTCTTCAAGAGATTTCCCAACTTGTTTAGCTAATCCTTCAAGTATGTCTTTAGAAATTGCTGCAGAAACTTCACCGTCTTCAAGATCAGGATCATTATACTCAAGCTCGAATCTCATATCATCTGATTCAAATATTTCAGGAAACTTTCCTGTCAGCTCAATCGTCCAGATTTTCTTTGTCAACATCTGGCGATATAACTTTTTGTTCTCATCAGATAAAGATTCTGATCTTTTCGTTCCAAAAAATATCATCATCATCAGTGTTACCACCAGGAGCCTTCGAACTAGATTCTCCTGAATCTTTACCTGTATCTCTCTTCTCACACTTATACTTATCAGTGTCATCATCATCGTCATCATCATCATCACTAGCAGAACTATTATCTCCAGAATCATCACCCGAACCATCTTTATCATCACTATCCTTCTTCTTCTTCTCATGAGCATCACCGGCATCCTGTTCTAGATCCTCATCATCTTCTTCATCTTTCTCTGACTCAGATGGTTCAAAATCAACAAGCTCTTCATCACGTTCTTTGTCTTCCTCTCTTTCCTTCAACTGAGGATCTCTTTCATACAAATCATCAATCAGCTTCCTAAGACCTTTATTATCTTTCTTCACTTGCTTATTTTCAAGTTTCAAAGCAATGAATCTTCTAGTATTTCTCTATTCATACTTTAACAACTTCTGATTCTCATTCTGGAGTAGTTTAATCTTTGCTGCTAACTCTTCCTGACTCTCCTGTGAAGATTCAACAACATCCAACATTTTTCTATCATTCTTTCTCAACTGATCAATCTCTTCTTATTGCTGGTTAATAATTTTCATCATCTCTGTCAGCTTCTGGTTAACTGCATTCATCACATCACTCGATACAGTAACCTGTGGAGTTGAAGCCTCAGCAACTGGAGTCTTTTTCTTAAACTTGTTTAAGACTCTATCCAAAGCAGCGTTGAAATCATCAGTTGGAATATCAGTTTTCTCAACAGCAAATGGCTTCTGTTTCTTTGCTGCTGGGGATGTTACGGGAGTAGATTTAGAGCTAGACATCTCAGGAACTTTCTTTCCTGCAATCAGAATTTCAACTTCTTTTGCTCTCTTCTTCATTGGGTTTTCAATCTCATCAGCATTTGCTTTCTTCTTGTACATGGGATTCTTTTGCTTTTCACCAGTCATCGGTGATCCTCCAAAATCTTCTGTACCCATGCCAAGACTATCGTCCATCACAATCGGACTCTTCAAACTCTGCTCTTTTAAAGTCTTGTTGAGACTTTCAGATTCACCAGCCACAGTGGCCTTAGGCTTGGTTTTCTTCACAGTCTCATCAGCAGAATCCCACCTCTCATCTTCCCGAGTCTCTTCAGAATCAATCAACTCTTCATCAATCAACACTGTGTTGGTTTTACCAGACTTTTTCTTCCTAGCCATGGTTTTATGTCTCTTAAGTGCAGATGGTGCTGTTTCTTCAACAACTTTAGCTTTTCCCTTCCCAGACTTAGCACCCACATTCACCACTTGTCGCTTTCTTTTTGCTTCAGGATCCACATGACATAAAGGATCATCATTGTCAGATTCACTATTGGCAGTCCTAGCCTTATCAACACCTGGATCTTGATAATCATGATTAATCAAGTGTCCAAACAAATTCTTCAAAGGTTCATTTTCAGGGACCCCATTATAACCCTTCATTCTCACCAAAGTACTCAAACTCATATGATCTTGAACGACAATCTGTGTTGGATCTTTCTTCAACTTTCTGTACTTGAAGAAATCTGGGATAAAGTAGAAACTTCTTGTTCTTCAGACCTCTTAATGGTTCAACCATGTGGTCTGATATCATCCTGGATACATTGAACGGTTTGTTCAGAATAAGTGCTACCATCAAGGAACTAATACTCTTCCTCATTACATCATATCCACCACTAACGGAACCGAATACATGCAGCATCACATGAGCTAAGTATTTAAACTGCGAACACAGTTTACCCTTCTGTAAGGCTCCATCTGTGATTGGTCCGTTGTACTTCATTCTTTGAAAGCACTTCCTTTGTTCTATCCATGATAAACATCTTGGATCAGTTAGCTTGTCTTGCAATCTTAAAGCTTTGCGAATATCACTCTCTGTTACAATTACCAGCTCCCCCTGAATGTTGCTAACAATTGCAGTTTGATTATCCCAAAAGTCTATCCTCGCATTCTTCCAAAATTCTTTCTGATGATCTTTGTAAATAATGGCAGGTGTGGCAATCGCGTCAACAACTCTGCTACGCTTCAAGTAGTCTATGATTCCAGTAAATTTTGTATGCTTCTTGACATCACCAAGAAACGCATAGCAGTTGTGTGCCTCTTCAAATGGTAATTCTTCCTCAGGTTTCTTTCCGGCAGCCTTGTCAGATGATCCTGCTGGAATATCAGTGCTTTGAGGTTCTGCCATTTAAGAATCTGCAAAAACAAAACATGAAAATTCATTAAAACGGACAAAATACGCAAAATTGAAATTTTGGTTTTTGGAAGTCCACCTTCGACCAATCTGTAACACCCCAACCGATGGCGGAAACATCAGGATGTCACGTAGTGATGATTGTTCAATAGCTCATGGTACTAAATGAAAGTTGAATAATATTTAACAATTTACAATTCATCTTACAAGAAGAAATTACAAAAATTGATTAATATAAACTAGGTCCAAAGCTCATATGTGTTTCAAGACTTGTACAACTTCCAATAGCATATAAACCTGAAACATGTTAAGTTGGAAAGATGGGGGGGTCAACTATAAATAGTTGGTGAGAATACATAGGTTTTTCATATAATTTAATGTGTTGTATAGCAATCATGATTGAAGTATAATAATGAGAAATGATAGAATATGAGTTTGACATGTAACAATGCGTCTTTTGTACAATCAAACCTTGTGTCGACTGAGACCTAATGATTGTACTGTGTCTTTTTGTTACAGTCAAATGATAGAATGAGTAAATGATAGTGTATAAAATGTTTATAATTGAATCACAAGTTTCAACAATGTAAGAATGAGTAAATGATAGTATATAAAATGTTTAAACATGTTTCACCCCAAAATGTAAAACAGAAAAAGGGGCTATGTAAACTCACCTTAGGTGCATAATGAGTTTGTGCGTTTTATTGAGCGTGCAAACACTTAGTAATAATGCCTTGGAAAACTCGGAACTAGCTAGAGGAGATAATGATGGATGAAAACTTTAGTATATGGGAGATGGGATAATAATATTTTTTTTATTGAATGGTATAAAGAGTTGAATGGTAGGCTATAGTATTTATAGTGTATAATTTGGAGTTGTAATTAGGGACTACTTTGACTAGGCTAGAATTTAGGAACAACTTTGACTTGACTAGAAGACCATATTTACTAACACTTTGACTTGACTAGGAGACCATATTTACTAACACTTTGACTTGACTTGACTAGGAGACTACGTTTGACTTTTTGACTAAGGGACCTTGAAAGGGTTTAAGTTTAATTGGTTTTAATTAACATCACAAAACACCAAATGGTGTAGTGGTTTGTGTGGTGTGGTTAAGGTTTAGCCCGCCAGGGACTCGGGTTCGAATCCTGGCATAGGCAAACATTTTTTTTTAACGTTTTTAAATCAGAATTTAATACAATCCAATTTAATATTGATTATACGTCATTATTTAAACAAAAAAAATTAACAAAATGGATGGTAAAGATACTGTAAACATGAATCGGATGAATAAACGAGGGAGTTCTATATATATATATATATAAAGAAAATTTGTGTGATGTTACACAATCGTGGGTTCGAATGTGGAAATTAAGGTTCAAATGTGAAAAAATTTGATTAAAATGTTCATTCGACCTTTATTGCTCCTTCAACCCTATGAACAAGTCTCCTTCGACCGAAAAAGCCACTTTCGACCATTTTTGAACGGTCGAATAAGACTGTTCATATGCCTAAATTTCAGAATTTGATTTTTGACCATTTAAACATGTCATTCTGATTTGTTTGCCTTTTAACAAGTCCGATTAACCATTACCAACCATCAATTGTTATAATTATTCAGTTATAGTTTGTTTTTCCCCAAAATCTAGGGTTTTACATATTTTAAACAATCAATTGATCAATGTAATATGTTTTAGACCCTGATTTTGGTATACTCTCCCCCTAAAACAAAAAAAATACTGAATCCTAATGAAGAATTTTATCTATAACACACTCTAAAACATCAAACGGATTAGGTCTAGGGTTCGAACAAAAAGTGAATCAATCTGACTTCAATCCTTGTCCAATAGCTGTATAATGGATATGGAAATGATCAGAAGGATGTAAGGATTAATAATCTATGGTCTAGAAAAATCGAGCAACAAGGTGTGGTGATCTGAGAATTTAAAAAAAATTGAAATGAAGGTTCGAATGTGTAGATAAGGTTATATAGGCTCCACATTCGACCATTTTACCTCGGCGAATGTGAAACTATTTCCACATTCGACCCTAATTAAAGGCTCGAAGGTAGAAACAGGGTTCGAATGTGTAAAATACACATGAACACTAACATTTGACCGTTTTAAAAAGCTCGAATGTAAAGTAAAATTCCACATTCGACCCATCGAAGGGGCAAATGGAGATTGGAATTTTTGAACATTTTGCC
This sequence comes from Ambrosia trifida, assembly GCA_028751855.1. Lineage (NCBI taxonomy): Eukaryota > Viridiplantae > Streptophyta > Magnoliopsida > Asterales > Asteraceae > Ambrosia > Ambrosia trifida. The sequence continues at coordinate 63,253,449 of CM054131.1, forward strand.
AAATCTCAAAATCGAATCACGTTCAAAATTTTTCTCATCTTTTAAGCATCCAACATTCATCATTTCTCTTTTTAAAGTCACAAAACTCAAATGGTTCATCAAATATCAGAAAACGACCATCAATCACCATCTGATATCAAAAAGGATATGGAAATGTAAAATCTTTTTGGTTTATCTGAAATTTATGCTAAAACACACCTAAATCTTTTTTGAGTTTTTGATATTTTGACAATAAAATGTAACATGCATAAATGTAAACATAAAGCAGTAAATGTTTTGTGATTTCCGGTAAGAGGATCATATCAGTTTTTGAGAAATCCGATCACGCCGTTGATCTTTAGTGTTTATTATCATTAAAGTCAATGTGTGATCCAGCAATTGCTAATATTGTTATCCACATAAGCTCTCCTGTAGACTTTTATGCAGTGATTGATACGATTATCTATAGTATAAACAAAATTGTCTGTGGTTCCCACGCACATGACATACTCCCGTATCAAGGAATAATTTGCACAAAGACTCATTGTAACACGTGATTATGCTTTCGTTATCTGTAATATTACAAGGTATTGAGGCACAGAGGTGTACAGGTCAGCAAATCAATGCTGCAGAATAACATATGCACTCTACCAGGTTGAGGGCCAATATCAATCATGACTTACATCAATGATTGGATACGATGCATTAGATAATCTTTGATTATCGTCATACATGGAAAGTTCCTCAATTTGGTAACTTTAGGTTTTGGCAATAAAGCTCTTTTAGCAAGATAACCTGTCTTATCTAGGTCCGTAAAACCTTACGACAGAAGATAAGAACGGCTATTCCTAGATAACTGGTAACATAACGACCCGAAACCTCTATGTTTTGTACAAATACCCTATCAAACGAAATTATGTTACTAAGACCATATGCCAATGAGGAGTTCATCCACATTACAATTTGTTTGATATGTATGTATCTAACACGCAGTAATAGGTCTACGAAGCCTACCAGCACATCACATAGACTCAACACACGGCTTATATAACATTTCAAATCTTTAGCATGTGTCAGATCCCCACTAATGTACTATCATTTTCTCTTTTTCTCCTGAAAATCATTTTGGATTTTTCTAATTTTTATGGCCTTTTGGATTTTTCAATGTTTTTGGGTTTTTGAATTTTTGAAAAACAGTAATCCTAAAAACTAAAAAATGATAAACAGAGGTGATGATCAGTCTTGTTTTTCTTTTATACCGTTAGCTTTTAACAAAAACTCGAATCGAGATCGATCGAAAGCTTTGGTAAAAAGATCTGCACGTTGGTAATCAATGTGGATTTTGACCATGTCAATCAACTCTTTGGCATAACAATCACGGATAAAGTGATACTTAATCCGGATATGTTTAGTTTTTGAGTGATTGACGGTGTCTTTAGTTAATGCAATTGCGGCTTCATTGTCATAGTGTATAGGGTTTTTAAGAAATTGCAAACCGTAATTGACCATCTGTTGTTGAATCCACAGAATTTGTGAACAGCAACTTGAAGCTGACACATATTCTGCTTCACATGTGGATAGTGCGACTGTGATGTGCTAAAAGTAGTTTAATAAAAATAACTAAATTAAACCTAAAACTAGACACCTAGTAATACTCTAGACTCTCTAAAACTAAACTACTGACAGGCAAGTGAACCTATCGACTCTAGTAAAGCTAAAGTAAGTCCGGATATCGAACCCACAGGACTCTAATGGAAAACGGTAACTAGACTCGAAAACTTATCTAAAACTGAAATAAAACTATTTATTATTTTAGAGGGGGGTTTACTAAAACTAAATTCAAGAAAAATAAAGATTAACTAAATAAACTAAACTGAACTTAAGACGTAAACAGAGCTGAACCAAATTCAAATGATGGTGAGAATACTACCTAGGTTAGAATCCTACTCATGACTGACGAACTTTTATGGTTATGGAACTAGCTATGGAACCGGGATCTTTAGATACTAAACTTACAGGATAAACTAGAGGACCCTCGACCCTTCTCAAGGAGAAACCTAAGGTTACCTATAAGCCGTTAAACTACCGATTGATAGGTTACCCTTACAGGCTTACCTACTTTGATGATAAAGTACCCGCTAGACAGTCTACTTTACAGCGCGAAAGCCTCACTAGACTAAAAGTGCAAGGGGTAACTATAGAAAACCTGACCTGACTCGATACGCAAGTAGTGGTAAGGAAACTAGGAAGATCTTCTTACAAAGCATCTAAATCTAGCAATTTAACACCCTAGACATATCGACAATCCCGCACCTTACAGCTATTGGAATTGGAAGAATACTTAGAACTACCCAATCAACAAAAATCACTCCTATGGAAAACACTAGCAATTTACCATAAACTAGTTGCTAACACAAAGTCCACAACCTAACACGCATTCATACATGAAAGACATTCACAAAAACGCATGTGGAGTAAATAATTATTAATTGAATAAAACTAAGTACGCATCTACACCAGATCAAAAATAATCAAAGTCTTTACTAAATCATCAACCCATAGTCAAAGTTCCAAAAAACCATAAAAAACGTTCATTCAATCATGAGTATTCATCATAACCTAAGTAGTAATGAAAGTCTAGCCAATAAACATGTTCAAAATAAGAATAAAATCAATTCTAAGATCATGAAACATAGTTTGCAATTCAAAAGAACAAAGGAATGAAGAAACCGAATGATTAAAACCCGAATCTCTCAATCCCAATGCTTAAAATCTTGACCCTTCGCCTTTCTCTCACCTCCAAGTGCTCCCAAGCAGCTCCAATATGTCAAAAGTGATGATAAAAACGATTTATGTTCGTTCTAGGGTTTTTAGAATCGAAATTGGGCCAAAAACCCATTTTTTCACGTTTTTACTCCCGTCACGTAGCGTGACGGGATTCAGGTGATGTCGTCACGTAGCGTGACCAACTTCAGGATCAGGAGGGATTCGTCACGTCGCGTGACCAGATGTGCTCTTTCCCGTCACGTAGCGTGACGAGACATAATTTTTCATTTTTTTCTTTTTTCGACTTCCCGATCAACCGCGACTCGTCCGGAGGCTCGTTTTTTCTCGTTTAAGCTCCATTTTACTTCCTTTCTTGCCCGGACTCCTGTGCAACACGAAATACTAAATAGAATACGAAAATACCACAAAAACGACACTAACTGACTCGAAAATAATATAAACTATAGACCGAAAACGGATGTATTTTGCAATACATCAAATATCCCCACACTTATGTTTTTTTCGTCCCTGAAAAAGAATTATGCTATGGAATCACAGTTAGGTTTACATCCGGTTTCAAAACATAGGTTACTTAATTAATAATCTACTAACGTGTTGATTGCGATTGCAGGTATATTGATCCTCTTAAACCCAAACCGGTTTCCAAGCCCCCTTTTTATTTATGTTAAGTTCTTAATTAGTCTATCTAGGGTCTCACTCAAAGGAAGCCTCAGTTCCTCCTAATCCCGCTTCAAGCTTATGAAGCTAAGGGAACGACCAATTGACCATTTCCCAACCGTCTTATGTAGAAAACCAAGAGAATTTAAAATCACTTATTATTATTTTTTTTTTCATACTTAACTCAGAGGGTGTGACCAATCCAAGTCGCTATCCCAGTGGCCAGGCACCTTAAGCTTCAGCATTTTTTTTTTTTTTTTTTTTTTTTTAAAGTGATTAGAAATTCTGACGGTTTTAAACTTATAACGGAGCTTCCTATACTATTTTTGGCGGTTTCGGTCTCCCCGTTTCTCCTAGATGAGAACCCACAAAATAGCCTAACATAATTAATTAATTACTTTTTAAAGGAAACCTTTCTACCGGTTGAGCCTACCCACATATCCCACATCAGACACGTTTTCAATCAATTTTAATCTCTTATTATACATACTATTTGAAAACCGGACACCTAACTTTACCTATCATCTTCCATATTTTATGTAATGCAAACTTCAAAATCAGAGACTTTTTTTTTTTTTTTAATTTAATTTTTAATTTTTTTTTTTTTTTTTTTTTTTTAGACTCAACTATAACCGACACGGTCCATCCCCACACTTAAATTTTGCATTGTTCCCAATGCAGGAATGGACAACTGACTCAAACACAATAAAATAAAACTGACACTGAACAAAAAGAAAGACAAAAAAGAAAAGATAAAAAGGAAAAGACTTAGCTGGAAATATAGCAAGACTGTCATGTGCCAGTCTAATCCAAAAACATGCCATCCAATTCAAACGTGCTCAGCAAACAATTCCAAATTCTCATCAATGAACGAAGCGGCCAAGTATTCTACCAAACACACATAATCACATCATAGCCAACATATATATATAAAGTGCCAACCTGCCAACCCATGTCCCAGAGCATGTCACAAAATATCAACTTTAGTACAGACCATGATCAAATAAAAACATCATCAAAAGAAAAATAAACAAAAGATATAACCAGATGATCATGCTGCACTCGTATCCCCACACTGCTACTAATCATCCTGTGGATCCCGCTGCTCCTGCTGCGCTGGTGCTCTGAAAAACTCTGGTACGCCCAAATTCAATGCCCCCATAATAAACCTGAACGCATCGTCCTGCCTGCGCTGGCTCTCTGCCTGTGCTCGCTGACCCTCAGTAATCAGCTCTCTCAATTCCCTAATCTGCCTATCAGTGCGCTCAGCTAATGCCTCTAGAGTAAGTGGTACTGGTGGTGGCTCTCTGAGAGGATACTGACGACCTAGCAACTCGTGTCTCTGTCGAGGTCTCTGTAATCTGGTAGGAATGCTGGCCTGAAGAGTAGCTGCTGCTGCTGTACCCTCTGGCGGTAATACCTGAGGTCCTGGTGTGATAGCTACCCATTCAGGCGGGTCAGTGTTAGTAATGATAGTCGCATTCCTCGACTCCTTCAAACCATAATACCCGGGCTTCTTAGGTCCTTTCACTAACTTGTGTTCGGTATACAGCCCAGGCTGCCTCATCACATTCAAGTTTTGAGCTATCTGCGTGATGTACGGGCCCATATCCAAACCTGCTCGCGTCCCACCTCTCCTCGGTCTCGAGAACGACCAAGCCATAACACTAGCCAAATTCGCCTCCCGGCCTTTCACCATACAATATAAACAAAACAACTCAACCCAATTCACTCTATTTTCAGTCGACTTCCTTCCCACCAAAGTGCAACCAAGGACCTTAATAATGTACCTGTAAACGGGATCCCGAATCGCTGACCCTGACAACCCACCTGAGTATGGAACATTAGCAATCGAATTCCAAAATTCTTCTAAATCTGCCTCTGTAATACAATACTCCCTCTCTTCCTTGCTCACACCCCTCAAACTAGTCAGAAACGCGGAAGTCTGGGTCTCCTCCACAGTATAATAACCTGTAACAACTGCGAACTAGGGAATAGACATCTCATGTAGTACCCTGCCCAGAGAGAATGAAACTGCATCTGACTCATAAAACCCACCCTCTCTGTGTATGTACGTGGAATGGAACTCAATAGTGATCTCCTCATACTGTGGTTTATCACAAGCCAAAACCTTCTTAAACCTGGGGCCCAACAACTTCTCAATCCTGTCCCGCTGCCCAACTTTATCTAAAAGATCCCAATCTATAGTCCGCGGTGTCAGCAAAGGCAGATCAATCAAAACGTCACACTTTTCTGCTTCTTTTGTGCCTGAAGCAAATTTAAGTAAAGTATGCTCGCGAAGGTTATCACGTTCAACAGTATTATGCTTCTCTGGCTCTGAATACTGAATCGGTTTGCGGGGTGGATCCCGTTTTCTTTTTGCTGCTGCGTGCGAGGAACCTTCACCTGCCATATCTGCAAAACAACTTTAAAGAAACAAGCAAAAAGTTGATTAAATGTTAGTAAACGACCGTATAGCATTTCTTTCGCGGTCGTAACAGACAGGACTGACAACCGGGATTATCAAGAAGATGTGAACCGCGCCTTGCCCGAATGGAGATTGAGTACGGGCGAAGCGGCTCGTGCCTATAAGCTAATGAAAACCCCAGCAACGCGACTCGACTCAAAAATAAAAACTTAGACTCAATTTACACCCACGGCTCAAGAACAAGTAAAAAGTAACTCAAAATACACATACCCCATCCCGGCACTTTAATTGTCCGCAATTAAGTACAAGTGCCTAATTGATGCAAAATGGCAACCCGAAATGCATAAGTGAGGAAACGATTTGTTTTGTGAAAAATTAATTCGGGTTGAAAAACTCCCCTTAGACGGGGGAGTTTTTTGCCATTGTGTACCTAATAAAAACGACAATAATAGTATGACATAATCCCAACACAAAGCAACCAAAGACCATAAGCGACACTAACGGACTAGGGACTAATGTATAACTCGACTAAACGACATGTAGACTCAACCAAAAGACATTAACACTTAAGTAAACCAACTACACTATGACACAATCCCAAACACGACGCAATAACACCAAAACACTAAAACGCCATACCAAAGACAACACGAAACTAAACGCGACTCGACTTTAAAGACGCGACACTACTAACACAAAAGACCTACGTAGACTCAACTAGACGACATCAAAAAGCGACCAAAGAACCTTATGAATGATCAAAACGACACTATGACACAAACCCAAACAAGACGCAATAACACCACGGACACTAAGACACCAACAATACGCGACGCTAATCATAAGTTGGTTATCGGATTCAAACACAGACCATTACAAGACACATTACACAACACATATCCTAATTATAATGATACAAGAAAACATGGCAAGAACCCATACCTGTAGTGATGTGTAACCGAAAGAAAAACACGAAGGCGGCGATGGAAGGTGCTGGTTGTGGTGGTGTGTGTGTGACGCGGCAGCAGGGGTTAGGTGAGTGGTGTTGGTGGATGTTGAAGGGTGGTGCTGCGGAGGGTTTGGGGCCGGAGTGTGGAGGGGTGCGGCGGAAACAGAGGGAGGGGGCAGGGAGGTTGACGCGGCAGCAGGGGTTAGGGACGAGGGTTGTCGGAGGTGGTTAGGGTTTCAGAGGAGGAGGTTGGTGACGGGGGAAAGGTGGTCGGAGGGTGTGGTGGTGTGGGGAAAAAGGCGGAGAAGAAGAAAGGTTGCAAGGGCGGAGGTGGTTGTGGAGGAGATGTAGGCGGAGGTAGGGATGGTGCTGAAGGGTGTCTGACGAGGTGGGGAGGTGAGGGTGTTTACGGTGGAGGGTTTCAGGCGGGTGATGTAGGGTGGTGGTGGAGGGTATGGTGGGAGGCGGAGGAGTGGAGGGTTTCAGGCGGAGGGTGGTTTGGGGTGGAAGGTGGAGGTGATAGAGGTAGGAGATGGGTGAGGTTAGGGCTTCTTTTGGTGAGAGGAGGAGGAAGGAGAAATCAGCAGGGATTGTGTTTCGATTTTTTTTTTTTTTTTAATGTCCACACGCCGCGTCACGCGACCAAAGGAAGGGGATGTCATCGCGTAGCACGATGAAGCATTTTTCACAGAAAGTTTGTGAAATTTGGCTCTTTCATGCCTTAGAAAAATTTTGGGTTTTTTCACTTGCCTCTTCCAACACTAAAATTAATTAAAATTTAACTAACTTACCTTGAGTCCATACATTGCTTATGTTTTCCTCTTCCAATATGGCTATGAATTCCTGCAATATGGCGTCAACACACAAACGCAAAACCGAAAAAACGACGAAAAACACAAACCAAAACACATAACTAAAAAAAAAAATAAACGGAAAATAGGCCTCTACAAACTCTACACTTGGGATTTTTACCCAAGAACTCTAAGTACTCATCTTCTCCGGAATTTCGAGAGGAGTTTCCTCACTCTCGCTCGTGTCTAACGGTCCTCCAATGTAATGCTTCAACCTGTGACCGTTAACCTTCCATGTTTTTCCCTCATCTACGTGTAGTAGTTCAATGGTGCCATACGGGAACACTTCTTTCACCGTATACGGTCCCGCCCACTTAGATTTAAGCTTTCCTCCAAATAACTTCAGACGGGAATTATATAAAAGCACCTGATCACCCTTCTTAAACTCCTTCACACCTTTCAATCTCCTATCATGCAACGCTTTAGTTCTCTCCTTAATATTCAAAGATCGCGCATACGCTGCATCTCGAAGCTCCTCTAACTCATGAAGTTGAAAGTAGCGTCGCTTCGCTGCTTCGGTCAAATCAAGATTAACCGCCTTAAGGGCCCAAAGAGCTCGATGTTCTAGCTCAACGGGGAGATGACATGCTTTACCGTAGACAATCATAAACGGAGTAGTGCCTAACGGTGTTTTGTATGCAGTTCTAAATGCCCAAAGCGCATCATCTAGCTTGTCGGACCAATCCTTCCGACTTTTCCCAACGGTTTTCTCAAGGATTCTCTTCACTCCTCGGTTTGCATTCTCCACTTGACCGCTTGTTTGAGGATGGTAAGCGGTAGATAAACGGTGAGTGACCCCGTAGCGCGCTAACACCTTTTGCATCATGGTGTTACAGAAATGCGTACCACGGTCACTAATAAGTGCCTTGGGAGTACCAAACCGAGTGAACAACTTCTTCAAAAATTTCACCACCACTCGGGCATCGTTAGTAGGTAGAGCTTGCGCTTCCACCCACTTGGAAACATAATCAATGGCCACGAGGATGTACCCGTTCCCTCCAGAAATGGGGAACGGTCCCATGAAATCAATGCCCCATACATCAAAAACTTCAAGAACCTGAATGGGGTTCTGAGGCATCTCATCCTTGGATGAAATATTACCGGTGCGTTGACAAGCATCACACCGCCTTACGAAATCGAGGGAATCTTTCACCACTGAAGGCCAATAAAAACCACTATCAAAGACCTTCTGAGCTGTAGTGTGATGAGCATGGTGCCCTCCATAAAGACTCTCATGACAGTGCCTAATGATCTCTAGACCCTCCTCTCTACTAACACATCTCCTCAAAATCCTATCACTTCCTATTCTAAACAGAAAAGGATCATCCCACACATACTTAGTAGCTTCTCTAAGAAACTTCCTACGCTGTTGGGTACTCATACCCTCTACCAACATCCCATGAGCATGATAATTTGCCAAATCAGTGAACCATGGCATACCTTGCTTCTCAGCCTCAACAAAATCTATGGACTCGTGAGGGAATTTATCTCCAATCGCCTCCTCACGAATCTCCTCTCTACTCGGATCCTCCAAACGGGAAAGGTGATCTGCAGCCACGTTCTCTGCTCCCCGTTTATCCTTAATCTCAATATCAAACTCAGAAAGCAAAAGAATCCACCGAATTAAACGAGGTTTGGCGTCCTTCTTTGCGAAAAGAAACCGCAAAGCCGAGTGATCAGTAAAAACGGTGGTTTTAGAGAGCACGAGATAAGAACGAAATTTATCAAAAGCAAACACAACCGCCAAGAGCTCTTTCTCGGTAGTTGTGTAGTTCTCCTGAGCATCATTAAGGGTCTTACTGGCGTAGTAGATAGGATGAAAATGTTTGTCACGCCTTTGCCCTAAGACTGCCCCGACTGCGTAGTCACTCGCATCGCACATGAGCTCAAATGGCAAGCTCCAGTCGGGTGAAACTAAGATAGGAGCACTCACTAACCGCTCCTTCAAAAACTCAAAAGCCTTAAGACACTCCTCATCAAAGACAAAAGGAACGTCTTTCTCAAGAAGACGGGTCATGGGGCGAGTGATTTTGGAAAAATCCTTAATGAACCTACGATAGAAGCCCGCATGACCAAGAAAACTACGGATGGACTTGACATTGGTCGGAGGTGGAAGCCTACTAATGGTGTCAATCTTAGCCCTATCAACCTCTATACCATCCCTAGAAATCTTATGGCCTAGAACTATCCCCTCAGTCACCATAAAGTGACACTTTTCCCAATTCAACATTAACTTAGACTCTACACATCTCTCTAACATCCTCTCTAAGTTAACCAAGCAAACATCAAAAGAGCTACCATAAACCGAAAAATCATCCATGAAAACCTCCATAGACGTCTCAATCATATCCTGAAAGATAGCTATCATGCAACGCTGAAAAGTGGCCGGAGCGTTACATAACCCAAACGGCATGCGGCGATACGCATAAGTGCCATAGGGGCATGTAAAGGTGGTCTTCTCCTGATCCTCCGGTGCAATGGGGATCTGGAAATAACCTGAAAATCCGTCAAGGAAGCAGTAAAACTGCTGCCCTGCCAGACGCTCCAACATCTGGTCAATGAAGGGGAGAGGAAAATGGTCTTTCCTTGTGGCGTCATTCAGTCTCCTATAATCAATACAGACACGCCAACCAGTGACAGTACGAGTGGGAATGAGCTCATTCTTCTCATTAGTGACCACAGTCATCCCTCCCTTCTTAGGGACAACCTGAGTCGGGCTCACCCACGGGGAATCAGATATGGGATAGATCAGACCAGCATCCATGAGCTTAAGAACCTCCTTCCTAACTACATCCTGCATGTTCGGATTTAGGCGTCTCTGAGGCTGCACCACAGGCTTATAATCATCCTCCATGAGTATCCTGTGGGTACAGTAAGTAGGGCTGATGCCCTTGATGTCAGAGAGCCTCCATGCAATGGCTTGCTTATGTGCCTTCAACACAGCAAGCAACCGACTCTTCTCCTCCTCCGTCAATTTAGATGAAATAATGACGGGCAAACTAGCATTCTCCCCTAAGTAGGCATATTCTAAGTGAGAGGGCAAAACCTTAAGTTCTAAAGGCGGTGGTGTCTCTAATGAAGGTTTACTACTCTCCTCACGAACCTCACTAATCTCTAATGCCTCGGGTAACAAAGGGGCTTCCTCCCCAACTAACTCTAACTCCTCATCATGGGTCTCAACTACCAAATCACCCCCATAGATGTAATCAAGACATCGGTCCACACGAGAGATAAAAGAATTTATGAAGTAAACAGAGTCAGTGGGACCGCTAAAATCGTCTTGACTACCAGGGTATCTCATGGATTTGACGATCTCAAAGGTGACCGTCTCATCTCCTACGCGTAGAGTGATCTTCCCGTCAAAGACATCAATGAGTGCCTTGGCGGTGCGCAGAAACGGACGACCTAGAATTAGAGGTACTTTGTCGTCTACCTCCATGTCAAGAATAACGAAATCCACGGGGAAAACAAATTTATCAACTTTCACCAACAAGTTTTCCACAATGCCCCATGGATATTTGACCGATCGGTCAGCAAGGGATAAAGTCATGCGCGTTGGGGTCAGGTCACCTAGGTCTAATTTCTCATAAAGAGAATAAGGCATCAGGTTGATACTAGCACCTAGGTCTGCCAACGCGTGGTTTTGAGTGTCACTACCGAACATACACGGGATTGTAAAAATCCCGGGATCTGTCAATTTCTCCGGTAGCTTGTTCAAAACCACCGCAGAACATCCCGCAGTCAATGGAATGTTTGAGACCTCCCCCAGCCTATCTTTCCTTTTCAGAAGATCTTTAAGGAATTTGGCATATTTAGGCATATGCTGGAGGGCCTCAATGAACGGGAGATTGATTTTTAGCTGCTTAAACATATCTAGAAAATGTCCATACTCCTTAGCATATTTCTGGTTCCTAAGGCGGGCTGGGTATGGAAGACGAGAAGGATCAATCTCAGGGGTAGGCCTAGTCGGTATGGGTGTCCTACCTACAACCTTCTCTGTCTGAGGCTCACTATTTGGTGCGGTACTTGCTGGGACTAGCCTAGGTTGCACCCTACTAGGAGCCTCCATCTCTATTTCCTCATCTAACTGCTCCTCTACCTCACTTTCTACCTGCTCACTAACTCTCTCTGCCCCTCTACCACTACGAGTGGTGACTGCTTTCAGTTGGGCGGCTGGGTTGGGTTGAGTACTACCCGAGAACTGGCCTTGGGGCCGCTCTTCCAACCGCCTAGCAATATCACCAACAGTACGCTGAAGATCTAAAAATGCAGAGTGGTGATTTTTCAACAAGGTGTCATGCTCTGCTAGAGTTTTCTGGGTGTGGGCATCTTTAGCTACTAACTGGGTCAAAAGCTCTTCTATCTTACCCAAACCACCCTCAATACCCGAACCTACCTTATTACCCGAATTTCCGCCCGAATACTGACCCTGCCCCTGGTTATGAGTAGAGTTTGATGAGAAACCAGGGGGATTACCGGAAGATTTCCAGCTGAAGTTTGGATGATTCCTCCAACCTGGGTTGTAAGAATTTCCATAAGAGTTATTTGACCCGCGGTTCTGACCGCCTACAAAATCCACCTGTTCCTCTTGATGAATCAAGGACATTCAGAAGTAGCATGCCCTCCCCTACACATCTCACACTTTTCAGATTTCAATTTCAGTTCCTTCACTTCCTTAGTCAGAGCATCTAGAGCAGCAGCCACACTAGTATCCAATGTGACTTGGTGAACACCTCGAGCTGGTGAGGTGGTACTAGGTGCAGGAATGGAATTCCTGATTAAAGTCCGCTGCTCATGGTCTGTTTGGGCAAAACTTTCAAATAAGTCATTGCATTCGGCCGCAGTTTTCTTACCCATCATGTGGCCGCCTGCAGAAGTATCAAAACGGTTCTTTGCCTCATAAGTTAGGCCATTGTAGAATTTCTCTACAAGGGCCCAATCAGTTAGACCATGTTGAGAGCACCTGCTAAGCAGGTTTTGGAAACGCTCCCATGCAAGATAATAAGGCTCATCAGGTTCCATCCGGAACGAATGGATCTGATCGCGAAGGCGGGATGCCTTGCTAGGTGGAAAGTACTTATTCAGAAAAGCTTCTTTAAGGGCATCCCAGGTGGTAAAAGTGTCAGTAGGGTGAGAGTCGAGCCAAGTGGCGGCTCGACCAGAAAGGGAAAAGGGGAACAAGTGGAGGAATTTAGCATCATCTGTGGCACCCTGTAGCTTAAAGGTAGCTAGGATGCGAGTCAGGCGGGCAATGTGGGCCGGGGCATCCTCATCATCGCGGCCGTGGAATTGACATGTGTTATTAATGGCCGTCATGATGTAGGAGGGTATCTGCCAGGACCCATCATTGTTGATGGCTGGAATGGTAATAGGGGAGTTAACTCCCGTAAAACCTTGGGTGGATTGTTGGTGGACAGTGCGACGCTCAGCCATTTGGAAAAAGTTTGGTGGTGGACTGGGTGGTGGGGAGGATGACCTAGAAGAACAAGAGCTAGAAGAACATACCTCTTCAAGCTTAACTTCAGCAGCTGACTTGCTCCGCGAACGAGTAACTGGCATAAAACTGCAGAGTAGACAGTAAAAGAGGTAAGGGAATAACAGATAGAAGAAACTAAGAAAAAATATAAAAGACTCGAAATAAAAATTAAAAATTAAAAATTTACTGAAAATAAAAATAACAAATAGCACAGATATTTCAGATAAGTTCAATCAAAGCTAATTAACGCAATCGCCAAGAGTCCCCGGCAACGGCGCCAAAAACTTGATGTGCTAAAAGTAGTTTAATAAAAATAACTAAATTAAACCTAAAACTAGACACCTAGTAATACTCTAGACTCTCTAAAACTAAACTACTGACAGGCAAGTGAACCTATCGACTCTAGTAAAGCTAAAGTAAGTCCGGATATCGAACCCACAGGACTCTAATGGAAAACGGTAACTAGACTCGAAAACTTATCTAAAACTGAAATAAAACTATTTATTATTTTAGAGGGGGGTTTACTAAAACTAAATTCAAGAAAAATAAAGATTAACTAAATAAACTAAACTGAACTTAAGACGTAAACAGAGCTGAACCAAATTCAAATGATGGTGAGAATACTACCTAGGTTAGAATCCTACTCATGACTGACGAACTTTTATGGTTATGGAACTAGCTATGGAACCGGGATCTTTAGATACTAAACTTACAGGATAAACTAGAGGACCCTCGACCCTTCTCAAGGAGAAACCTAAGGTTACCTATAAGCCGTTAAACTACCGATTGATAGGTTACCCTTACAGGCTTACCTACTTTGATGATAAAGTACCCGCTAGACAGTCTACCTTACAGCGCGAAAGCCTCACTACACTAAAAGTGCAAGGGGTAACTATAGAAAATCTGACCTGACTCGATACGCAAGTAGTGGTAAGGAAACTAGGAAGATCTTCTTACAAAGCATCTAAATCTAGCAATTTAACACCCTAGACATATCGACAATCCCGCACCTTACAGCTATTGGAATTGGAAGAATACTTAGAACTACCCAATCAACAAAAATCACTCCTATGGAAAACACTAGCAATTTACCATAAACTAGTTGCTAACACAAAGTCCACAACCTAACACGCATTCATACATGAAAGACATTCACAAAAACGCATGTGGAGTAAATAATTATTAATTGAATAAAACTAAGTACGCATCTACACCAGATCAAAAATAATCAAAGTCTTTACTAAATCATCAACCCATAGTCAAAGTTCCAAAAAACCATAAAAAACGTTCATTCAATCATGAGTATTCATCATAACCTAAGTAGTAATGAAAGTCTAGCCAATAAACATGTTCAAAATAAGAATAAAATCAATTCTAAGATCATGAAACATAGTTTGCAATTCAAAAGAACAAAGGAATGAAGAAACCGAATGATTAAAACCCGAATCTCTCAATCCCAATGCTTAAAATCTTGACCCTTCGCCTTTCTCTCACCTCCAAGTGCTCCCAAGCAGCTCCAATATGTCAAAAGTGATGATAAAAACGATTTATGTTCGTTCTAGGGTTTTTAGAATCGAAATTGGGCCAAAAACCCATTTTTTCACGTTTTTACTCCCGTCACGTAGCGTGACGGGATTCAGGTGATGTCGTCACGTAGCGTGACCAACTTCAGGATCAGGAGGGATTCGTCACGTCGCGTGACCAGATGTGCTCTTTCCCGTCACGTAGCGTGACGAGACATAATTTTTCATTTTTTTCTTTTTTCGACTTCCCGATCAACCGCGACTCGTCCGGAGGCTCGTTTTTTCTCGTTTAAGCTCCATTTTACTTCCTTTCTTGCCCGGACTCCTGTGCAACACGAAATACTAAATAGAATACGAAAATACCACAAAAACGACACTAACTGACTCGAAAATAATATAAACTATAGACCGAAAACGGATGTATTTTGCAATACATCAGACTGCCATCTACTTCTTGCATTGCCAGGTCACGATCCTGCTCCCCAAAAATTGACATCCAGCCGTTGTGGATTTGCTGTCTTTGTCACAACCACCTCAATCCGCATCACTAAAAGCAATTAGGTCAAAATTATCATCATTAGGGTACCATAGTCCTCTCGACGGACAACCCTTCAGATATCGTAGGATCCGTTTGACAGCTGCAAGATGGCTCTGTTTTGGCTTCGACTGATATCGTGCGCAGGGACATGTGGCAAACTTTATATCTGGTTTGGATGCAGTGAGATACATCAGAGATCCGACGATTGCTCTGTATGTAAAAGGATCAGCCAGCTCCCCCTTAGCGTCCACTCCAATCTCGTGATTAGGTTGGATCGGGGTATCCATCGGCTTTGAATCTTCCATTTGGAATCAGCTCAAGACTTCAGAAACGTATTTTGTCTGGTGAATAATGATTCCCGTTGGTCTTTGTTCCACCTGCAGGCCGAGGAAAAAATGCATCTCTCCCATCGCACTCATTTCGAACATTTCCTGCATCACTTTTTCGAATTCTCTGAACAAAAGTTCATTAGTAGATCCAAAAATAATGTCATCAACATCAATCTGGACTAGAAGCAAGTCATCCCCTGTTCGTTTTGTGAACAGTGTGCAATCTACCAAACCTCGTTTGAATCCTTTGGATAGAAAATACGTGCTCAGCTCCTCATACCATTGACGTGGAGCTTGGTGCAACCCGTATAACGCTTTGTTCAGAACGTAGACCTTATCCTGGTGGATAGGATCTTCAAAGCCTGGTGGTTGACCTACGTAGACTTCTTCCTTGACCACACCGTAAAGAAACCCACTCTTAACATCCATTTGATACACCTTGAATTTCTTATATGAGGCAAACGCCAGAAACATGTGAATTGCTTCTAAACGTGCCACAGGTGCATAAATCTCGTTGTAGTCGATTCCTTCTACTTGATGAAAGCCTTGTACAACCAGTCGAGCTTTGTTTCTTACGATTACGCCTCTGTCATCCTTTTTGCACTTAAACACCCATTTGGTTCCAATCTTTTTCCTGCCTGGAGGTAAATTTGTTAGTGTCCACACACCCAGTTTCTGAAACTGCAATAAATCATCTTACATCGCCTCTACCCAAGCATCATCCAAAAGAGCATCCTTGTATGTTCGTGGCTCAACCTGCGAAACATAACAAGCAAAAGACCAGTCATTCTGACAACCTGATTTCTGAATTTTAGCATATAAAGCTAGAGCGCCAAGATTTTTTGGTGAGTTTGCGTTCCGAAGTTGTCCTCTAGTCATTACACTGCTACCAGGATCACCAATAACTTGCTAGAGCAGGTGAATATGATGAATCCGAGATTCCGGATAATCAGGTACTTGCACTCCCGTTTGAGTAGTCAAGTTCTCTGTCGAATCCAGATCATTACCCAAGTTAGATGATGAAGCACCATTTGGATTTGGGTTCATTGTTGGTGTCTCTGTAGCAAAATATAGAATAGCTTCACTTGTGACATCATCATCATCTTCCGATTCTGATGAATTAAGAGTTGTAGAAGCTTCTTGGAACACTTCTTCTTCTGCTACAGGAACGGTGGCATCATTAGAAGCTGTTGAAGGAGTTACGGTGATCAGACGCACCAACGGTGATGTCACTGCGTTTTCACACTCGTAATAAAGTCTTAATACAACCTCTTTAACCAAGTCATCTAGATTGAATGATTCAAAGAAATCTTTGTAATCAAACATCCAATTTGGACCGCTACCCTGTACGTTCTGAGTATATCGTTGAACTTCAACGTTAGCCCACTCCTCTACCTGACGAGTTCTTTTGTTGAATACCCGTTTGAGCGGGGTTGCATATCCAACAAAGAATCCTTCTTCAATTTTCGGTGCAAACTTCTCAGATGGATTAAGCATAGTACACGGTGTTCCAAATGGTTCTAGATACTCTAAGTTTGGCTTTCGTCTGTTCAACAGTTCATCAGAAGTTTTGCCAAACTTCTGCACTGTTAACACACGATTCAGTGTATAACATGCTGCGTATATGGCTTCGTTTCAGAACATTACTGGAAGATTAGAATCTGCAAGCATTGTTCTCGCCGCCTCTATTAGAGTCCTGTTTTTCCTTTCTGCGACACCGTTCTGTTGAGGGGTATACGGAGCACTATATTCATGATGAATTCCTTTATCTTCACAAAGGGCATCCATCAGTGCATTTTTTAACTCCGTCCCATTATCACTCCGAATTCTTTTGATCTTCAGACCATAAACATTCTCTAATCGAGTGAACAGAACCTTCAGATTGTTAAACGTGTCGCTCTTATGATGCAAGCTCATAACCCACGAGAATCTGGAATAGTCGTCAGTAACCACAAGACAACATAACTCTCCAGCATGACTTTTACGCTTGACAGGACTGAATAGGTCCATGTGCAAACGCTCAAGTGGCAATTCCACAGAGTTTACTTTTTTTGGTTTGTGGGATTATTTGTGCTGCTTTCCCTTCTTGCAACTCACACACTTGTCATTTAGATGAAAATGTTTGACATTAACGCCTTCGACAAGTCCATTCTTCACCAGATGGTTCATTTTTCTGAGGTGAATGTGTCCCATCCTCCTATGCCACATAATGGATTCTTTTTCTGTAGCCTTGGAGTGGAAACACGTTACTTGGCCTTGGGTTGTCATTTCCTTTGACATGTCAAGAATGTACAAATTATTCACTCTCGGTGCTTTCAGCATTATCCACTCTTTTGGAAGCACAAAACCCAGTTTGAGTATGTAGCAAGATTTGTCATCAAAGAATACAGAAAACTTTTTATCACAGATTTGGCTGACACTAAGCAGATTATAATCGATCTGTTTTACATACGAGATCTTCTCAAAACTCACAATACCATTACTCACACTACCCTCCATAGTAATGTAACCTCCTTTGTTCCCAGCAAATGCTACATATCCGCCATTGATGTTTCTAATGTCAAACAGCAGCGACAAATCCCCTGTCATGTGACCAGAAGCTCCACTGTCAACAATCCAGAGACTGCTAATAGGGCCAGCTAAAGCTCCCTGCACATATCAAGTAAAAGATTAGTTCTTTCGCAGGACCCAAACCTACTTGGTCTTGGGTCTTTGAACAATTTGTTTCAAAGATTCTTTTTCATAAACAATTGAATTTGAATTAACCTTTTTCTGATCAATCAAATTCTTTTCACTCTCAGATTTTTCATGTGCTTTTGAAGTTGAAGCACCTTGAGAACCCACCGGTGACCAGAATTGTTCCAAATGTTTCAAGATCCAGATCTGAGATTTTGGAGTCTCAGTCTATTTCTTTACTTCATTCTTAAAGGAAACTTTCTTAGTTACCTTCTCTGATTTAACAGAGACAGGTCCAACCGTTGATTTAACAGCAGGTTTTAGTGGAACCTTCTGTTTATCTGCAGTTGTGTTCACCACCGTTTATATGCCATCTGACGATTATCCCTCTTTTGCAAATATCAGCTTTGATTATAAAACGGTGCTGTTGAGATATAAATGTCGTTGTGGATAACAGTGATTGTCGACTGGACTTTGATATTTCTACTTCACTTCAATCTCGTGCCTCTTATGCCTTACGTACGGGCAGTAAGCAAGTAAATGCCCTCTCGCCGTGCACTTAAAGCATGCACGATATTCTTCAAACACGTTCTTGGCATTCGACTTTGCATAAGTAGTGATAGGATATTTGTCATCCACACACCTTCGTCTTAAACTCTCATGAGCTGGATCCTTTGAGTAAGTCAGCTCAAGAAAACTGTTCGCCTTTTCCTTTGGCTTGATAAACTCGGTGACATGAACCTTAGGTTCTTTAGGAACATCCAAATAAATTTTCTTTAAGATCTCTGGAGGTACGTCATTGGTTCTCTCGTGTTTTGGGAACCAAGTAGTACTCTCCTGCCAAATTTTCTCAATCTTGGGTAATTGGCAAACTTAATTAGATATTCCTCGTCAGAAATAATCTTATCGGATCCTTCCATCCGATAAAACACTTTGACGGGTTTGTCACTCGGTTCATTCTTTTCAACTTGCGTAACTAACTGATTCACTCGATGAGCGTTAGCCATTGGATGAATAATCTGAGAATGTGATACCGGTTCATTGGTGATAATGTTATTTTCAATGGGAATATCACTCACTTTCTCAGTTATCTCATCATCCGAATCAGAATCATCAGTTACAGCAGTTACCCCCTCAATATTCAGTCCCAAAATCGGTCTAACATCGGAATTTGGATCCCCAACACTTGAAGTATTGGATTCATCATCCAATATAGAGTCAGAATTGATTGAACTTTCCGGTGTCATTGAATGTAAAGTATGATTTTCAAATAACACGGGAGATGGAACCGCCTTTTAGTTTGCACTACTCGGTTGTGAGGGTTCTTCAATAATATGATCAACAACGTAAGCAATATGTTTGTAACTTTCTAGCTTCTTGTTGACCTTTTCAGAAAAGCACTTGATGGTTGCCATTTCAAGTTTAGTTTCTTCCAATTCATTTATATAACTGTTAATGGCCAATTGTTTTAAAGAAAGTGTTTTCTTTAAATCAGAAATATCCTTTTCATAACCATCAAGCACTTTATTGAATTCATGTGCTTCTTTGCGATAAGATTGACAGTTATGTCTAGCACTCTCAAGTTGTACCCTGAGTTGCTTGTTCTCTTCTGTCAATCTATCACATGTTCCACAATATTTGTCACTATTCATGTCTATGGTGGAATCAGAACTTACCTGTTTTGGAGGCTCTGTCATCGCCATCAAAGCAAAGTGTGCTTCCTTTCCAGCAAAGAATTTGGAATAATCAATTCTGGTAAAAGCATCATCCACTATGCAAGACTTACGGGTCATAAGAAAATCAGCTTCGGCTAGAAGTTGATCAATGTCATCATCTAGTGAGTTAACACTAGTTTCAGAATCGGGTTCGCTCGCCGAATCAGAATAGACTGAGTCACGCTCTTTAGAAATATCAGTGACTGAATTAAGAATCAATCCTGGAGTCTTCTCAACAGGAATATCAGCTTCTTCCACCATTTCCTCAGTCTTTACTTCAGAACTTTTCTCAACCTCCAAAACTTCTTCAATTACCACCGGCCCCTCCAAATCTATCTTCTGTGCAACACACGCCATATTACCAGGTGTAATCTCTTCAACACTTGGTTGCATCCCAGTCTAATCAAACCCTTCATCCTTTTGAATTACCAAAGCCTGATTTTAGTTATCTGTTTGGGTTTGGCTATTATGTGGTGTTTGATTTTTGTTCTGGTTTGATGTATTGGTTTGTCTAACAGAATTGTTTGGTGAGGTGTTTTGTCGGTTTTGGTAATCATTTTGTTGTTCGTAGTTGGTGTTGTTTTAGCTTTGATAAGATACCTGATTTTGAGATTGACGGTTCTGGTAATTGGTGTTGAATGGATTCCTGTTTCCTTGTTGAGCTTGCTGTGTGCACTCTCTCTTGAAATGACCTTTCCCACCACAGTTAAAACATGTGACTTTGGCTTTGTTGAAACCATATGTGGTGTTAGGATATGTAGAAAGATCAGTTCTACCAGACTTCTCTATAAACTCAGTCGCTCTTCTCATGAAGCCCACTGAATGTCAATGAGCTCCATCTCCTCCTTGTCGATTTGAGCATAGTGTTCACTTGTTAAATTGTTGTTACCAATTTCACTAGCTACCAAACCATTATAAGAAGCTACCATTTGATTACATACACACAATACACGTATAGTTTTGTATATTGTTTGCTAGTCTAGACTCCAATTCGTTGTATATAAACACCATCTATGTATTTATTGTTCTAGGATAATGATATAAATGATTAGACATTCGTCACCAACTCTCAGGTTAATTGGGCAATTGTACAACAACGTAAGTTGTGAATGTGATCAATTGCACTAGTTCGGCCTTGCTAGACTTCAAATGACATAATCGAATAAAATAATATCTAATGCACGTAATAAAATAAAGACTCGACTAGTAAGTGTACAGATTTAACCTGGAAAATTGACTGGTGTCACACTCAAGTCGAAGGATACATCACGGAGACCTCGTTTGCAGGCCGTAATGGTCTCCAGTGACGCCTGACGACGGGACGCATGTCAGGACGGAGACGACTCCTGTAGGTTGGAGTCGTCTCGAAGACGTTTCACATGGGACGAGGGGTAGCTGGATTGACGATGGTTTGTCAGACCGGAGACGTCACTGAGACGCAGCCAGTGACGTCTTTTGCAAGTTGTGAGACGTCACGGAGACGTCTCCGCTTGAGCTGACTGAGAGTTCCGGAACAGCTCATCCATAAGCCGAGCTGACGGTGGTGCCATCGCTGTCTCCAAGATGGCTTGAGAGATGTGACGACACGTGGCATAATATGATTGGCTTAGGTCAGTTGCGTCTTGGGAATCCCCTGCAGCCCATCGGAAGTCGTGAGCCGACTCTCTCAAGAAGAAATGGGAGATGTGTATTTTGGTGATTTTCCAAAATGAGGGGGGAAGGTGTGTGTGACTTGTAATAGAAAATATGGAAAAAGAGAAGGGTGTAAAGTGTGAAGAGCATAAAAGAAAAGAAAAGAAAAGATGTATGAAGAAGCATAGATAGGCATCCAGAAGACACGAGCACCGAGATCTAGCCGAAACCATACTATCTGGTGATCCTGAAATCAAACGAAAAAGATGAAGATGATGATACAATTAATTGTGTGGTGAGATACAATTGAATTAATTGATCGAAGAAAGAGAAGAGTTAGAGATTGTGTATTTGGTATCCAGATCGAAGGCAATGGAGGCATCTCAGGAAAGAGACAGCAAGTCCAATCCTTCTTCTTCTTCTTCTGCACCCATTCCCTCTGTTGCTAATTTCTGGAGAGGTTAGTCCTTTTCTCACACTTGATTCATTATTACCCTAAATCATATAGGAGAAGAAGGAAGTGTGAATGAAATTAACTGGATTTATTATTATTCTCTTAGTATCTTTCTTGTAAATTAATTGGCTTAGAACTTCCCCCCCATATTCATTCAACATGACATGATGACATAAGCAACTGCGCTTATTATCTATGGTAGGGAATATGTGGCCAAATGCCTAAAACTGTTTTGTTTTTTTGGGTAATGTAAAACTGTTTTGACTCAGAGTTTGATTTGGAGAAGGAAAGGAGCATATTAGATGAGCAAGGACTTAGAATTGCTGAAAACCAGGAAAACAGCCAGAAGAACCGTAGGAAACTTGCAGAAAGCACCAGAGATTTCAAGAAAGCTCCAGCTGAAGAAAAGCCCAACTTGTTCAATTCTTTACTCAGAGGTTATCAAGAGGAGGTCGACAATCTTACTAAGAGGGCCAAATTCGGAGAAAATGCTTTTCTTAATATCTACCAGAAACTTTATGAGGCTCCAGACCCTTTTCCTCTTCTTGCTTCGGTTGCTGTATGTAGTAACTAACTCAAACCCTTATTCTTTGTGTTTCTCTATCAAATCTTTACTTTTTCTTTCGCCTTATCCATATGCAGGAAAAGGATGCAAAAATAGCTGATCTAGAGTCAGACAACAGGAAGATGAAGCTTGAACTTGAGGAATTTAGAACAGAAGCTACTCATCTAAAAAATCAGCAAGCAACAATACGACGACTGGAGGAGCGGACTCGTCAATTGGAGCAACAGGTTATCACTTTTATTTAAACTCTTCTACCTGCTAATTGTACAGGGAAAGTGCGCGAGGGTCTATTTTAGTTTGCATGACAATTTTACATGAGGGAATATATAGTGTAAGTTTATTGTTGGGTAGTACTTAAAATGATGTTAAGGTTTATCTGATCAATATCTATTAGAATCTATCAGGGTTAGGCTTTCTTTATAGGTCCATTAGGGTTTTACTTGTATATTGTATCACTTAAATACAAATTACTCTTTTACATTCATAAATATAATTTGATTTTGTTCTTTAATGATCTGGTCGATATTGCATGTACATACTAGAGTTGTATGTTACTCATTCTTATTATGTTTCATTGAAACTTTTTGAAGAGATTTACTTGTAAAAAGGCTTTTCCTTCCTTAAATTGAATTATTGAATACTGTGACCAAGATTTGCTGAAGGTGAAAGTGTTGTCGGAATTCGCTTCCCAAGTTTTTATATGTTTCGTTTACAAATTTAGATGGAGGAGAAAGTAAAGGAGATTGTGGAGATGAAACAACGTAGTCTGGCAGAAGAAAATCAGAAAACTCTCGAGCTTCTGAAAGAAAGGTCGTCAATCTTGTCAGCCTGCATTCTGGAAATGCTATTTAATATAAATATATCTACAGTGCCATTTTTTATGTTAAAAATCATATATTGTTGTTGATGCAGGGAGCAACTACTGCAGGATCAATTGCGACAAGCTCAAGACAGTGTTTCTAATATGCAAAAATTACATGAACTTGCACAAAGCAAATTGTTTGAGTACCAGGCCCAATCAGGTCAAATTCTTACTCTTTTTCATTCTACATTAGAAATTTAATTAAAAAGTAGCACCATTCACATAAAAAAAAAAATTAACATTAGTTGTGTTTATGAATTTCAGAAGAAGATACAGCAGCAAAGCAAACAGAGTTAAATCTATTAATGGATGAAGTTGAAAGGGCTCAGACTCGCCTGCTCAGTCTAGAGAGGGAGAAGGTGAGCCATGCTACAAGAATGAAATGTTTCTAGCTTTTAAATTAGTAGTTCGTTCTCATATTTGTTATTTATATATGTGGGGTGACAATATATTCTCTAGCTGTAATTAAATTTATTTGGTTAACACCTGCTAGGCCATATCAATGTCAACAAAGATGGGGTATCTGCGTTTTAATTTTTGTGTATAGTTGTCACATAACAAATGCTGGAGTTTGTTAAATGGCTCAAATCTTAATGATATTTTTACACTCTGCAGGGAGTTCTACGCTCACAACTACAATCGGCAAATGTAGACAATGATACCAAGAGAAGGTGACATATATTCTATTTGTATACCAAGTTGATATTTGAAGAAAATACTCTCTTCTTTTCTTACTTCATTCACATGCCCAAACCACACAACCTAATTACTTGTCTCTAGGTTAATAGTACTACGATGGTATGACCGTTACAATATGGAAACTTACAACTGATTCACATATACCAAAGATTAGGTTTATTTAAGTTAGTCTGGTTGTTGTCTTTAGGTTTGTATTTTTTATAGCTTTTTCTTGTAAAGTAATTTGCTATAAACCAATTAGGAGTGCTGATCGACCTCTCGAACATCAATTCAACCTTTTATTCATTAATTTTTTTTTTTCATTTGTTTTTAACACAATATTGGAGCCGGGCTTAACATAGATCTACATTACCCTTGACTATCCATGTTTTTTTTACTTCTTTAATGATTCAATGTACAACCTATATTCAACAAGGTTTAACCATCGCCAGTTTATTTTATAGATGTGTGACTAATAGTTTTGTTTTGCTTTGTATGTACAAGAGTTTTGGATAGTTTACTTTAACATATGTACATGTACATGCTTTAACAACAAATATAATTCAGGTGTCCATCAGGCTTAGTATGTACAAGAGTTTTTGATAGTTTACTATTTGTATTCAGTTTAAGGCGTGAGGCATTCAACACGGTCGGAAAAACGCCTAACCTATTTGTATTTAATTTCATCAACCTTTTGTTGTTCATGATATGATCAGTTCCATGAATTAAAAAAAAGCATGTCTTGAATAAGCTGTTCTTTTTTAGTACAAAAAGTATTTCCTAAAAAGAGCATGTATTTCCTCCACTATAGAGAGTTACCGGGGTTTAAGTACAGACACGATTTTGTCCGAGACGTTTTAATGGATATTCTTCGACGAGCAGGGATCTCGGCAAAGAAAGGCTCCATTTAACTTTCTTATAGACCCGGCAGAAGGGAGGTCCACTTTACGTCAGGCTGATCTGCTAGTGTTTGGATGGGAAGGTGGGAAACACGCATACGTGGACCTTACGGGTGTGTCTCCTTTAGTGGGATTCAGGGAGAGTGGGTTCATGGCTAGGCAAGCGGTCCTTAGAGCAGAGTCGAACAAGGTGGGAAAGCACGCTAAAGTTTGCGAGGATAACCAACATGCTTTTGTCCCTTTGGCTTTTGACACCTTTGGCTCATTGGCACCGGAGGCGATCAGGTTCCTGACGAGAGTCCAGCGGGTGGTCCACAACAACTTTTCGACTCTCCCGGGGCGAGGATTTGTTTTATCTAGATTAGTAATATCTATAAAATACATGAAAAATTGACAGGATCACCCACGTTGGAATATGAATGGAAATCTAGATGGAGAAGAGGAAGAAATGACTTTTTAAATCTAATTAAATGGCATAATAGGTTTTTTCATGTTCCATAGGCAAACAAAAAGAGAGTTGTCATAATATTGTAATTAAGAATGGACTTAATAACACGTATGTTTTGCAACCTTTTTGTTTTTATACTACAATTAAAGTAAGATTTGAATATGTAGCATCTGGCTTAGATGATTCTTGATAATATCATTTTATCAGTGATATATGTACTGCTTCCTAGTATAGCCGAGGTGGGATTTGTATCTGATTTTGCGCTTTTCTTATTTTTGATGATAGTGATGACGCCGATTCAAATAGCATTCTGGAGAACTCATTAAGTGCTAAGGAAAAGATTATCTCTGAACTAAATACTGAACTTCACACAATTGAAACCACCTTATCTAATGAAAGAGAACAACATATCAATGAAATCAAGAAGCTGAAAGCATTGCTGAATGAAAAGGTACCAGATTCATAACTTTTACTGTCTTTCTAGGCTAGTAGTTAATACCCAATATGCTCAGCTCAACTCAGCTAGCAATCTTTCTTTCTTCTCTTTTGTATTCATTCTATAATATAATTTCAGGATGGTTTCTCTTATATCACTGTATTCTTATTCAACAGGAAGTTGCCCTTGAGGAAATCAAGAAAGAGCTCCATGAACGGCCTACTGAAAAGTTAGTAGATGATCTGCGCAAGAAAGTTAAAATCTTGCAGGTCTTTTATCTACTCTTAACAATCTATAAATGACGATGCCAATTATTACATGTGTACAATTCATATGTACATGCATAAATTAATCGCATCCTGTCTCGTCTGTAGGCAGTGGGTTATAACTCAATTGAGGCTGAAGATTGGGAGGTTGCTACTAGTGGAGAGGAAATGAGCAAACTTGAGTCTCTACTTCTTGATAAAAACCGCAAAATGGAACATCAACTCACACAGTTAAAGGTGATATTATTGTTGTATTTTCTTTTTCTCTTGCGTATTCTCAGTTAATTTCTGTGTATGTGTATAGGCTTATGAGTTTTTCATCAATTCGTTTATGTTCTGTTTGCAGGTCCAACTGTCTGAAAAGACTTCTTTGGCTGAAAGATCTGAAATCAAGATTTCAGAACTTACCTCAAAGATTAACGAACAACAAAAGCTTATACAGAAGTTAGAAGATGATATATTAAAGGTTAGAAAAGCCTTCAATTTTGTCTGCTGCTCTGCTCATGTTTATCATTCTATAGGATATTATATTATGATTTTTGTTATTCCTTTGTGGCCATTTCACTGATTCTTACTAGTAATGCAGGGTTACAGTTCCAAAGATCGCAAAGGAAATATGTTTGAGGATTGGGATCTTTCAGAATCTGGTGCAAAAGATAATTCCGAGGTATCTTCACATTTTTGTTTCTTCTTCTTATAAGAAACAAAGAAAGTTGAGTATTTTGATCAGTTTAAACCTACGCAACAAGTATGTGCACTCTTACAAATATGGCACTTCCAAACACACTGCCTAGTGACTTCGGAGACATCTTGTTGTCCATCAGTTTAAACTTTATTTACTGATTTATGACATCTATTACCTGCATCTGTTTTGTTGATCTTACTTGTATGATTTTGCATTTGAACTTGATGGAACAGCATACGGATCATAGACATGTTTCCTCTGACCAAGATCAAAACTCAATGCTTAAGGTGATATGCAACCAAAGAGATCGCTTTCGGGCACGCTTGCGTGAGACTGAAGAAGTAAGCGTTTTTACTTGCTGAATGCTGTAGGTGGTGTTTTCTGTAGATAGCAAATTGGGTAACAGGCTCAGTAAGCATAATAATAATAAATTACCCAATTGGGTCAAAATGAGCACCTCTGTTTGTTAATGGTTATTTTTGTTTCAGCAGCTGACTTTTGTGAACTTGTTAGGAAATAAGGCAGTTGAAGGAGAGGATAGGGGTGCTGACAGCTGAATTGGAGAAGACGAAAGCTGATAATGTCAAACTTTATGGAAAAATCCGTTACGTTCAGGATTATAATCTGGAGAAAGTAGTCTCTAGAGGATCAAGGAAGGTATTGTGCTGCACATCATCTGTTTGTTTGTTTTTTTTCTTTAATTCTCAGGTCATAATTTCTTCTTGCTTTTGCAGCAATCAGTTGAAGATCTTGAAAGTGGTTTCAGCTCAGACGTGGAATCTAAGTATAAGAAAATATACGAGGATGACATAAATCCTTTTGCAGCATTCTCTAAAAAGGTTCTTAACGGCTTTTGCTAAAAACATTAATAAGAAAGTTACATTGTTATTAAATAGAAACCTAAAAACAGTTGAAGGAGCCACCTAAATCATTTTATTGAAAAAGTTACATTGTTATTAAGAAGATACTGATTTTTATTTCTATCAGGAAAAGGACCAAAGGTATAAGGAGCTTGGTTTACGGGACAAAATTACACTTACGAGTGGCCGCTTTCTTCTTGGAAACAAGTAAGAACCTATCTACCTTGTTAAGTTTCAGAAATAATGTCATCCCTTCTCACACAACGGGTCGGTCTTTTTAAATTTATCATTATTTTCGCAGATATGCACGAACGTTTGCATTCTTCTACACCATTGGGTTGCATATCTTGGTATTTAGCTGTCTCTACAGGATGTCAGCGTTAAGCAACCTCAGGTAAATAATCCTTGGGTGTGGGTGTGGGTGTGGGTGTTTATGCTTCATCTGAAATGATTTGCTTGGGTTATTTTTCAGCCATGGACCTGAAGAATTTGCTGGTAGCGACAAAATCATAAATCTTCCCCATGCCATGTAATCCATTATAAGTACATACACTTGTCAGAATCCGACCCACATCGTATGTTTTTAACAAATTACCCCTAACTTCCGTTCGTTCTATGCCATATTCATAATGCGTACCCTATGCTATGCTTGCTACCTGTTTTTTAATGTAAATCTATATACAAATCTGATTTTGTGATTTCCGAATCAAATACAATTTGGCCGTTTCTGAACTGAACCAGCCCAAGCATTATACATCCTTTAGTTTGTGTTTTTCTTTTATAATGCGGAGCTAAAAGCCAAAATTTTCCCGTATCATACAACTAGGGGTTTGCGATATCACTCGTGTTGAGCGCAATTGCGTATTAGTTTACAGTTTTTTTTTTTTTTTTTTTTTTTTTGTGTGTGTGTGTGTGTGTGTGTGTGTCCAAACTAGTGATCAATTGAACTTCATCACAATTCTCTTCATGCTTTTATTAGTGTGTTGTGGATTAAAAATTTTAGCAGCCTCTGACGGCTTTATTGGACTTGTAATAAAGCCAGTCAATGGTCTTACTTGCTTTGTCAAACACAAACAAATCTTGAAGAGTTGACAATCTCCCCTCCTGTCTCTAAGACCTTGAGTTGTATGTATCTTGTTATCCCTGTCTCTCTTAGCACCACTTTTTTCTTTAAATTTGTCGATTTCGATTTCAAAGGCGAAAGCGCCTCAGTAAGGTTTTCGGGTTTGCTTATGTGGACTTGAGTAGTAGAAATACCATAAAAAAGGGAAGTCCAAAACAAATGAGGTTCTTGTTCATGAATGTGTGGATCAATGAAAAGGTTTCCACGTTCCATGTTAATAGAGAGAAACAATAGTATTTTATGCCATCTTTGGATACATGAATGTTGAATTGATGATTTAGTTATAAATTTAACTTTATTCTAAACTCTCTTCATTTCGAGCTATTTTGTTTTCATTATCATACCACATTGAACTTCTATAACCTAAAGATACTTATCCCACATTAACTAGAAAAACTAAATATGAACTAGTGGTTTACGATATTGCTTGTTGAGAGCAATTGCGTGTTAGTTTGCAATATTCGTTTTTTACCCAAACTAGTGATCAATTCAACTTCTTCATTCATGCTTTTATTAATGTGCTGTAGATTAAAAATTTTAGTATCCTCTTTGATGGCTTTTATTAATTAAGGTTTTGTGAAGTTTGTGTCTTTGAAAACCTTTAAAAAACAATTTTAAAACAAGTCTAATCAATTGTATGAGTTCTATGTGATGGATTTATGCAAAGAACGGTTTTTGATGATTAAAACATGGGGATTCTTGTGTGTTTGATGTGTTATTGATATGGATATGTTGTTAGGATGATTATCTAGGAGTTTGAAGGTTGTTTGATGTGTTTTGATGATAATATGCGTTTTGACCCGTTTGAGTGATTTAGGAGGATTTAGGATGTTATGGGTTGATTTGATGGTTGTATGATGTTAGGGTTTATACTAGAATGATGTAGTAACAGTAGGATGATGATTTGCAACATGATTATTTGATGAAATCTAATTATTTGTCATTTAGGGTAAGTTATGCATGCTTTGATGTGATGTTTTCATAATATTATTCCATTTTGGGGAATGCTTGCAATTAGGGAGATAGACTGATGATAAATTGGGGTTTTTCATTTAGGATATGTTGCTTGATGATTTTGGATTAATGTTGGGTGTTTTTACATGTTTCGGACCTGATTTGGAAGGTTAAACGCGCGAAAAGTGGCTCCTAGTCTGCAGGGGGCGAGTACTCACCTGTAAAGGTATCAATTAGGATTCCTAATTACCAGTTTGATTCCTAGTCGCGTGTTTTGATGCCTAGTCGAGTGTTTTGCTGCTGTAAGTATATTTTGAGATCCCGAAACATGGCTTGACACCTAGGAACATATTGGGAACCCCGTGAAATGTCTAGAAACTTGATAAGACGTGTTTGGACTCGTATTTGCAGTATGTGGTCCGTATGATAGACTTGGTGAACTGTTGTGCGTATTAAGTGCATGTTTACAAGTGATTGCTTGGTTACTTGTATTTGACTAACACGGGGGATGTTGGGTCACCAATAGGATGTCGGGTCTTGTCTTGTATGGTCAGATTAATGTTCAAACATGTTTTCAAACGTACACGGTTATGGTCTGGACATTCAGGGACTAGTTGACCTATGGGTTCATAGTCCGGATACTTATATACATCTTATGATAGGTCGCCGAAACTAGAGACTATCATTGCATCGTCTGTTGTCTTTTAAGAAGAACGCAACTTAAGGCGAGTTTCACGACCCATTTTCTTACTGTGTTTTCCATTGGGGGAGAAACATGCTACGATTTACTAAACTAAGAGGATTGCATTGTACTATTATATTACTTGCTTATGAATAAACTATCTGAGACAAACAGGGTGCGAACAGTAAAGCGAACAGTGGTGCGAACAGTTAGTCGAACAGTGGTGTGAACAGTGTTGCAAACAGTAGTGTTAAATTACCAACATCGTTTTTGAAACTTTTTAGTATAATGAGTATTGAATGCGAATCCGGTTTTTCTTTAACTATTTTAATACAAAACCTGTGAACTCACCAGCATTATATGTTGGCCGGTTTTAGCATGTTTTCTTAGGTCGCTAAGGTAGCAATCGAGGATTGGGATGCATGGAGTGGCACTGCATTATACTATTCATTTTCCGCTGCATGAACTTGTCTTTGGTCACTTCTAAGCAATGATATGTGTTGGTTTTGAGTTTTAACTTTTTAAACTAGTTTTTGTTCAGCGTAATCTTTTCTCATATAGTTTGTCGTTTATTGTGACCGTTGACTTGGATCCTAGTGTGTCACACGCCTCACAGTAGAACCCCGCACGTGGAATTTGAGGGTGTGCAAAGGGGCACAATGTTATGTATTTCACGTGCAAAAGTTTTTTTTTAACCCATAGCGGGGGGGGGGGGGGGGGATGTTCCCGGCGCTAGGGGGTTATGACTCTGAAAGTCATGAATGGACTAATAATGAGAAAAAAATTATTTACCTTATCAATAATGCAATGGCAACGAGCTGTATTTGTAACATTCGGCCCCTCTAACCACCAATATTGTCCGCTTTGCCCCAATGGGTTGCCCATCCAGAGCTCACGGATTTGTTTTTGGTCGCCCCGGTGGAGACTTCCCAGGAGGTCACCCATCCTGATACTACTCCCACCTGAGCACGCTTAACTGTGGAGTTCTCCTCTCATCCACTATCATTAAGCCCAAAACGCGTTGATGATTTAAGAGGCTTTGGATTACTTATGAACCAAGGATCTCTCCTGGCCACGACCGATGTGGGATTTGCCTAGGGTATCATACAAAGGTCCATGTTAATCTCCTAGAAATCAGTACTTTTACAGTATTGAAATAAGTGGTAAGCCTCGTGACACCCATGTTCATCACACAATTTCTTTCATTGTGGTGAATTTTTGTTCCATCATTATTTATTTTCAAATTTTCTGCAAAATATTAACTACTTAACTAATGTAAAACAAATTATAAGTTGTATATCTTTCAAAATAGTTTTGATCACAAACATACAACAAATCTCTATGCAAATCATATATACTCTATTTAGTAAGTAAAATCAAATGAAAAAATAAGTAACATCCTTGACACATGATAAAAATAACCTTAATTATCGACCTTGGTTAACAGATGAATAAGATATAGAATTGATTGAAAATTCTTGTACAGAAGTAGCAATAGTATCGTAAGTAAGACTAGTACTAGCTTTAGTGGTGGTAAGTGGCGCTGACGAGTTGGTGGTATTCCAACGGCCTACACGCCCCTGAAGCCCAGGCTTTCCAGGTTTAGGCAGGGTAAACGAGTCATTTGATATCATCATATGAAGAGTATTCATATCGGGCCTATCCGCAACAATCGCTTGGCAACATAGCAACCCCAATTGTATGCACATCAATGCTTCACTAAGGTTACATGTCTCAAGGGTTTCATCAACTAACTCCAACTGCTTCCCTGATTGGAAGAGGCTCCATGTCTGTACATATCATCAGCTTTAGAACACACAAAAAAAAAAAAAAAAAAAAAAATTTTGCAGTTAAAAACATTGAGTATGTATGTGGCTAACTTACATAGGTCAACAGATCTGACTTATCAGCACCGAGCTGCCTATCCGTAACTTTTCGACCGCTAACAATTTCCAAGACTAAAATTCCAAAACTGAACACGTCAGCCTTCACCGACAAATACCCGTGCATTGCGTATTCCGGAGCCATGTATCCGCTATAATCAGAAACAAAAAGTTTACAACTTAAAAAGTGAACTTTAATAATCAAAAGGTGACCGTTTAACATTTGTAAACTCGAATACAGCCCGCAAACATGTGAACCGGTTTAGATAAACAGGTGATGTTTGGGTTACTAGATGATTTTAAGCTTTCTAAAAATAGATTTGATGTCGAATAAATAATATATAGGTTGTTGTGTTGGGTTTCAAGCCACCCACGAACGAGACATGATTAAGTGTTTGAAAATAAAGCAGCAGCAAGTTACTACTTACTGGGTACCCGAAATCCTGAAGGTGTTCAAATGTGTATCATCACCAGGAAAAAGTCTAGCCAAACCAAAATCAGAGATTTTGGGATTTAATTTATCATCCAACAAAATATTACTTGCTTTAATGTCTCTATGAATAATCCTTACAGGGGCTTCTTCATGGAGGTAGAGGAGACCTCTGATAACCCCTACAATTATTTGAAACCTTTGTGTCCAGTGCAATGACGAAGACCTTTCCTTATCGAAAAGGATATAATCAAGGCTCTTGTTGGGCAGATACTCGTACACCAGCATCTTCTCCGGCCCTTGTACGCAGCATCCTAACAGCATCACCAGGTTCTTGTGCTGAATTTTGAGTAGTAATTTCACCTCGTTGGTGAACTCTCGTACTCCTTGCCTTGATGTCAGTGATAGCTTCTTAATCGCTACTTGTTCACCATTCGCCAATACACCCTTCAAAACGTTTAAACAAATTAATCCAACCCAACCCAACCGCTTGTTCCTTCCATCAACAAATTGTTTAGTTCTTTCTTTTCTTAACAAATGATCGATCTTATTGTGTCAACAAACAGCCATCTACAATGATAACTTGTCAGTTGCATTTACATCTGTTGTTACTATTAGCAACAGTATACAGCTGTAATGTTTAACCTAGTTATCAGTTATGTTTTGTGTAGATGTAGAGGTTTGAATGAGTCAAAATCTGATTTACCTAAAACCAATTGGGTAATAATTTTCAAAATCGAAGCATCCCCCTAATTAAAGTAACAACCAACTTGAATAATGTTCATTCCATTAATCGTTTAGGTTGAATTGGAAATGACCCATGTTTTTATTTATGTCAAAAACGTGAATCCTAATATTGTGTAACCCGAACATCACCGACATAACTCATTTATCTAATAATCTGAGCGTTAAATTATATATAGGAAGATGAAAATGTGCAATGAATTACTTACTACCTTGTAAACAGGACCGAAGCCACCATGACCGAGTTGATTGGAGTCAGAGAAGGAATCGGTAGCAGCTTGAAGCGTTTGGAGGTCGAAAAACAAATCCCATGAGTTATGGAGACCGTCGTCAGCATCATCGGCTGCTGCTGTTGTCGTTTTTCTGAATCGCAGGCAGTCACGTAAGCGAGAGAGAAGACCCATGTACATATATACAATCATCAACCAACCAACCAACCTAGTCTTGTCACAAATTTAAGAGTAGAGGAAGATGAATGATGAAACACCCCTTTGTATTTGTTGTGTTGACAAGTCTTCCACTCAATCAAAACCAAAATCATGTTTCTTTTTTCTTCCCCAGTCAATTCAACGGTTTGGTCAAGTCAACTTTTTAGATGTAGGGTCGTGGAACCCTTCCCCCTTTCCTCTCTCTTGTTCACATCAGCGTCACGTCATTTTCCCCCTTTCCCTCTTTCAAATATTGTTATACTAGATTATACCCCGGGAACGTCCCGGGGTTGAGAAATCTAATATGACATATTAATTTTATATATGAAATAGAATGCTTCGCTTTACAGTTACATGCAAAAAAGCTTCGAGTAGCACCCAACCTAAAACAATTAAAAATGTATCTCCAATGTTAACGCCTAACCTTAAACAATATATAACACTAATATTAATAATAATATCTGACCTAAAACAATGTATAACTTCAATGCTAACGCATGTTGAAAATAGAATTCATATTTACTTATTTGAACATAATTGGTGACTTGCCTATACATGATTAATGATTTACCTGAATACTTTGTGTTTTTTTTTGTATGAACAAAACCCCACAAAAAAATAGTCGTTTTTTTCTCCTTTTTTTATATAGCACTATGGTACTCGTTGAAAAGATAATAAAACGCTCGTTAATTTGGTGTAATTTTTTTTCTTTAAAAAATCTCGTATATAAAAGATATTAACGTTTAAAAATTATTGGAGGAAACATAGTAGAGAAAAATCCAATTTTATTTTTAAATTTTTTTTTCCTAAAATATCTCAATGTCACATGGAATGTGCCATGTCATTAAAATGACTTTGGTTTATTATATGTATAGATGTTTGAAAAAGTAAAGTATGTATATAATAATATTATTATACTCACCGGGGCAGTCAGCATATTTTCACCGATGGCACCGAACATTTTTAGGAGGGGGGGAGGGTGTTCCCCAACGAGGAAGCCGTCCACATCAGCTCCCCGCTTGCTCAAACCGATCCATACCCCATAGTAGGGAGGGGTGCTAACCTTGAAATTTTTCAACTTCTCTTATTTCAACATATCATGGAATGCCACATCACTTTATTTATATGCTTCACTGAAATGCTTTTTTAAAGGCATCACTCCACTGATTTTTTATCCTAACAATTAATTATTTTCACACATAATAATAATATTACAACCCATCAATAAACAACACCTTAAACCCATTAACCACTCTTTCCCCTCTTTCTCTAGAACTCACCATATCAAATCCCTGCACCTACTCACCACAAATGAAGCCACCACCCTTGTACCTGTTGAGCCACACCAAACCAAACTATAAAAATGATGGATCCAAACTCATGTTAAGGTAAATCAAGAACTAATTTCTCGTCTATTCCATTTATTTGTCGTTTCTCACAGATCCATCTTCTTCCCAAGATTTCCATTCAAGCAATGGCTACCGGTTCGACCACCGAAGGTGGTTATTCATAAAAAAAAAAAGTGAAGGTGATGTTGGTTATTGAAGTAAAAGGAAAAAAAATAAACAAAACACTGACAGTTTGTGTGAAAGTTTGTGCTTCACGGTCTGTTAGATACAATCAGCAAATGGTCCACGGATCCACTACCAGCAGGAAAATAATATTTCGATGGGAATTTAGGAAAAATAACTAAATATATATTTTGAAAGTAGGTTAATATTACATTGACAAGTAATTATTCCTATAAAATGTATGTGTAAACAACTTGTAATATTCGGGACGCGAGAAAATATAAATACAAATAAATGAATGTTGACGTATTTATATTACGACGTGTAAACGGAGAAAATGTAAAATGGACGGATAAGTATATATTGTATAACTTCCTACAAGATACGTATATATGTTATCGCGTCAGATGTGGGCATGAAAATACATATATTTTGGAACTAAAATATATAAGGTTACTTACGGGTGGTAAATGTGTAACACTTTCCTACGTGTTGGAAAATATCCGTGGGAGAATTAACGTTAAATAATCCATAATGATTACACGTTTAAAACTAAGTTACGTATGCAAACTTAACAAAGTAAAATATGTTGTCGAATCAACAAGATCCTAGTATATTTATTTAATTGGAAAATAAATATATGGTAAAGAGAGTCAAGTAAAGTGTTGTAGATGAAATATCGATCGATAAGATCCTAGTATAATTATTTAATTGGAAAATAATTATACGGTAAAGTGAGTCGAGTTGAGGATAATGAATTGTGAGTTAATTAATACGGAGATATAAGTGTAACTTATAACAAGGGTAATCTATCACCAACAATCCTAGGACATATGTTTAATTAAACGGGGAATTGTGTCTAATAATGGTGTTGGGAGTTGGGTGTACAACTTATCGGATAACATGCGGTATAGACTTAGTGACTTATACGCACTAGGACGTTCGTAGGTACCTGACCTCGGACTTGCTATTCTCTGCTATTTGATTGCGCGCTGTACTTCAAGTGAGTTTCACGACCCCTTTTTACTGTTTTGTTTTGGGGGAAAGATATGTTTATCAAATGTTGTTACATGTCAAAATGTTTTTTGATGTGTGTAAATGTATATATATAAAAATAACACAAGTTCTAATTAAAACGACTCACCTAAAAACTACACACGCACGGCAAGTGTACCGGTCGCAAAGTAGTAAACAGATAAGACCGAGTATCGAACCCAAAGACGCGAATGCAACTCTAGATCACAACCTCTACCGAATACTAGCCTAAATAAATATATACTTAAATTGGTGGTATTTTAAACTACTAATTAAAAACTTAAAAGAAACTAAATATAAATAAAATAACCTTAGCTGCTTATAGGAACTAGAAACTTGGAGAAATCAGATAGGAAGAAGGTTGGTTACTTAGGTAAAATCCCTAGACACTAGCAATAAATCCTGAATCTGGTAATTAACTTGAGACCCTATTCTTACCTAATAAACCTCCTGTCAAGGATAGCTCACTAGACTTAAGGCGGGACAAGTGTAGAAATGCTAAGATGGACCTGGATCGCCCTAGCGTACCAAAATCCCATAGAAATCAGATTAAAACCTCTCCTGGATTAAAACCCTCAAACTATGAAGCAGACTTAAACTCTACTGAAGAAAACCTAGGAAAACTCTAAACACGGACAAGTAGCGACTCCCGCCCTAGCGCTTGCCAACTACCGAACAATGCCTAGTTAGTTACCTAGCAAACTCGAGTTAGATTTCTCACCCTCAAGAATGGACTGCACGACTTAGTTAATTTATTATATTAGTTTGTTATACTTGTGTCGTACTCCAACTCCAAATACTAGCACGCTAACCTAAGTTGACGAACTAGATTGATTTATAGACCTAGGGGGTATCTCTACATGCCTAGCTCCACAAAACCAATAAACAAACTTCAAATAAAAATAACACCAACACACATATATCAAATCCAACAATAAAATTAAAATCATGTAATCCTACACATCAAAATTAAAAACCAAGAATCATTAAAAACTGCAAATTACGTGTCTAGTTCATAAACCTAAGCAACCATAAAAGTCTAGCTACTCATAATATTTAGAAACATAAATTCAGAGTTTATAAAAAACAATTTCATCATGTCTATAAAAATATAGAGCGAAAACTAAACCTAACCCAAGGCTTGTTGGCTATTGATCTTTAACGTGCCCGTGGCCTTTTCTCCTTCCGTGCTCGTTCGCTCGTCACCGTGGCTGCTTCTTCCACTTTTCTTCTGTGTGATGTCGTGATATGTGGAAGTCGATGTTGTTCTCTGAATGAATTATCTCCTTCTATTTATAATCTGCCATCCAAGGTTTTAAAATCCCTATATCCATATGACCAACTTCTTTTTTTTCAATGTTGTTGAATTAGGCTTGGGCCACGAGCCCAAGTCTCAACATTTATTATATTTTTTTATTATATTGTTATTAATATATTATTAATATTATTATTATATACTATTATTACTCCATGCTCTCGTATTAGGTGTTTTTGGCTCGACCAAAGTTGCTCGTTTACGCTCCAACGTCCATGAACACCTGCTCTCAAGTGTTCGTGTCCCGATTAGAAATCATTCGTTTTGAGCTCATTTTCCACGAACACCTATAAAATAATAAAATAAATAAATAAGTTCTAAAAACTAATAAAAAATATACAATGAGAAAAATAGACAAATAAACGAATACACGTCTAAAACTACTAAAAACTATATACAAAAGACTCAATTATAACTCAAAATACATAGGAGAATAGATGTGTTTTACGACACATCAAACATCCCCACACTTAAACCTTTTTCGTCCCTGAAAAAGAATTATGCTATGGAATCACAGTTAGGTTTACATCCAGTTTCAAAACATAGGTTACTTAATTAATAATCTACTAACGTGTTGATTGCGATTGCAGGTATATTGATCCTCTTAAACCCACACCGGTTTCCAAGCCCCCTTTTTATTTATGTTAAGTTCATGTTGATTGGTCTATCTAGGGTCTCACTCGAAGGAAGCCACGGTTCCTCCTAATCCCGCCTCAAGCTTATGAAGCTAAAGGAACGACCAATTGACCATTTCCCAACCGTCTTATGTAGAAAACCAAGAGAATTTAAAATCACTTTTTTTTTTTTTTTTTTGCATACTTAACTCAGAGGGTGTGACCAATCCAAGTCGCTATCCCAGTGGCCAGGCACCTTAAGCTTCAGCATTTTTTTTTTCATCTCAGCATACTTAACTCAGAGGGTGTGACCAATCCAAGTCGCTATCCCAGTGGCCAGGCACCTTAAGCTTCAGCATTTTTTCTTTGATTTCTATATTTTTTTTAAGTGATTAGAAATTCTAACGGTTTTCTACTTATAACGGTGCTTCTTATACTATTTTTAGCAGTTTTGGTCTCCCCGTTTCTCCTTCATGAGAACCCACAAAATAGCCTAACATAATTAATTTATTACTTTTCAAAGGAAACCTTTCTACCGGCCGAGCCTACCCACATATCCCAAATCAGACACGTTTTCAATCAATTTTAATCTCTTATTATACATACTATTTGAAAACCGGACACCTAACTTTACCTATCATTTTCCATATTTTATATAATGCAAACTTCAAAATCAGGGACTTTTTTTTCAGTTTTTTTTTAAACGACTTTATATACAAACTAAACGACAGTTTCCCATCCCCACACTTAAACTCTACATTGCCCTCAATGTAGGAATAGAAAACGACTCAAAACAAAAACTAATAAAAAAAAATTCCGAATACAAAAATAAAAAGACGAGGGCAAATTGAAAAGGACTTAGCTGGTTAATTTTTTTTCGTAAGCTCTAGTCCAATCCAGCTCGATCGTATAGCATTTTGGTCGCGATCGGCTCTGACACAATGGTAAACTCTCGGGTTACTTCAATATAACGTACATGTCCATAATCACCCGAATGGAGATTGAGTACGGGTGGTGCAATCCAAACCTGCGCAAAACAAAACAAACAAAACCCGAGCATAATACCGAACCACACAAAAGTAAAAAGACTCAAACTACTAACTTAGACCCAAAATTTAACAACAAACAAGAAAACGTACCTGCTTGGCAAAATGGCGGTGAATGGTGGTAGAACCAAATGGGTAGAAAAAAAAAAATCTGGTTCTCACTCAACGTGAAGGACACTGGTGATCACAACACACGTTGCAAGAGAAAAAAAATATAACTTTCCAGGGTAATAGCTGGTCGCATAAGGCGAACAGGTCAGCCCAGACTCCTCACATTACGTGAAAAATCTTTTTTTCACAGAAAGTTAATTAATTTTTTTTTTTTAAGAAAAATTCTCTTTTATTACCCAAACCTCTACCAAAACTCCCACTCATAAAATATATATAAGGAATAATACATGGGATCCGCTCATTGTGAAATTTCCTCTACCTAAGCAAACACGCAAACCTGCTAACTGACTCAAAGACACAAAAAACAAAGATATAATAGAAAGATAACCTATGAACCACTACCGAATGACGGACCATAAATAAAAAAATGAAAAGCTAGAAAAAAAAAGTATAAATATAAATTTACAAACTCTACAGAGCCTCCCCACACTTAAACTTAATCAGGGGGCTTCTCTTTTATCTGGACCCGATCCAACCCGTTTAATTCCACCCGGTCCATATTATTTAGAAAAATTACATTAGTGGAATTGAAAAATATTTTATCGAATTTAAATGGGTCGGCCACCAATATTTAAATTTACCTGGACCAAACCTAATTCTTGGCATATAGTGAGGGGACTTGTTGTCTCTGCAACTCCTGACCCTCACCCTGTGTCGG
Source organism: Ambrosia trifida (assembly GCA_028751855.1). Taxonomy (NCBI): domain Eukaryota; kingdom Viridiplantae; phylum Streptophyta; class Magnoliopsida; order Asterales; family Asteraceae; genus Ambrosia; species Ambrosia trifida. The sequence continues at coordinate 63,293,736 of CM054131.1, forward strand.
TCCAGGTGCCTCTTCGCCTTCTCCCGTGGTGGTGGCCATGGTGGTGGCACTAGTAGCAGTGTAATATCCAATGCCTGCACGGGCCGGCTGTGGTGTTCTTCTTCTTCCACCATTGCTTCTTTCTCGTCTTCCTTGTTTGGTGACACTTGTTCAAAATCTTTGTCCACTTCTGGAGCTGTCAAATCAACCAACTCGTCACCAAACTCTGCTTCCCCATCAGCTGCTTCTTCAAGCAGGTCAGTGGTGTCTTCCTCTTCCACCACTTCTTCCTCAAACAGCCAACCTGTGGATTCTGAAAAATCCATATCTTCCTCAGCCTCCCCTATCTTCTCCATCATGGCTTTCCTATGCGCGTCCCAGGCTATCCTTTCTATCTCCTCATCATCACTCCAGACATCTGCCTCCCAAGGATATGCTGCTGAACTAGAGATCTGGCGAGGCTGCTCATCCTGTTGAACCGGAGGTGGGACTAAGGCGTCCATTATGGTCTCTGGCTCTAACCCTGAATCCTGCAAAATATCATCCTCACAAGACAAGTGTAAAGAATCATATGGGTCAGTTAAATCATGCACAGAATCAGATGAGTAAGGACAAACAGTTTCAGCAACGGGACTAATACAATCAGGTAATGTAAATGTTACCATCTCGTCTGGGTCATCATCTGTGAAATAAACCTGCTGAACTGGAGGTGGGACTTCAACGTCCATTATGGTCTTCAGTTCATCCACCTGAGCCTCTAGCCTCTTAAGTGCCGCATCTTGTTCCCTCAAATAGCCGGTGCGCTTGGATAGCAAAGAATCGATATCCTCGAGCATGAGCTGTTGGTTAGCAAGGAAGGCAGCAAAATCGGGTCTAGTGTGAGACGAGACATCCCGATAATCGGGATGTGGATACAAATGTTGGCTAGGCGGATACTCTGACGAGCAACCACCATGCCTTTCCTCATACATCTCATCTTGTAGATAATCATGCCGACTTTTTCTTCTATCTAGTGACTCAGATGTTGCAGGGTTAAACAACCGGTTTGCCTGTGAGTATGAAGGCCGGTATGACTGATATGGATGCGGCTGCAAATACGTGTTAGAATAATAATCCGTGGAATACCCCGATGAATGTGAATGTGGGCATCTTATGGTAAAGTGGGGTCCTCCGCAGATCTCGCACATGATAAAAAAATTTTATATATTACGAATAAAAATAATAATAATAAGAAAAAATAAAAAATAAAAAATAAAAACAAAAATTATTCACAAAATAGTAGACCAGTAACGGATAAGATAATTTTCAAGAGTGCCAATTGCGTCCCCGGCAACGGCGCCAAAAACTTGATGTGTGTAAATGTATATATATAAAAATAACACAAGTTCTAATTAAAACGACTCACCTAAAAACTACACACGCACGGCAAGTGTACCGGTCGCAAAGTAGTAAACAGATAAGACCGAGTATCGAACCCAAAGACGCGAATGCAACTCTAGATCACAACCTCTACCGAATACTAGCCTAAATAAATATATACTTAAATTGGTGGTATTTTAAACTACTAATTATAAACTTAAAAGAAACTAAATATAAATAAAATAACCTTAGCTGCGTATAGGAACTAGAAACTTGGAGAAATCGGATAGGAAGAAGGTTGGTTACTTAGGTAAAATCCCTAGACACTAGCAATAAATCCTGAATCTGGTAATTAACTTGAGACCCTATTCTTACCTAATAAACCTCCTGTCAAGGATAGCTCACTAGACTTAAGGCGGGACAAGTGTAGAAATGCTAAGATGGACCTGGATCGCCCTAGCGTACCAAAATCCCATAGAAATCAGATTAAAACCTCTCCTGGATTAAAACCCTCAAACTATGAAGCAGACTTAAACTCTACTGAAGAAAACCTAGGAAAACTCTAAACACGGACAAGTAGCGACTCCCGCCCTAGCGCTTGCCAACTACCGAACAATGCCTAGTTAGTTACCTAGCAAACTCGAGTTAGATTTCTCACCCTCAAGAATGGACTGCACGCCTTAGTTAATTTATTATATTAGTTTGTTATACTTGTGTCGTACTCCAACTCCAAATACTAGCACGCTAACCTAAGTTGACGAACTAGATTGATTTATAGACCTAGGGGGTATCTCTACATGCCTAGCTCCACAAAACCAATAAACAAACTTCAAATAAAAATAACACCAACACACATATATCAAATCCAACAATAAAATTAAAATCATGTAATCCTACACATCAAAATTAAAAACCAAGAATCATTAAAAACTGCAAATTACGTGTCTAGTTCATAAACCTGAGTAACCATAAAAGTCTAGCTACTCATAATATTTAGAAACATAAATTCAAAGTTTATAAAAAACAATTTCATCATGTCTATAAAAATATAGAGCAAAAACTAAACCTAACCCAAGGCTCGTTGGCTATTGATCTTTAACGTGCCCGTGGCCTTTTCTCCTTCCGTGCTCGTTCGCTCGTCACCGTGGCTGCTTCTTCCACTTTTCTTCTGTGCGATGTCGTGATATGTGGAAGTCGATGTTGTTCTCTGAATGAATTATCTCCTTCTATTTATAATCTGCCGTCCAAGGTTTTAAAATCCCTATATCCATATGACCAACTTCTTTTTTTTCAATGTTGTTGAATTAGGCTTGGGCCACGAGCCCAAGTCTCAACATTTATTATATTTTTTTTATTATATTGTTATTAATATATTATTAATATTATTATTATATACTATTATTACTCCATGCTCTCGTATTAGGTGTTTTTGGCTCGACCAAAGTTGCTCGTTTACGCTTCAACGTCCATGAACACCTGCTCTCAAGTGTTCGTATCCCGATTAGAAATCATTCGTTTTGAGCTCATTTTCCACGAACACCTATAAAATAATAAAATAAATAAATAAGTTCTAAAAACTAATAAAAAATATACAATGAGAAAAATAGACAAATAAACGAATACACGTCTAAAACTACTAAAAACTATATACAAAAGACTCAATTATAACTCAAAATACATAGGAGAATAGATGTGTTTTACGACACATCATTTTTAAATGTTAAAATATGATAAGTGGCATGATGAGTACTTGAGATTGTTGTTTGTACACTACTTGGGGTGAGTCCTCGCTACTGTAACCATTTACTCGTGTGTTGAAATCGAGAACCGAAGGAATATTTGAATAGTACTATTGGTGCCTGACAAAGCCCACCCCTAATCGATAGCGTCAATTATGCAACTGTGTATGCCAGGGGTGCACGTATTCTGAACTAAGTTGTTATTTTCTGAGAAACAACTTCTTCTCGCGGGGCATTATTAGTGTTGGTTTGGTTATGGGCTCAAGGGATTGCTCGTCATCGTAGTTTTATAGGAGCTAGCTACTCCTTACAAATGCCACTACTTGTATTTGTTCCGCACATGTTGTTGTTGCTAAAATGTTGTTTTTATAGAACTAAAACCTGTGAACTCACCAATATTTTATATATTGACGCATTTTTAAACATATCTTTCAGGTAACTTAGTGCTAAATAGATATGGGGCTAATGCGGTGGAATATGAGATGTCGAATACTTGTCAGGGTTTCATCAATATTTTCCATTGGGTTGGGACTTGGATGGAAAAACTCCGTGTATGAACTTGTTGTTTGTTGTTTTGCAAGATATTGTAACAAGTTACCCATTTTGACATCTTAATAAAATATTTTTTTCTAATTAAATATTGTTTGTGTTAATCTTAACTTTATATGCTTTCGAGCGTTGCGCCACGTGTTTCCACCATTGATGTGGTGTGACACTATGAATAGCTTCAATGGCTCTGATACCAATTGTAAGTCCAAGATCCTTCCTAGATATCACTCAAACCAATCAAAGGACGCGGAAAAACGATTGAATGGCGAAGACCAAAAGATATAAAACGATGAAATTGATTTTATTGATGTTTTACCTTGCACAAAATCTCTAGGATTATCTGATACAATTTTTTCTCTCTCTAAACTCTCTTGGTGGCTAGAGAGTTAAAAAATGAAGTCTTAACCCTAATAATAATAAAAGTATTTGATAAAGACAAGCATAAATCTAGACTATTTTCAGGGCCCTACAGTCATAGAGATTGAACAGGTGATGAACAACGAAAAATTAGCCTTAAAACTGCATATTTAGAACAGAAAACGATCTGAGCTTAAAATTATCCATTCGAAATGAAAGATAAAACACTTTTTTTTTCTCAGATTTAGATGAAATAAAAGAATAAAACATCTAAGAAACAAATACTTAGCAAGACCCTGAAGATTATTTACGCAAACAACTGGAAATCATAAACGTAGTTGATCGAAAATCAGAGGTGGTGACAATATTTGCAGGAGATGTAGGTTTTTCCGAAGAATATTAGGGTTTGTTTTGAACGACGGAGGAGAATAGGGGAGAGGAAGTCATGTGTGAGAGAGAAATGGTTAAGGTTAGGTGAAAAAAATAATTTTATATGTCGGATCATAAAATATCCATGTGGAGCGCGAATGACTCGTATGGGTAACCCAGTAAAATGAGTGGGAAAACAACATTAGAAGCCATCAGGTTGTGTCATGTGTCCCACAATTGGTTTTCTTTATATATTATAGTAGATAGTAGATTTTTATAGGGTTGTGGTCAATAACTTAAAAGTAATCATTTTGGGCCTAAATGTCACACCCCGTCAAGGCGGAAACACGGGAATGCGACCTCGAAAGGTTTTCAAGCACAAGGTACAAGCAACACACATAGATTTATTCAAAAGATACCATCATAGGACGGTTATTGTCATAAAACTTAATTAAAGTAGAGAAACATTGTCCGGAAACAAGTGCATTGTCTGAATAACCATGAACCACAATACTACTGAATGATTAAAATCCAACCCATGATGATACCACCTAGTGCATGCTTGGACCCCTCTCTTAAATCCATGTTGCTTTCCATCAGTTACCTGAAAAACATGCATGAAAGATTTGTCAACAATAATGTTGGTGAGTTCACATGTTTGAGTGTAACAAGTAAAATAATCGTGTAATTCGTGTATAACCAATCATAGGCTAGCTAAGCGAATGATTTCTGTGCAAACCATGAGTCCCGAACCAAACCTCTTGACTGTGGTGCCTCGCGCATTGTACACTAAAGACAATGTATGTATAGTAGAATACTAACACTCTTTTGTATGTAACTAGTTAGAGCGACTAACCAAGAGTGGGGGTGTCAACCCAATTGATCTATTAAATTGTTCCATGGCTTTTGATAGCTAATGGTTACAGTAAACGATGTACGAGGACTAATGAGCTCATGAACCGAATGTCTCATGTTCCACATAGCAGTCACGATAGAATACACACACACACACACACACACTTGTAAATTATACTAGAGTTGGAGCATGTTTATCCCCCGAAATGTAAAACTGTAAAATGGGGCCGTGAAACTCACTTGATAGTGTGACGTGTGGTCTAGTGAAGCTGTAGATGGTCGATGTCCTGACAGATGATACCCTATGATCGTTATGGACATGGTAAGTTGACTGGTTTTGTTGTTTATCATAAAAGTTGTTCACCCAACAATTGTAGACCCAAGTACGTGGGCCAGGACTTTGTGTATGTGAAAACTTTTAGTGTTTCGTTTTGGAAAAGCTCGGTGGTTTATAAATTGGCACTGATTGTAACCAAAATGGGCCCTTTCTATGTTGTCACGGGTCCAAATGGTTCCCAATCTGTCATGTGTGGTTGATTCATGAGAAAACAAGTGCTTTAACGTATGTTCAAACTGTAACACCCCAACCGATGGCGGAAACATCGAGGTGTCACATAGTAATGATTGTTCAATAGCTCATGGTACTAAATGGAAGTTGAATATTACTAAACAATTTACAATTTGTAATACAATTTAATAATTACATCTACTTGATTTACATAAACTAGATCCAAAGCTCCTATGTGATCCAAGACTTGTACAACTTCCAAAAGCACGTAAAAACCTGAAACATGTTGAGTTGGAAAGATGGGGGGGGGGTCAACTATAAATAGTTGGTGAGAATACATAGGTTTTGCATATAATTGAAAACAATATGTTGTATAGCAATCATGATTGAAGTATAATAATGAGTAATGATAGAGTATGAGTTCGACATGTAACAATGCGTCTTTTGTACAATCAAACCTTGTGTCGACTGAGACCTAACTCGCAAGTTAGTAAAAGTGTAACTGTTATCGATCATCCCTGAATTTATGCGGGGGGATGGGTTTGTCAGACCTATAGCGCTATAATCTAAACAGGCGGCTTGATCAATGTTAATGATTGTACTGTATCTTTTTGTTACAGTCAAATGATAGAATGAGTAAATGATAGTGTAATTGAATCACAAGTTTCAACAATGTAAGAATGAGTAAATGATAGTGTATAAAATGTTTAAACATGTTTCACCCCAAAATGTAAAACAGAAAAAGGGGCTATGTAAACTCACATTGGCTAAACTGAATTATCCTCTAAGTGTTGTGAATGTATGCGAGGCGAATCTCAAAGACTCAACAACGTAGCTAGACCAATTTGAAGAAATAAAAAAAACGAAAAAGAAAGAATATCAAGCTTCCAATTCGCCAATTACAAGAGCTTATAATCAAAGCTTCAATTGTCGAAGTAATAGACTATAGAAGAAAGGTATGAGGGAAGTTTAATCGGATTGAAACAATCGATTTAGAGGTGCCAAGTATAATGGGTCATAGGTGGGTTTTTATACTAGTTTTGGATTCAATTAGCCATTAAAATTGGTCAACACCATAAAGTAAGGTTTTGTGATGAATTGACTATTTGACTAGGACTTTGACTGTTTGACTAAGACTTTGACTAGGACTTTGACTGTTTGACTAAGACTTTGACTAGGACTTTGATCAGGACTTTGACTATTTGACTGTCTTCGCAGACCGCGAGAACTAAAAAAAATCAAATTTTCTAATTTAATCAGTTTTAAGTTCCGGACTTGTTTCCTTCGGTTTCTAAGTTGTTTTAGGACCGATAATTAAGGGTTTTGAGTATCAAGGTCTGAAACATACATGCTCGGGTGTAGATGTGAGTATAAAACGTGCAATACTTTTACTTATAAAAATTATAAGTTTTATTAAATTATGACTTTTGGTCCTATTAAAATAGGAGGGTTAAAAATGAAAATTTTTAAATAGTTGAGGGACCAATTATGCACATTTATGAAAAGTGAAGGGTGCAGGTTGTCACACAAACCATTATAACGCACTAGCAATTGCTAACATGTGTTTATGTCTTCTTAACATATGTTATTATGTGATAGCCGAGGCTAACTCATGCCATGGCTTTAAGAGTTGGTCGTCTATGGATTAAAATCGATTGATCTTGCCTTAACAAGATGTGAACGAAGCTTCACAACGTGTCTAAGTGTATATTTGATGAAATCCGATTGTAGTTCTCATCCGAATACACCTTAGTTTCAAGTGTTCAAAACCATGAGTTTGTTTAATAAAACCGGTTCTTAGTGTGGTGATTCAAATCGTGTTTTGATGCTAAAACCTTGCTCGAGTTAGGGATGTTTCTATCTAGCCGATTGTTATTACAAAGAGGTGTAAATTTGTTAATCATAAATGAACTTTGTTTCTAAAACTTTGTATATGAAACCATGCCATTTATGTGACGGATTTTAGAAGCAATAGTTTAGTTTAATGATATGATTACTACATTTTAGTGTTAAGCGGAGTAGGATGGAATCAAAAGGACTTGAAATCGGGTGGATCATCAAGCCGAATGATAATAAATGGATGGAAACAAAGCTTGTAGATGATAACTTACCTAGGTATAGATGATCACCGATTGTTGAGGCCTTCCTTCGAGTTTCTAGTCTTGTGCTTCGAGTCTTTTGGATCAAGAGGATGGATTGCCACAAGAGGAAGGGTTCAGACGATGTTATTTAGAGGTGTAGGAAGTTTTGTGGTGTGAAATGAAGTGATTCCTCAAGGCTTCTTATATAGAGGTCGATGGGCTTGATGACAAATAAAAGAAATGGCAAGTAATCCTCCATAGGATGGTGTAATGTTTAAACACTTTAATCACATTTTGGTGTAAGATGAAGGTGTAACACCCCAACCGATGGCGGAAACATCGAGGTGTCACCTAGTGACGATTGTTCAATAGCTCATGGAACTAAAGTGTAAATTTGAATACATTGATTTGAATAATTTTACATTGAAAGGAAATTACAGTGTACAATAGTTCTAAAGCGTCAAGTCTAACTAAAATACAATAAAGTCAAAGCTTAAATATAAATACAAAATCTAAAAAGAAGCGTCACAAAATAACCTAAAACATGTACGAAAATAGTATATGTCAATACAAAAATGTATTGGTGAGCATACCCTGATTTGAATACATATAGTAAGAAAAGTGTTTAGCAATTCATGTGCGGTACCATTTGCAATTATGTAATAAGTAGTATCAGTCAAAACCAAGCCTATGAATAATGACTAACACATGACTAACAATTTGAATAATGAATTAACAAGACAATGACCAAGATTCTCTCAACAGAGTCTCAAGGGGGGTATACCATAGTACTATTCATTGAAATGCTAGGCCGCCCAGCGGTTAATGATTTTGACTAAGCATACACACAAATTCACATAAGGCAAACACACATGAGAATTGCATTAAGTATAAGAAATAGAAACTTGATTAATAGGTACATGAGTCACCCCAAAGTAGTAAAACAGTAAAAAGGGGAAAGATATACTCACATCCGCTAAGCTGGATTATCCTCTAAGCGTTATGCATGTATGTGACGCGAATCCCAAAGTCTCAACCTAAAGTTTCATTTTTCCAACATAAGTGTCTAAGCTTAAAAGAGTCTAGGGTTCCTAATCTAAGGCATCTAGGATGTCTAGTCTAAATTTGGGGGTTTTAAGTTTAATATAAGGATGATGCGCCAAAACAATTAAATAGTTTATAAGGATCAAAATACAGGAATCCATGAGGTAAATTGAGAGTATAACTTATGTTCATATTATGAAATATAAACTAAGTTATATAATAAAAGTCAAGTGAAAGAAATAAATTTAATAATCTTAAACTATAATTATTTATATTTATTATATTAAATATAAATAATTATATTGATTATTAATGAGGTGTTAAAAAAATCATGAATTACTTGAGTTACAAACTAAATATTTTATATAAAAGTCATAATATTAAAATAAATTATAAAATGGTTTAAAAATAAGGTTTTCTATGGAAGCATTATCTACTGACCTAGAAGGTCTCAAAATAATTTTTATAGAAATTTTGTAATTAAAATCGATTTATTATGAAGTGTATATTTTTAAATGTTAATTTACTCCATAAAAATGAGATATCATATAAAGACATTATAAAACAGAGGAAAACTGATGTGAACATGATTCTAACATGCTGAAATATTTTTACACAAAATTTCATATTAAAATAATTAAATTTTGATTTTATATGAATTAAATTTGATTAAAACCACATAAAATCAAAATGAAATACAAAACACTCTTGAAGGTAAAAGTTTCTATGAAAACTCAATCTACTTACTTAAAAAGGCTCACAATAAATTTTATAGAGTTTTAGTGAAAAAAATCTATTTAACATGAATATTATTTGTTTTAAAACTAATTTAACAAATAAAATGAGATAACATATATAACCATATCAAAATAGAGAAAAAATGACATGAAAATTATTCTAACATAATGAAATATGTTTCTACCAATTTTTGTGTTAAAATACATTTAATACGATTTTATATGAATTAAACATTATTAAAGCATCATAAAAATAATTAAAAATACTAAACAGCCTTAATAAATTCCGAAAAATTTCTAAAACTTCTAATCAGTAATAGGAGCAAGTCTACCAAGTTTCATAATTTTTGTATAAGAAACGAGTGAGTTATGAATTTATAAAGTTTTATAAACTTTTAAATCAAAATCCCCAAATAATCTAGAACACCCTAAACCATAGATTATCCAATTGAAACCCTTAGAGACTATAATTAACAAACTAAATAGAGGGCTATTGATCTATAAATATGAATAATGTATCATGCAAAAATAATCGGAAAAACTCACAACGTAGCTAGTCCAATTTGTAGAAATAAAACCGAAATAGAACCTAAGATTAAGCTTCCAAATTCGTCAGAAGACAAGAACTAATGAATTATGCTTGGACCTTAAACGCGTAGGATAACTACTAATCTTGTTCAGAAATTTGGGAACTCAAAGAAGAATTATAGATGCAAATTGAAATTTGGTGAAACCCGCGACAAGAATATAGCGAACAAATGGTTTTTTTTTTCATATGATAATAAGGCACATATGTGTCTATATATATATTAAACCATCCATTAAAACATGATTAATACTCATAAATTCCATCAAATGAGAGTTATTGGGCTAACAGTTTCAAATGGGGAGTCAATATAGTAGTAAATACCAATATGAAATGTTGTCTTCATATGAATTTAAATAGTATAGTAAAATGAAATAAATTAAATACTAATTTCTATGTTTAATGCTATTATATATTTTTCTTTTTAGATTATGTTGAAAAGCGATAATAATTAGTTTGAACAAACAAAAATTTACTACAAAATTTGTATACATTTTTAATGGCTATTGTTAAAAATAAAATAAATGTTCTTAGTAATTCTATTGTTAACGTATCAGTATTTAAAATTTCGGGGTGTTATAACACTACCCCAAACGTTACGAAAAAAATATGATTTATGCGATTTTCAATTATGGATTATTGTCAATTTAGATCCCCAAAGTTATAATTTACTTATTAGAAAATTTGCGAATGTTACAGTCTCCCCTACTTTAGGAAATTTCGTCCCGAAATTCCTTTCAAATGGAGGTTTCTATGAAACAAAAGGCGTTGTAAAAGCCAAGTAGGTTTTTTTTTAAAAAAAATTCATTAGCCATGATTTGACAAAATTTAAAGTAATTGTCTAATACCCAAGGTAAAAGTTTCAAAATCTTTGACAGTTGACCCGAGATTAAGAAATTGAGAGTTTAAATGTGAATGGTTTTGGGAATGTGTAACTGGTGAGGGGCATAGGTACTCAGGAAGCAGTCTCCCCTACTTTAGAAAAGTTTCTGACTAAACGTTATTAGAGTATGCAGCAAGTATCCAAACAATCAAGTGTGTAAGAGTATACAAGGTTTGTGTTTTCTGTGTGAGTGGTCAAGGGAAAGACTCTAGGAAGATAAATTAAAGCTCGTGTAAGAACGTTCTTATCGAAAATACTAGCTATTAGTCAACGATCTAATAAAGAGGTAATTATAATGTAATGGGTAGATTCTTGGTCAAACTCCTAGTCCGTTCCCGCAGTATCGTTTATGCTTATATATAGGGTGTACCGCAGCTGACCCACCACACTCCCGATACTTTGGACTCGTACTGATTGTCTACCAATAGCCTAAATGGAATTACACACCACCCGCATGTACCTGTAAACCCATGATTGCCTTCCGGACCGTAATCATCAATTTACCTTACACTAGGGTGTTATGCTTTTCCATAACCCCATCCTAAGTAATACCAGAAACAAATGCGTGCAATCAGGATATGCTAAGTAATTGATACTGCAATGAAACAATGACATGGTTAGAGGTCCTTCCCTTTCGGGTTTACCCTTTAACCGTAATGAGAGTAACAGGTAAGTAATAGACATGGTTAGAGGTTCTTCCCTTTCGGGTTCACCCTTAACCGGTAACTTCTGTTCACATCATTGGGCTCTAAACACCTATATTGATAAACTCTGAGATTTACACCGTTCCCCTCGAATTAAATAAATAATCTAATCCGAGTCGTACGTGGGCACTGGCTTAGATCCCATACGAGTTATCAACTAGTATGTTCGTTGGCCATGATGATGAACAAAATAATGTAAACTATAACAGGGTTTTGCTCACAATAGAAAAAAAAATATGCATACCAAATATGCGTTCATGTAAGTATATAAGTATAGCATAAAATTTCGATTGAAAGAATAGTATAACGTAAATCGAGTAAATCACACAATTTGCACAAAATGAAAGTAAACCAGTTAAATTAATGCTCAAAACAGTGTTGTAAGAATAACTACTAATAACTAGTGCAAGAATAGTTGTGAATAACACGTGAAAATAACCACCAATAAAAAGAATAATATGAGAATAATAAAATAATGTGCGAACGTGACTACAAAAAGAATGGTGTAAGAATAAAATAATGAAATTTACTGTATATGAAAGTGCATGGTACAGGTGTGTAGCCTACTGTCATGCGAGTTAAAATCTAGTAATTTTACATATATGCGTTATACTATAAAAGACATTTAGCAACATTCGGATAAGAGGGTATGTCCATTGTTTAAACCAAAAGTTTTGCGACTGAAAGTGTGCGAGTGTAATAGGATAAATTTTCGTTTATCAAAACCTTAGTGTGCGCAATCTTTGTGATATAGTTGAAAGAATAGTAGTAATGCATGAGGACAACTTTTTAGTAACCAAAGTGTGTTTTAGATTCAAAACTGGTTCATTTGAAAAATCTTCGTAGATATGTGTTTACGAGGAGTCGAGTTTGAAAAACGTTATAAGGCTTATTATTAGTGGCAAGTTTCTTCCGAAAACATATATTGGATACGTCATATGAAAACAAAGGGTTTACATTTGACCTTTAAAACATGCAATACAAGTTTGTAATATGCAAAATGAAACCATTTCATGAAGTATTTGCAAATCTAATGTGTTTTAAAAGACCAAGATTTAAAATGACGCGAATGATAAAAATCAACGTATGTAATACGAATAGATTACCAATATTTAAGAAAATTCATAATTTATCATTTGAGTTTTCAAATGATAACAAAACATAAATATCAATATCATAAAACATTGAGATTGTTTCCATAGGAAACTTTGACTAACTAAAGTAATTGAAATGTTATTAGTGACTTGTGGGGGCGTACTTTAGCCTATAAGTGAATGCTCATCCCAAGAGTTCCCAGGTCGGCATACGGGTCCCTCGTCTGATTGGGATTTATACGAAATGCTAGGCATAGACAGAAAACTCAGGATACAGGCGCTCACCCTTCCAGATTGCACGTGCTCCATCATTAGTAAATTCCAAAACTTTAGCGGGATTAAAAACGAGATGTAGAAACAGATCCTTGAGATGTGGATTTCACTCCTAACTCAAAGATGGATTTCAAAATTGAAAACGATTGTGGAATGAAACCAATCACTCAGTTAAGGATATCACTCCCAGCTTAGTGGTTATGTTCCTTTTTAAAGGAAATACTCTTTGAGGTGTGGATGTCACTCCTATCTCAAAGATATATTCTTAACATAAATAACATATAGAGAAATTAAACTAATCACCAAGGTATGGATGTCACTCCTAACGTGGTGATATCGTTTCGTTTGTGAAATACGACTATCTTCTACTCCAAACAAAATAACAAAAGAATAACGAGCAAGAATCATAGCGAAAATATCTAAAAACAAAATATAAGAATAAAGAGAAATATACACGAGAGGACTCGTGAATGTAAGCTTAGTTATAGTCTAGGCTAAAAGGCATTCTAATAACCTAATTCCCTATAACCATGGCTCTGATACCAATCTGTAACACCCCAACCGATGGCGGAAACATCGAGGTGTCACGTAGTGACGATTGTTCAATAGCTCATGGAATTAAAGTGTAAATTTGAATACATTGATTTGAATAATTTTACATTGAAAGGAAATTACAGTGTACAATAGTTCTAAAGCGTCAAGTCTAACTAAAATACAATAAAGTCAAAGCTTAAATATAAATCCAAAATCTAAAAAGAAGCGTCACAAAATAACCTAAAACATGTACGAAAATAGTATATGTCAATACAAAAATGTATTGGTGAGCATACCCTGATTTGAATACATATATAGTAAGAAAAGTGTTTAGCAATTCATGTGCGGTACCATTTGCAATTATGTAATAAGTAGTATCAGTCAAAACCAAGCCTATGAATAATAACTAACACATGACTAACAATTTGAATAATGAATTAACAAGACAATGACCAAGATTCTCTCAACAGAGTCTCAAGGGGGGTATACCATAGTACTATTCATTGAAATGCTAGGCCGCCCAGCGGTTAATGATTTTGACTAAGCATACACACAAATTCACATAAGGCAAACACACATGAGAATTGCATTAAGTATAAGAAATAGAAACTTGATTAATAGGTACATGAGTCATCCCAAAGTAGTAAAACAGTAAAACGGGGAAAGATATACTCACATCCGCTAAGCTGGATTATCCTCTAAGCGTTATGCATGTATGTGACGCGAATCCCAAAGTCTCAACCTAAAGTTTCATTTTTCCAACATAAGTGTCTAAGCTTAAAAGAGTCTAGGGTTCCTAATCTAAGGCATCTAGGATGTCTAGTCTAAATTTGGGGGTTTTAAGTTTAATATAAGGATGATGCGCCAAAACAATTAAATAGTTTATAAGGATCAAAATACAGGAATCCATGAGGTAAATTGAGAGTATAACTTATGTTCATATTATGAAATATAAACTAAGTTATATAATAAAAGTCAAGTGAAAGAAATAAATTTAATAATCTTAAACTATAATTATTTATATTTATTATATTAAATATAAATAATTATATTGATTATTAATGAGGTGTTAAAAAAATCATGAATTACTTGAGTTACAAACTAAATATTTTATATAAAAGTCATAATAATAAAATAAATTATAAAATGGTTTAAAAATAAGGTTTTCTATGGAAGCTTTATCTACTGACCTAGAAGGTCTCAAAATAATTTTTATAGAAATTTTGTAATTAAAATCGATTTATTATGAAGTGTATATGTTTAGATCTATCCACATTCCCCCCGTTGTGCCCCGCACATTCATGGTTTCCCCGGGACTTTACGTATCGTATAATATGTAAATGAATTAACACTAGTATAACATGATAATTTATGTAATAAGTATAAGCATTTGTCTCCCCCAAAATGTAAAGCGTAAGGTGGGGCCGTGAAACTCACCTGATGCTGCTTTTCGCACTAAGACAAGTAAACCTGCTCAATAGACGGCCCCAAATACCGGTGACCTATCATGACGAGCGTATAAGGTGTTAGACTAACAACCCGTAGGTTGATTAGTCCCTAGTAGTCCAGACCATAACCGTGTATATATGAAATGATGTTTTAAACGTTTAACCGACTACACCAGACAAGGCCCGACATCCCATTGGTGACCCGACATCTCACATGTTAGCCGAAAGCAAGATATCATGCAATATATGCAATTAAACACCTAATGCGCGCAAGAGTTCACCTAATCTAACATAACAGTTAATTAACGCATAACACAGTCCTAACACGTGTTACCAAGTCATTAGACATGTCCTGGGGTTCCTAACATGTTTCTAGGTGTCAATCTGTGTTTCGGGATGTTAAAATATACATACAACAGCATTACACGCAATTAGGAAATCAAACTAGCATTTAGGATTGTAATCACTAGTAGAAGTGGCATTTAAGATTGTATTTGCTAGTAGTTGAGGTGAATAGGGCTCTAATTGCCTATATATAGGCGATTAGGGCTTGTAAATGCCTAAGCTTCAGGCGATTAGGAGTCCTATTCGCATGAAGCTTCATGCGAGTAGGATCCTACTCGCCTCTGCATGTCTGTAGCGCATTTTCGCGCGTCAAACTCTCCAAATCAGATCCGAAACATGTAAAAACACCCAATAATCATCCTAACACATTAACAAACATATTTCAAGCAAAACCCCTAAGTTTTCATCGTTCTAACAGTTCCGAATGCGAGCGTTTTCCCAAAATAGTAACTTAGCATGTAAACATCACATCAACATGCAAGAACTTGCCCTAAATAGCAATTATTCAGATTAAATCACATAACCACGTTGTCCGAAAGCATCCTACTGTTCTAGCATCATCCTAGAGCAAACCCTAACATCAAACAATCAACAACACACCTCATATCATCCTTAACCATCCACAATCCTTCAAATGGGTCAAAACATCAAGTATCAACAATACACAACCAAAACCATTCAAACTCCTAGGACATCATCATACTAACTTGTAACAGCCATAAACATCATAATAACACAAAAACAACCATGATTCGATCCTAAAAAATTCTATCTTTAATCACATATAACACATATAAAACATGTAAAGGTGTGGGTTTGTTTAAAAACGGCTTTAAATGGATTTTCAAAGACAAAAACATTTATAAGTAAGGTCTGGACTTTTAGGGAGTAAAATATAATCATTTAAAGGTTTGGGTTTGAAGAACACACCTTGTATATAAGAGGAGATGATGGAAAAAGCTTGGAAATGGTTGTTTTGATGTAAAAATAGGTTCCAGAGGGTGTTTGTGAGTTGAGATAGGTTATGGGACAGCTAGGGTAGCATAAATGATGTTTTGGAGGTCAAGGGTGGTATTTATAGGCGTTTTTAATCGTTCTGAGCAGTTCAGGCGAGTACGCAGCAGTAGAGGCGAGTAGGACTACTATTCGCATGAAGCTTCATGCGAATAGCCTCCTATTCGCTTCAAGCACTCCCTACTCGCCTAATCAAACTGGCGATTAGGCTATCACACATAGCCTAATCGCCTATAGCCTATGTGTCCGGGTTTTTGGCGCGTTAAATCCTATTTTAACATATGCAATCACGTTTTCACATACCGACAAGTCACATAATGATTACCAACATATAATGCACGATAACTAACATGTTCCCACCCGATCACCAATTCCCGGGACCCGAGACTTGCGTACGTGCGTCAAATCCGATGATTCCACGAATCACCGATCCTTGTACACATGGTTATGGACCGACACCCAATGGTCCTTCGGACCATTGTAACGACTCCCGATGATTCTCGAATCATCGGTACGACTCAACCGACCCGGTCAAGTATGATATTAAGTAGTTGTTTTCAATGTTTTCGTTGAGATAGACTCGTATGTATGCAAAGTATGAAACGCATGTATGTAAAGTATGAAAAGTATTAACCTGAATATGCCGGGTGTCACATATAAAACCATCCATTAAAACGTGATTAATACTCATAAATTCCATCAAATGAGAGTTAATGGGCTAACAGTTTCAAATGGGGAGTCAATATAGTAGTAAATACCAATATGAAATGTTGTCTTCATATGAATTTAAATAGTATAGTAAAATGAAATAAATTAAATACTAATTTCTATGTTTAATGCTATTATATATTTTTGTTTTTAGATTATGTTAAAAAGCGATAATAATTAGTTTGAACAAACAAAAATTTACTACAAAATTTGTATACATTTTTAATGGCTATTATTAAAAATAAAATAAATGTTATTAGTAATTCTATTGTTAACGTATCAGTATTTAAAATTTCGGGGTGTTACAAAACTACCCCAAACGTTACGAAAAAAATATGATTTATGCGATTTTCAATTATGGATTATTGTCAATTTAGATCCCCAAAGTTATAATTTACTTATTAGAAAATTTGCGAATGTTACAGAAGGCAACAAGTTAGCATGCCTGTTCCAAGCATGAGCCACCATTAGGAAGTAGCACAACAAAAGGGGAAGTTGACTTTGTATGGGAGGTGGTGTTCTTATTTGGATCTTATACATTCTAGAGTAAGTGCTAATCATTATTTCAAGCGTCCTTGTCTTGGCCGATTGGTTGTAGATGGATAAGAAAGTTAGAGGCTTTTCCTAGGATAGTAGGCTTTGTTTGATAGTTAGATGAGGATGGCTTCTTGTCCTTGCATTCGATTGGTGCTCAACATCCAAGAGTGGTTCTTGATTTTAGTAGCTAGTGAAAAGTTATAGGGTGTGTTGGCACACACTTTTCGGCCGAGTATAAGTAAGAAAAGTGTCTTTCTATTTTGGAGTTGTAAGCATGGAAGAAAGGAGTGTGATCTTGGTGTCTTTATGCAAAGTTGGTGTAAACTTTGGACATTCTCTTGATGTGACTAGTGTACACAAATCGGCCAAAGTGAATGGATCAAGAACATAGCTAGTGTTGATGCACTTTATGTGGACGTCACTGTCGAATAGACTAGCGTTGAGTCTTGTATTGTATTACATGAGATTGTGGTGATCCATAAGGGTATTTTATGGATCTGATGCATTTGTTAATATAGACCAAAACATAAAGTATTGGTTCGAACCCTAAGGTTCAACCTCATTAAAGGGGCGAATGTGACTTATGTGTTTGGACTATAAATAGCAATCTCATGTGTTGGTTTTCATTTAAGATTTTGAGTTTGTGTTTTGAATGCTCTCAAGGGGGAGGTCATGCCCGACCTCCCCCGGCCCCAAGATAGATGTTTATCCTACTGATGACAGTGTCTGTAATCGTTTCTAATGTAATATGAATCTGTGATGACATTGTTTTCGTCGATTTCTGTCTCGTCTCATATCTTCCGTCTGAAACCGAGTTGTTTTCGCTTAATCGATCAGTGGATTCGGTTTTTAACCGGATTCTCAGCTAGTATTCTATGGAAATGACATTTCAAGAACTAAGATTTGTAGGAATGGCATGTGTATGTTTGTGTGAGTAGGCGTGGGTGTATGGTGTTTCAATTGTAATGCCGTGTGTATATATATATGTGTGATTATAGTTTGTGAAGTTCCATGATAAATAGCTTTGTTATGGGTCCAAAACTTATCATATGTGTGAAGTCTTGTGAGTTAGTCGACATATACACATGTTAGTGATATCATATTTGCACATTATGTCTAGTTAATTTATTGGATAGCCTCAAGTTATCCTTTGATATAGGAATATCTATCCGGGGTTCATAATGTCAAGAGTCGGATAGGTTCCATGTCATTCGATGACGATATCAACATGTATTTTGTGAATCATAAGATAGTTACTTGTTAAGATGTTCACACATGTTAGGAAGTCATCATAGAGGGGGGGGGGGGGTTCATTATCACTATAGTTCGTTTACATGTGTTAGAGAGGGATTACCATGTGTTAGGGTGTGGTAACCTCATGAAATGTTTTTTGATGATTCGTTTGGGTGTTGTATGATAAACAGATGTTCTGTGTTGAGTTTTCTGAATAACCCATGTTTCACTAGACTAGGGGGTATTGTGTATGCAAAATGTTTAAATATGCACATTTAATGACAACAATAAATGAAATGCGTACGGATGTTGACCTGGATCGTTGACTGTTGTCACACTAAACCCTAACGTTTTACCACTTCTGGCTTTCATGCCATTAGCTTTATTATAAAACTAGGTTAGAATCCGTGTGTACACACGGTAAATGCCCAAGTCAAATGAAAGAGAATTTCTATAAAGATTGTATTATAGTTAAAAAAACAATATATAGAAGTTTATATTTTAACAAAGAATTCAAATGTGAAAAACAAAATGGGGGTAAAAGTCTTAAAAAAAATAATTGTTTGTCGTAAACAATTAAACTATTAACGTGCGCATATTTTTTTTTTTTTCCATAAGTGAATATATGATATGATTGTTTTGAAGGAAGCCAATCCTTAGTATTGTTTTCATATAGGTTCACAAGTAATCCAAAAATAATTTAACAATTACTTGTATTTGTTTAAAACGATTCATAGCCGTTTCAATTACATACATATAAATTTGCTTTCGATGATTTAACACTTCCGCGTCCAATATTTCATAACACATTTGGAATGATTTAACAATTTCTTACACTATCATTCTATAATCGGTATATAAAAAAACTGATAAGCATAACCATAGCAAAACAAAAGACCACGAAAATACTACAGTGTTTATGACACACAAAAAAGTGTTAAGGAAGAACATGTCATAAAATTTTTATGACATGCAAACGCGTGTCATTTTTTAATGACACATGTTTATGAAACACACTTATGACACTCTTTCATGACACACTTTTATGACACTCTGTTTTTACATTAAATTATGACACACCTTTATGACACTCATTTTGTGTGTCATGCTTTTTTCTATGTAAAAAAAAAAAAAAAATTCTACAAAATTACTAATAACCCTGGATTTATATTTATATTTATAATAACAAAATCAATAAATTTCATAATAAACTTGCATATATTATATATACCATCAAAAAACCCATTACAATAAAAGCATTTGTCGAATCCTACCACAAGTATTAGACGGCTACAAAAATATTGTGTCAATACATTACGTTAGTCAACACCTAAACATACAGATCACTTGAAAACGAAGGTTGCGGCATAACGTGTCCATTCTTCACCAATGGCATCAATATCCGCATCCGTGTAAGCATCTACTCCTCCATCAACCTGAGACAACAATTAAATTAATAAGATGAATGGTTAAGGTTATATACATCTCCTCCACACATATAAACATAGACCAACTCATCCATAAACATACCTCAAGGGGTAGAGGGTACCAACGCCTAGGCGGACCCTACCCTCCAAGACTAACCGCCATAGATCGGCAAAGCCACGCGGAGACAAAAGTAACTGTCGAGCTCTAGCTAATTGTTGTCCCCTGCGGGGACCACCCGGGAAGGGTTAGCAGCCGCCTCCGCCGAGGTACAGCTCCCCTGAAGCCCCACTTGCTGCACTGCCCCCCAGGTGTCAGGTGTCACTTTAGCTTATCTTCTAGAGGAAGATAGTCGCTTGACACCCTCTGTCACCAGGAACAAAAACAGACTCCTGCAGTCCACAACATTACACCACGTGTACCAATGGCAGAGCACCGCCCCTGACGACCAATCACGAGGCGACACGTGGATCAGTCACAAGGCGTATTTCTTAGCTGGTTTGCTTTATTCAACTAAGGATCCAAATCTAACCGAATGGGCTTCTAGAAGACCAGCCCAACTCCTGGGCCCAGGTCCAACGCTCCAAAAGTGAGACCTCCACACCTTTTAAGAGTTTGAACAATTATCCAATCACAGACACACACTTGTATTTCTAATTTGTATTTCTCTTTTGACACTTGTAATCTCTCGAGTAATAAAGAATTGTACTTTGCAGTGGACGTAGGTCAACGAGACCGAACCACTTAAACCTTGTGTGTTTATTGCATTGTTTACTAACTTATTCTATACCTAATCGGACCACGGATCTATAATCGTTATGAGCAAAGGATTATATCATGTAGCGAGCACGAGTAGCCACCCCTTCATTATACCCGAGTCATACTCGTTGTTTCTTCAATACCTGACCACAAGCTCCACATGTAAAACTATCTATTGCCTTTTTCTTTGCATTTACCTACAAATCACACATATAAACATAGAATCCAAAACAATTGCATTTACCTGCAAATCACACATACAAATATAGGATAAAAACAAAAGAACAAAATTATAAAAAGAAAAGAAAAAAAACTTGCAGCTTTGCTTTTTGAAAAAGAAAAAAAGAGAATAAATTAGTAACCTCCATAAGATTAATTCCTCCGTAAAACAATTATATGACAATATCTTATCAACTATTTCTGATGTTTGCAAACAACATTTGCAGTTCTAAAGGCTATATCTTGTTGAGAATTTCAAACCTATTTGGTGACAGAGATTACAACTACAGAAAACAAACACGTAATTAATTTTTTCAGCTTTTTAACAATTAAAAACATCAAGATTAAAAGAAAATCTATTTAAAAACAACTTGTACGGGTTGTGCCAGTGAAACGGCTGAGGTATATACAAATTCTAGCATTTATGAGGGTGTCCTTCAAGTGGCATGATACTTGGCTTTAGAAATGCCAAAACGCTCACGCTCATTGTCTTTTAGTTCTGCCCTGAATTGCACCTGTAATACACTATGTAGGTCTGCCCCTGTACCGAAAACAAACACGTAATTAATTTTTTCAGTTTTTTAACAATTAAAAGCATCAAGATTAACCGATAATCTAGTAATAAAGAAACCTAAGTCAACACATTAAAATGAAATCCAAATTTAAAAGAAATTATGCAATCAAATTAAATTTGAAATTTATTTTATCCAAAAATACCTCCTCCGAAGCAGGAATTCAATCATGGCATTAAACTTCCAATCGGATCTTACCCAGATTCGTAACCAGTACCCATCCAAATCCATTTTCAATTTTCGATCAGGTGTTCAAAACATTCACACATACTATGAATAAGCATAATATATGTAATTCCCAAGAACATGCCAAGAACAATTGAATAACATTCTTAAAAACTACAAACTCCTCAAAGCAAACCATCTGCAATCACCCCAAATCAACCAACATATGTCAAATATAGAACATATGGATTCAATAGTAAACACTAAATACAACAACTTAAATGAATAGATGACTCAAAACCCCTAATCGTATGAAGACAGAAGGAATCGATTAATAATGAATTTATTAGTATCTAAAGATGATTTCATATCTTTGTAACCATTATAAAAGATCTGTTAAATCAATTTTTTTTACAAGATATTGGAGAATCGTGGAAGAATAGGTTTCCAGTGAACACATTTTGAATAAACAGAAACGAAATCGAATAGAAGGTAAATCGATGAAAAGGAAATCGAATATGTGGTTACCTAAGATGAATGAACGATTGATGTTCTTGTGTGGTTAGGGTTTGTATCGAAAGAGAATGAATGTTGAATGGATAGTTATATTAGATGCTTACAAACCAAAAAGAAAAGAACAATATATAGCCGGGTTTTAGAGTCAAAAAACCGGGTCATGGATCAGATATTAGAAACCATACTCAAATTAAATGGGCCCTCAACCCTAGATACTCTTTTATTATATGATACAGATTATTTAACACATAAGCAATCATTGGCTTATTGGGTCATCCCACACCGAATAGCTTTTCCTGATCCTGGGCTTAAGCAAATACTATGCTTCGTATATGACTTCCGTGATACCACAGTAAGCCATAAGTTCTAATTATCACCTTCCGTTCCAACAAAGTTTTCTTTCTTTCTTTTTTTTTTTTAAAAAAACATACATGCTCACCTAGTCCAAGGATAGACTTATGTACCAAGACATGGTACGTATACACTTTGGATTCTTATTTTAGACTTAGTGAAGGATGGCATGACCAAATCAAATCTCTTTGTGTATGTTTTTGTTTGCAAGTCATTACTTGATTAAATAGGGATTCTTTTGCTTTGAACTAATTTCTGCATCAACAAATATACTTACTTCCAAGACTAGGTAAGTTCCCTAACTTACTCTTCTCCCATTTTACTGATGGGAAAAACGCGAAACCGGTACAAACGGTAAATAAATAAATGCAGAATTATCTTCGTTTGACCAAATATTTTCCCGACCTGAATGAACCTGTGAGGATGCAAACAAATAGGGTATACTAAATATAATAAAAAGACACAAAATTTTAGCGTGGAAAACCTCTCAAAAAGGAGAGTAAAAACCACGGGACTACTAGAGCCGCTTCAAATCCACTATCACCAAAAATATAGCAATACAAAGTCTTCCCTAGATAAAACTAGAGGTATACACAAATCATCATACACTTGGAACAAATCACTTCAAGTATATGGAATAAAATAAACAAAGACGAGTAAGAGGTATCACCCAAGAAATCAATGCCTGGAATTTCTCTTAGTCTTCAAAGCAAACCCAAGAATGTTGGAGCTGTATTATAATTCTTCTTCGTATCTTACTGGCAGAAGGCACAATTTTTTTTTTGTGTGTAATCATAATGACGGAAAGAAAATACCTAATTATATTGTTTCTACTCCCTGCTTGCGTGAAACGCTAGCCCAAAAAAAAAAACACTTGTGTTTGGACTTTAGGCATATGTTGGCCCATAAAGAACAATTAACCAAAATCTAAATTTTGGTCTCATCACCTTGACGTCAGGTTCAAGAGAAAACATATATCTATTTTTTTCTTTTCTTATTTTATCAAACCAACAAAATAATAATAATAAAACCCATGTGAATTAGAGATGGGTTGGGCTTTCTCATGGGCAAAAAAATAACCCAACAAATCTTCCCCTTTTTGTCTATGAGAAAGAGTTCGCCACCCCAGTGATAGAGCAACATATCTTCAACTTTTCCCTTGCTAAAGCTTTAGTCAACATATTGGTACCATTATCATTGGTGTGAACTTTATCAAGTTCAAATAGCTTATCTTCAATAGCATCTCTAATCCAATGATACCTTACATGAATATGTTTTGCCTTTTTGTAAAGCATAGGATTCTTTGCAAGGTGAATAGTACTTTGATTATCACAAAGGACCATGTAGCGCTCTTGCATAAAGCCAAGCTCTTGCATAAATCTTTTCAACCACAATAGTTCTTTGCCTGCTTCTGTTGCTGCTATATACTCCGCCTTTGTAGTAGACAAAGCAACACACTTTTGCAGTCTTGACTGCCATGACACAACTCCCCCTGCAAAAGTCATCAAATAACCCGAAGTAGATTTCATGTTGTCCTTATTACCCGCCATATCAGCATCCGTATAACCAACAAGCATCGGCTTTCCATTTCCAAATGTTATACCCAATTTGGAAGTACCACGTAGATATCTAAGGATCCACTTAACTGCATCCCAATGCCTTTTACATGGATTAGACAGGAACCGACTAACAACACCTACTGCATGTGCAATATTAGTCCTTGTTCACACCATTGCATACATCAGGCTTCCAACCGCCGAAGCATATGGAACTCTATCATTATCTTCAATCTCCTCCTTTGAAGAAGGGCAATCCTTATCGGTTAGTTTAAAGTTGGGAGTAAGAGGTGAACTAACCGCTTTGGCCTTACCCATGTTGAATCTGCAAAGCACCTTCTCAATGTATTGCTCTTGTGACATGTGAAGCTTCTTTGAAGCTCTATCTCTAGTAATCCGAATGCCAAGAATCTGTTTTACTGGCCCTAAGTCTTTCATAGCAAAAGACTTACTTAATTCTTTCTTCAGCTGAACAATCCTCTCTGTATTCTTGCCTACAATCAACATCTCATCAACATAAAGTAATAAAATGATAAAATCATCATCACCAAACCTCTGAAAGAAAACATAGTGATCAGACATAGTCTTTCGGTAGCCTTGCTTCCCCATAACAGACTCAAATTTCTTGTACCACTGTCTCGGTGCTTGTTTCGACCCATAAAGACTTTTCTGAAGCTTAAAGACATAGTCTTCTTTACCTTTAAACTGGAAACCTTCAGGTTGCTCCATATAGATTTCCTTATCCAAGTCACCATGAAGGAAAGCTGTCGTGACATCCATTTGCTCAACCTTAATATTAAGACTAGCTGCCAAACCAAGAATCACCCGAATGGAACTCATCTTCACGACTGGAGAGAAAATCTCATCAAAATTAATACCCTTTCTTTGACTGAACCCTTTGACCACCAATCTAGCTTTGTACCTAGGCCGTGAGATATGTTCTTCAGTCTTAACTTTGTAGACCCACGTGTTCTTCAAAGCTCTCTTGCCCTTAGGAAACTTCACTAACTCAAAGGTATTGTTCTCATACAAGGAGTTCATCTCATCTTGCATGGCTTCAACCCACTCCCTTTTATGCTCATCTTCCATAGCCTCTTCATAACATTTGGGCTCTCCCCCATCAGTGAGTAAGACATACTCATCAGTAGAAAAACGGGTAGAAGGATGACGGTCTCTGGTAGACCGCCTGAGTGGGACAAATGTTGGCATACCTGGTACTGGTAACTCTGGATGAGAACCCTCATCTGACTCTTGCTCCTCTTGAACATCATCATTATTTGTACCATGTTCATCATTCTGAATATTATCTTCATTATGTGGTTCAGTGTGCTGAGGAGGAACCAAATCCAAATCAATAGGATCATTAGTATGTTGAGGAACTATCTTTGTCTTCTCAATATCTTTTAAACTTTGATCTTCTATAAACTCAGCATCAAAACTTCTTACAAGTTTCTTCTGAACTGGATCATAAAACCTGTATCCAAACTCATCTCCCCCATAACCAAGGAATATACATGGCCTGGTCAAAAGCCTTGCATCCAAAGACTTTCAAATCCTCATATGAAACATCTTCGCCGCTCCAAACCCTGTTAGGAACATCAAAAGACAAAGGAACACAAGGAGTAAGATTAATAACATGTACCGCAGTGTTCAAAGCTTCACCCCAAAAGGAATTAGGCAACCCTGCATGTGATAGCATACATCTAACCCTCTCAGCCAACGTTCTATTCATCCGCTCGGCTAAACCATTCAACTAGGGTGTCTTTGGAGGAGTCTTTTGGTGTCGAATACCTTTCTCTCTACAATAAGCATCAAAAGGACCAATTATTCACCTCCATTATCTGTTCGAATACACTTGAGCTTCTTACCAGTTTGCCTCTCAACCAAGGCATGAAACTGCTTAAACACATCTAATCCTTGAGCTTTAGACTTCAAGGTATAAGCCCATACCTTCCTAGAATGATCATCAATAAATGTGACAAAATATAAACAACCCCCAAGTGTTCTAGCCTTCATAGGACCACAAACATCTGAATGTATTAAGTCAAGTATACCATCTCTCCTATGAGGAGGATGACTCTTAAAGGAAACTCTCCTTTGCTTACCAGCCACACAATGAGAACACTTCTTCAATTGAACATCATGCAAATCAGGCAAGGCATCTTTCTTCAACAATATAGACATCCCATTTTCACTCATGTGAGCAAGTCTCATATGCCATAAGTCGGTCATATCAGCATTCATTAATAAATTAACCGAGTTTTTAGAGATCTTTGGATGTGTTCTGTATAACTTTGAACTTCTTTCACCTCTTGCCACGATCAAAGAGCCACGAGTGAGTTTCCAAACTCCATCACCAAAGGTACTGTGATAACCATCATCATTAAGTAAACCTGCGGAGATCAAACTAAGTCTAATATCTGGAACATGTTTTACATTGTGTAAAACCAACTCCATCCCAGTATCAAACTTCAAACAAATATCCCCAACACATACAATCTTTGACAGCCCATTATTACCCATCTTAACAATCCCGAAGTCACCAGGGGTATAAGACGAGAAAAATTCCCTTTGTGATGTCACATGACAAGTAGCACCACTGTCAACAACCCAACTCGAACCATCATGTGTAATGTTCACCATATCATAATCACAACAAATAAAGAACTCTTCAGTAGCAGTATTAACTTCAACAGTGTCGTTGCCACCATCATCTTTCTTATGGTTGTTCTTTTGATTGTTGTAATTAGCCTTCTTGTTCTTCTTCTTCTGCTGTCTGCAGAATTTGATAGTGTGCCCTTTCCTACCACAATGATGACATTCATAATCAGCAAACTTACCTCTGGACTTACTACGATGCTTCCCTCTATTACCCGGACCTTTACTCTGACTTCTCCCCCTGCTCTCTGTGACTAAGACATCTGAATGTGAAGAGGAACCTGTGATTTTCTTCTCACCTCTTCATTTAAAATACCGCCTTTAGCCAATTCCATAGTAATAATACCATTTGCTGCTGAGTTAGACAACGATGTCCTAAAAGTCTCCCACGAATCCAGTAAAGTACCAAGAAGCCATAAGCCCTGTACCTCATCTTCAAACTTAATACCCATACCTGCAAGCTGATTAATAATACCCTGTAAGACATTCAAATGATCAGTAACAGGAGTTCCATCATTGTACTTCAAGTTTATCAACTGTTTAATCAAGAACAATTTATTGTTCCCGGTCTTTCAAGCATACAACTCTTCAAGCTTGTTCCACAAAGTACGAGCATGAGTCTCACCACTAATATGGTTCAAAACATTATCATCAACCCACTAGCGAATATAACCACAAACCTTTCTGTGTAAGATATTCCATTCTTCATCTGTTTTACCCTCAGGTTTATCAGTATTAAATACAGGCATATAATAATCTTTCACATAAAGGAGGTCTTCCATTTTGCCTTTCCAAACATGATAATTAGAACCATTCAAATTCACAATCCTACTTGTATTAGCTTCCATCGTTCAAACAAGTCTCAACCCAAGAATAAGAGCCAATGGCTCTGATACCACTCTGATGGGAAAAACGCGAAACCGGTACAAACGGTAAATAAATAAATGCGGAATAATCTTCGTTTGACCAAATATTTTCCCGACCTTAATGAACCTATGAGGATGCAAACAAATAGGGCATACTAAATACAATAAAAAGACACAAAATTTTTAGCGTGGAAAACCTCTAAAAAAGGAGAGTAAAAACCACGGGACTACTATAGCCACTTCAAATCCACTATCACCAAAAATATAGCAATACAAAGTCTTCCCTAGATAAAACTAGAGGTATACACAAATCATCATACACTTGGAACAAATCACTTCAAGTATATGGAATAAAATAAACAAAGACGAGTAAGAGGTATCACCCAAGAAATCAATGCCTGGAACTTCTCTTAGTCTTCAAAGCAAACCCAAGAATGTTGGAGCTCTATTATAATTTTTCTTCGTATCTTACTGGCATAAGGCACAAATTATTATTTTTTTGTGTGTAATCATAATGACGGCAAGAAAATACCTAATTATATTGTTTCTACTCCGTGCTTGCGTGAAAAGCTAGCCCACAAAAAAACACCTGTGTTTGGACTATAGGCATATGTTGGCCCACAAAGAACAATTAACCAAAATCTAAATTTTGGTCTCATCACCTTGATGTCAGGTTCAAGAGAAAACATATAACTATTTTTTTCTTTTCTTATTTTATCAAACCAACAAAAGAATAATAATAAAACCCATGTGAATTAGAGATGGGTTGGGCTTTCTTAAGGGCAAAAAAATAACCCAACATTTACTTACTATTTTAAATACTTATTTGATATTCAAGCTAGTTACTCTTAACCCTGCATACTCACTTGGTGTCTAAACTCATGGCTTGGACCTGATTTGCTATAATCACATAGACAGTTACATTCTACAGTTTATTAATGATTTAAAATATAAACACATCTTCTTATTTGTATAACAACAAAATGTATATAACTATTACCAAACTCAAAACTCTACTAATACCTTATAACTAACCGAATCACCCACTTGAAGTTGACAACACGTGGAGGACGTACTCCAAGCAATAGCCACAGAATCCAGTGAGATATATAGTTTGGAAACGATTCTTCAATTGTTGTCAATTAGATCAGAGAGAATGTTTTTTGTATTGCTTGATTGAGAAAAATTGTCTTACAAATTGGACAAAACATATGGTACATAAATAAGTAATATGAAGAGCATAAAGAAGGAAATAGCAAGCTAGAGATTCCCTTGATTGTGTCTAACGGTTGGGTCCTTACTAATATGCTAGCTGTGATTTGGTCTTAAAGAAGGAAATGATGTATAAAGATCTTTGATTTTCTAACACTCCCCCTCAAGTTGAGTAGTGGGATTTCTGATACTTAACTTGTGAAGACACTGGTCAAAGATCCTCCCGTTAACGGCTTTTGTTAATATATCTGCTAATTGATCCTGTGAGCGGACAAATGGGAGCTCTATAATTCCCATTTCGAGTTTCTCTTTGATGAAGTGCCTATCAACCTCTATATGCTTGGTACGATCGTGTTGCACAGGATTTTCCGAAATTTGTATTGCAGCTTCATTATCACACATAACAGTACTAGCTTTAGATTGAGCAAACCCGATTTCATCCAAAAGCTTGCGTATCCAAAGAACTTCTGCTAGGCCTCGTGCAATCCCTCGAAACTCTGCCTCAGCGCTCGATAAGGCTACAACCTTTTGTTTCTTACTTCTCAATGTAACAAGATTCCCACCAACTAAGGTGATGTATCCTGATGTAGATCTTCGGTCTCCTATGTCTCCTGCCCAGTCTGTGTCTGTATATGCATGGACTCTTAAATGTTTATTTTTTTGGAATAGAACCCCATGACCTGCAGTCCCTTTGAGGTATCAAACGATCCTCCATACTGCATCCATGTGAGCTACTTGTAGTGAATGCATGAATTGGCTTACCACCCCAACTGCATATGCAATGTCAGGGCGAGTGTGTGAGAGATATATAAGCTTGCCCACCAACGGTTGGTACCTTTCTTTTTTTGCTAACTCGACTCCTTCCTCCATATAGAGTTTTTGGTTAGTCATCATTGGAGTATCGGCTGGCTTGCAGTCGATCATTCCTGTCTCAGCAAGAAGGTCAAGTATATATTTCTTCTGGCAAATGAAAATTCCTTGCTTAGATCGTAGTACCTCAATCCCAATAAAGTTCTTAAGTCTTCCCAAGTCCTTCATCTCTAATTCAGTGAACAGATTAGTCTTTAGCTTATCCATTTCTTCCCCATCATTCCCTGTAATAATCATATCATCAACATATATAATTAAACAAGTCACAAGTTTACCTCTTCTTTTAAGAAACAATGTATGATCGGAGTTGCTTTGTTTGAAACCATATCTCTTCATTGCCAAAGTAAATCTACCAAACCACGCTCGAGGAGACTGCTTAAGACCATAGAGAGTTTTTTTTAACCGACATACTTCCTTGGTTTTGACGTTTTCTGTGAACCCAGGGGGGGTTCCATGTGAACTTCTTCTTTTAGCTCTCCATGTAGAAAGGCATTCTTAACATCGAATTGGTGGAGAGGCCATCCTTCATTTGCAGCAATAGAGAAAAGAACACGGATCGTATCAATTTTGGCAACCGGTG
The DNA here is from genome assembly GCA_028751855.1 of Ambrosia trifida. Taxonomy (NCBI): domain Eukaryota; kingdom Viridiplantae; phylum Streptophyta; class Magnoliopsida; order Asterales; family Asteraceae; genus Ambrosia; species Ambrosia trifida. The sequence goes on from CM054131.1 coordinate 63,324,421, forward strand.
AGAATGTCTCTTAATAATCAATACCGTATGTTTGAGTATAGCCTTTAGCAACTAACCGAGCTTTATATCTTTCGATAGTTCCATCTGGTTTGTGTTTGATTGTAATTACCCAACGGCAACCTACTGGCTTCTTTCCTGGGGGAATAACACATTTCTCCCATGTTTCATTCTTTATAAGCGCATCCATCTCCATTTGCATAGCATCTTTCCAATTTTCTAAATCCAAAGCTTATTCCACAGAATTTGGAAGTTGTTCATTATATAGGGAAGCTGTGAATGCCTTGGCCTCTTTTGATAAATTCACATTGGCAATGTTCGTAACTGGATATTTAGAGGGCCTTGTTTCTTTTTCGGGGGAGTATCGTTTTGGAGGGATCCTTCGGTTGGCTCTTGGAGGTAAGACATATCTTTCAGCGGTCTCATTTGGCACGCTCTGTTCGTCCTGCATAGTATCATTAACTGTACTAGGAGAATCTTGGTTAGCAATGTTAATATTAATATTTTGAGTATCCCCATTGGGGAGAGTATCCTCATGTGTGTTAGTATCCTCATATTTGTGAGTATGACTAACCTCAGTAACAGGATTGAGACTGGAAGGATCTTGGTTAGTAGCATTGATGGTTAGTTCACGGGAAGTAAGTGACTCATCATGGGTACTGTGATTAACTTCTTGGGATGGATTACCATTGTGGTTGATGTCTATAGATAATGGGGCCCACTTTAACCAACTCAGTGTGTCAATATGCTCCTTCTCCCCCTGACCACTGTGTTGGGAAGTATAGAAGAATCCGGTTTCTAAAAAATCACAATCTAGGGTAGTATACATATGTCGACATTTTGGGCTATAGCACTGGTATCCCTTTTGGTCGATACCATAGCCAACAAAAACGCACTTCTCAGCACACGGGCCAAGTTTACCCCGTTCATGTTTAGGTATGTGGGGAAAGACAGAGCATCCAAAAACTCGTGGTGTTAGTGTAATGGGTGGAGGAATTTTGGTATAATTAGATAGGGTCTCAAGAGGAGTTTTAGAATTAAGAGCTTTGGTGGGTAATCGATTTATTAAGTAGGTGGCGGTCGCAACAGCTTCAGGCCAAAAAGATGTAGGAACATGAGATTCAATTAAAAGAGCACGAGTTATTTCTAAGAGAATCCGGTTTTTTTGCTCAACGGTTCCATTTGGTTCCGGAGTGTGTGGACATGTTTTTTTGGTGAATAATCCCCTTGTTTTGACAAAATTGTTTCATGGAGTCGTTTATATATTCTCCTCCATTATCAGACCGAAAGGTTTCAATGTTGGTTTTAAATTGTGTTTGTATCATGTTATAAAAAATAGTAAATTTATCAAAAACCTCATATTTATGTTTCAAAAAATGAATCCACGTCATACGAGTGCAATCATCAATGAAAAGAACAATATAGCGAAAATTTTGTCCCCCAATAACTTCGGCGGGACCCCAAACATCAGAATGGATAAGAGAGAAGGGTGAACCAACTCTCGTATTATTTAGTTTATAGGTTTGCCTATGACTTTTTGCGAAGGATCTTGGTTAGTAGCATTGATGGTTGGTTCACGGGAAGTAAGTGACTCATCATGGGTACTGTGATTAACTTCTTGGGATGGATTACCATTGTGGTTGATGTCTATAGATAATGGGGCCCACTTTAACCAACTCAGTTTGTCAATATGCTCCTTCTCCCCCTGACCACTGTGTTGGAAAGTATAGAAGAATTCGGTTTCTAGAAAATCACAATCTAGGGTAGTATACATATGTCGACATTTTGGGATATAGCACTGGTATCCCTTTTGGTCGATACCATAGCCAACAAAAACGAACTTCTCAGCACACGGGCCAAGTTTACCCCGTTCATGTTTAGGTATGTGGGGAAAGACAGAGCATCCAAAAACTCGTGGTGTTAGTGTAAGGGGTGGAGGAATTTTGGTATAATTAGATAGGGTCTCAAGAGGAGTTTTAGAATTAAGAGCTTTGGTGGGTAATCGATTTATTAAGTAGGTGGCGGTCGCAACAGCTTCAGGCCAAAAAGATGTAGGAACATGAGATTCAATTAAAAGAGCACGAGTTATTTCTAAGAGAATCCGGTTTTTTCGCTTAACGGTTCCATTTGGTTCCGGAGTGTGTGGACATGTTTTTTTGCTGAATAATCCCCTTGTTTTGACAAAATTGTTTCATGGAGTCGTTTATATATTCTCCTCCATTATCAGACCGAAAGGTTTCAATGTTGGTTTTAAATTGTGTTTGTATCATGTTATAAAAAATAGTAAATTTATCAAAAACCTCATATTTATGTTTCAAAAAATAAATCCACGTTATACGAGTGCAATCATCAATGAAAAGAACAATATAGCGAAAATTTTGTCCCCCAATAACTTCGGCGGGACCCCAAACATCAAAGCCAAGCCTCCCTTTCTGTAGTCCCGTGAGCAAGCATCACATTACCCTGTTGAGTCACTTTCCACATAATATAGCCCTTGAAGTTCAGTGCCACGCCCAATGATCGTTCCTGTCATGATATCCTGAAGGATGCAAAAAGTGGGATGCATCAAGACAGTGCAGTTTAATTCCTTGGTTACGTGACTAATGGATAAAAGTTTATGTGACAAAGACGGAACGTAGAGACAATTTGAGAGTTTTAAGGAAGGAGATATTTCAACAGTCCCACTTCCTTTAACATGTACAACATCCCCATTAGCGGTTTTAATATAATTAGTCCTAGGTTTTGTTTTTGAAGTTATATCTGAAACATCGTAGGTCATGGTGTCAGTGGCACCACAATCAAAAATCCATGACCCATTTGTGTTAGTATAATTTTGGGCCATATTAGCTTGAGATTTTACACTATATTTTTTCTTTAGAAAATTTAGTCTTTTACGTTTTCTTCTACAAAAAAACTTTCTTTTAAAATAATCTTTTCGTAAAAAAGGATATTTCTTTTTTTCTAAAAAAACATATTTATAAGAATTATTATTGAGTGGTGTTTTATTATGACCAAGGTTGATTTTTTCTGGGACATGAGTTAAACCTTTGTGGGTCCCTATACATTGGCCTTCCCATTTTTGCCGCCCCATTTTGCATCGGTACTCACAGAAGGTAGTGTTTGACCCTTTTAATCTCCCACATTGAAAACCCAAGTTAGTTTGTTCATCTAACAAATCTAAAAGATTATAATCAAAGGTTTTAGGATTATGAAACGGATTTGAGATTTTTTTTCCCAAACCCGGTACCTCCATTCGATGAGCAATCATTTCTGAAAGCTACTCCTCCGAAACCTCCCTGGTTTAGGTTGTCGCCGCCGCCGCTGATGTGCTCGGTTTTGCTGGTGGCGACCGCTACCTTTCCATTCCCCTTTTTATGACCATCGCTCCACCATTCGGGATAACCAACTATTTTGAAGCATTTATCCTTGGTGTGGGTAACCACGAGGGCATCCCATAGTGTTTTCGCTGTAGGAAACTCCATAAGGTTGCTTGCCATGGCGGGTTCGATATTCTGAATGAGCCACGAGAACACAATCAGATCGTTTTGTTCCTATTGCTCATATTTATCGTCGATTTTTTCTGGTGGGTTTTCGTATAAATGGCTGAGTAAGGCTTTTGATTTTCCTCCTATGGTGACTCGAATCATTCGAGCCCATAGGGGATAGTTATGGCTGTTGAGTTTGAGACTGATTTTTAGTGTGTCAAAAAGGTTTGGATTCTGGGTTTGATTTTGATTATTGAAGTGGTTCTTAAGAAGGATGGAGATTTGCAGGGCCAGGTCATTCTCTCTAGAATCTGACATGTTTGCCTTTGGTTGTGGTTTTGAAAGACGTAGATGAAGAGCGGATCGTCCCTAGGATCGTATACACCGCTCTGATACCATGTTGTCAATTAGATCAGTGAGAATGTTTTTTGTATTGCTTGATTGAGAAAAATTGTCTTACAAATTGGACAAAACATATGGTACATAAATAAGTAATATGAAGAGCATAAAGAAGGAAATAGCAAGCTGGAGATTCCCTTGATTGTGTCTAACTGTTGGGTCCTTCCTAATATGCTAGCTGTGATTTGGTCTTAAAGAAGGAAATGATGTATAAAGATCTTTGATTTTCTAACATCAACAACAACGCATCATCACTTGTACACTAAAACACATCCTGCTTATCCATGTTGTACATTCCATTCTTAATGCCTATCAAACACTCAAAAACTTGATTCATAGTTGGTCTACAATCCCGATCAGCTTGCAAACAATTATGTGCCAATTCTGCTACTGCCTTAATCATCTTTCTAACTTCATAATCACTTTCAAATCCAATATTCGGGTCCACAAGCTCATCAAGTTCATCGTATCGGATCTTGTTTATAGCCATGTTCGACAAGTTTATCTCATGTCGATGTCTAGTAATGTCCACAGCCGGTTTTGATGAAATAAGTTCAATGAGAACCACTCCAAAACTATAGACGTCACTTTTATTAGTCAATTGATAGCATTCATGATACTCGGGGTCCACATAGCCCGGGGTACCTTGTGGGGCGGTCGGGGAAAAGACGGGACAATCCGAAATCGGCTACTTTTACGGTGAAGCTGTTGTCCAATAAAATGTTATTGGTTTTAACATCTCTATGAACAACATCTGAAGCGTGGAGCTGGTAGACTAATGCAATTGCTGTTTCTATAGCAATGCTCATTCTAGTGGTCCAAGTAAGTGAACTCGGGTTGAATTTTTCTCCATGAAGATGGTCAGCTGCCAGGGTTCCGTTGGGAATGTACTCATACACGAGTAGAAGCTCGCGGCTATGATGTGTGGTGCAACCGTAAAGGGATACGAGATTTTGGTGGCGTAAATGAGCTAGGAGTTCTACTTCGTTCATGAATTGTTGTACTCTTTTGTAGTTGTTTAAATAAGAGTTTATGCATGATTAAAATCTGGATAGAATGTTTAGGTCAACTTGTAGGGTCTGTTACGTGACTTATACATGATGGTTTTGATGATTTCTTTGCATGTTGTATTATACCTGGTCTTAGCTTTTCATAATGGGTAAAATCGAGTGATTTGGACGTCGTTTAATAGCTTTTCGAATTTTCTTTGAATAAAGGTCATATCAGATTTTCGGATTAACAAACTGAGTCAACTTTAAACCATCATAACTCGAGTTTTATAAAGAATTAAGTTATAAAATTTTTACAGTAGATTAACATTGGGATAATTTGTCTTTTCCAAGTAAATTCATCTCGTTTGATGAATACACAATTTTTGGGAATTTTTCTACTAACCTGACCTGTTGTAGAAACTTTCTGGACATACCTGTGATGTACGATTTTTCATAATTTTTTTGTGTTTAGTTTTTAGACAAAACAAAAATATGGGTTAACAAACAAACACCAAAGAATATTCACTAACAATTTGGGAGTTTAATTCGTTGATTAAGTATTTTAAATAAATTAGTTTTCATGGTGCATAATCTGTCCTAAAAACACAGATTGTGTATTATGTGTCTATGTGACTAACTGGAGTCTTATGTGGTATGTATTTGACGTGTACTTGAATGGGCACTTATATGAGACGCATATGAAGTGTAGAACTAATGATAACCAACATATTCACCAACGGGTCCGTAGGGTTTACTTATGCATGTAGAATCACTAGGTATCACTTACACGCTTTTGAACATTTAAACGTCTTGGACAAACGGGTTATATGGTGTAATGGTATTACACATGTACTTACTTAGTGACACATATATTAGGGAGTTGGTAGCACACCCTACTTTGGAGTTTGGATTTATTTGTGTGCATACTAAGGTGAGTTTCACTACTTTTTCTCAAAAGCATGCGTCTCGGGTTGAGACAACTTTGGTAAACGTTTTCTAGTCCAGTTCGGGACTACTCGGGTTTTGACTCCTTGTGTGGGTCGGGTTTACGATTCCTTGTGTGTATCAGGTTTTGATCAGTTTAAAACTTATTGGTCCTTTGTGAACTAAACACTCTATCACTTGAAAAGTCCTTGCATATTATTGGGTTAATCGCTGGAGGCGAACGGGGTATTAGTTGATAGCGCTATTAGGTTGTGCAGCAACCTCATGCCCGAGGTGCTTGGGTCACAGGCATGAACTTCTGACCATATTTGAGAACTGGTATTGATAGACACTAGTTATTGAGGCAAATTATTATATTACTAAAGGTGTCCCAATAATACTGTTTAGTTGCAATGAGTGGGTTAGCTACCCCTGACACGCTTAAACTGATAACACTTGAACATTTGGTCTGGAGGACCTACGCTTTTATTTGGTTATGTGGTTTTGGAAACCAGTGCATTTACACACTCATTTACTTTACTTTGTGAACTCACCGACTTTATGTTGACACACGTTAGCATGCTTTTGCAGGTAACTAGGTATGGAGCACGCATAGGGCATGCATCATATTATGTCTTGGGATTATGAACACATAAACTACTTTTAAATATTTAACTATTTACTTATGGTTTTGGGCGTGGTGTTTTGTGCAGACTTTTATTTTACTGTTTTGTTATTTCGCTTCCGCTATACTTTAAACTGGATTGGTTAAAACTTTTAAAACTTGGTTTTACAATAACGAACTAAATGGTTTGGGCATTTAGAGTCGTTCATGTGACTTATGGCTATGGGATCCTGGTTTGTCATGCGCCTCGCGGTATAAACCCCTCAGTGGAAATTTGAGGGTGTGACATTTGCGATGCTGGGAGCATGGGCATGAACTTCTGACCACATCTGTTATGCTAGTGTTGATAGACACTAGTTCCTAAGGCAGTTTAACGTATGTTAACACATTACTGAAGGTTCCCAATAATCTCCTGTTTAGTTGCAATGAGTGGGTTAGCTACCCCTGGCACGCCTAAACTGATAACACTTGAAGTTTTGGGGTCTTGGGGGGGACTTACGCTTTTACTTGGTTACGTGGTTTTGGAAACCAGCGCATATTCTTACTCACCTTCTTTACTTTGTGAACTCACCAACAATGTTTGTTGACCCACGATATACATGCTTTTGCAGGTAGTTAGCTTCCGGTGCCACGATTAGAAAGCACTGCAACTTCACTATATTTGGGGTCTTGGGCATAAACCTAAATTACATAATATGCTTTTACATTTTCCTTCATATGGTTTTAATTTGGACGCGTTGTTTTGCGCATGTTTTTAAAAGGTTTAAATTTGGTTTACGCTTTCGCAGCTTAACTAAACTTGATTTTTGAAAACGAACTAAATGGTTTGGGCATTTAGAGTTCGTTCATATGACTTATGGCTATGGGATCCTGGTTTGTCATGCGCCTCGCGGTATAAACCCCTCAAGTGCAAATTTGAGGGCGTGACAAGTTGGACCTTTCGTTGAAACAACATTTGGTGGTCATTGTGGGTTCTGGGACAAAGTAAGATTTTGGTTGGACATTTGGATGGGGGCTCGCCATTAAGAACACAAATCCCGTGACTATTTTTCCTGGCTAAAGATAAAGGAGTCTTGGTGGGACAATGTTTGGATCGGTCAAAAGGCAATCATATGTGAAAACTAGAATGGATCAGTGGATTAAGAAATGGCCAGGAGGAACATTCTTTAGCAGCTCTACTAGAAGTTTTGGATAATGTACAATTCAAAAATGGGCCGGATCATTGGGTTGGAAGACAAAACATGGAAAATTACTATTGGTTGTAAGCATTAAAGAGGAGATAACAATTTTTTTTTTTTTTTTTTTTTTTGTTAATGATCAAGATAACGATTGGCCTTTTTGGAATCTTTGGGCACCACCAAAGTTAAACTTATTTTGTTGTAAAGCGTCGATGAATAGAATACCACTGAAAAATGAATTACTAAAAAGTAGGGGTGAGCAGAATTGGTCCGGACCGAAAAAAACGAGTCCTGACCCGAAATTACAAGAAAACCGACCCGACTCTGTTGTATAGGTTTCGTCTTCGGTCCTGATGTGACACCCGGCAAATTCTGGTTAACAACGTTGTCTAGATGAAAGTCTACCTTAGCGAGTCACGCGTATATTATACTTAACTGGGTTAGTTAAGTCGGGTTATGGTTCGGGAGCTATCGGTTTAGTCTAGAGGATCATTGGATGTTGGTCTAGAGGTTCATTAGATGTCGGTCCTTAACCAAGTGTACAAACGGTGACGATTTGTAGGATCGTCAGGGCATACGGAACATACGAGTCTCGAGTCCCGGGAATTGGTGAACGAGGGTGAATATGTGTATTTACATGTGTTATGTGTTTACAATCATTATGTGACTTGTCGGTATATGAATAGGTGTTAACATATGTTAAAACGGGGTTTAACGCACAAAACGCAAGAAACCAGCCCCTATAGGCGATTAGGCAAGCCTAATCGCCCATAAGGGAGGCGAGTAGACATCATGTGGGACGAGTAGGGGACTGATCGCATGACTGTTCATGCGATTAGGCCCCAATCGCATGAACTTACATGCGATTAGGCTTCCTGATCGCGTGTAAAGCTGCATAATCGCATGTTACGTGCTGGACGACTAAAAACGACTATAAATACCATACTTGACCTCATAAACTTCATTATACAAACCCTAGTCGTCCCATAACCTGCCCCAACACACACACAACCTCTGGAACGCGATTTTTGATCAAAACACAAGGATTCAAGCATAATCCATCATTCTTTCATAATCCTAAGGTTTGGTTTCCATCCATGAATCTTTATAAACGTTTTTAATCAATCCCTAATGGTCCAGACCTGTTCTAAAACGAAAAAGCTTTCTGAAAATCATTAATAAGGGTTGTTAATCGGATTCTAACTAGTATACATGTGTTATGGGTGTTTATGATTAGAAAGCTAGGGTTTTTATGATTCATGATGATGGATCAACATGTTATTAGGTTAAATCAGAATAATATTAATGTTATGATGATAATATCTGAGTAATTGATTATTAGGGTTATTGTTATGCATGTTAGTATGATGATTGCATGCTATGTGAATGGTATTTGGATTACGTGATTGCATGCAGGGCTGATAATACGAGGCAAAACGAAGGGTTTTGGTTGAAACATGTTTAGGATGGTGTTTGGGATGATATTGGGTAGTTACACACGTTCTGGATCTGATTTGGAGCGTTAAACGCGCGGAAAACCGGAACAGCAAGGTTACAGGCGATTAGGATTGCTAATCGCCAGTTTTTCATGCGATTAGGGCCTAATCGCATGAACTTACATGCAATCAGCCCTGATTGCTAGTTTTTATATGCAATCAGCCCTAATTGCTAGTTTTTACATGCAATCAGCCCTGATTGCTAGTTTTTATATGCAATCAGCCCTGATTGCTAGTTTTTATATGCAATCAGCCCTGATTGCTAGTTTTTATATGCAATCAGTCCTAAATGCTAGTTTACTTTTCCTAATCGTGTGTACTGCTGCTGTAAGTGTAAATTAGCATTCCGAGACCCGATTTGATATATAGTAACATGCTAGGAACCCCGTAACATATCTAATAACTTGGTAACATATGTTTGGATGTAATTCGGTGATACGTGAACTATGTGCTATAACTTGGTGTGCGTTAACGTATGTTAGGTGTGATTGCATGATTGCATGTTTGAGAGCGTAAACATAACACGGGAAGTCTCGGGTCACCAATGGGATGTCGAGTCTTGTACTTTGGGTCAGTTAAACAGTCACGGTGTTTTCAAACGAACTTGGTTATGGTCTGGACATCTAGGGACTAATTAACCTGCGGGTTATTAGTCTAAGTACTTGTAACTGTCATATGTTAGGTCGCCGCTTACGGGACTAGCATAGCAGCTGAGTTTACTCGGGTTAAGGAGTAACGCAACTTAAGGTGAGTTTACGGCCCCTCTTTTAAACTGGTTTTATACTTTCGGGGGAGAAAACATGTGTTAAAACGATTATTTGGTAACTACTGTCATACTATGGGTTTCTATTGTGTACTACACGATCTTTGGAAGTCCCGGGGGGAACCATGAATGTGCGGGTTTGCACAACGGGGAAATGTGAATAGCGCTATTGGGAGTGACCAACCCCGCTCGTCGGCTTGGAGGGCCGGGCGAGTGCATATTGTCTCAAACAGGAACAACAGGAACAACTGGTACTTTTCAGGCACAACATCTGGTAGTCGAGTTAGTAATGGTTTTCCAATCGTGGTAGTAACAAAACGTACGCCTAGCTAGCGTATACTGGTTTTCGATTTGTTATAGTATGGACAGGTGGACTTGGTACTTGGATTACAAAACCTGTAAACTCACCAGCATTTTTGTGCTGACGTAAACTTTTACATGTTTTCTCAGGTCGCTAAGGTAGCACGACTGGACTAGGGCGCACGCGTCTGCACGGCGTCTAACTAGGGTTGCATGGTCTTATAAACGTTGAACTATTGTTTCTCTATTGAAATACTGTTTTGAATAAGCTTCCGCTGTAAACGGGATTTTGAACTATGTTTTGAAATTGCATTTATATTCATTTAGACTTGTTTATTGTGATCGTTGGTTTGGATCCTGGTTTGTCATGCGCCTCGCGGTAAAACTCCGCAAGTGGATTTTGAGGGTGTGACAGATTGGTATCAGAGCCAGGTTATAGTGAACTGGGACTGCATGTAGAGTCTAGTCTATAGCCGAGTCGCACACACTAGACGATCACATGGTACTAAACATTATGGTGGTTTACGTATGGTCTTGTCGGGGTGTCTCTAAATCGTTGGTCTTTCTACGTTACATCATCCGTTCTATCTTAGGTCGGGTTAGTTACCTTCTAGGCAGTGTAGTATATTGGAGTGAATCGTGTACTCTTGAGATTTGTCCAAGGCTCGGACATCTCCCTTTCGTACTCCCATAGAAACACTTGCCATAAACTACCGTAGTATTACGGTGTATAGCTAAGAGTCTATGTTCGGTGATTTGAACTTTGAACTAGGAGAACACTTGGAGGACCATGTAGAGCGGTTTATTATTTTGGGTGCACACAAAATCATAAACCGAAATGCATGAAAGCCCTAGTGAGCTCTGGGTTGGAGGGATAGTCCTGGATTGGATCTAGCTTTGATCTTGTGAACATTAGAGGTTATCTTTATCTGCGAAACTAAATTTTCTCGTTCTTTCTGCCAGAATTATGTCTGGAGTACGAGGAGGACGTGGAGGTGGTCGCAATGGTGGACGTGGTGGTGGTCGCGGTGGTGCTGGTGGTCGTGGTGGAGGTATTAACCTATCGCAGGCTGATCTGAACAACTTGCTCCAAGCTGCCTTTCAGTTAGGGCACAACGGTGGTGGTAAGCTGATTTATCCATTTTCTTTGCCTCATTGGTGAACCTTGTTTACATTATTCGTGGTTTCTCATACGTTTCATTTCAGGTGGTCCTGTTGACCCACCCCCACCCATGTGTACATACAAGATGTTCCGGGATTGTAAGCCCCAGGAATTCTCTGGCACTGAGGGTGCGGTGAGCTTGCTTAGGTGGTTGGAGAAAGTGGAGTCAGTATTTCTGATGTGTAACTGTATCCCAGAAGATCGGGTTAAGTATGCTGCTGCGTTATTCCAGGATGTGGCATTGACTTGGTGGAATGGCATCACCCAGAATATGGGTATTGGGGAGGCATATGCTATGCCTTGGGAGAATTTTGTGCAGTTGCTGAAGCGTGAGTATTGTCCGAGGGAAGAGGTGCAGAAGCTAGAGCACGAGGTGTGGAACCTCAAGATGTCTGGGTCGGAAATTGAGAAGTATACTGTGAGGCGGAATGAGTTGGCAGTGCTGTGTCCCGATCTGCATGTGCCAGAATACCGTAGGATTGAACACTATGTCTCGGGGTTAGTACCGGAAATTGCAGGGTTAGTGGCTGCGGGAAATCATCCTACATACGCAGAGGTGGTTCGATCGGCTCATAGGATGACCAACTTAAAGGTGAATGAGGGTATTTTGCCTGCGAAGGGTTCGACTGTTAAGGCCCTAGAGAACAACAAGCGCAAGTGGGAAAATGACGGGAAAGGATCTGGGCCAACACAGCAGGGTAAGAGGTTTGATAATGGGGGTTCTTCTTCTTCGGGTAACAAGCAGGGTGGTTATGCGGGGAAACTGCCCAAATGTAACAAGTGTGGACGCCATCATCAAGGAAACTGCGACAGTAACCGTTGTCACCGCTGCCAGCGAACTGGGCATTATGCTAAAGATTGGCGGGTTACACTTCCATCGACTCAGGCTCCGACTAACAGCTCAGCTCCGACTACTCAAGGGACTACAGGAAAACAAGGATGCTACAACTGTGGTGACACTGGGCATTACAAGAAGGATTGCCCAAAATTGAAGCAGGGTGGAAACAACGGTAATGGGAACAACGGGGGCGGCGGCAGAAATGCACGTGCCGTCGTCATTGGAGCCGCTGAGGCTAGACAGGACCCTGACACAGTCACCGGTACGTTTCTTCTCAATAATCGTTCTATTAGTGTGTTATTTGATTCTGGCGCCGACAAGAGCTTTGTATCCATGGATGTTAGTCGACTGCTAGATGTAGTACCAGTACCATTAGAGACCAAGTATATTATTGAGTTGGCTGACGGGAAAAAGATTGAGGCTACTAGTATCCTTCGGGAGTGTCAATTAGAGTTGTCGGGTTTATCGTTCCCCATCGACCTTATGCCGGTACCATTGGGTAGTTTTGACGTTGTAGTAGGAATGGATTGGTTGTCCTTGTATCGCGCAGAGATTGTCTGTTACGATAAGGTTATTCGGATTCCTCTCCCTGATGGAGAATTCCTTTCTGTGTACGGTATCAAGGGTGGTGTTCCGCTAAACATCATCTCTAGCATGAAAGCCCTTAAGTGTCTTCGAAAGGGTTATCCAGCCGTTTTGGCACTTTTATCTGTTTCCTCTGGTGATGAGAAGAAGATCGACGATATTCCAGTTGTACGCGAGTTTCCTGATGTGTTTCCCGATGATTTATCTGGCCTTCCTCCTCATCGTCAAGTCGAGTTCGGTATTGATCTTGTACCAGGGGCTGCCCCTATTGCTCGGGCCCCCTACCGTCTTGCACCTCCCGAGATGCAGGAATTGTCTAGTCAGTTACAGGAACTCTTGGACAAGGGTTTCATCCGGCCAAGTTCTTCCCCTTGGGGAGCCCCGATTCTATTTGTTAAGAAGAAGGATGGGAGTTTCCGATTGTGTGTGGACTACAGAGAGCTGAACAAATTGACCGTCAAGAACCGTTATCCTCTTCCACGTATTGATGATCTATTCGACCAGCTCCAGGGTTCTAGTTATTATTCCAAGATTGACTTGAGGTCCGGTTATCACCAGCTGCGCGTCAGGGAGGCTGACGTTGCCAAGACCGCCTTTCGTACACGATATGGCCATTTCGAATTCTTGGTCATGCCTTTCGGTCTTACGAACGCACCGGCGGTTTACATTGACTTGAAGAACCGCGTTTGCAAACCATATCTGGACAAATTCGTCATTGTATTTATTGATGACATTCTGATCTACTCCAAGAACGAGACCGAACACGGGGAACATCTGCGGTTAGTTTTGGAACTCTTGCGACGGGAACAACTTTACGCCAAGTTCTCAAAGTGTGACTTTTGGTTACGCGAAGTTCAGTTCCTAGGACATGTGGTTAATGAACTAGGAATTCATGTCGATCCAGCTAAGATCAAAGCAATCAAGGACTGGGGAGCACCAAAGACGCCAACTGAGGTGCGGCAATTCCTAGGCCTTGCGGGCTACTATCGTCGTTTCATTCAGGGGTTCTCGAAGATTGCTCAACCCCTCACCACTCTTACTCAGAAGGATAGGAAATTCGACTGGGGTGAACCACAAGAGTCAGCGTTTGAGGAACTAAAGTCTAAACTTTGTTCTGCTCCTATTTTGTCGTTACCTGAAGGTCCTGATGATTTCGTTGTTTACTGTGATGCTTCTATTCATGGTCTCGGTTGCGTGTTGATGCAACGCGAGAAAGTGATCGCGTATGCTTCTCGTCAACTCAAGGTGCACGAGAAGAACTACACCACCCATGACTTGGAGTTGGGTGCAGTGGTTTTCGCGTTGAAAATATGGAGACATTACTTGTACGGTACCAAATGCACCATCTACACCGATCACAAGAGTCTCCAACATATTTTCGACCAACAACATTTGAGCATACGGCAGCGTCGTTGGATTGAACTTTTGAACGACTATGATTGTGCCATAAAGTACCATCCTGGCAAGGCGAATGTTGTAGCAGACGCCTTGAGCAGGAAGGAATCAACTAAACCTCGTCGCGTTCGGGCGTTGCAGCTCACCATTCATTCATCCCTACCTGATCAACTCCGTTCTGCTCAGTTGGAAGCTTTGAAGGAGGAAAACCTTAAAGCTGAAACTATGCACGGTGCCGACAAGCACCTCGAGCGAAGGCCTGATGGCCTGCACTACTTTGCAGAACGTATATGGGTTCCTTTATTCGGGGGACTACGGGAGCTTGTCCTTGATGAGGCTCATAAGTCCCGGTATTCTATTCATCCTGGTTCGGATAAGATGTACCAAGATCTGAAGGTGCTTTACTGGTGGCCAAACATGAGGTCGGATATAGCCTCATACGTGAGCAAATGCTTGACCTGTGCTAAGGTCAAGGTGGAATACCAGAAACCGTCGGGTCTCTTGCAACAACCTGAAATTCCGGAATGGAAATGGGAACGGATTACTATGGATTTTGTCACACAACTTCCTAAATCACCAAGCGGGAATGACAAGATATGGGTGATTGTCGATCGGTTGACGAAATCAGCCCATTTTCTTGCTATTAAGGAGACCGACACCATGGATCGTTTGGCTCGTCTTTATTTGAAGGAGGTTGTTTCTAAACACGGGGTGCCAGTTTCTATTATCTCGGATCGTGACTCCCATTTTACTTCGCACTTCTGGAAGTCTTTGCACAGGCTTTGGGTACCCAACTAGACATGAGTACAGCTTATCATCCACAGACTGACGGTCAGAGTGAGCGCACGATTCAAACTCTAGAAGACATGCTGCGGGCATGTGTGATCGATTTTGGCAAGGGTTGGGAAGCTCATCTACCGTTAGTAGAATTCTCGTACAATAACAGTTATCACACGAGCATCAAGGCGGCTCCATTCGAGGCACTGTACGGACGGAAATGTCGTTCTCCTCTTTGTTGGGCTGAAGTGGGTGAGAGTCAACTCACTGGGCCTGAACTAGTGTACGAAACTTCGGAAAAGATCGTACAGATTCGTAACCGGTTGGCAGCGGCACGGGATCGGCAAAAGAGTTATGCCGATCAGCGTCGCAAACCATTGGAATTCCAAGTTAATGACAAAGTACTTCTAAAAGTCTCACCATGGAAGGGCGTCATTCGCTTTGGGAAGCGTGGCAAACTCAATCCGCGGTATGTCGGCCCATTTACGATCCTGGAACGGATCGGGCCGGTGGCATATCGTCTTGATTTACCGACGGAGCTCGGTAACGTACATAACGTCTTCCATGTGTCAAACTTGAAGAAGTGTCTGGCTGACGAGTCTCTCATCGTTCCACTAGAAGAGATCAAGGTTGATGATCGTCTTCGGATTGTGGAAGAACCTGTGGAGATCCTTGATTACAAGATTCGTAGCCTACGTCACAGCAAGATTCGTATCGTTAAGGTTCGGTGGAACTCGAACCGGGGACCGGAGTGTACATGGGAACGGGAGGATCAGATGAAGTCTAAATATCCTCACCTCTTTCCTAAGGAAGCGTTCGAGTCGAGATATGTCTCTTCTGCAGCTGAATGAATCTCGGGGCGAGATTCCTTTTAACGTGGGGATGAGGTGACAACTCGGGTAAATCTCTCTTTTGGTTTCTATCTTTTGTTTGTTCCCTTCGTTATTTCTTTGTTCTTTCGGTACTTGTGCAATTTTCGGGACGAAAATTCATTTAACGTGGGGATGATGTGACACCCGGCAAATTCTGGTTAACAACGTTGTCTAGATGAAAGTCTACCTTAGCGAGTCACGCGTATATTATACTTAACTGGGTTAGTTAAGTCGGGTTATGGTTCGGGAGCTATCGGTTTAGTCTAGAGGATCATTGGATGTTGGTCTAGAGGTTCATTAGATGTCGGTCCTTAACCAAGTGTACAAACGGTGACGATTTGTAGGATCGTCAGGGCATACGGAACATACGAGTCTCGAGTCCCGGGAATTGGTGAACGAGGGTGAATAGGTGTATTTACATGTGTTATGTGTTTACAATCATTATGTGACTTGTCGGTATATGAATAGGTGTTAACATATGTTAAAACGGGGTTTAACGCACAAAACGCAAGAAACCAGCCCCTATAGGTGATTAGGCAAGCCTAATCGCCCATAAGGGAGGCGAGTAGACATCATGTGGGGCGAGTAGGGGACTGATCGCATGACTGTTCATGCGATTAGGCCCCAATCGCATGAACTTACATGCGATTAGGCTTCCTGATCGCGTGTAAAGCTGCATAATCGCATGTTACGTGCTGGACAACTAAAAACGACTATAAATACCATACTTGACCTCATAAACTTCATTATACAAACCCTAGTCGTCCCATAACCTGCCCCAACACACACACAACCTCTGGAACGCGATTTTTGATCAAAACGCAAGGATTCAAGCATAATCCATCATTCTTTCATAATCCTAAGGTTTGGTTTCCATCCATGAATCTTTATAAACGTTTTTAATCAATCCCTAATGGTCCAGACCTGTTCTAAAACGAAAAAGCTTTCTGAAAATCGTTAATAAGGGTTGTTAATCGGATTCTAACTAGTATACATGTGTTATGGGTGTTTATGATTAGAAAGCTAGGGTTTTTATGATTCATGATGATGGATCAACATGTTATTAGGTTAAATCAGAATAATATTAATGTTATGATGATAATATCTGAGTAATTGATTATTAGGGTTATTGTTATGCATGTTAGTATGATGATTGCATGCTATGTGAATGGTGTTTGGATTACGTGATTGCATGCAGGGCTGATAATACGAGGCAAAACGAAGGGTTTTGGTTGAAACATGTTTAGGATGGTGTTTGGGATGATATTGGGTAGTTACACACGTTCTGGATCTGATTTAGAGCGTTAAACGCGCGAAAAACCGGAACAGCAAGGTTACAGGCGATTAGGATTGCTAATCGCCAGTTTTTCATGCGATTAGGGCCTAATCGCATGAACTTACATGCAATCAGCCCTGATTGCTAGTTTTTATATGCAATCAGCCCTAATTGCTAGTTTTTACATGCAATCAGCCCTGATTGCTAGTTTTTATATGCAATCAGCCCTGATTGCTAGTTTTTATATGCAATCAGCCCTGATTGCTAGTTTTTATATGCAATCAGTCCTAAATGCTAGTTTACTTTTCCTAATCGTGTGTACTGCTGCTGTAAGTGTAAATTAGCATTCCGAGACCCGATTTGATATATAGTAACATGCTAGGAACCCCGTAACATATCTAATAACTTGGTAACATATGTTTGGATGTAATTCGGTGATACGTGAACTATGTGCTATAACTTGGTGTGCGTTAACGTATGTTAGGTGTGATTGCATGATTGCATGTTTGAGAGCGTAAACATAACACGGGAAGTCTCGGGTCACCAATGGGATGTCGAGTCTTGTACTTTGGGTCAGTTAAACAGTCACGGTGTTTTCAAACAAACTTGGTTATGGTCTGGACATCTAGGGACTAATTAACCTGCGGGTTATTAGTCTAAGTACTTGTAACTGTCATATGTTAGGTCGCCGCTTACGGGACTAGCATAGCAGCTGAGTTTACTCGGGTTAAGGAGTAACGCAACTTAAGGTGAGTTTACGGCCCCTCTTTTAAACTGGTTTTATACTTTCGGGGGAGAAAACATGTGTTAAAACGATTATTTGGTAACTACTGTCATACTATGGGTTTCTATTGTGTACTACACGATCTTTGGAAGTCCCGGGGGGAACCATGAATGTGCGGGTTTGCACAACGGGGAAATGTGAATAGCGCTATTGGGAGTGACCAACCCCGCTCGTCGGCTTGGAGGGCCGGGCGAGTGCATATTGTCTCAAACAGGAACAACAGGAACAACTGGTACTTTTCGGGCACAACATCTGGTATTCGAGTTAGTAATGGTTTTCCAATCGTGGTAGTAACAAAACGTACGCCTAGCTAGCGTATACTGGTTTTCGATTTGTTATAGTATGGACAGGTGGACTTGGTACTTGGATTACAAAACCTGTAAACTCACCAGCATTTTTGTGCTGACGTAAACTTTTACATGTTTTCTCAGGTCGCTAAGGTAGCACGACTGGACTAGGGCGCACGCGTCTGCACGTCGTCTAACTAGGGTTGCATGGTCTTATAAACGTTGAACTATTGTTTCTCTATTGAAATACTGTTTTGAATAAGCTTCCGCTGTAAACGGGATTTTGAACTATGTTTTGAAATTGCATTTATATTCATTTAGACTTGTTTATTGTGATCGTTGGTTTGGATCCTGGTTTGTCATGCGCCTCGCGGTAAAACTCCGCAAGTGGATTTTGAGGGTGTGACACCTGATATTTAGATACTTTCGGTTCTCGGGTCGGGTCGGGCCATAACAACAAGGAACCCGAGAAAAACCGATGGACCGAGTATTAGAAATAAAACTAACGACCTGCATTTTTGCGGCAAATAATGGGCCTAAATACAATAACGGACAACTAAACAATATCTAATATAAACCCATGACCTAATATACATATATAATAATAATCCTCACATAAAGTTGTTGTCGTGATCTACAATCTTCATACACTGCCACCATCTTCCAAACTTGCAGAATCAGCAAGGTGTGTTTAATAATTCAGATTTGTTTTAATTGATCATTGATAAGTTCTTTACAATAATAGGAGATCATTGATAAGTTATGTACAATGAATCAATGACACCATCATTTTGCTGTTATAAGTTTTGTACAATGAATCAATGATACAATCATTCTGCTGTTATAAGTTCTGTACAATGATTGTGTCAGTGTTCATTGCCAACTACGTCCGATGATTTTGTTGTTATAAGTTATGTACATTGCCAAAGAAACATAGGTTTTATAGGGTGGTCATAGGTTGTTGATAAAAAGAACTTACACTGTCATAGGTTGTTGATATGAATGCTCCATCAGGCATCACCTAGAATATCCTTTAGGATGTCAAATCTATAAGTTCCTGCAAATTTCAGTTGTATTATACAAGATGTTAGATAATTAGCAAAATCAATTAGCTGCCATGATATTCATTTTTGACATCAAGACTAAAGAACTATCTATTTAGTTTGTTAATATTATTTATTTTTTAACAATATAAGATGGATCAAAGAAGAATTACCAAGACTGAAGTTTGGGCGGTGTTTGAAAAGTTTACTGATGCGGATGGGAATAAAATGGCAAGATGCAAGAATTGCGCGACAATGTATTTTGCTGACCCGAGTAAATGCGAATAGCGACTTTGCAAAAACATCTTATCAAAAGTCCTAAATGCCTTGGTAATTGAATTATTAAAAGTGTTTCACAATATACAATTGGTTTTTTCATAATACTTATATATATATATATATATAGGATTTGGTTCAAATGAGAACCTTTTCCTAAATTGAGAACTATGAGAACCATTCTGGGTCACATATTTCTCCAAGGCAAATTTTTTTTTTATTTATTTATTTATTTATTTTTTTTGCAAAAATCGCTGCTTTATATGCAAGGAAAAATAAAATTTTATTTTTTTTTTGTATTTTTTTCAGTATACAAATGTGTATAATGCAATATACACATATGTATAACTGAAATACACACATATGTATAGCTGAAAAATGTTATATACACATATGTATAATTGCCA
Organism: Ambrosia trifida; assembly: GCA_028751855.1. Classification (NCBI taxonomy): domain Eukaryota; kingdom Viridiplantae; phylum Streptophyta; class Magnoliopsida; order Asterales; family Asteraceae; genus Ambrosia; species Ambrosia trifida. The sequence goes on from CM054131.1 coordinate 63,344,282, forward strand.
TATACACATATGTATAAATGAAAAAGAATTCAAAAAAATTCAAAAAAATTTTTCCTTGCATAAAAATGTGCAATTAAAGCAACAAAAAAAAAAATATTTTGCCTTTATATGAAATGTGTGGCTCAGAATGGTTCTCTCAGTTCTCAAATAGGGGTTGGTTCTCTTAGGATCCCTACCCAATATATATATTGCAGAAAATAACGTTAACTAACGAGCGGTTGAGAATCAATATGGAAAAGATGATGATGAAGACCTTTTGTTTTTGGTTTTTAATTTAGACTACTTGATTTAATATTATGTCTTGCTATTCGTATCAACATTATGTTTTTTATTGCGGATTTGAGTTTATGAATTTGAGTTTATGCATTGGTAATTGATCGAAATATTGCAAATTTGAGTTTATGAATTGGAATTACAAGATCAACATAATGACAACAATTATTCCAACAACTATTTGCAATTCAATATTAAAGATGATGAAATCGGACATTCGGACTTGTCATTGGTAATCGAAATATTGCAAATTTGAGTTTATGAATTGGAATTACGAGATCAACATAATGACAACAATTAGTCCAACAACCATTTGCAATTCAATATTAAAGATGATGAAATCGGATATTCGGACTTGTCATTGGTAATTGAAATATTGCAAATTTGAGTTTATGAATTCGAAATACAAGATCAAGATATATTGATATCCTATTTTTCTTAACAAGTCATAAATCTATTCAAATATTAACATTATCAATATAATTTCTTATGTAATCAAAAAGATTTTCCTAATTTATATAAAGATTCAATAAAAAACACATAATAATCTCCTAATTTTCCTACTGATCTCGGATATTATGATAAAAACATTAGTTAATATCATTCAAATTGTAACCTTATCAAATTTAATCACCCATGACCCATTTAAATTTATATGAGATATACAAAATCTTTTCGTGGTTTTGAAAAATATATAATTCCAATTATAAATTATGTGCAAGAGTGCAAGACAAGTCAATATAAAAATTACTTATTTCCTATTTCTTATTTCCTTTTATCCTATATAAGTATACGTAGGTTTATACAATAATATTGCAATTTGCTAACCTCTGTCCTCTGCTGTCTGGCGTCTGCTATTCTGCTGTCTGGCGTCTGCTACTCTGCTGTCTGGCGTCTGCTACTCTGCTGCACAGGGTGAGCATAAAATCTGGTTAGTTATTATGCCAACACAATACGTCCTATTATATATTTATTCTGTAATAGCTAATGTGATAAAGGAGCATGATATAGTCAACTAGTTAAGAAAAATCAGGAAACAAATCATGTTCTGCTGTTAATTAATCCTGCAGTTATTTTTGAGTGTTGATTCGGCTGCAAATAAAATAGGTTCTGCAGAATTTTAGTGTCCTAATAAATTAGGTTTTGCAGGTCCTTGAGGCGACATAACGGCTGTAAATAAAATAGGTTCTGCAGCATTTTAGTGTCCTAATGATTCGGCTTGCATCTGATGCAGCCTGCTAAAGTGTCAATGATTGTGTTGATTCGGTTTTCAGGTCCTTGAGGCGACATAACGGCTGTTTTAGTGGTCGTTTATTTAGATTTAGTTAGAAGGCTGCATGTTTACAAGCTTTATTATTTTTTTTTTTTTTGTATTCAATTAAGTTAGAAGGCTGCATGTTTCTAAATTAATACAATTAGATATAATATATTTCTTCAGGCGTCATGAGGGCATATATGTAAACCAAACACGACTAAAATTTCTAAACGAGACACTGTCGCACAAAGCTTTGCATATCCACTCTGTTTGATCCTAGAAAAACTAGCTAACCATGACAAACGTCAAAAATATAGAAAAGAAGGCGTTTCAAAAGAATCGCCTAAACTATATTAGTTTAGGAGATTCAAAAGAATCGCCAAAACTATATAGTTTAGGCGATTCAAAAGAATCGCCAAAACTATATAGTTTAGGCGATTCCAAAGAAACGTCCAAAACTAATATAGTTTTGGCGATTCCAAAGAAACGCCCAAACTAACATAGTTGAGGTGTTTCAAAAGAATCGCCTAAACTATATTAGTTTAGGCGATTCCAAAGAAACGCCAAAACTAATATAGTTTTGGCGATTCCAAAGAAACGTCCAAAACTAATATAGTTTTGGCGATTCCAAAGAAACATAGTTTAGTGAATTTTCTGACCCGTTATTACTAACTTTCGTTTTTTTTGTATTGGTTTTACATAGATGGATTCAACTAATATCGAGAATGTATCAAGCGACGAATCTCACGGAAGCCAAAAGAGGAAGTCACAACATGTTGAAAAAGAAAGAAGGGGAGACAGAAAATGATATTCAGAAAAAGGTTAAAATTATCGTTGACAGTATAATGGGTGAACTGAAGTTGGTGTTTAACGACTATGAATCAAAAAGTGAAAGCCAAAGTTCAGATAAAGTTTCACAAAGCCAAGGGAACTTTGAACAAGATGCACAAGACGATGATGACTTTTTAACAGAATTTAAAGCGGATGGTGGTTCTTCTTCATATACCACTAAATCAGAACTAGATAGGTACCTTGAGGACGCTAAGGAGAACAGTTATCAGGGATTCAATATTCTAAATTGGTGGAAAGCTGCATCTTCAAAATATCCAATTTTAGCACAATGGCGAAAGGTATGTTTAATAGTTTACGTATATTAATTATAACTTATAAGTATGATACCTACTAGCCAATTAACTTGTTATCCATTATTACTAGGTTATGTACCCGTGTGACACACGGGTTGAACAATTTAAATTATATATATTATATATAAATTTAAAATATAATTAAGAAAAATTATATTACATATGTTATTTAAAATAAAAAAAGTTTCCTGTACATCCGAAAAAATATTAAATATTCATCAGCCCCTAAATGATTTCTTGTAAAAAAACATTTTTATTCACATAAAACTTTTTTCAAACATTCCAAAATATATCTTTCATACACAGCTATCACCTTGTAGACTGCAGGTACAAGAAAACAAAACAAAAATAAAAAAGTAATAAAGGTAAATCTGTTTAGGCTAAGATATACAAAAATGAAATTAATTTAAAAGTATCTCCTCATCCATTAAACCATCCCAATCGAGTTTTGTTCATTTTGGAATTTGACATCAAGTTTCCTTAAAGCCAAAGTATTTCTAACCTTGAGTGTATAATCATTTTTTTTCTATCATCAAGGTCCTTAAACATAATGACATTTATTGGTTCAATTTGATTGTATTATAAAAAAAGATTATGTAAAGTAATAGCGTGAATATAAAGATTGAAATGAATTAGTAATGCAAAGTGTGACAACCGTCACCCTTAACTTTTTGCAGGTTGCCAGATCTAGTCCGTGTACTTTCAATGTTCTGAATCTAATAAAATTTGAGTTCTTTCGATTATTTTTTTTATTATTTATTTGGAAACGTTTACATTTTTTTTTGACCGAACGCGTCCATGAATACATTATTTTAATCAAGATATAATTTAGCATTTATACCAAAATATATATATTAGTTATTTACTGAGATTAACAAAATGTTTAAGATTTATAAAATTTAAAAACATTTTAGTTAACCTAGTTTAACTAAGTTAAAGTTTTATAAAGAAATTATTAACCAAGTTAAATCATAATATCAACTTAGTTAAGTAAGGGAGGGACCTAATTTGCCAAATAACAAAAGTTATTTAAATCTGTTTCTTTCCCCCACCTGGACCACGTTTTTTTTCCGGCGAAGGTTTGGCCGGAATCCGGCCACTCGTCCGGCGAAGTGAAACGCCATCCTTAATACATTAAATCGTGCTATCTTCATTCCTTTACGTTTCTTCTTCAATTTTTGACTGTTAGACTGATTAAAAACGAGCATTTACACGTGCTTTGAATGGGTGTAATCATGATTTAAAGAGTGTAACCGCCGGAGACCCAAAGCGAATTAAAACATGCGTTTTGCTCAACCATCATATAAACCAGCCATACCATCTTGTTCCTGTAACATTACACGACTAAAACCCACAAAAAAATAAGAAGCAAAACGTGAACAGATTGCTTTAAATGCGATTCAAAGGTTCGAACCTGTTCATCACATTTTCGAACTCATTTATCATTGTAAGTCTTTTTTTTTGTGCCATTTGGTTAGTTAGACCCTTCTCTACAAAAGCCCTATTGATTCATGGCTTAAATCTGTTGAATCGGGTTTGATTGTTTTAACCTAGGGTTAGGGTTCTTGGCTTAGTAAATTTGGGGAAGAAGAAGATGAAAGTAGCTTATTATATAAATACATTCATTTCCGAAATATTAACAATAATAAGTACTTGGTGTAGTGGTTAGTATGGTGTTGAGTTTGTGAGAGAACCTGAGTTCGATCCCTCCACCTACCGTCTTTTCTGTTTTCTTTTTTTTTCATTTTCTTTATTTTAAACTTCATATCATATTATATATATATATATATATATAATTCTTTTAATCTTTAAATATTCATAATAAATTCGTTTTTGCTCCAAAAATTATAAAAATTTAGGTGTAGCTTCTTGGTACCTCATAGAAAATTGTCATATTTTTAGTTTTCTGAAAAATATCTATTTTCATGATTTTATTAATTTAAATTGTTTTAATCATAATTAATTGATTAAAAATTCATTTTTAATGATTTTTATCTCAAAATTTTTGATAAATTATTTCTAATCATCATGATCTCAATTAAAAATTATTGGTTCAGAAAACATTTATTTTTATTGATTTTCCTATTTTTAGTCATTTAAACATGATTTAATCTCATTAAATCAGTTTTAAATATAAATAAGTTTATAAAAATTATGAGAAAATTATTTTCATTAATTTACATCAGAAAGCATCCATTTTCTATAAAAATAACATTTTTGGATCATGTCTTGTATTCTTATCTTATTTATGTTTAATTAGACATAATTAGACATTTATTTATTTACACTATTTAAACATCCATTTTATAAATATTCTCTTATAAAATAGAAATGTCTTATGATTGAAAGTCTTTATTATCATTGATGGATTTTTGAGTAACTCGTAACTATTTATTTCAATAATTATGATTATTGTATTTATTTATAATAATTAGTTAAAGTAATTAGCTAAATTATTTTGTCTTAATTATTTAAACATATTTTCCAACTAAAATATTTAATTGGTAATAATTATATTACCTAAATCATATTACAAATTTTGGTATATTATTTTTAATATACAACTTTTACATTAATTCGACTAATCATAAAAACTATAACTCCCCAAATCGACTTAGCAAACCCTAATGCCTTAGACCCTAGTTACCTTAGACTTTTTAGACACTCCCTTATTAGTATTCTTACATATTATAGGTTGAATTCTTCGGAATTCCCGTTACTTAGCTCACGACCGCTTAAGTGGATTTTGGTCGCTTTCGCAAACTGTGAGTATATCTTTCCCCTTTTTACCGTTTTACTACTTTGGGGTGACTCATGTACCTATATATTAATCAAGTTTCAATTTCTTATACTTAATGCAATTCTCATGTGTGTTTGCTTTATGTTAATTGGTGTGTCTATGGCTTGTCAAAATCATTAACCGCTGGGCGGCCTAGCTTTTCAATGAATAGTACTATGGTATACCCCCTTGAGACTCTGTTAAGAGAATCTTGGTCATTGTCTTGTTAATTCATTATTCAGTTGGTTAGTCATGTGTTAGTCATTATTCTCAGGTTTGGTTTTGAACGGATATTACTTATTACATATTTGCAAATGGTACCGCACATGAATTGCTAAACACTTTTCTACTATATTTATTTAAACAGGGTATGCTCACCAATACAATTTTTGTATTGACCAAAATATTTTGTACATGTTTCAGGTTGTTTTGAGATGCATCCTTTAAGCTTTCGGATTTATATTTAGATTTTGATTCATTGTATTTCAATTTAGTTGACAATTAGTATCATTGTATTTCATTTCAATGTAATAAATTATTTAATCAATGTATTCAAATTTACACTTTAGTCCATGTGCTATTGAACAATCGTCACTACGTGACACCTCGATGTTTCCGCCATCGGTTGGGGTGTTACAGATTGGTATCAGAGCCATGGTTATAGGGAATTAGGTTATTAGAATGCCTTTTAGCCTAGACTATAACTAAGTTTACTTTCACGAGTCCTCTCGTATATATTTCTCTTATTTCCTATTATTTTCTTTCAAGATATTTTCGTTATGATTCTTTCTCGTTATTCCTTCGATATTTTAATTGGAGAAGAAGACACCCGTATTTCACAAACGAAACGTCATCATCAAGTTAGGAGTGGTATCCATACCTTGGTGATTAGTTTCACTCCACTGTATATTATATATCTTAGGAATATATCTTTGAGATAGGAGTGACATCCACACCTCAAAGAGTATTTCCTTCAAAAAGGAACTTAACACTAAGCTGGGAGTGATATCCTTAACTTAGTGATTGGTTTCATTCCACAATCGTTTTCAATTTTGAAATACATCTTTGAGTTAGTAGTGAAATCCACATCTCAAAGATCTATTTCTACATCTCGTTGATTATGAATTTTCTTAAATATTGGTAATCTATTACATACGTTGATTTTTGTCATTCACGTCATTTTAAATCTTGGTCTTTTGAAACACATGAGATCTACATATACTTCATAAAATGGTTTCATCTTGCATTTTATAAACTTGCATTGCATATTTTACAAGTCAAATGAAAATCTATTTGTTTTCATATAACAGATCCAATATATGTTTTTGGGAGAAACTTGCAACTAATAATATGTCTTCTAATACTTTTTCAAACTTGACACCTTGTAAACACGTGAAAATGTGTATTTACGAAGATTTTTCAAATGAACCTGTTTTGAGTCTAAAACACACTTCGATTTCTAAAAAAATTTATTCTCATGTATCACTACTATTATTTCAACAATATCACAAAGTCGAGTAAACTGCGAAAATTTACCTTTTACACTTACACTCTTTCAGTCGCAAAACTTTTGGTTTAACAAAAACAATGGACATATCTTTTTATCAGAATGTTGCTAAATGTCTTTTATAGTATAACGCATATATGTAAAATTACTAGATTTTAACTCACATGCCAGTAGGTTGTACACCCGTTCCGTGCACATTCATTTGCTGTAAATTTCATTATTTTATTTTTGCACCATTTTTATTCATAGTTATTTCTAACACGTTATTTGTGACTATTTTCACATTGACTATTTGCATTAATACAACTCGTTTACTTTCATTTTGTGCAATTGTGCGATTTACTCGATTTATGTTATACTATTCTTTCAGTCGGAATTTTATGCTATACTTATATACTTACTTGAACGCATATTTGATATGCATATTTTCTTTCCTGTTTTGAGCAAAACCCTGTTATACTTTACATTATTTTGTTCATCATCATGACCAACGAACATACTAGTTGATAACGCGTATGAGATCTAAGCCGGTGCCCACGTACGACTCGGATTAGAGTATTTCTTCAATCCGAGGGGAACGGTGTAAACCTCAGGGTCTATCAATATGAGTGTTTAGAGTCAACGATGTGAACAAAAGTTACCGGTTAAGGGTGAACCCGAAAGGGAAGAACCTGGACCTCTAACCATGTCATGATTAAACATTATTTCATTACAGTGGCTATTACATATTGGTTGCACACATTTATTTCATGTTAGGGTTGTGGAAAAGCATAACACCCTAGTGTAAGGTAAATCGATGATTACGGTCCGGAACGCAATCATGGGCTTACAGGTACATGAGGGTGGTGTGTGATTCTACTTAGGCTATTGGTAGACAATTAGTACGAATCCAAAGTATCGGGAGTGTGGTGGGTCATGTAACATCACGCATTTATTATACGCTACAAAACGACAAGCCCTATTATTTTTTTTTTTTGTGATATCTTGAACCCCTATACAATGATAATTGTATATCTTTATGTGTAAATAATAATAATAATAATAATAATAATAACTATGTAGTTAAATAACCCAATTTGTTAGTCCAAATGGTAGCCCACTCCTCATTGTGTCTAGCAAGAAGCCCATTATCCCTTCCTTTTAATTTACTTCCACCTGAGCCCAATCCATCAGAAGCCCAAACCCCAAATCCGGCCCAGCCCACTAACCCCTTCCTTCTTATGTAAAAAAAATAAAGTAAAATGGGTCTGCTGGGACTCGAACCCAAGCAGTAACCCGGGTCAACCAAAACAACACCACACAAACCAACTGGGCTGAGCTTCTGTTTGTGATAAACCCGGATCGTTATTAAACTTATACACGCTTAAGAATCCTCACAGTTGACTAGAAAAGTCAACTGTGGGATTCCTTGTTGTGCAATCCGTCGTAATAACACGTAATTGATATATTTTTGGCATGCTCGTGCAATATCCGGCCCATTATAACATGATTGAACAACAATTACACGGCAATTGTGCCCTAATGATCATATTGGCCGCGTTATATAATAAGGAAAGTCAACCCATCCAATTAACCCTAACCCTAATCTATTAGTATAAATTGAGACCTCCTGGACCTTGAAAACTCGCTCACAACTCTCCCTCAATCCCTATTTCTCTCTGAATCTCTCTGATTTGATCTATCTGTTCGTGGTTTGACTTTTCCAGTTGACCCGATCATCATCATCATTATCACACTGTGAGTTCAATTGTTTTGTTGGGTTTAGTTCATCGGCATCCAAGCAACAATAGCCCCAACATTAATCGGGCTATTGTTGCCTGGATCATCTAATTGCATAGCTAGGGTTCATCGCGTTCATAATTTGGGGATAAGGCTTCTGTTTCATCGCGTATTTAATAATTATGTATCCAGATCCATCACAACCACCGGCCTAGGCCAAGTGGTTGTGACTCTGGTCTTGTATCATGGTCATCCGGGTTCGAGTCCCGGCTCTGACCGGCTTTTTGCACCTTTTCTTTTCTTTTCTTTTTAACAAACATTAATATTATATATATATATATATTAATCCTTTAATCTTTTAAATTCTTTTTAAATACCTAAACTCTTTTATAAATTCTAAAAAAATTATTATTAGTTAATCTGATATAAAAGATTTATTTACAATTTTTATTTTCCAGAAATTCTTTTATTTAATAATTATAATAATTAAATCATTTTTATACAATTATAATTATAAAAAATCCATCTATATATCAAAACAATTTATTTAAATTCTTCAAAATTTATCCTGACTTTTTATAAAGTCAACCTTTACTGAAATAATTTTTAATTCAGTAAAATCATTTATTTAGTATTTTTAATCAATTTTTGTAAGATTTAATCATATTTAATTCATAATAAATTCAATTTTCATCATTTTTACACCAAAATTTTACACAAATTATTTTTAATCATTTAGAACAGAATTATGATTTTTAATATAAGATTTCTTTAATTTTAGTATTTTTTAATATTAAAGTTAATAATTGGCTATTTATAAATAAATAGATTTAAAAATCTATTTTAAATGAAATAATTTATTAAAAATTATTTTATTGCTTCAAACACTTTATTGTACTCATTCAAAATTCAAACTTTATAAAAAGACTATTTTTCATTAATTATTCAATTTTCTTTATTTAATTAACATTTTTAAATTAAATTTAACAATTGATTATCCTCAAATCGAAACCCTAGGATACACATATTAGTTACATAGATTTAGACTTATTATATATATTACCTCATTATAGGGTAATATTTGGAATCACTTTGGGCAACACCATTATCATATCTTTTCAACAAGTTAACATTTGCTAAGGTGAGTTTACATAGCCCCTTTTATCACCACTTTTTGGGGTGAAACATGTTATAACACTTTTCATTGCAATTCAATCATCAATGTGTTTATGTGTTTTCTATGTTGCATATTGTCTTGAACATGATTAGAGTAAGCACATTCTAGCATAATCATTAACATTGATCAGCCGACGGTATACATTGATAGATCTATTGGACTGACAATCCCACCCGGATACGTGCCTCCTACAAAGGTTACGTGGGTGTTTGTTATCGCATAACATTATTGGGACCATAAGTGTATGGTATGTATCATTTTATAACAGTCATCAGGGTTGATTATGCACTCGATTTATTTCTAATATGTTTCTCACATATGGGCTAGATTAACATGACACATGAATTGCATAACATTTTATTCATTTTATCATCAAAAACCTATGTAATTCTCACCAACTTATGTTGACCCAAAATACTTTCAAAATTAACATGTTTCAGGTAACAATGAAGCTGAGGCTTGAGTTAGCATGAGGATTTATCTTGAAGTTATTTGAAGTTTTTGAAGTTATTATTTGGATGTTATGTATTTGAATTCTTAGACATTATTTCACATTTTGGATATTATGTTGAATGAATTATTTAAAATTTATATTATACCATGTGCTACTGAAAACAATCATCAATACGTGGCACCCCGATGTTTCCGCCATCGGTTGGGGTGTTACAGATTGGTATCAGAGCCTTGGTTATAGGGAATTAGGTTATTAGAAATAATCTAGACTATAACCTTAGGGACTAAAACAGTACTTGCTTCCTTTTACTTGCTATTCTCTATCCCCCTCCTACTTCTTATCCCTACTTTCACCCCTACAAGAAGGTTGCTCTCCATCAGTGGATCTACTTTTAGACTAATAGGACAAATCCCTCAGGTTTAACCTGAACCCCCTTGAGATCTCGTCGAAGTTCTAGATTTTAATAACGAACACGTGCAATCTGGAAGGGTGAACGCCTGTATTCTGAGTCTTCTGTCTAGGCTGGCATTGCGCATATATCCCAATCAGACGAGGGACCCGGATGCCTACCTGGGAATTCTCGGGATGAGTGTTCACTTATAGGCTAAAGCATGTCTTCATATGTTATTAGAATTTAGAATCTTTGATAAGTCAACGTTTTCGTTTATTCGTTTTAATTAATGAATAAATGATTACATTCCTTATATAAACTCTCATTCATTTCATTGTGTCTATTACAGATCATGCCTCCTCGTCGCAGCACTCGCAACAACAATGGTGAGAACCCCGCAGAAGGTAGTGATAACCATAACCACAACCATGACCAAGCTCCTAACCACAACAACAATGGGGTCGATGCTCAACTGGCTGCGATCATTTCTCAACAAATGGCACAGCAAATCGCAACTCTGGTTCCCAATTTACTCGCCCAGGTCATCCAATTGAACGGCAACGGGAATGGTCACAACAATGGCAATGGCAATGGTAATGGACCCCAAGCTTGCACCCTTAAGCATTTCAACTCTTGTAACCCTCCAAAGTTTAGTGGTGAAGAAGGAGCTACTGGACTCCTCCAATGGTTTGAGGGCATTGAGAATGCCTTCATCAACAGTGAATGCCCCGACAACTTCAAAGTCCGTTATGCCATGAGTGTTCTTCACAAACGAGCACTCACTTGGTGGAATGAAGAAAAACGCACTCGCGGAGCTGAAGCTGCACTAGCCTTAACCTGGGATCAAGCTAAAGACATTATGAAGGCAGAGTTCTGTCCTCGTAATGAAATCAAGAAACTGGAAGACGAATTTTATGATCTTGCTCAAGACAGTGGGGAAAACCTTGCTTACAACACTCGCTTTCACGAACTTAGCTTACTGCTACCCCACAAAGTCACTCCTTTGCCCATTGCAATCGAAAAATACATTGGTGGCTTACCGATGCAGATTCAAGACACAGTGTGGGGAAGGAACCCTGCTACATTGGAAGAAGCAAAGCGTTTGGCTGCCACCCTAACAGATAACCATGTGAAGGCAGGAACCCTGACTCGTAAAGGGGAAAAGAAAAAGGATACTCCCCAACCTGCCGTTGAAATCAAAACCGAGGCCTCAACCAACGGGAAGAACAAGGTCAGGAATTTTGCAATAGACACTACCACTCCACCCACCAAGAAACAATACAATGGGAACCTACCTAAATGTGACACCTGCCAGTATCACCATCCAACTCAAGTACCCTGTCGACAGTGCACAAATTGTCAGAGGTATGGGCATCTTGCAGAAGCTTGTCGAATCCCTGCTACAAACGCTCTTGATGCTCCAAATAATCCCGCTTGAGACCTCCGACTGCTCAACATCAAACCCTACCATTTGAATAATATCTACCCCTAAATTTCATGTATTGACACTTTTGAATCAGATAATAAATTCAAGTACTACCATAACATCTGTGTGTTTGTTTTAATGTGAATTGATTGCTTTATCAATACTTGCTTACTTGCACAACAAATGGTTGACTACTAAACAATCTACTTAACGATTGGAAGAGGTCATCATGCCTATCCAACAGTCGGGAGAGGCCCTACCACCTGCTCAACGACTGGCGGAGACTATCAGACCTGCTTAACAATCGGTAAAGTCATAAAAGGACGCAAAACCCTAACGTAAGGTAAATTGGTAATTACGGTCCGGAACGTAATCATGAATTTACAGGTACGTTAAGGTAGTGTGAAATTTTATCAAGGTTTTCAGTAGTTGACCAATTGCAAACCTAGTATTTTCTTTAACTTCGGGACGAAGTTTCTAAAAGTAGGGGAGACTGTAACATCACGCATTTATTATACGCTACAAAACGACAAGCCCTATTATTTTTTTTTTTTGTGATATCTTGAACCCCTATACAATGATAATTGTATATCTTTATGTGTAAATAATAATAATAATAATAATAATAATAACTATGTAGTTAAATAACCCAATTTGTTAGTCCAAATGGTAGCCCACTCCTCATTGTGTCTAGCAAGAAGCCCATTATCCCTTCCTTTTAATTTACTTCCACCTGAGCCCAATCCATCAGAAGCCCAAACCCCAAATCCGGCCCAGCCCACTAACCCCTTCCTTCTTATGTAAAAAAAATAAAGTAAAATGGGTCTGCTGGGACTCGAACCCAAGCAGTAACCCGGGTCAACCAAAACAACACCACACAAACCAACTGGGCTGAGCTTCTGTTTGTGATAAACCCGGATCGTTATTAAACTTATACACGCTTAAGAATCCTCACAGTTGACTAGAAAAGTCAACTGTGGGATTCCTTGTTGTGCAATCCGTCGTAATAACACGTAATTGATATATTTTTGGCATGCTCGTGCAATATCCGGCCCATTATAACATGATTGAACAACAATTACACGGCAATTGTGCCCTAATGATCATATTGGCCGCGTTATATAATAAGGAAAGTCAACCCATCCAATTAACCCTAACCCTAATCTATTAGTATAAATTGAGACCTCCTGGACCTTGAAAACTCGCTCACAACTCTCCCTCAATCCCTATTTCTCTCTGAATCTCTCTGATTTGATCTATCTGTTCGTGGTTTGACTTTTCCAGTTGACCCGATCATCATCATCATTATCACACTGTGAGTTCAATTGTTTTGTTGGGTTTAGTTCATCGGCATCCAAGCAACAATAGCCCCAACATTAATCGGGCTATTGTTGCCTGGATCATCTAATTGCATAGCTAGGGTTCATCGCGTTCATAATTTGGGGATAAGGCTTCTGTTTCATCGCGTATTTAATAATTATGTATCCAGATCCATCACAACCACCGGCCTAGGCCAAGTGGTTGTGACTCTGGTCTTGTATCATGGTCATCCGGGTTCGAGTCCCGGCTCTGACCGGCTTTTTGCACCTTTTCTTTTCTTTTCTTTTTAACAAACATTAATATTATATATATATATATATATTAATCCTTTAATCTTTTAAATTCTTTTTAAATACCTAAACTCTTTTATAAATTCTAAAAAAATTATTATTAGTTAATCTGATATAAAAGATTTATTTACAATTTTTATTTTCCAGAAATTCTTTTATTTAATAATTATAATAATTAAATCATTTTTATACAATTATAATTATAAAAAATCCATCTATATATCAAAACAATTTATTTAAATTCTTCAAAATTTATCCTGACTTTTTATAAAGTCAACCTTTACTGAAATAATTTTTAATTCAGTAAAATCATTTATTTAGTATTTTTAATCAATTTTTGTAAGATTTAATCATATTTAATTCATAATAAATTCAATTTTCATCATTTTTACACCAAAATTTTACACAAATTATTTTTAATCATTTAGAACAGAATTATGATTTTTAATATAAGATTTCTTTAATTTTAGTATTTTTTAATATTAAAGTTAATAATTGGCTATTTATAAATAAATAGATTTAAAAATCTATTTTAAATGAAATAATTTATTAAAAATTATTTTATTGCTTCAAACACTTTATTGTACTCATTCAAAATTCAAACTTTATAAAAAGACTATTTTTCATTAATTATTCAATTTTCTTTATTTAATTAACATTTTTAAATTAAATTTAACAATTGATTATCCTCAAATCGAAACCCTAGGATACACATATTAGTTACATAGATTTAGACTTATTATATATATTACCTCATTATAGGGTAATATTTGGAATCACTTTGGGCAACACCATTATCATATCTTTTCAACAAGTTAACATTTGCTAAGGTGAGTTTACATAGCCCCTTTTATCACCACTTTTTGGGGTGAAACATGTTATAACACTTTTCATTGCAATTCAATCATCAATGTGTTTATGTGTTTTCTATGTTGCATATTGTCTTGAACATGATTAGAGTAAGCACATTCTAGCATAATCATTAACATTGATCAGCCGACGGTATACATTGATAGATCTATTGGACTGACAATCCCACCCGGATACGTGCCTCCTACAAAGGTTACGTGGGTGTTTGTTATCGCATAACATTATTGGGACCATAAGTGTATGGTATGTATCATTTTATAACAGTCATCAGGGTTGATTATGCACTCGATTTATTTCTAATATGTTTCTCACATATGGGCTAGATTAACATGACACATGAATTGCATAACATTTTATTCATTTTATCATCAAAAACCTATGTAATTCTCACCAACTTATGTTGACCCAAAATACTTTCAAAATTAACATGTTTCAGGTAACAATGAAGCTGAGGCTTGAGTTAGCATGAGGATTTATCTTGAAGTTATTTGAAGTTTTTGAAGTTATTATTTGGATGTTATGTATTTGAATTCTTAGACATTATTTCACATTTTGGATATTATGTTGAATGAATTATTTAAAATTTATATTATACCATGTGCTACTGAAAACAATCATCAATACGTGGCACCCCGATGTTTCCGCCATCGGTTGGGGTGTTACAGGTCAGCTGCGGTACACCCTATATATAAGCATAAACGATACTGCGGGAGCGGACTAGGAGTCTGACCAAGAACCTATCCATTACTTTATACTTATCTCTTCATTAGAACAGTGGGCTAATAGCTAGCATTTTCGATAGGAACGTTCTTACGTGAGCTTCATTCGCCTTCCTAGAGTCTTTCTCTTGACCACCCACACAGAAAACACAAATCTTGTATACCCTTATACGCTCTGTTATTTGAAATCTTGTTACGTACCTTAATAAAGTTCAGTTAGAAACCTTTCTAAAGTAGGGGGGACTGCTTCATTAGTACCTCTGCCCCTCACCCGTTACACATTCCCAAAACTTTTCTCAATAAAATTCTCAACTTTCTAACCTCAGGTCATCTGTTAAAAATTAAAACTTTTACTTCGGATATTAGACAACTATTTTAAATTTTGTCAAATCATAAATGATGAAATTACTTTTACAACACACTTAGCTTTTACAACACCTTTTGATTTCATAGTAACCTCCACTGGAGAGAAATTTCGAGACGAAATTTTCTAAAGTAGGGGAGACTGTGACAACCGTCACCCTTAACTTTTTGCAGGTTGCCAGATCTAGTCCGTGTACTTTCAATGTTCTGAATCTAATAAAATTTGAGTTCTTTCGATTATTTTTTTTATTATTTATTTGGAAACGTTTACATTTTTTTTTTTGACCGAACGCGTCCATGAATACATTATTTTAATCAAGATATAATTTAGCATTTATACCAAAATATATATATTAGTTATTTACTGAGATTAACAAAATGTTTAAGATTTATAAAATTTAAAAACATTTTAGTTAACCTAGTTTAACTAAGTTAAAGTTTTATAAAGAAATTATTAACCAAGTTAAATCATAATATCAACTTAGTTAAGTAAGGGAGGGACCTAATTTGCCAAATAACAAAAGTTATTTAAATCTGTTTCTTTCCCCCACCTGGACCACGTTTTTTTTCCGGCGAAGGTTTGGCCGGAATCCGGCCACTCGTCCGGCGAAGTGAAACGCCATCCTTAATACACTAAATCGTGCTATCTTCATTCCTTTACGTTTCTTCTTCAATTTTTGACTGTTAGACTGATTAAAAACGAGCATTTACACGTGCTTTGAATGGGTGTAATCATGATTTAAAGAGTGTAACCGCCGGAGACCCAAAGCGAATTAAAACATGCGTTTTGCTCAACCATCATATAAACCAGCCATACCATCTTGTTCCTGTAACATTACACGACTAAAACCCACAAAAAAATAAGAAGCAAAACGTGAACAGATTGCTTTAAATGCGATTCAAAGGTTCGAACCTGTTCATCACATTTTCGAACTCATTTATCATTGTAAGTCTTTTTTTTTGTGCCATTTGGTTAGTTAGACCCTTCTCTACAAAAGCCCTATTGATTCATGGCTTAAATCTGTTGAATCGGGTTTGATTGTTTTAACCTAGGGTTAGGGTTCTTGGCTTAGTAAATTTGGGGAAGAAGAAGATGAAAGTAGCTTATTATATAAATACATTCATTTCCGAAATATTAACAATAATAAGTACTTGGTGTAGTGGTTAGTATGGTGTTGAGTTTGTGAGAGAACCTGAGTTCGATCCCTCCACCTACCGTCTTTTCTGTTTTCTTTTTTTTTCATTTTCTTTATTTTAAACTTCATATCATATTATATATATATATATATATAATTCTTTTAATCTTTAAATATTCATAATAAATTCGTTTTTGCTCCAAAAATTATAAAAATTTAGGTGTAGCTTCTTGGTACCTCATAGAAAATTGTCATATTTTTAGTTTTCTGAAAAATATCTATTTTCATGATTTTATTAATTTAAATTGTTTTAATCATAATTAATTGATTAAAAATTCATTTTTAATGATTTTTATCTCAAAATTTTTGATAAATTATTTCTAATCATCATGATCTCAATTAAAAATTATTGGTTCAGAAAACATTTATTTTTATTGATTTTCCTATTTTTAGTCATTTAAACATGATTTAATCTCATTAAATCAGTTTTAAATATAAATAAGTTTATAAAAATTATGAGAAAATTATTTTCATTAATTTACATCAGAAAGCATCCATTTTCTATAAAAATAACATTTTTGGATCATGTCTTGTATTCTTATCTTATTTATGTTTAATTAGACATAATTAGACATTTATTTATTTACACTATTTAAACATCCATTTTATAAATATTCTCTTATAAAATAGAAATGTCTTATGATTGAAAGTCTTTATTATCATTGATGGATTTTTGAGTAACTCGTAACTATTTATTTCAATAATTATGATTATTGTATTTATTTATAATAATTAGTTAAAGTAATTAGCTAAATTATTTTGTCTTAATTATTTAAACATATTTTCCAACTAAAATATTTAATTGGTAATAATTATATTACCTAAATCATATTACAAATTTTGGTATATTATTTTTAATATACAACTTTTACATTAATTCGACTAATCATAAAAACTATAACTCCCCAAATCGACTTAGCAAACCCTAATGCCTTAGACCCTAGTTACCTTAGACTTTTTAGACACTCCCTTATTAGTATTCTTACATATTATAGGTTGAATTCTTCGGAATTCCCGTTACTTAGCTCACGACCGCTTAAGTGGATTTTGGTCGCTTTCGCAAACTGTGAGTATATCTTTCCCCTTTTTACCGTTTTACTACTTTGGGGTGACTCATGTACCTATATATTAATCAAGTTTCAATTTCTTATACTTAATGCAATTCTCATGTGTGTTTGCTTTATGTTAATTGGTGTGTCTATGGCTTGTCAAAATCATTAACCGCTGGGCGGCCTAGCTTTTCAATGAATAGTACTATGGTATACCCCCTTGAGACTCTGTTAAGAGAATCTTGGTCATTGTCTTGTTAATTCATTATTCAGTTGGTTAGTCATGTGTTAGTCATTATTCTCAGGTTTGGTTTTGAACGGATATTACTTATTACATATTTGCAAATGGTACCGCACATGAATTGCTAAACACTTTTCTACTATATTTATTTAAACAGGGTATGCTCACCAATACAATTTTTGTATTGACCAAAATATTTTGTACATGTTTCAGGTTGTTTTGAGATGCATCCTTTAAGCTTTCGGATTTATATTTAGATTTTGATTCATTGTATTTCAATTTAGTTGACAATTAGTATCATTGTATTTCATTTCAATGTAATAAATTATTTAATCAATGTATTCAAATTTACACTTTAGTCCATGTGCTATTGAACAATCGTCACTACGTGACACCTCGATGTTTCCGCCATCGGTTGGGGTGTTACACAAAGACTGTTTAGATATTGCGTTTCTCTATTGAAGTAACTTGAAAAAAAACAAAGTCAATGAAGATTTCAATTAATGATTTTTCATATATAAAATGTATTTTATATATCAAGCTATTATAATACGAAAATAGCCAAACATATTTAGTTTTGTATTGAATCAAATATTTAATTAATGTGGATTGATTTGTTTTATTTTATTTGTTTAGAATATTGTAAGAAATATAGTTTTAAACTTAGAGTGAAAGACCACATATTAAAAACACGTTTTTTAAGGTACACGATTTAAATTTAATAACATATAAATACATTGTCTTAAAAAAAATAAATAATTTTTAATAAAGATTAAGTTTATTAGTTCATAAACATTTTCATATTATGTCTTTTAATTTATTTCTAATTTTGTATTAAAATATAATTATATTAATTGATTTACAAAAACATAGAATATATATATATATATATTAAACTGAATTCCAGTAATTATATCAATAATTATAGTTGTAACAAATAAAAACTGAATAAGTAATAATTATTAAATAAAGAAACAAATTAAAATAAATGCATTGTTTGAAATAATAAAATGAGAGACTTTATAATGGAGTTCTATGTAGTCCATGTGTTGTCTTTTATTACTATAGATAAAATTGATTAATGTTGATTGATTTATTTTATTAATTTGTTTTGAACAATATACAAGTCTCACAAAAAGCTTGACTAATTGCATTGTGTTATTATTAATTTGTTTATTTGACTTTTGAACTATTTTAAGCATTTAAAATTAATATGTATTTGCTGAACATAGTTTAACATCTAAAACAATGACCAAAATAATAAAACATAATAATCATTCGTTAAATATTGTAACAAAATTAATTTTAAACTTAGAATAACAGATTAATTTTTTTAAAAATGGGTTAATTTAAGGTACATGATTTAAATTCAAAGTTAATAATACACAAATATAAATATGTTATATAAAAAGAATCATGTGTTTTCATTTATTAATGATTTTAGTTGCAACTATGATTATTAATATAATTACTAAAATTTAATTTAATAAACTTATATCATGGTTTTGCAAATCAATTATTATAATTAAATTTGAGTTTAATGTATTAAATAATAAAATGATAGAATTCATGAGAGAGTGCCATGTGTCCCTCATGTGTTTTCTTTTATTATATAGTGTAGATGTAGATGTAGATGTAGATGTAGATTAATTGATTTACAAAAACATAGAATATATATATATATTAAACTGAATTCCAGTAATTATATTAATAATTATAATTGTAACAAATAAAAACTGAATAAGTAATAATTATTAAATAAAGAAACAAATTAAAATAAATGCATTGTTTGAAATAATAAAATGAGGGGCTTTATAATGGAGTTCTATGTACTCCATGTGTTGTCTTTTATTACTATAGATAAAATTGATTAATGTTGATTGATTTATTTTATTTATTTGTTTTGAACAATATAAAAGTCTCACAAAAAGCTTGACTAATTGCATTGTGTTATTATTAATTTGTTTATTTGACTTTTGAACTATTTTAAGCATTTAAAATTAATATGTATTTGCTGAACATAGTTTAACATCTAAAACAATGACCAAAATAATAAAACTTAATAATCATTCGTCAAATATTGTAACAAAATTAATTTTAAACTTAGAATAACAAATTAATTTTTTTAAAAATGGGTTAATTTAAGGTACATGATTTAAATTCAAAGTTAATAATACATAAATATAAATATGTTATATAAAAAGAATCATGTGTTTTCTTTTATTAATGATTTCAGTTACAACTATGATTATTAATATAATTACTAAAATTTAATTTAATAAACTTATATCAAGGTTTTGCAAATCAATTATTATAATTAAATTTGAGTTTAATGTATTAAATAATAAAATGATAGAATTCATGAGGGAGTGTCATGTGTCCCTCATGTGTTTTCTTTTATTATATAGTGTAGATGTAGATGTAGATGTAGATTATCGTAGATATTTTTGCTATCCCAGTCTCCAGTGTTGCTTCAGAGGAAGCTTTTAGTACAGGCGGAATAGTTGTTGAAACTTATCGAACTTCTTTGTCACCCCGATTGTAGAGGCACTAATATGTTCAGAGGATTGGATTCGTGCCTCTACTAAGAAGATAAACTATAACGAAGACCCAATAGAATTTGATGACATTGGAAAAGGTATTTTTACATACACATTTTTAGTCGTGTTATGTGTGTTTTATCTATTCTATTCTATTATATATATATATATATATATATTGTAGAAATATCCGATAAGGTTGATCAGGATACTGAATGTGGAGCTTGATTAAGCGGTGCTTGCAGATAAATGTTGAAAACTTGAAGTCAACCAAGTTTTTTTGGTCGTTTTGTTTATTTGTTTCATTCTTCGTTTGTTACTTTGTTTCGTACTTTCTTTTTATTTCTTACTTCGTTTCTACATAACAACTATGAACGATCTTTTGGTTTTCTAATTTATTTCTTACAAATGTGTTAGTTTTTTCACTTAGGAATTTTATCGAGCACTTGGTGTGCGAACATATTGTACATACCAATCGAACACAATCAAACAAACTAATCATCAACTAATCTGATCCTAGCTAAATTGTAATAAACACAATGATTTGCCGAGAAATTCACATAACACAAACATCAATAACCTGATTTTATAGATAAACTAATGGTATAATCAATAAACATTCACATAACACAACCATCAAGGTTTAAGTTAAGAAATCTAACCTGTAAACAGGGTATGTTGTCTTCTGAACCAAATAAGCATCCTCTAAAACACGATTTCTGTCAGAAAAATGGAAGGTTTTTGTAGGGTTCGGGTAGGGTCGGGTTTTAGGATGAAGAACCGATGACCCGAGTTATGATGGACCGAGGACCGAACCATAGATAGGGTATGAAGATCGGTTCTGTTTTTAGGTGGGTCTCGGGTCTTGGGTCGGGTATGGACCATTGCTCACCCCTACCTCCACCAATGTCTTCCAAATGTAACTAGTGGGAATTGAACCCAAGCCTTCCATAAAAAACTTTAGGCCCTCAACCAATTAGGCTACATATTAACATATTAATAATCTCAAATATGTTATAGCTAAAGAATAAAATAAAGATAAGATAATCATTTTTGCATTACATATTAAAATAAAAGCACTTTAATTTATAAGTAAATAAATACTAACTAGTGGTGGACTTTGTTACCTTGTACTTCTGAGTTGAAAACAAATTGTAAAAATAGGGGGGAAAAGATTTGGAATGGCAATACACTTAATAGTTATTTTGTTGGTGTTGTGGGCGACGGATCATCAATTAATTTTTTGGGTAGACTCTTGGCTCTGTGTTGAACGCTCCGAATTACATATCTACATCTTTTCAGGCTCGAAAAAAACAAATGGGCGACTGTCTCTGATAGGTTACGAGCAGTGCCGGCCCAACCATTTTAAAGGCCCAAAGCGAAATTTGAATTTGTGGCCCTTTTAGAAAAAATATATTGTTTTGATTAAGGTCTTAAAAAAGCAATATACTTAGTTCCTCGATTCATTCTGGTGTCGGCCCAACTGATTAAAGGTGGTGTTTGGGATTGATTTTTCAAAACAGATTATGTGTTTTGGAAAAGCAGGGGTGGAGCTGCTTATAGATTATTGCATTTTGGTAGCCTAAAAAACTGATTATCTATGTTTTCAAAACGCAATCCAAACACTTAAAACTGATTATCTGCGTTTTCGAAACGCAATCATCTAAAAATCAAATTCAAAACGCAATCCTAAACACCCTCAAAGTAATTGAACCATTAACTTCTTATTTTAAAAAATTACAAACGACGTAAACAGGGGGTTAGTTTATGTTAGTTTATATTTAATATTAATTAATATATAATATCGATTTGATCTCAACTATTTTTTTAATAATAATTTGATTATTAAGAAAAGATAATTCTGAGTCAACTGTCAAAATTCAATATGGCATAATCAATAATTCAATAATATATATAATTTGAGTGTGATATACTAAAAAATAGCAATAACTAATAAGGATACAACTGAAGTTTTATAAAATGAATAAATTTTTTGAGAAAATCTAACTCACATTTCTTCCCTAAGTTTCACCAAATACCATTGTCATCTTGAAGGTTCATTTATTTGAAAAACATAAAATATCGTAAAGGATTTATCATCAAGTTGGAGGCCCCTAAGAAATTGGTGGCCCTAAGCAAGAGCTTAGGTTCCTAATGCTTAAAGGCCGGCGGTTACGAGTGATAAATGGTATTAAAATTCTGAGTTGGGACTGGCGTTCGGTACCGTCTACTCCCGAAGAGATCACTAGTCTGTTCAGCTTGCTGTCTGATATTCATGACTATGACTGGAAAGGGGGTATCGATGATTGGAAATGGATAGGCGATGACAATGGTATTTATTCTGTTAATAAAGCCAAAAGGCTGATTTTGAGCTATCCTTTGACGAGTAATAATATGCATAGGAGTTGGAGAGGGTGGGCTCCATTGAAGTGTAAGATCATGGTGTGGAGACCTTCGCTTAATCGTCTACCGACAAAGTTGGAGTTGATCAAACGTGGGATAGCTTTGCCGAGTGACTCGTGTGTTCTTTGTAACTCAGATATGGAGACGACAATCCATTTATTTATCGGATGTTTCTTCGCAGCTGAGATTTGGTCAAGGATTGAAGTTTGGTGTCGGTTGTCTCCTATATTTGCTTTCGATATGTCAGATCATCTAAAGATGGTGAAGTTACAAGCTACAACGTAGCAAAGTAGATACATCTTGAGAGGGATCATATTTACTACAATTTGGGCGACGTGGAATGAAAGAAATGATAGAATTTTTAAAGGCAAAAGTCGGAGAGCTATTGAAGTTGTGGAAAACATCAAAACGATATCATATTTTTGGATTCGGAATAGATCTAGATTTAAAGGTATTAGATTGGAATGTTTGGTGTAAATGTTCGTTGGACTTGATGTAATGTCGTTTTTGTGCCCGAAGGTTTTGAAGACCGTTTGTGGCAATTTTTGAATTAAGTTTACCTTAAAAAAAAAAAAAAAAAAAAGACAATTCTACACGTGACACGTCCATGATGATCCTCAAACCACAAATTAAAAGTAAATATTGCTCTAAAAGTCGTTTAAGACAATATATATACTATCATAAATCAACCATAAAATTTATTTAATTTTAATACGCATTACTTAATTATTTTTCTTTTTGATCTTCTTATACATCTGTACCTATAAAACTTAGAAAGTTAGAAACTATCAATATTTACATAACAAAAACATATTAGTATCAAACTAGCACTTTTTAAGTCTACCCGGAGTGGGGGCGGTGATAGTGGCGTGGAGGTGGGTTTTGGGCGGGAGCACCGCCGCCAAGATGGGGGAAGAGGGCATTGCCCCTTTGGCGGGGAATTATTCACCGGCGTGGGGATGCGGGGGCTTGAAAAGAGGAGGAGGGTTTTGATTGGTCAGTTTTTTTTTTACCACAATATAATATTATTTCCCCCTCCCCCTTTTTCCCCCTTCCACTCCCCACAATTTTCACCCTTTACACACGGATCCCACAAGTGCCACATGGCGCATCACGCCCAAGGGCGAAGCATCCATGGGGCCAGGGGGTGCCCTGGCCCCCCCTGATTTTTGGCACAGTGGTAAAAATTTGCGATTTTCGTAGGTAAATTGAGTCCGGGTTGAATCCGGCCCCCGCCGATTTGATCTTCCGACCCCTACCGATCGGAAAAAATTGAGTCCGGCCCCCGCCGATGTAATCTTCAAGCTTCGCCACTAATCACGCCCCTCTTCCCCATCCACTCCTAGTAGCCTAAGCGCACTCTGTTGCGGGAATTTGTTTGTTATTGGTTTGTTCCACTACGGATACATGTACCCATGTTGGACGGTATGCTTCCAGAGCGAAGAGGTAGAAGCATGTATATATTTCTTAATTTTTATTTTCTAATTTAGTTTTAAATATTTTTTAAAGGGGAGTAAAATGACCACCATGCCCTTACGTGGGTAGCAGATACCATTAAAACCAAACTTGGTTAGGATAAAAGGTCGCCAACTGTATAGAAAATAACACGTTAAGGGCATTAATCTCTGTAATTTCGTTAGGCAAAGGACAATGTCTGTAATTTCGTTTAAACATAAAGAATGTATGCATTTTGTCAATAAAAAACGAGAGAAGAAGCAAAATGGGGAATGGAATCGAAACGATATGACCCTATTGTTGATGCAACTTCTAATTGTTTGGCATCTAATTTCAGTGTTGAATTACTATAGTAAATATGATTTAATATGATAATATATCCTTCTGTCTCCTAACACTACTAGGGGTTCCGAATAGTGTAAACTCTCAGCTCAATTTGAGTTTTATATCTAAGATGTGTTCTAAAATTAATAACTTCTCCTCTAAATAAAGATATTTTTTTAACGGCTAATTTCCTATCCCAATTTTAACACTCCTTTTTAAATCCCCTTTTATTAAACCCCATTAAATGCCTCCCACCAGCTTTGAACCTGGTCATTTGATGATACGACTAGGCTATAACCCAAGCGGCCTAAATAAAGATATCTACAACATAATTTTCAAACTCTAATTATGATTGAAAAATAATTTGAATGAGTAACCGGGAGATGTTTCCATGTAAGTTGCCAAATGACAATGATACCTATGCTGAAACGTTCAATCCTTATTTATTAAAGTCGTTAACACATATGCACCAAGAGAGCCTTTCAATCACTATATTGCTTGACTAACATAATTCAATACTAAAGTGTTATAACAATAATCTAAGATTGTATTGAAACAAAAAAACCAAAAGATGTATCCAATAAATCTTTAAGGTTGGTTATTTATTTCAGTCTAAAATTACTTTTGACTCGAACTTTGTGTCTTTGTTTATTGGTATAACAATCATTTAATGGTGTAAACGAGTCAAGCCGAGCTCGAGCCCAACTATGCTCAGGCACGGCTCGGTTCGAGCATATTATTTTAAGATCAAGCTCAGCTCAAAAGTAAAATCCAAGAGTTCAACTCGAGCTTGGTTCGATAGCTTAAATGAGCCAAAGCTCAGCCAGAGCTTCAGTTGTCAATATTAAATAGTAGATATTATATATATATATATATATATATATATATATATATATAATAAAATAAAACTTGTTTGGGCTCGTTTGGGTTCGCAAGCCTAAACAAGCTTAGTATGTAAAGCTCAAGCTCGAGGTCGATAACTAAATGAGTCAAATTATAGGATCGGGCCCGGGCTCATTAGACTCGACTCGTTCGAGCTATTTACCGATCTGATCTTATGTAGCTCTGAAACCGTTGTGCATCATTTACACTTGATTGACTTGAAAACGATTTTTAAGAGGTTTAAATTTAAATTAAACTTAACCCTCTAATAAGCAGCAATTTAGCAAATATGAAAATTATATGTAGTAGTACTTTAATAGAATCAATTATATATGTAAACTCTTTATTGTAATTCATTGTAATTATGTACTGATTATTCTCCTTCCAAAAATATGGAGAACTTTGTATTATTTATAGTAGTCAAACAAATCAATAAGAGACAAGTTGAATTACCTTCTAATATGGTATCAATCCTTTTTCCGGTCCTCTAAATCCGGCGATACCTTCATCTCCGGTCAACTTCTCCTCCACCCACCACCTTCTCTGGTCACTATCCAACCATCTTCCGCCGCAACCCTTGTCTGCCGGATTCGTCTTCTCCGGTAAAAAAAAAAAACCTTCTGCAACCTTTGCCCGCTTCCTCTGTTTTTCCCCTGATTCTTTATCTCTCTTTCATGGAGCCCCAACCTCTTCACCCCGCCTTAACTGTGACAAACATTAAGGCTCATATACCCATCATCTTGGAGAAGGATTCAACCCATTTTACAACTTGGCAGACCCTGTTCAGAGTCCACTGCCAAGCGTATGAGGTTCTCCATCATCTTTCACCCAAACCCACAGCCACACCACCACCCACAGCCTCTGACCCGGCTGCCCTAGCCAAAGCCGAGGCAGACCTCCTTGCTTCCGAGGCCCTGTGGTCTCGCCTTGACGCGATTGTTCGGCAATGGATCTATGCCACAATCTCTCAACCTCTGCTTCACACCATTCTAACCCCCGGTCAATCCGCATATGATGCCTGGATGGCTGTCGAAAGTGAGTTCAATGATAATAAAACCACTCGAGCAATTTTTCTCAGCCAAGAATTTACCCACCTTTACCTTGATAATTTTGCGTCTATGGACGAGTACTGTCAAAGAGCGAAACAATTGGCTGACCAACTTGCGAGTCTCGGCTCTCCGGTTGACAACCGAATGTTAGTTCTTCAAGTCTTGACGGGCCTGACCGAGTCCTACGATAGCATCTCAACCGTCCTCCAAAACCAGGACCCTTTACCGGATTTTCGTGATGTCCGTTCACGGCTGCAACAAGAGGAAAACAAAAAGAAACGCCTCGCTGCTCGGGCCTCCCAAACCGCCGCCACTGCCCTTCACACCTCCAACTCCACCGCCCCTTCATACCCCAACACCTCGGCTGTCACAAACAACCGCCAGCCTTCTAACCGTGGCCGCGGAAATCGAGGAAGACGCTCCGGCAGGTCCACAAATAACCGGTCGTCTCACACCTCTCAGCAGTCTCCCAACATTAACCATCCCTATATTGTCTTTCCTAGTTCATGGACAGCCACTCAATGGGCTACTGCTCTTAATCGAAATAACTCGGCCCAACAGAATGCAACTATACAGGCCCAACAGCCACCATGCCCTTATCCCTCCAGGCCCAATAATAACAACACACAGGGTATTCTTGGCTCCCGCCCCGACCAGGCCCATCACACAAATTACACTCCAACCGACATTGAACAAGCCCTCTATTCTCTCGCTCTCAACCAACCGGATCATGGCTTGATGGATACGGGTGCTTCCTCTCACTCGGCAAATGCCCAAGGTATATACTCCCCGTCTACTTTTAATAAATGCACTAATAAAAATATTATTGTTGGTAATGGCATGACCATCCCTGTATTGGCCCAAGGCAACCAAGTCCTACCACCACCCTCCCCCCCCCCCCCCCCCTTAAAACTTAATAATGTCTTGTTTGCCCCAAATATTATAAAATCACTTATTTCTGTCCGTCGCCTTACCACCGACAACTTAGTGTCTATTGAATTTGACCCATTTGGCTTTCTTGTGAAGGATCTCAAAACACGGGCTCCTATCCTACGATGCAATAGCACAGGGGACCTCTATCCATTGACTGAACCACTTCCACTCAAGTCCACTCAACCATCCACTTTTGTTGCTGTGTCTCAAGATCGTTGGCACCAAAGATTGGGTCATCCCGGCAATAATATTTTACAGTCTTTGAAACTGTCATCTTTTGTTGATTATGCAAAATTTAATAAATCACATTGTGAACCTTGCATTTTTGGTAAAAGCATTAAATTGCCGTTTTATGATTCTGTTAATGTTACTCATTCTGCCTTTGATATTGTACACAGTGACTTATGGACCTCCCCAGTACTTAGTACCGGTGGCCATAAATATTACATCTTATTTTTAGATGACTTCACTAATTTTTTATGGACCTTCCCCTTATCCAATAAGTCCCAAGTTTTCCACACCTTTGCCAATTTCCACAACTTCATAAACACCCAATTCTCCCGTAAAATAAAACAATTCCAGTGTGACAATGGGAAAGAATATGCCAATCAACATTTTTATAACTTTTGCAATCATAACGGCATGCAATTTCGTTTCTCTTGTCCCTACACCTCTTCCCAAAATGGCAAAGCGGAACGCAAAATCCGCACCATTAACAACATAATCCGAACCCTTCTTGCCCAAGCCTCACTTCCTCCCAACTTGTGGCACCACGCTCTTGAAACCGCCACCTACCTACTAAATATCCTCCCTAGCAAACTTCACAACTACAAATCCCCAACCACTCTCCTTTACAATTGCATACCGGAATACGATCACCTTCGTGTCTTCGGGTGCCTTTGTTACCCCCTACACCCTCATACCACCATTAATAAATTAAACCACCGTTCCCATCCTTGTGTTTTCCTCGGGTACCCCGCGAATCACCGTGGGTATAAGTGTCTAGATCTCACCACTCATCAAATCACTATCTCTAGACACGTTCACTTTGAGGAAACAATTTTCCCCTACACCATCCAATCCCCAACTAAACCACCATCCTATGAATTCCTAAACCCCACCATTAATCCCCTCGTTTGGGATTATCTACACCGCACCAAAAACACCCCACAACCAAACACACCTCCCCATGTACAAACTTCTGACCACAACTCCACATCTACCCATTCCCCAATTCTAAACCCCACTACCACTCATCCCACAAACAACTCTGACCCACCGTTTAACCATACGGCCCAATCCCCATCTTCACCCTCAGCCCAACAATACACATCTCCTTCCAACCCCATTTCCCCCCCTACGGCCCACATTCCAACTGACCCACCTCCGGCCCCTACTTCTCACACTTCTCCAGCCCATAATTCTTTCCCCACGGCCCAAGCCCAATCACCAAACCCTCATCCTCCACCTCAGCCCAATCGCACCATTCACACAAGGTCCATGAGTGGCATTACTAAACCCAAACACATACTCAACTTACACACCTCTACCATCGTCCCTGTCCCGAAAAACCCACAGGTTGCCTTGTCCTCTCCAGAGTGGTATAATGCCATGTCAACAGAATTTAGTGCTCTTATTAAAAACAAGACCTGGGAGCTTGTACCTAAAACTCCTGACATGAATATTATACGTAGCATGTGGTTGTTTAAACATAAATACAGGTCGGATGGTAGTTTGGAGCGGTACAAAGCACGCCTAGTATGTGATGGTCGCAAACAACAAACGGGCATCGACTGTGGCGAAACATTTAGTCCAGTCGTCAAGCCGTCTACTATACGGCTAGTTCTTTCA
The DNA here is from genome assembly GCA_028751855.1 of Ambrosia trifida. NCBI lineage: Eukaryota > Viridiplantae > Streptophyta > Magnoliopsida > Asterales > Asteraceae > Ambrosia > Ambrosia trifida. Next base: position 63,373,893 of record CM054131.1, read on the forward strand.
TTGGCCCTATCAAAGTCCTGGCCCATTCATCAATTGGACGTTACTAATGTGTTCCTTCATGGCAACCTGGAAGAAACCGTCTACATGCATCAGCCTATGGGCTTCAGACATCGAGATTTTCCGGACCATGTCTGTCGTCTCCGCAAGTCTCTATACGGTTTGAAACAGGCTCCTCGCGCTTGGTACCAGCGATTCACGGATTTTGTCACTATACATGGGTTCCGTCAAAGCAAGTCTGACAACTCTCTATTCATTTATCACAATGGACGTGACACAGCATATCTTCTCATCTATGTAGACGATATCATCCTCACCACCTCCACTGAATCCCTACGGACCCAACTTGTTGAGACATTATCAGGTGAGTTTGCCATGAAAGACTTGGGCCCTCTCTCCTATTTTTTGGGCATTCATGTTACCAGGACAGGAAACCGTATGTTCCTCTCTCAGCAGGCTTACGTTCAGGACATTATTCATCGGGCCTCAATGGACTCTTGCAAGCCAGTACACACACCGGTTGACACCCAGTCCAAACTCTCTGCTGACTCCGGGCCTCTCCATGATGACCCGTCTACTTACCGCAGTCTAGCCGGTGCCCTTCAGTATCTCACTTTCACCAGACCAGACATCTCTTATGCGGTACAGCAGATTTGCATGCACATGCATGCACCCCGGGTAGATCACTGGAATGCATTAAAACGCATCATCCGATACATCCAAGGCACTGCCGATCACGGTCTACACTTGGGTCCAGCCCCCGACTTATCACTGGTAGCCTATACTGATGCAGACTGGGCTGGCTGCCCCGACACTCGCCGCTCTACATCCGGATATTGTGTCTACTTGGGAGATAATCTTATCTCTTGGTCTTCAAAAAGACAATCCACTATTTCTAGATCCAGCGCAGAAGCCGAGTATCGAGGTGTTGCAAACGTTGTTGCTGATATATGTTGGCTACGCAATCTCCTTCTGGAGCTTCATCATCCATTATCTCGGGCTACTCTAGTATATTGTGACAATGTCAGTGCAGTTTATCTTTCGGGCAACCCGGTTCAACATCAACGTACAAAACACATTGAACTTGATATCCATTTTGTCCGCGAACAGGTACAACGCGGCCACATTCGGGTTCTACATGTGCCATCCCGCCATCAGATTGCTGACATTTTCACAAAAGGTCTCCCGCGGATTCTCTTTGAAGATTTTCGGACCAGTCTCAACATCGGGCCTCCTGACGTTTCAACTGCGGGGGAGTAATAGAATCAATTATATATGTAAACTCTTTATTGTAATTCATTGTAATTATGTACTGATTATTCTCCTTCCAAAAATATGGAGAACTTTGTATTATTTATAGTAGTCAAACAAATCAATAAGAGACAAGTTGAATTACCTTCTAATATACTTGGTCTAAAAAAGAGGAAACTAAAAGCTTGATGAGTGCAAAAAATATTATTATTCTGTCACCTGACACTCGAAACGTCATGAGTGTGACCAAGTCTCGCAAAATTTGAAATGAACGTACCTAAGATAGCGTTGCAATCAAGGCTGGCAGTCGTATTGTTACACATGAAGTGATGAGTGATATTCATATTCACTACTACAATTGTTAATAGAAATCGCGGTTATAATTATCAATAGACGCGGGGATTGCCATCCGCGACTTTATCCGCGACTTTAGATGACTTTACCCGCGACTATTGCGACTATTATTTGTGCACAACCGCGACTTTAGTATAATTTAGTATAATATTGAGGGAACCAGGGAACCGCGACTTTATTTTATGATATGACCGTGACTTATACAATTATAACCGCGACTTCAAGCCTTACAATTATAACCGCGACTTCTGTTTATGTGACCGCGACTTTGTGGCAACACAATACCATGAACTTTTTTAACCTAGACGCCAACCATCCCATTCTTCATTCAACAGCCGTCACAATTCAACCACTCTCTTCTCTTCCTGTTCCTAGTCAACCTTCACTTCTACCATTAATAACTTTTAAGGTTAGTAATTTTTTATATTAATAAGTTAGTGTTTCTTTTTCTTGTAATAATAATATTATTTATTTAAATTCTATATTTTTCTTAAAATTTATATTTTTTTTGTAACTTTTATCACTAGATTATAATCAAACTTAATTTTACATATATATATATATATATATATATATATATGTGTGTGTGTGTGTGTGTATATATCCCGCTTTAGGTTAACCCTTTAGAATATACGTCATACCCGTTCAAAATTTATCTAATAGAGAAATTTTGAATTGTCCCCGTTCGGGACTGCTTTTTGAATATTCTATCTCATTTAGGATATGTATACATTTTAACGAGGCGGCATTTAAGAAAAAATCGGTTGGCATTTCCTCTACTCCCACGAGTTTGCGGTTTTACGCATGCTTGGGGAGTTAGGGGGAAATGCTGCCGATTTTTTCTTAAATGCCGTCTCGTTAAAAGTATACATGTGAGGTAGAATATTCAAAAAGTGGGTTAGGATCCACCACCTTAGACCACCGATTTACATCATATGCATATGTTCATATCATTTATTTGTACATTTTGATTTTCAGATGAATCGTGATGACTGGATGTACAAACGAAGTCGCACTGATGCAGTTTATATGGCGGGTGTTCGGAATTTTATTAACGTCGCAGAAGCTCATAGGGTGAATACAGGAGATCATTTAATTTTTTGTCCTTGTGCATCGTGTACAAACTTCCAAAAACTTGATATTAAAGATATAAAGTTTCATTTGTTAAGATATGGTTTTATGCCTAGATATACTTGTTGGTCAAAGCACGGGGAATCTCTTGCTAACCGTGGCACGTCGTCACTCAGTGCAGACAATGATACAAGTAATAATAACGAACACAATATTGATCACGAAAATGACATTTTGAATGATGACAATGATAACTTATTGAATGATGACAATGATAACTTAAACGATATGTATAATGATTTAGAGACTAACATTGGTGATGACGAGCAAGATACATTAAGACAACTACTTGAAGATGATTTAAAACCACTGTATGATGGTTGTGAGAAGTATTCAAAACTTCGTGCTGTTTTAAGATTGTCTACCTTAAAGTCAATACACGGATGGATTGATAAGAGTTTCACAGATCTACTGGTGCTATTAAATGACATGCTTCCTGAAGGTAACGAGTTACCACTTTCGTTATACCAAGCAAAAAAAAATGATGTGCCCAATGGGATTAGAAGTTAAAAGAATACATGCATGTCCAAATGATTGTATGTTGTATACAAAAGAGTTTGAAAATGATCATACGTGTTCTAAGTGTGGTGCGTCTAGATATAAACGTAAAAGTGAAACAGATGAAGTTGATGATGACGTGTCGAAAAATGGACCACCGGCTAAAATGTTGTGGTATCTCCCTATTATACCTAGACTGAAATGGTTATTTGCAAATAAGAAAGAAGCAAAATTGTTACGTTGGCATTCAGATGACCGTATAAATGATGGAAAATTAAGACATGTGGCTGATTCACCTCAATGGAGAACTATTGATAATAGGTATCCAGAATTTGGTAATGAGATCAAAAACATACGGTTTGGACTTAGCTCGGACGGGATCAACCCTTTTAGAAACATGAGTAGTCGTCATAGTACGTGGCCGGTTCTTCTTTGCATCTACAACCTTCCACCGTGGTTATGTATGAAAAAAAAATACATAATGATGTCGTTGTTGATTCAAGGCCCGAAACAACCCGGTAATGACATTGATGTTTATTTATCTCCATTGATAGATGACCTTAAAACTCTATGGAGTCCGGGTGTTAAAGTATACGATTCTTATAAGAAAGAATTTTTTGATTTGCGTGCCATGATTTTTTGCACCATAAGTGATTTTCTAGCATATGGCAACTTGTCAGGATACAGTACGAAAGGTAAACTAGCGTGTCCTGTTTGTGAAGATGACACGAGTTCGATGCGGTTAAATAATTGCAAAAAAACTGTTTACATGGGACATCGAAGATTCCTTCCAGATAATCATGATTTTCGGGATAGAACGGTGGAGTTTGATGGAAAAACTGAGCATAGAAATGTAAGGAAAGAATTTGATGCGTTTTCACGAGTTAGAAATTTAAAAGTCGTATTGGGGAAAATAGGGAAAAGAAAGAAAAGAAGTCGGTCTTCACGAGCTAGAAAGGAAAGAACCCGTCCTGAACCAGTAGGCATTTGGAAAAAAAAGTCTATCTTTTGGGACTTGCCTTACTGGAAGCATTTACAACTTAGACACTGCATGGATGTTATGCATATCGAGAAAAATGTATGTGAAAGCCTACTTGGCTTATTGTTAAACATTCCCGGGAAAACTAAAGATGGGATCAAAGTCCGTAAAGACATGCAAGAAATGGGAATACGTGAAGGGCTCCATCCTGTTGTGCAACCCAAGGGTTTTTTTCTGCCACCAGCGTGCTATACAATGTCAACAAAGGAAAAAAAAACGTTTTGTGAGTGTTTACACAACATTAAAGTTCCTTCCAGCTATTCTGCAAACATTAAAAGGTTGGTGTCATTGAAAGACTATAAACTGCTTGTTATGAAGTCTCATGATTGTCATGTTTTGATGACACATATGATTCCTATTGCAATCCGTGGATCTTTGCCAGATAAAATCCGACATACTATCACAAAACTGTGTTTGTTTTTCAACACGATCCATTCAAAAGTGATTGATCCACAGTCACTAGAAAATTTGCAAAAAGAAATTATTGTCACACTTTGTGAACTTGAGATGTATTTCCCACCGTCCTTTTTTGATGTGATGGTTCATCTGGTAATCCATATCGTGAGAGAAATTCAAGCATGTGGTCCTGTATTTCTCCGCTACATATACCCTTTTGAAAGATATATGGGTTTTTTAAAAGCTAATGTAAGAAACCGTGGTAGGCCCGAGGGCAGTATCATTGAAGGATATACTTCCGAAGAAGTGAATGAGTTCTGCATAGGTTATTTGGATTGTGACAAAAGTATTGGTGTTCCTCAGTCTCGTCACTCGGGTAGACTTGAAGGGAAAGGAGTTGTTGGCATGAAAGTAATATCCCCAACTTACGTCTCTTTGCAACTTGCACAATTAGTTGTCTTACAACACATGGCCTGTATTGCTCCTTATGTTAACGAGCACATGGAAACATTACGATCGACTTACAGGGGTAAGACAGCATATTGGTATGAAAAAAAGCATAATGAAGAGTTTGTTAGCTGGTTGAAAACAAAGGTAATGACAAACAGCGAAGCTATTGTTGACATAGCTGTAAAGAAGTTGGGTCAGGGTCCACTTAAAGTAACATCTTACCAAGGGTACGACATTAATGGTTATACATTTTACACCAAATATCAAGATGCAAAAAGTACAATGCAGAATAGTGGAGTTACTGTAGTAGCCACATCGACCCAATACGACAGGACGAACCGTGATATACGGACAAAAATCGCCAAAGACTCTTATTACGGTGTCATACAAGAAATATGGGAATTGGATTATGGTTTCACCACAATACCTTTGTTCAAATGTAAGTGGGTGAATAACCTAAGAGGTGTTACAGTTGACAAATATGGTTTTACACTTGTGGACCTTAACACAGATGGCTATGCGTCTGAACCATTCGTTCTAGCAAAATTAGTATCACAAGTGTTTTTTGTTAACGACCCGAGCAAACCAAAATGGGATATCGTACTTCATGGTAAGCGACGTATTCTTGGTGTTGATGATGTCGTTGATGAGGAAGAATATGACCAATTTGATGACCTACCACCATTTTCTGTCGGTATTCAACCGGTGAATGATGCATTTGACGGTTCCGCCACATATAAAAGAACCGACCACTACGAGGGGATATATGTTTAACTAAATGTAAAAGGTTAGATAAATTAAACTAAATACTTCTAATTAAAATTTAGATAAAACTTACTGTTATTTTAATTAAAATTCTATAACACTTAAAAAAAACAAATCCTTGTCTAAGGTTTTCTTATTTCGATGCATCAAAGTGGGATGCATTCGTTGCAGCAAAATCTACGAAGAAAGCCAAGGTATATGTTAATTATTATATATTCTTATTCTTATTTTTCTTATTATTATTGAAATATAGTTTCAAATTTTAATAATATTGTTTGTTGATTTATTTGTAGGCAATTAGTGAAAAGGCGAGGCAAAGTGCACTAGCGAACAAAAACCAACAACGGATTGGACGCGGGGGATATAGGGCGTTGGAGTACAAATTTGACAAGGTATGGCCCCCAATCGTGGATGCCAATCCTCATCTTGATGATTTGGATAGTCGTACTCAACTATATCTTGCGGGTCGAATTAGACTAGATAAACAAACAGGCACCTATAATACGCAACAATATGAAGAACAAATCAGTGATTTGGTAAGTAAATATATTTATTTTTATAAATATAAAATCTATCAGAAAACTTTTAACATTTAGATTTTGGTTGTATACAGATTGAAGCTGAGAAAAAAATGAAACTTGACGGAACTTATGGTCAAGGGCGCATAGATCCAATGATTAAAGTTTTTGGAGTTGAGCACGCGGGTCGAACAAGAGGTGTATCAAGCACAACAGGTAATATATATATATATATATATATATATATATACATGTATTTATTTGTGTGTATAATGATGTAATATTATGTTGAGTTTGCAGGACATACCAAAGTTAAAGTGCCTAAATTAAAACGTGCTTCGAAAAGGGCGGAAGCGAGCCCGATTATGCACACGAGCGAACATAGACGTGTAGATGCGAGCCCGGGTTTTCCTAGCTCAAGTTGTGGTTCGGGTGCATCGCATACGATATATCCGGATATGTAAATATATGGCTTTAAATTATCAATGTAGTGAATATTTACATATATGTTTATTAAAACGTTATATGGTTTTGCAGAAGGTATCCCAATGTCAAATATTTTGGTGTCAGGTGTGATGAGTACCGATGAGCATATAGCTGACGGCCAGGTGTATCCTTCTTCAGATAGATATTTGGATGACATTCTCATCCTTGAGCATTGTGTGAAGGTACATGTCGATTATGTTCGCCAAGATTATATGCCTATGCCGCTCCCTGACGAGGCACGTAGAGAAGGTGTGCGGTATATGAGAGATACCTTATTTACGTTTATTCAATGGCCAAGAAAGGCAATTAAGGTATATTTGGTTGATACATAAATTAAGTATTATTCTGTATTTTATTATATTACTATAATATTTTGTTTTAATTTCAGATTTTGGATGAACCGACTCAGACACGCCCTTGTGATATGATGGCGGCTTTTGAACTTTATACGCCAGAGGTAGTTTATATTACTTTATTTCATTTGTTTTATAGTAAACATTTTAATTTGTTTATTGTTTAAGATGCAGCCTTTGACAGAAGATCCTATTGGGTTGGGGGATGATGAATTTTTTGGTGAAGAGTTTTTACTAGCTGATGGATTGATGGACGCAACAGTGAATGTGCCTGCATGCCTTCAAAATCAACAAACGGTAACGAATCAGTTAATTTTAAATCTGTTAAGTTTATTCCAGTAAAATAAACTTATTTGACCCGTTTTAAGATAATTTGCAACTTGATATCAATTATTAATATTTTTTTTATCTAGCAACCACCTGGTTGTTCACAATGAAGTGTGCACCTGGTCTAGACATTAAAAGTGCTTCCATTTTCATATTTAGGTTGTGAAATCTGCTGTTCAGATGTTTCAAAGCAAGGTCAAAGGCACAGAAAAACAGGCCAAAGGCAAAGAGAAACAAGCGAAACAAGCCAAAGACAAAGAGAAACAGGCGAAACAAGCCAAAGACAAAGAGAAACAGGCGAAACAAGCCAAAGGCAAAGGAAAAGAGGTCAAAGATAAAGAAAAACAAGCTGAAGCTCAAATGACAGATCAAGAAAAACAGGCCCAAAAAGTAAGTTTAGAGTTGAAGGTGGTAGAAATCAGAGAGGAGTGGTATCAAACTATGGTTCGTCAACTAGGTGCAAACATCCAAGGCGACTGGGCTACCACATTTCCGTTTTCAACCTACGAGACTATGTTTCCTACCGAGGTTGTTTCTTTTATTGAGGCTGAATCGATTTTAGCGCTATTCGCCAACGAATGGGTTGATCTCACTATTGTGTTTTGGTTTACTTCGTAAGTTGTTATTACTATTAACATTGTTTATATTTAACTTAAAACATTATATTTATTATTTTTTTTCTTTGTTTAAGGAACTTTTATAAGCAGTCAAAGGAGACAAAACTCGACCGATGTGCCTTCTTGAATGTTAACATAATCATAGGCGATATGTGTGAAAACAATCCTAACGAAGTTGAAGGTCACATATTGGATATTGTGAAACATCATAAAGATAAAGACATTTTTCTTGCCCCGTACTTAGCCGAGTAAGTGTATTTTAATTACTTCTCGTTCATTTTATTACTATAATTTAACTAACTATTCATATTAATTTTGTAGTGGCCATTGGTCCTTGTTCATTATTGCCCCACGCATACGACTAAGTATTTATTTTGGATTCTACATCAATGCGAGGCAATAAGAATTCTTCCCACTATCGGCTTTCAAATCTCATTCATAACGCCTTAGGAATAGCTTTACCGTATACAATGGTTCGGGTATGTTTATTTTTTCTATTAATTAGTTATTTGATTTTCTTATGTTTTATTTTAAATAATAAATTGTTAATTTAATGTAGTGTAAATAACAAAAAAGCGGATGGGAACGCGGATACCTAGTTATCCAACATATGTTTGAGTTTCTCTGTTTCTATGTAGACCAATTTCCCATAAGAGTAAGTATTTTATATTTCTTTTTTTTTTTTAGAACGGCAACTATTTATTCATCACCCAAAGAGTTACAACATATGCTAACAAGGCGCCTAACCTTATGTACCCAATATCCCATTTTCACTCGCACCTTATGTTAGCGCCTAAAACCAAGAAGTAATTTATATTTCTAAAGTAGTTAGAGTTTGTTTTAGGTGTGAGCGTTTATATATATATATATATATATATATATATATATATATATATATATATATTCCGATTATATGTGTTGTAACTTATACCATTTACTTTTATTTTAGATGTGGAACAATACAAGCTATGCCACGGACAAGGATATCGATCTTATGTTGAAGACTTTGATGCCAACTTTTTTTAGTGAATTAGGTATTCGTATACTTTCAGGTTGAATGTGTATGGGTCATGGGTAGTTTTGAACAGCTTTAAGATGATTTTGGTATGTAAGTTGAAGTATGTAACTTGAAACAAATTGATGTTTTTTTTTTATTCTTTTGTTTGGATCATTTTGGTATGAAACAAAATGAGTTTTGGCAGAAAAACATGTTTATAGAAAAAAAAGGAAAAAAAAAACAGCAGTTTTGTGCTTGATTAGCAGCTGAAACTGAAAAATGCTGCTGGAAAAAAAAGAAAAAAAAACAGCAGTCAGCAGAAGTCGCGGTTCCATGGTCCAAACGCTAGCAGCAGAAGTCGCGGTCCAAAGAATAGAAATCGCGGTTTATAATTTAACCAAAAGTCGCGGTTCCAAACTATTACAAACTATAAGTCGCGGTCAAATCTAAAGTCGCGGACAATTACACCTAAAGACGCGCCTCTTTAAGACGCGGTTTGTTACCGCGTCTTTAGTACTATATCACCGCGATTTTAGAGGTTTTTTTTGTAGTAGTGATTGTGGCCACCGCAGCTTCCACCGGATTCTTGGCACTTTTGGCAATCCTCCTCCATCCTGTTATAATATAAGTACTCTTCAATGTCAATGATATGACCACCGCCCTTGTTATCACTTCATCCGCGCATTTGTACGTACACTCCCCAATCAAAATGAGGCAAATCTTGAAGTGAAAACTTAGATCAACGTCAATTCGAATGCTTTATGATGTTACGTTTCACTTTCACTATCAGGCCGGCAGGTGTGGGTGATCAGACTAGCATCTTAGTTTTAGCTTCGTATCTGATTTTCTTTCTTAACCACGTAACGTTCCTGCTCTAGAATTGAAGGACTGCAATTAGATTCTTCAGCTGCCATGGCTGTGAAGAATCACGGGAGGAAGAGGAGCCAGTAGAGATATTGGTCAGACATGATTTTGCAATTGTTGAATCACCAACTTGGACAAGTCTTCTATTTATAACACACGTAATTAAATTAATCATATTTTATATTTAAAACTATTATTAAAGTTGCATTATTTTAATCAAGTTTTACTAAAATGACTATAACTTGTAGGACTATATTTAGGGTGTTTGGAATTGATTATTCAAAACAGATTATGCGTTTTGGAAAATAAGGGGTGGAGCTGCTTATAGATTATTGCGTTTTGATAGCCTAAAAAACTAATTATTTGCGTTTTCAAAACATAATCCAAACACTAAAAACTGATTATTTGTATTTTTAAAACGCAATAATCTAAAAATCATATTCAAAACGCAATCCCAAACACCCTCTTAGTGTTTTCTTACAGACTTACTCGTCTAAACAGTTAACTAATATATTAAAAACACCCTCTAAAATTTGAGTTATTGAGACCTCCCTCCCTCCCTCCCTCTATCTATGTGTAAACTATGTATATATAAAGAGAGACGTGGGTGTTTCAATATTAATTTACGGTGTCCTAATAATATAATCCTAAAATTTCAATAAAGTATAATGAAGACTTGGAAGACTTTTCCTTAGTACTTACATTCTTTATTTATTTTTATTTTTTTAACTAGAACGTAATCTTGAACCCTAGGGCGGGTTGCTTAGGCCTTTAGGTGTGAAGCAGGTCCATCATCCATGATGGTCTTCCATCTCAGATGCCACATCATCGTGAAATAGGAGCATCATGGTGATGAAGGTTCAAGGGTGTGGTAGGAGCATCATCCATCCCTTTAAAAAAAAGAAAAAAAAAGAAAAAAAACCAAAACCAATCAAGAGGCCCGACACCAAAGTCAGGAGCTGGCCACCCATGCCGTGCTGGGCATAGAGGGGCGGTGTTTGCTGGGGCGGCATCACCTTGCCCACCCTATGCCGGCTTCCGCACCGAAGGGCCTTAATATCATCGGTGGCCTTTGGGTGGGCGTTGAGGCCAACCAGACAGGGTTTGTTAAAATCGAGGGCACATTTTTTTAAAACTCTATATATATATATATATATATATATATATATATATATATATACACGTGTGTGTGTGTGCGCGCGCGCGCTCGCGCGCGTGTGTGTATGTGTGTTTTTAAAACTTTGACCTAATTAAACACATATCCTTTAGCCTTTAACTCAGACCTAATTAAACACATATTTTTTAAATTAAACTAAATACCAATAACCCATAGCAAATGTAAAAGCCTACTACCCATATAATTTTAAGATTTTAGTTACTAAATTAAAAAAACAAACGATGAGAGTTCAAGTACCCAAGAAGTTTGATTTACACTTGAAGAGAATTTTAGAGTAAATTATTTATTGTCGAGCAAGCTTTTGCTTCTCTTGAGGCAAGATTTGACCAATTCAAAAATACGAGGAATTATTTGGTTTTTTGTTTCCACGTAAGTTGAGAGGAATTGCATATCAAGAAAGTTGTTTTCCCATCGTCTTGAAAATGCACTCAAGTTTGAAGAAAGATCGGATATTAATGCTGAAAAACTTTATTCAGAGTTGAAGTTTTGACATATCACAACAATTTAGCGATCCTATAGTTATTTTGGAGTATTTGAAAGAAGACCATTATTTCCCAAATGCATGCATTGCAGAGCATTCCAGTCACGGTAGCATTTGCAGAAAGGAGTTTTTTGAAATTAAAGTTATTGAAATCAAACATACGATCCACAATGTCCCCAAAAAGACTTAGCGGGTTAGGGATGATAGCCATCGGGAGAGAAATCTTAGATAGTATAAAATGCAAAGAGTTGATCCATTAATTTTTTAGCAAGAATGCTAGAAGAGCTTCACGATTTGTCGGTTAGATACTAGCATATTACGGTATGTAATTTCACTCATTCTAATTCTAGTATTTTTGCTAAGTGTAATGTTTATTGCTATACAATTGATAATAAATAAAATTTAGTTTAAATTATTACATTCGTTAAAGCCTAAGGGACATATTTTTTAACGGCTCGGATGGAACACACAAATCCTCAGGGATGCCTCTGCTTAATATTTTGGCTTAATTATAACATGAGCATAATAATTTGGCTAAGTCCCATAAGTATCTTCCTACCTTTTAAGAAAATGACAATGTGATTTCACCAATATGAAATAGTGTGCGGAACAAGAAATCAAACTTTTAGAAACAATAGAACACACAGTTTTTATGAGGTTTTTGAGTTTATGTATCGATCACCTTATAACAAGGATCTCGTTTAACTTTACAAAAGAATGACTCAAAGAATTCTAATGGCTGGTGTCAATGTGGTGTAGAGTATGTGTATAAAAGATATATATATGACTATTTGCTTTGTTTATCACACAACTTCACATTTGGCACTCTTCATCGACGAATGATGTTTTTATTTATAAAGAAGAGTTGACCCAAGTTGATGAATAAACAATTTGTTTATTCCAACTCAGATTCTGTAACACCCCAACCGATGGCGGAAACATCGGGATGTCACGTAGTGATGATTGTTCAATAGCTCATGGTACTAAATGAAAGTTGAATAATATTTAACAATTTACAATTCATCTTACAATAAGAGATTACAAAAATTGTTTAATATAAACTAGGTCCAAAGCTCCTATGTGTTCCAAGACTTGTACAACTTCCAATAGCATATAAACCTGAAACATGTTAAGTTGGAAAGATGGGGGGTCAACTATAAATAGTTGGTGAGAATACATAGGTTTTTGAATATGATAGATAATAGTAGTCTGTACAACAATCATAGTTGTCTAATATAATAGTATGAGTCCGACATGTAACAATGCGTCTTTTGTACAATCAAACCTTGTGTCGACTGAGACCTAACTCGCAAGTTAGTAAAAGTGTAACTGTTATCGATCATCCCTGAATTTATGCGGGGGGATGGGTTTGTCAGACCTATAGCGCTATAATCTAAACAGGCGGCTTGATCAATGTTAATGATTGTACTGTGTCTTTTTGTTACAGTCAAATGATAGAATGAGTAAATGATAGTGTAGTTGAGTCACAAGTTTCAACAATGTAAGAATGAGTAAATGATAGTATATAAAATGTTTAAACATGTTTCACCCCAAAATGTAAAACAGAAAAAGAGGCTATGTAAACTCACCTTAGCAAAGTGTTAAGTCTTGTGGAATAGAATAAGTGTGATCCAACGTTGCCAAGTATCACCCTATGTTTAAGGTAATAAATAAGTTTAAGTCTTTCTAGTCTACAAGTATTTCTAGAGTTCCTAATTTATTTGAAACGTAATAAAAGGAGTGTAACATAAATCATAAAAAAAACTAATCATAAAAAGTTTTAGTTAATTGTTTGATAAAACAAGTTCTAATGGAAATTATTCAAAATATATAATCAATTGTATACGTTTATAGAAAAAAAATAATAATTAGATTTTAATCCTTTAAGGGCTTAGGATAATTATTTCAATTACAATGATTATCTAAAATGAGTTTCATATTAAGAGATTTACATGCTACGTAAATTGCAATGACCCATTTATAACAGTACGTTTTTTTTTATTTCATAGATTAAAATAATTTAATAAAATTAGTTTGAACAAAAACTTATAAGTATTAAACTAGTATTAAAAAAATAGTTAATTGGATGACAAACATTAAATAATTTGATATGGGTTTACCATTTTAAATAATTATTAAAAAAAGAAAATGTTTTAAACTTCAAATAAGATGCAAAAGAAAAGTTGAGATATGAAGTTTATTTAGTATAAAGGATATGATAGTCCATGTGCCCCAATTATTAGTTTCTTAAACAACAACTTCCCAAACTTGACCAAATTAGGAACAAAGGGCACATCAAACACATCTTCATATGTGTGTTTGGCAGGAAGCTCGAGATCGAGAAAAAAGAATATAAGACTCACAGTGCCGGAGGGAGAGGCGGTGATGGCGAGCGCCAGAGATTAAGACCATTAAGGGACGGTGGTCTGGAGTTGACGGTTGTCGGTTACCGGTGGCTTGTCGGGAGGACGGAGCGGCGTCCGTTTGACACAAGCAGAAGGGAGGAGACCGAGAAGGTATGGAATGTGGTTCACGACGGTGGTGGATGTTGCGAAACTGCTAGTTCAATACGGGTTTGTAGACGGATTTATCCAGCACACGCCATCCCACAAGAGATCGATAGAGAGTTGGGTCAGGAAATGGTTGATATAAACTTTATGGTTCAACTTGTTTGTTTCATTTCTATACAAGACTATATATACACATACAAACACAACAAAGGTGGAGGTAAAAGCTCCTCTAGACTTTGACTCAATAATTACACATTCTTTGACTCAAGACTTTGACTCCAAGAATTATGTTGTCAAGACTTTGACTCTTGACTCAAGGCTTTGATATATATATATATATATATATATATATATATATATATATATATATATATATATATATATATATATATTTTAAAACGAATTTATATCTTCCTTGTTTGAGATTATAAATGTAATTGGAAAGATGATTAGCTTTAAATAAGAAATAAAAAAAAATCATTAGTTGAATTAGAAAATAAAAACACCGTCTCATAAAATGACGATTTTATAAATAGAATTAGGATAGGACATATGTCATGATTGAAGATTTTTTTTAAGTACAATGATAAAAGGAACTTAGAAAAATAGAGTGCACGGATAAAGATAAGAATACTTAGAAATAAATTAGACTTTATATCATGGATCGGGAAATACTTTAATGCAAAATAAATGGGAAAATTCGTGAGGTTACATATTCTTTGAAGGATAACGGGGTGACGAAAATATGCAAGATTGATTGGGTCCAGGTTGCATGCATTTGAACTTTCCCACTTGTCAAGATTCCATATTTCTTTCCAGAAATCTGAAGTCTTCATCTAGAATAGAAGGACTTAGTTTGTCTTTCATTGTGCCCCAGAAATCTGGTTCTTTCATCCCAGATTTCAGTCTTTCTTCCCAGATCTCATCAATTAGGAGTTGTACTTGTCTTCAATTGTCTAATTCTTCAAAGAGATCTTGTTCTTGAATCTTTGTTGGTCTTAATCTCTTTGGCTGGTACCTATATAAGATGTTCTTCTTTAAGTCAGTTTCGAGTTCCTTGCTTCAGTGTTCTTCAACACTTTATTTTACATATTTCAGCTCTAACAATTTCCCTCTAAGTGTTTCATGTAAATTGATGCATTTTTAGACAATTACATTTAAAGACAAAAATTTAAAAGTAATGAATTGAAATAACAAGTCAAACATACAAAACAAAATTTAAGTTCAACAATTACAAAGATAAATTCAACAACTTTTCAAAAGATCTTCTTATCATGGGGGTTGATCTTCTTCTTTTGAGAGACGGGTCTGGTGCAGATGTGCAACATCTTCTTGAATAAATCTCTTGACTCAATCCATTTGTCAAGAAGTTCATCCAGCTTTTTCTTCTTTCCTGAGGTCCCCATTAGGGATGAGCATTCAAGCCCGAATACCGATCCCGTCCCGTCCCGATACCGATACCGTACCGAACCGATACCGAACCGAGTGGTTTCGGGATCGGTATCGGTATCCATATTTATGGATTTTCGGTTTCGGTATTATCGGTATCGGTACGGGATCGGTACGGTATCGGTATTTTAAGGCAAAATACCGATACCATACCGGTACCGTACCGATACCGAACCGATACCGTACCGTACCGTATGTGTTCGGTATCGGGATCGGTATTGGGTTTTTGGACTTTTCGGTATCGGTATTGTCGGGATCGGTATCGGTTCGGTACCGATCCCGTCCCGAGCTCATCCCTAGTCCCCATAACTTCAGATATAAGGCTCATCTTCTAACTCCTAATAACGAATGAAATATGGCCTTTACAAGATGATCACCTAGGGTTGTCAAGAGTGACGAATTTCATACAATTTTACACTATTTGACCCAATTCAAGTTCATGTAAGCATTTTATCAAACACTTCAAGTGCACCCTTTTTGCAAGTGAATTCTAAGCCTTATGGACTTCTCAAACTTTACCATTTGTTAAATTAATCATCATTACAAGTTCAATTTATCAATTTGCACATCTATATGACAAGATAACACATACTAGTACAAGGATTCTTCATATACATGTGACACCTGGCAAATTCGGGTTAACAACGTTGTCTAGATGAAAGTCTACCTTAGCGGGTCACGTGTATATTGTACTTAACTGGGTTAGTTAAGTCGGGTTATGGTTCGGGAACTATTAGTTAGTCTAGAAGATCATTGGATGTTGGTCTAGAGGTTCATTAGATGTCGGTCCTTAACCAAGTGTACAAACGGTGACGATCGGTGGGATCGTCAGGGCATACGGAACATACGAGTCTCGAGTCCCGGGAATTGGTGAACGAGTGTAAATATGTGTATTTACTTGTGTTATGTGTTTACAATCATTATGTGACTTGTCGGTACATGAAAATGCATTAACATATGTTAAAACGGGGTTTAACGCGCAAAACACACAAAGGGAACCCCTACAGGCGATTAGGAAGCCTAATCGCCCATAGGGGAGGCGAGTAGGGCACATTAGGGGCGAGTAGGAGCCCAATCGTGTGTACATAGGGGCGATTAGGCCCAATATCATGCGATTAGCAGCCCTAATCGCATGTAGCTGCTGCATACTCGCCTATAACGTGCTGGACGACTAGAAACGCCTATAAATACAACACTTAACCTCCTAAACTCCCTAATATCAACCCTAGTCGTCCCATAACCGCCCCAAACACTTAAACAACCTCTGGAAGGCGATTTTGATCAAAAACACAAGGTTTCAAGGTCTAACCATCATTCTTTTACAATTCCAAGGTTTGATTCTCATCCATAACACTTTGTAAATGTTTTTAATCAATCCCTAATGGTCCAGACCTGGTCTTAAACGAAAAAGCTTTCTGAAAATCGTCAACAAGGGTTGTTAATCGGATTATAACTAATATGCATGCATTATGAGTATGTATGATTAGAAAGTTAGGGTTTTTATGATGCATGATGATGATTTGATATAAAATTATGATAGATCAGAGTTGATATTGATATTATGATGATAGGATTCTCAGTAATTGATTATTAGGACTATTGTTATGCATGTTAGTATGATGGTTGCATGCTATGTGTATGTGTTTGGATTACTTTGGTTGCATGCAGGACTGATTTTACGAGGATGAACGAAGGGTTTTGGGTTAAACATGTTTAGGATAGTGTTTGGAATGATATTGGGTAGTTACACACGCTCTGGATCTGATTTGGAGCGTTAAACGTGCGAAAAACCGGAACAGCAAGGTTACAGGCGATTAGCCTTGCTAATCGCGTGTAATGGGGGCGAGTAGCCCCCACTCGCGTGTAATAATGGGCGAGTAGGCCCACTCGCCTGGCTACGGGGGCGAGTAGCCCAATCGTGTGGTCCCAAGGGCGATTAGCCCTAATCGCTTGACTTAAGGGGCGATTAGCCCTAATCACGTGACATTTCATGCGATTAGCCTCCCTAATCGCGTGTACTGCTGCTGTAAGTGTATATTAGCATACCGAGACCTGATTTGACATGTAGTAACATGCTAGGAACCTCGTAACATGTCTAATAACTTGGTAACATATAATTGGATGTATTTCGGTGATACGTGAACTATGTGCTATGACTTGTTGAACGTTAACGTGTGTTAAGTGTACTTACGTTATTGTATATTTTGGAGCGTAAACATAACACGGGGAGTCTCGGGTCACCAATGGGATGTCGAGTCTTGTACTTTGGGTCAGTTAAACAGTCACTGTGTTTTAAACGAACTTGGTTATGGTCTGGACATCTAGGGACTAATTAACCTGCGGGTTATTAGTCTAAGTACTTGTAACTGTCGTATGTTAGGTCGCCGCTTACGGGACTAGCATAGCAGCTGAGTTTACTCGGGTTAAGGAGTAACGGAACTTAAGGTGAGTTTACGGCCCCTCTTTTAAACTGGTTTTATACTTTCGGGGGAGAAAACATGTGTTAAAACTATTTGGTAACTACGGTCATACTATGGGTTCTAACGTATACTACACGATCTTTGGAAGTCCCGGGGGGAACCATGAATGTGCGGGTTTGCACAACGGGGAAATGTGAATAGCGCTATTGGGAGTGACCAACCCCGCTCGTCGGCTTGGAGGGCCGGGCGAGTGCATATTGTCTCAAACAGGAACAACAGGAACATTTGGAACTATTCGGGCACAAAACTGGTATTCGAGTTAGTAATGGTTTTCCAATCGTGGTAGTAACAAAACGTACGCCTAGCTAGCGTATACTGGTTTTCTATTTGTTATAGTATGGACAGGTGGACTTGGTACGTGAACTGCAAACCTGTAAACTCACCAGCATTTTTGTGCTGACGTAAACTTTTACATGTTTTCTCAGGTCGCTAAGGTAGCACAGGGGAACTAGGGCGCACGCGTCTGCACGGCGTCTAGATAGAGTTGCATGATTTCACAAACATTGAACTTGGTTTATTTATGTTGAACTTTATTTTGATTAAGCTTCCGCTGTAAACGGGATTTTAAAACTATGTTTTGGTGTTGCATTAATTACATTTAGACTTGTTTATTGTGATCGTTGGTTTGGATCCTGGTTTGTCATGCGCCTCGCGGTAAAACTCCGCAAGTGGATTTTGAGGGTGTGACAGTATTGGGTTTTTGGACTTTTCGGTATCGGTATTGTCGGGATCGGTATCGGTTCGGTACCGATCCCGTCCCGAGCTCATCCCTAGTCCCCATAACTTCAGATATAAGGCTCATCTTCTAACTCCTAATAACGAATGAAATATGGCCTTTACAAGATGATCACCTAGGGTTGTCAAGAGTGACGAATTTCATACAATTTTACACTATTTGACCCAATTCAAGTTCATGTAAGCATTTTATCAAACACTTCAAGTGCACCCTTTTTGCAAGTGAATTCTAAGCCTTATGGACTTCTCAAACTTTACCATTTGTTAAATTAATCATCATTACAAGTTCAATTTATCAATTTGCACATCTATATGACAAGATAACACATACTAGTACAAGGATTCTTCATATACATGTGTAGTTCAACATTTGGGTTAAAACCCACTACCTACACCTACAAGTATCATCCTAATCCACATGAATCATACAATACATAACTTTTTATCATGTTTTCGTTGATGTCTACAAACATATAGAAACCCATAGCCACCATCAATTCACGTTTTTATAAAATACCCTAAAATCCCCATCTTCCTAAATCATGAGTTTTTCATGAAATCAAAGGAAATAAGTGATACCTTAGGGTTTAGGAGAGTGTAGATGGCCAAAATCTCACTCATGCACTTGATCAACATCATGATTTTGGCTTGAATTTCACTAGAAGGATGAACTAGGTGTTATGTGTGTGTTTTAGGTATGAAGAACACCTCCTGGACATCGATTCTTCCTTTTTTTTTTAACCATAATACAACTTTGGCCAATTGACACAATTAGTCCCTCAAGTTCTAATTTCCATGTCTTATTAAATCAAATGACTAACTAGGGAAGTCTCTTGTATCACGTTTTAGGCCAATTTAGATAATAAAAACTAATGGGGTAACATTCCTATTATAACACAAGTCCTCGTTTATTTGCTGATAGAGTGCTCGCTTTTACAATTAATTCATTTTGGTATTTGTTAGTCATGCCAAATGGCATAATTAAGCAAAACTTGTTTTTGGGATGTTACACTAGATGTCTTATAGTATTCTTCGTTTATAGGAGTTTTGTAGTGGAATATAGGAGTGGGTTTGAAGTTAAAGCGATGTGGATGGTAATAATATTGTTGTCAGTCTTTAAAAGATATATATTTAAAGTATTATATATTTAAATAAATACAGATGATTTGGGGCGGTTTTTCAACACGTGACTTTTCAAATTTAATGACATGTTATGATTAGTTTTTCTTATTTAATCCATCGTTAATTTATTAATTTTTTATTTACTAAAATAAATAAGAACTTATATAAATTGAAAAGAGATAGTTTTTAAGCAATATATGTTAGAGAAATATTTTAAATGGAGACCTTTCAACGTTTAAAAAATTGAGAATGATGTAAAATAGTGTTCAATGTTGGTTTCTATAAGGAGTAAACTGTAATTCTTGAGTAGTCTTGACAGAATTTGTCATTATTACTTCTACTATTAAAATATTGAATTGCACTTATTGTTTTGGGGACATTTTTTAAAGACATGTGTTTTCAATTTTGCTGACATATTATGATTCTATTTTTTCTTATTTAATTTATCGTTAAATTTTTAATTTTTTTAGTTAGTAAAATAAATAATAGTTACATAAATTTGATATACAGCGCTTTTGATCAACTTCTGTTAGACATATATATTTTAAATAACATATGTTATTTAACAATTGTTGTGTGAAAACATATGTGTCCTAGATGTCTTATAGTATTCTTCATGTTATAGGAGTTTTGTAGTGGAATATGGGAGTGGATTTGGAAGTTAAATCGATGTGGATGGTAATTAAATCGTTGTTAGTTTTTAGAAGATATATATTTAAATTATTATATATTTAAATAAATACAGACGATTTGTGGCGGTTTTTCAAACATCTCTTTTCAATTTTGCTAAGATGTTATATTTATATTTTTTCTTATTTAATTTATCGTAAATTTTTTTATTTTTTATTTACTAAACTAATTAAGAAGTTATAAAAGTTAAAAGGACATAGCTTTTGATCAACATCTGTTAGACATGTATTTTAAATAACATTTTTTTAACAGATATTGTATCAATATACATTGGACTGTAAGAGACCTTTTAACAGTTGAAGAATTAAAAAGCTGTAAAATAGTATTTAATATCGTTTATTATTGGGACTAAATTCTAATTCTTGAGTAGTATTGGGATAAATTGGTCATTAATTAGTTAGTATTTTTAAATTCTAATATTAAAATATGAAATTATACTTATCGATTTGGGGCCGTTTTTCTAGGCATATCTTTTCAGTTTTGCTGAAATATTATGATTCGATTTTTTATTATTTATTTTCTCTTTAACTTATTAATTTTTTATTTACTAAAATAAATAAGAAGTTACATAAATTCGATGGACATAGCTTTTGATCAACATCTGTTAGACATATATTTTAAGTAACATCTGTTATTTAACAGGTATTGTGTGAAAAGACTTTTGGACTATAACAAATATTTTAATAGTTGATTATATTTTTTCTTATTTAATTCATCGTTATTTTATTAATTTTTTATTTACTATAATTAATTATAAGTTACATAAATTGAAAATATAAAGCTTTTGAGCAACATCTGTTAGACCAATATTTTAAATAACATCTCTTATTTAATAGTTGTTGTGTTAACAGTATTTGAACTATTTCTAATATTATATAATATTAAATTGCACTTATCGATGAATGTGATCATTTCACTTTTTTTCTTTCTTTTTGTAAAACTGTTTTCTAATGTTGTGGATTTTTCTCTCTGTTTACGACTCTACAATTCCTCACATTACTATCTATACTCACGCTCCTTTCTACTTCAGATAACGAACAATTCTTTCAAAGCAAGTTTTATTTTCAAACTATGTTCAATTTTTTTAAGTTTATTTTATATTTTTTAATTTAATGTTACGAAATCATAAATTAAGTGTTTATTATCAAGATTTTTTATGTAGCCAATGAATGTACTAAATAGTGTGGGTTTAGGTGTACAATTTTTCAAGAATTTGATATACAGAAAATGTTAATATTAGATTTTTTAAAGAAGTAGGATTTTAGTGTTACCTTCATAAATCGTTGAAATTAAAATGCTGAAGTTTTTTTTCTTATAGTAGAATTCTTTAATATGTTTAGATTTGTTATGTTACAATCATTTATTACTATAACTTTTTTTTTCAGCAGATAAAGAAGGATGAGTTATTCGTTCTTTGAACTTCTTGACATACCAGAACTTTTACATTTGGTAAATTTTTCATTATCAAATAATAAAAGTAATTTTACTTATTTAAAAATTTTGGTTATGATGAAGTTTAATTATGTTTGTTGTAGACAATAACTCCATCTTATGGGATGAAGTATCTATCTATTTCAGATTAAGACAGTCCTGTAAATATAACAGTTGATGATGGTCGTTCTTGGAAACTAAGTTTGGGAATAAGGGATTTAAATTGGGTTTTCTGTAATGAATGGAAATCTGTGGTTGATGATTTACAATTGACAGCAGGAAGTTTTTTGATGTTTGATCATGTTAACTATGATACATTTAGATTGACTGCCTTTCCTGTTACACCTGAAAATTCAAAGTTGTATCCATGGAAGATTTTGCTAACATCTATTCCAAGTGATCGTGAAGGAAAACATGTAGACTCTTTTTCTCATAGATGTGTTGCTTCATCATTGAAATCTTTGGTAAGTAGTTTACGTACATTATACATTATTCTTTTATAGTATATACATATTTATAAATCGTGTTTGCTATTATATATATCTATAATCTATTTTAAAATGCAGATGTTACCAAAAGGTTATGTGAGTAATACAATTGGAGCAAAGTGGAATCAAGGTAGTTTTAAGATTTTCATAAGCAATTTTGTTGAGATGGAAGTTACTATTGAGAGGAAAGGAGATTTGCAGTTTTATATAACAGAAGGATGGGAAAAGATAATTAAACTCATGAAGATAGAGGATGGTCAATGTATTGTTATGAAATATATTGATGATTTTGCTTTTAAGTTAATAGTATTTGCTTTTAAGTTAATAGTATAAATGTTTTTATATGCTTGCATTTTCAAATATGAATATTATTATAATGTAGTTAGGGCCTGTTTGTGTAACAACCGGCAAAATTAAGGTAATTCCGTACTAATTAATTAAACGCGATTAACGTAATTAACCGTAATCATGTGCTGAATATTTAATTGAGGCCTTAGAAAGATAGGAATTCCCAAATAATGCATAGGGATGCATAAGTTTAATAGCAAAGCATGATAGGATCATGCGCAGGCAAAACTATCCGGTATGGACACTGGCGATTACCCGGTAAAACTTAAATAAGCGAAACGAACACCGGACACCCGGAATATAAAATAAATAATATTTTCACAAAATATTATGAGTTTTGGAAACCCAAAGCCATACGTGAAAGCTTATTGCACAAATCTCCCGGTAACGAATAAAGTGCGCGTACCGCACCCGATACGCGCGTAACACGTAAATTCACCCGACCAAAAACCGAAATAAATTATCAGTAATTTAACTGGGCAAAATTTTATGAATATTAACGGTATTTTAATATTGAGGTAAACCGCGACTAAAATTCGAGAAATACCCGGGCGGTACCCGAAAGGAACTAACTTAAACATAATATGGAGAGATAATTAGCAAGATGGACCCCACCAAAACACCCCTTGGGGCCGGCCTATGGCCCACCACGGTGAGGTTACTTGTGTTATCTCAAGATAATCATTAGGGTGGATATTAATCATGATCTTGCATGAAAAAGGATTGGATAACAAGATTAACCAAATCATTCTTCCTCTCTCTCTTAAAAACTCGGCCAAACACCCTCTTATAATATCATTAGAGATTTTTTTTGATCTTTCATAATCCTCCATAATCTTCCAATATCCAAGACAAGATACTTAAAATCTTTGCAAGATTTGGAAGAACACTATAAGCACCACTTGAAGAGCATTTGAAGGAAATCACAAAAAAATCCTCTTCCTTCTTCCTCTTGGCCGTGAACTTCCACCACCCCACCAACACCTCTCTTTCAATTTTTACAACTCCAAATCATCTCTAGTTCATTCTTAATCAAACCCTTTCTTGTGTGTTCAAGAGCTTGGAGCATAACCCACTTGGAAGAACACATTAAACCTCACCCAAAATCCAAGATTTTGTCTTCCCTAGCCTTGAGCTAGTAGTAAGTCTTGCATTGTTTTATTATTTGAAATATTCATATTTTGTGCTATGAAAGCAAGTTGTACAATGTTGGGTAATAAAGATGAGTTTTATGAAAGTAATGGGTTTTGTTAAAAATGAAAATGGAAGAATGATAATATGAAGAAATCTTAGATTATTATTAATAAAAGTGGTATATTGAAGAAAAATATAATTATAAGAACATGTTTGTAAGTTGGAAGATGAGAAGAACTAGATTTTGGAAAATGACTTGAATATGATGAAAAGTGGTTTTAATCATCATAAGATGATTAGCTAATGTCAAAAAGTTGTTAAAAAGAATTATAAAATCATAGATGAAAAAGTTTCATCTTCAAAGTCCACTCACTTGGATGAGTGAAAATTGGATGTTTTGGATTTATAAGCACATTAATGACATCTAGGATGGATTAGAAGATCATTAAAAATAAAAAGAAGTAAAAACAACTAAACATGATGAAAATGGTTCTTCAAAGTCCACTAAAGTGGAAGAAAAGTATTGACTTTGAAAGATGGAGTGAAAAATGCTACAAGTATGAGTTAAAGGACTAATATGACAACTTTGGAAGTCGAGGGACTAAAATAAATATTTTAGAAAACTATTGGACCAAAACACAATAATGAGAAAATTTGTGTCAAGAGTGTAAGTAATAATAATTTACAAGGTAAATTTGGTAAATGTTAGTGGCTTACTTGGATATTTTATGTAAAAGTATATTTTTATAAAATGGACGTTTTATAAAAATAAATGGAGTAACGCAAGTATTTTATAAGGTAAGATTGTATAAAATAAAGACTTGGGAAGACTTGTACAAAAATAGGATACTTTTATATAAATGGGAATATAAAAGTATCGGAAACATTTTTGGTAACAAGTTGGACGAGTCGGGCTAAAACGTACATAGTATAATTTTTCCGAGAAATAAACGTTCGGAATCGGAAGTTGGGACAATACTTCCATGAGAACGCGCAACGGAAATAAATATGAAAAACGCTAACTAACTTAGTTCCACGAACCAACGTAAACGGACTTATGAGGAAAAGACCATTACGTCAAGATAAAAATGTACATATATATATTTTAAGAAAGTAAAATATATATAACAAGGGTGAAACGTGCGTAACACTTTCCTAAGTGTAGTAACAATATTCGTGGGAAAGGAGAAACATAACGTAACAAATTAAAAACGCTAAACGACACATGAACTTAACAAGTAGTATCCACGCGATGGTATATATATACATATACTCGTTTTCGACGAAATTCTAGTATATCTATTTAAATGGGAAAATAGATATGCGAGAAGGAAAACCGAGACGAGTAGGTGAAATATATCTATGAACGTGTGAATACCGACAAGATCCTAGTACATTTATTTAAATGGGAAAATAAATGTACGGTGTGGTAAGTCTAGTCGGGCGTTAAGATTATGTTACCAAACGACAAAGACTTAGCATATTTGTTTAAATGGGAAAATAAATATGTGGCAAAGTAAGTCGGGCCGGATAATGAGAAAACACTTTATATCGAGCGAAAAGATCCTAAGTATAATTATTTAAATGGGAAAATAATTATACGTTGGGTAGAGTCGTGTCGAGTATAATATTGTACAAGTCATAAAGAATATTAATAAGAATAATATATGACTTGTAAGGAAAGGGTAATCCATCGCCATCGAACCTAGGATACGAAACTATTAAACGGGAGTTGGGATAAAGACGTGGTCGGGAAGTTGGGTGTACAACTTGCCAAGGCACATACACCATAGGTGTAAGTGACTTATACGCCTAGAACCCTTGTAGGTACGGGATCACAAACTTTACTATTTTCTTTGAGCCGAGCACAGTTACAGGTGAGTCTCACGGCCCCATTTCTAAACTGTTTAACGTTTTTACGGGGGAAAGATATGTTGGGATTGTATGACGGGTTGGATACTTGAGTAAAGATCGCCACTCGGGGTTGAGACCTCCCACTATAATCATTAATTCGGGAATGAGAAACAAAGGAATATTTGGATAGTACTATTGGTGCCTGACAAGGCCCACCCCTAATCGGTAGCGTCGATGATGCATCGGCGTATGCCTGGGGTGCACTTACTCTGAAATAAAGTCGTAGGAATACCGAGTAACGACGTGGGGCGGGGGCATTATTAATTGTCTTGGTTTGGTTATAGGCTCAAGTAAATTGTAGGACTTTGCAACTCCTATAAATGTCATAACAAGGATATTCCCACTTTATAAAGATTTATTAAATTAAAACCTGTGAACTCACCAATATTTATATATTGACGATTTTCAAACATATCTTTCAGGTAATTGATTGATGGAAGTTAGCATGGCGAGCAGGGTCGGGGATGTCTCCAAGTTGGGCGTTGGGAATGTCGTAAAAGGGTCTCACCTCTTTATTCCATGGACTTAGGGATAAAGGGAGAAGCCTCTTTATCAATTTCAAAAACAATTTATAATTATGTATGAATAATTTGACATGATTATTAGCATTGAATAAATGCCCGTTTTTTTCTAATTACTATTGTGGTTTGCATTAATCTTGGCTTAATACTTTTGAACCGTCGCGCCACGTGTTTCCGCCTTAGACGTGGTGTGACAGAAAGTGGTATCAGAGCCAAGGTTATAGCGAATTAGCATTTTAAAAATCTAAACTATAACCGGATTTGGTTCAAAATCTTTCAAATAAATGCGAAACGCAATAAAATAAATTTTTCCAACGACCATTTGGGTATATGGAGATTCCGACCAAGCTAGCCATGGTAAGTATACGTATTATTTTGTGTTAGAAGGTTAGGAAGAGTACCTTAGACATGTGCCTTAACTACCTAACGAATAATACTTAAATATTAGTACGGTTCTTTTGCCAGGATGTCGAACGCAGGGAGCGTAGCACCGAGCTACGACAGTAGCCTTCAGATCATCCCAGCACCGCCAGCGGAGCCGATCGAGGTGGTGATACTCGATCCCGAGGACGACGAGATGGAGGTTGATGCCGCCATGGAGGGCGATGACGGAGATAGCTCCGACGAGACAGACCCGAGCGAGGACCCAGCGTGGGCCCCCGCTGGAAACGACATGGCCGCCGTGGCCGACCTACCGATGGCCGAGGCCGACTTGCCTCTAGTGCCATTCCAGGCAGCACCATTGCCAGCATTACCCATCCGAGCCGTCAGGGACTTCCCTGTAGGCTGCGCAGGTCCTTCGAGACCTATCCCTACACAGTCGGAGACTGTCGAGTCTCCATACGACCGACGCGCACCAGTCGATCGTGAGCCTTTACCCACCCCACCTATCCCCGTTCCCTCTGGCATGAGACTCGTGCCTGTCTGCCGAGGACACAACGGGTGAATATCCGATGACTCTGACGATGAGTCAACTGCGTCGGTGGAGCACATTGCTGTGCCAATCCCACCAGCAGGCCAGGAGGAGCACGTCGCTCCGATGATAGGGCATGCTACCGCCACCCCAGCCACCCTACCCGCCATGCCCGAGCCCATACCACAGGATGGGCCAGCTTCTACTGGGCACATCCTTGAGGGCAGCTCAGCCCGTAGTTCTGAGTTGCACCGAGCAGGACTGGCAGCTCACGCCACTGCTAGCCCTCCCACCCCTACCACTGTGATATCCGCTCCAGAGTGGGTCGCTGTCACCCAGCCTCTCATGGTCCCACTCGCCGAGCTTATAGTCCCCTCACCCATATCCATGACACTACCCATCACCACTTTTCCCACACTACCACCCCTACCCGAGATGCTCCCTACACCACCACCTGCACCATTCACTATGGATGCAGGAGCCCCATTTTTGACACCCTCATTTGCACCGTATACTCCAGGTGCGGGAGACCCATACCAGGTACCACCCTACTGCTTCACTGGACTACCGGGCTTTGCCCCACCCTTCACACCACTACCCATACCCGATATCGTCGGTCCGTCCCAGCCGACGTACACTGACATCCCCGGGCCGTCGCAGCCCCACGGGATGGCCCCACTGTCAGGACCCGCATGGTCCACGGTGATCTCACTGGAGAGAGATTTCCAGACCCTCACCGACACGGTGCAGCGCACCGTGAGTCAGATGGAGCAGCAGGCCCAGCTCATGTGGGCCAGGATCATTGATGCCAGGGATGCACTGGCACATTATGCTGAGGAGCTGCTTAGCATGGATGCTCATTGTGGCCTTACGGGCGACGCACACTTTGCGCATCGCCAATTCTTGTACGATCGCATTATGGCGATCAGTATGACCATTAGCATGTGCGCACCCCAGTACCAGTACCAGCACCCGCCGCCGCCGCCGCCACAGTAGCGATACATCAGGGACGCTTGGGAGATCACTCACGGACATAGTAGTAGTAGTAGTAGTAGTAGTATGATAGCACAGCATGGGTTATAGCGCCCATCTGCATTTTTGCCTAGCCGAGAGGGATTGTGCCGGCATATGACATTATATTTCTAGTGTATTTCAAAGAGCAATGTATGAGGAATGTATCCTCGGTTTTTGTTATCATGAACAAATCATTGTACTTGGTATTGAAATTAATGAAAATTTTGTCATGGTAAAATATGTGTTGTGATTGTCTACGATTATTATTACTTGTTCTGTTTATATTGTGATTGCGTGATGTTATTATGGTGATTATTGTGTTCGTATGTTGTGTTGTTGTTTGTACTGTATATGTGATGATATTGTATGAATGATTGTCGGAAATTAACCTTTGATATTGGTTATTGAAGAAACATGGCACCAGCCACAAGAAGCAACAGTGGGAATGAAAGACTGCCCACGACACCCGAGGAGCTTGAAACCCTAGTTTCGGGACGTATCGCCCAAGCTCTCGCAGAACACAATGCCACGCGCACCGAAAGGTCACGAGACCGAACCGGGAGCGACAGACGCGAAACCTCCCCTACTGGTAAGAAGACGTCGGGTATATACAACAGGAGTCTTCGTGAAACTCCTACCTTATATTTAATATTGCTTTATTATTGCAGAAACGGCCTCACGAGAACGTGGCTGCACGTTTAAAGCTTTCCTGGACTGCAAACCACTGAACTTCAGCGGCACTGAAGGTTCTGTCGGACTAGTCAAATGGTTCGAGAAGACCGAAGCCGTGATTCGTATTAGCAGCTGTACCCCGCGACAGGCTGTCATGTATGCCACCAACCTGTTTCTGGACCAAGTTCTGACCTGGTGGAACAACCAAGTGCAGACACTGGGAGATGATGCTGCTTACTCCCTATCATGGTTGGAGTTGAAAGAACTAATGATCGCCGAGTACTGCCCGGCAAGTGAAGTGTAGAAGCTAGAGACTGAGTTCTGGAACCTCACCATGGTTGGACCGGACGTAGCTGGTTACACGTCCAGATTCCATGACCTCTCCCGGTTAGTGCCTCGCCTGGTCACCCCGGAAAGCAAAAAGGTGGAAAGATACCTCTTCGGACTGGCACCACAGATACGTGGCATGGTCACTGCTTCCAAGCCTACAACCATGCGCGAAGCTATCGACCTCGCCTTAAGCCTCACTGAAGACGCCATCCGAATGGGCACTCTAATCCGGAAAGTGTCAGGGTTGAAGCTTACTGAGTCCAGCAGTGTTGAGGGTAAGAATCTGGGTACAAGTTCAGTCGTCGGGTCAAGTGAACAGGGAAATAGGCCAAGGTTTGGGAAGCGTAAGCGCGATGAAAGGAAAAAGGATGGATCATCAAGTTCAGGGAAGAAAGGAAAAGGGTATGTGGCCACTGGACGTGGAAATAATGGGAAGCAAGGTTATCAGGGCAGGAACGAAGTAATCTGCGGTAAGTGCCGTCGTTCGGGGCACAAGACAGAAGATTGCAGATCAGGAGCACCAAAGAACAGTGGAGCGAGGCCCTGTTTCTCATGTGGATCGCTCGATCATTGGAAGAGGGACTGCCCCAAACTTAACAACCAAGCCCGTGGGCGAGCGTTCGTGATTGGTGCCGGTGACGCACGACAAGACCCTAATGTGGTCACTGGTACGTTCCCTCTAAATGGTCATTATGCTTCAGTATTGTTTGATACTGGCGCTGATTTTAGCTTCGTATCTATCGAATTTAAAAGATTACTTGGTTTAAAGACTAGTAAGCTAGACACACCATACTCTATCGAACTAGCTAACGGTAAGGCTATAGAAACTCGAGAGGTAGCGAAGGATTGTAAGTTAGATCTATGCGGTCACGAGTTTGACATTGATCTATTGCCAGTCGTACTGGGTAGCTTTGACATAGTCGTTGGCATGGATTGGCTATCCGCACACCGCGCCATCGTCGTGTGCAATGACAAAGTAATTCAAGTTCCCCTCGCAAGCGGTGAAACCCTATCGATCCAAGGGGAAAGGCGTGGAACGCCATTGAGAATTATTACCAGCATGAAAGCCAGGAAGTGCCTAAGGAAAGGTCTCGTCGCATTCTTGGCGCACGTGGTAGACAAGAAGGCCGACGAGCGAAAGCTAGAAGACATTCCGATAGCCAGAGACTTTCCAGATGTGTTCCCAGAAGATTTTCCGGGATTGCCACCACCCCGACAAGTCGAGTTTCGCATCGACCTTGTTCCAGGAGCA
The DNA here is from genome assembly GCA_028751855.1 of Ambrosia trifida. NCBI lineage: Eukaryota > Viridiplantae > Streptophyta > Magnoliopsida > Asterales > Asteraceae > Ambrosia > Ambrosia trifida. The sequence continues at coordinate 63,404,597 of CM054131.1, forward strand.
GCACCGGTAGCGCGATCGCCATATCGCCTAGCTCCTTCTGAGATGCAGGAACTGTCTGAACAACTGCAAGAGTTGTTGGACAAAGGTTTCATAAGACCAAGCTTCTCACCCTGGGGAGCTCCCGTCTTATTCGTGAAAAAGAAGGATGGCACTTTTCGAATGTGCATCGACTATCGAGAACTGAACAAGCTAACTATTAAAAATCGCTATCCTCTTCCCAGGATCGACGATTTGTTTGACCAACTTCAAGGATCCAGTTTCTACTCCAAGATCGATCTAAGGTCTGGTTATCATCAACTGCGTATACAAGAAGAAGACGTGCCAAAAACAGCATTCAGGACTCGTTATGGGCACTATGAGTTTCTGGTTATGCCATTCGGTTTAACTAACGCACCAGCTGTTTTCATGGATTTGATGAACCGAGTGTGCAAGCCATACTTGGACAAATTCGTCATTGTCTTCATTGATGACATCTTGATCTACTCACGCACTAAGGAGGAACACGAGGATCATCTCCGATTAATCCTCGAGGTACTTCGCAAAGAGAAACTCTATGCTAAGTTTTCAAAATGTGATTTTTGGATTCGAGAGGTTCACTTTTTGGGCCACGTGGTGAATGAAAAGGGTATACATGTCGATCCCGCCAAGATCGAAGCAATCACGAATTGGGACGCCCCTAGGACGCCTACTGAAGTAGGACAATTTCTTGGCCTTGCGGGTTACTACAGAAGGTTCATCGAGAACTTTTCTAAAATAGCACAGTCTCTAACCATGCTAACCCAAAAGGATAAGAAGTTTGAATGGACGGAAAGGCAGGAAGCAGCGTTTCAGTTGCTGAAGGATAAGTTATGTGGCGCACCAATACTATCACTCCCCGAAGGTACGGAAGACTTCGTAGTTTACTGTGACGCCTCTCATCAGGGATTGGGTTGTGTATTGATGCAGCGAGAGAAGGTCATAGCCTATGCTTCCAGACAGCTGAAACTTCACGAGAAGAATTACACCACACATGATCTGGAACTAGGAGCCGTGGTATTCGCACTCAAGATATGGAGACACTATCTGTACGGAACCAAGTGTACGATCTTCACTGATCATAAAAGTTTGCAGCACATCTTTGACCAGAAGGAATTGAACATGCGACAACGGCGATGGGTCGAATTATTGAACGATTACGATTGTGAGATAAAGTACCATCCCGGGAAGGCAAACGTCGTAGCCGACGCCTTGAGTCGCAAGGAACGGGTTAAGCCACTGCGTGTCCGAGCTTTGGGTCTAACCATCCACACGAACCTGACTGACCGGATTCGTGAAGCTCAAACTAACGCTCTTAAACCCGAGAATGTCAAAGGTGAAAGATTGCGGAAGATGGTTGATTCACTGGAGTCAAAAGCGGATCAAGCTCTGTATTTCATGAATAGAATTTGGGTACCAGTGTACGGTGGATTGCGTGAACTGGTATTGGCCGAAGCCCACAGCTCGCGATATTCGGTTCACCCTGGAGCAGATAAGATGTTCCATGATCTAAAGGAATTTTACTGGTGGCCAAATTTCAAGAGAGATATAGCGGCATATGTTGCGCGATGTTTGACTTGCGCGAAGGTCAAGGCCGAGCATCAGAGACCCTCCGGTTTGCTCCAGCAACCGGAAATACCGGAATGGAAATGGGAAAGGATCACTATGGATTTCATTACCAAGTTGCCCAGGACAACAAGCGGCCATGACATGATCTGGGTAATCGTTGATCGATTGACAAAGTCTGCACACTTCCTCCCCATTCGCGAAACGGATAAGTTGGAGAAACTAACCCGTTTGTATATTAAGGAAGTTGTGTCAAAACACGGTGTACCTATTTCCATCATCTCCGATCGAGATAGTCGTTTCACCTCAAGATTTTGGGAAAGTTTGAATGAAGCCCTCGGTACTCGCCTTGACATGAGTACCGCATATCATCCACAAATCGATGGTCAGAGTGAACCGACCATCCAGACCTTGGAAGATATGCTACGGGCATGCGCAATCGATTTCAGCGGAAATTGGGATACTCACTTGCCACTGGTAGAATTTTCGTATAACAACAGCTACCACACGAGCATTCAAGCTGCACCTTTTGAAGCTCTATACGGACGCAAGTGTAGATCGCCTCTATGTTGGGCCGAAGTTGGCGAAAAGCAACTCACCGGGCCCGAAATTGTTCAAGAAACGACGGATAAGGTCTTTCTGATTAGAGAACGTCTCAAAGCGGCACGTGACCGACAGAAAAGCTACGCAGACATGAGGAGGAAGCCTTTGGAATTTCAAGTCGGAGACAGGGTCCTACTAAAGGTGTCACCTTGGAAAGGTGTCGCGCGCTTTGGAAAGCGCGGAAAGCTAAACCCACGATATGTTGGACCATTTGAAATCCTGTCCAGAGTAGGCCCCGTAGCGTACAAGCTCAAGTTACCACAAGAACTTAACGGTGTACATGACACGTTCCACGTGTCGAACTTGAAAAAGTGCTTATCCGACGAAACCCTCATCATCCCCGCAGACGAAATCCACATTGACGACAAGTTACACTTCGTCGAAGAGCCAATCGAAGTAACCGATTGGAAGGTCCAAAAGCTAAGACGCAGTAAGATCAGATTGGTCAAAGTGCGTTGGAATGCCAAGCGTGGACCGGAGTCCACGTGGGAAAGGCTGGACTGGATGAAGCAAAAGTATCCCGCCCTATTCGAGAAGACCCCTATACCGGAGAGCTCAGAGTGAATTCCGGGACGGAATTCTCTTAACGGGGGGAGAATGTAACAACCGGCAAAATTAAGGTAATTCCGTACTAATTAATTAAACGCGATTAACGTAATTAACCGTAATCATGTGCTGAATATTTAATTGAGGCCTTAGAAAGATAGGAATTCCCAAATAATGCATAGGGATGCATAAGTTTAATAGCAAAGCATGATAGGATCATGCGCAGGCAAAACTATCCGGTATGGACACTGGCGATTACCCGGTAAAACTTAAATAAGCGAAACGAACACCGGACACCCAGAATATAAAATAAATAATATTTTCACAAAATATTATGAGTTTTGGAAAACCAAAGCCATACGTGAAAGCTTATTGCACAAATCTCCCGGTAACGAATAAAGTGCGCGTACCGCACCCGATACGCGCGTAACACGTAAATTCACCCGACCAAAAACCGAAATAAATTATCAGTAATTTAACTGGGCAAAATTTTATGAATATTAACGGTATTTTAATATTGAGGTAAACCGCGACTAAAATTCGAGAAATACCCGGGCGGTACCCGAAAGGAACTAACTTAAACATAATATGGAGAGATAATTAGCAAGATGGACCCCACCAAAACACCCCTTGGGGCCGGCCTATGGCCCACCAAGGTGAGGTTACTTGTGTTATCTCAAGATAATCATTAGGGTGGATATTAATCATGATCTTGCATGAAAAAGGATTGGATAACAAGATTAACCAAATCATTCTTCCTCTCTCTCTTAAAAACTCGGCCAAACACCCTCTTATAATATCATTAGAGATTTTTTTTGATCTTTCATAATCCTCCATAATCTTCCAATATCCAAGACAAGATACTTAAAATCTTTGCAAGATTTGGAAGAACACTATAAGCACCACTTGAAGAGCATTTGAAGGAAATCACAAAAAAATCCTCTTCCTTCTTCCTCTTGGCCGTGAACTTCCACCACCCCACCAACACCTCTCTTTCAATTTTTACAACTCCAAATCATCTCTAGTTCATTCTTAATCAAACCCTTTCTTGTGTGTTCAAGAGCTTGGAGCATAACCCACTTGGAAGAACACATTAAACCTCACCCAAAATCCAAGATTTTGTCTTCCCTAGCCTTGAGCTAGTAGTAAGTCTTGCATTGTTTTATTATTTGAAATATTCATATTTTGTGCTATGAAAGCAAGTTGTACAATGTTGGGTAATAAAGATGAGTTTTATGAAAGTAATGGGTTTTGTTAAAAATGAAAATGGAAGAATGATAATATGAAGAAATCTTAGATTATTATTAATAAAAGTGGTATATTGAAGAAAAATATAATTATAAGAACATGTTTGTAAGTTGGAAGATGAGAAGAACTTGATTTTGGAAAATGACTTGAATATGATGAAAAGTGGTTTTAATCATCATAAGATGACTAGCTAATGTCAAAAAGTTGTTAAAATGAATTATAAAATCATAGATGAAAAAGTTTCATCTTCAAAGTCCAATCACTTGGATGAGTGAAAATTGGATGTTTTGGATTAAAATATGGAATAAGCACATTTATGACATCTAGGATGGATTAGAAGATCATTAAAAATAACAAGAAGTAAAAACAACTAAACATGATGAAAATGGTTCTTCAAAGTCCACTAAAGTGGAAGAAAAGTATTGACTTTGAAAGATGGAGTGAAAAATGCTACAAGTATGAGTTAAAGGACTAATATGACAACTTTGGAAGTCGAGGGACTAAAATAAATATTTTAGAAAACTATTGGACCAAAACACAATAATGAGAAAATTTGTGTCAAGAGTGTAAGTAATAATAATTTACAAGGTAAATTTGGTAAATGTTAGTGGCTTACTTGGGTATTTTATGTAAAAGTATATTTTTATAAAATGGACGTTTTATAAAAATAAATGGAGTAACGCAAGTATTTTATAAGGTAAGATTGTATAAAATAAAGACTTGGGAAGACTTGTACAAAAATAGGATACTTTTATATAAATGGGAATATAAAAGTATCGGAAACATTTTTGGTAACAAGTTGGACGAGTCGGGCTAAAACGTACATAGTATAATTTTTCCGAGAAATAATCGTTCGGAATCGGAAGTTGGGACAATACTTCCATGAGAACGCGCAACGGAAATAAATATGAAAAACGCTAACTAACTTAGTTCCACGAACCAACGTAAACGGACTTATGAGGAAAAGACCATTACGTCAAGATAAAAATGTACATATATATATTTTAAGAAAGTAAAATATATATAACAAGGGTGAAACGTGCGTAACACTTTCCTAAGTGTAGTAACAATATTCGTGGGAAAGGAGAAACATAACGTAACAAATTAAAAACGCTAAACGACACATGAACTTAACAAGTAGTATCCACGCGATGGTATATATATACATATACTCGTTTTCGACGAAATTCTAGTATATCTATTTAAATGGGAAAATAGATATGCGAGAAGGAAAACCGAGACGAGTAGGTGAAATATATCTATGAACGTGTGAATACCGACAAGATCCTAGTACATTTATTTAAATGGGAAAATAAATGTACGGTGTGGTAAGTCTAGTCGGGCGTTAAGATTATGTTACCAAACGACAAAGACTTAGCATATTTGTTTAAATGGGAAAATAAATATGTGGCAAAGTAAGTCGGGCCGGATAATGAGAAAACACTTTATATCAAGCGAAAAGATCCTAAGTATAATTATTTAAATGGGAAAATAATTATACGTTGGGTAGAGTCGTGTCGAGTATAATATTGTACAAGTCATAAAGAATATTAATAAGAATAATATATGACTTGTAAGGAAAGGGTAATCCATCGCCATCGAACCTAGGATACGAAACTATTAAACGGGAGTTGGGATAAAGACGTGGTCGGGAAGTTGGGTGTACAACTTGCCAAGGCACATACACCATAGGTGTAAGTGACTTATACGCCTAGAACCCTTGTAGGTACGGGATCACAAACTTTACTATTTTCTTTGAGCCGAGCACAGTTACAGGTGAGTCTCACGGCCCCATTTCTAAACTGTTTAACGTTTTTACGGGGGAAAGTTATGTTGGGATTGTATGACGGGTTGGATACTTGAGTAAAGATCGCCACTCGGGGTTGAGACCTCCCACTATAATCATTAATTCAGGAATGAGAAACAAAGGAATATTTGGATAGTACTATTGGTGCCTGACAAGGCCCACCCCTAATCGGTAGCGTCGATGATGCATCGGCGTATGCCTGGGGTGCACTTACTCTGAAATAAAGTCGTAGGAATACCGAGTAACGACGTGGGGCGGGGGCATTATTAATTGTCTTGGTTTGGTTATAGGCTCAAGTAAATTGTAGGACTTTGCAACTCCTATAAATGTCATAACAAGGATATTCCCACTTTATAAAGATTTATTAAATTAAAACCTGTGAACTCACCAATATTTATATATTGACGATTTTCAAACATATCTTTCAGGTAATTGATTGATGGAAGTTAGCATGGCGAGCAGGGTCGGGGATGTCTCCAAGTTGGGCGTTGGGAATGTCGTAAAAGGGTCTCACCTCTTTATTCCATGGACTTAGGGATAAAGGGAGAAGCCTCTTTATCAATTTCAAAAACAATTTATAATTATGTATGAATAATTTGACATGATTATTAGCATTGAATAAATGCCCGTTTTTTTCTAATTACTATTGTGGTTTGCATTAATCTTGGCTTAATACTTTTGAACCGTCGCGCCACGTGTTTCCGCCTTAGACGTGGTGTGACAGTTTGGTAGCCTCTTAATGAGGCTCTTAACCATTCAGCTCTGAATGATTCAGCATCCAGACTGTTTGTTTCAACATAAAAAAAGGCTCTGAATGGAATGATTAAGAGCTGAGCCATTCAGACTTGGTGTATAGCTGAATCATTCAGCACTTAATCATTCAGAGCCTCTTAACCATTCAGACCTCTTAATGATTTAGCACTTAATTGTGACATCCGGGAACCAAGCACACATTTATATAGCTGGCTTTATTGTTTACTTGCTGAATTTCGGGACGAAATTCTTTTCAACTTGGGGATGATGTGACACCCCGCATTTTCAGGTTAAATACTTTTACTGAACTCTAGTTAACTTACATGTTCATACATGGCTAGATACTTAACTAGGGTTAGTTAAGTAGGTTTAACATATGTTAGAAGATGCTAACATATGTTATAAGTAGGAAAATCCTTGTTAAACACACACATGAGTCCCGTATCCCAAACGTTGGTGAATTATGTGACATACATAGCAATAATATATACAATTGAATTATGGTGAACATGAAGTACGTGCTTATGTGAATTACATGTTTTCGTGAATAATTGCCTAACTGAAAGGTAATGCGTAGATTATGCAAATTACGTGCACAACATGAGTAATATGCTATGTAATAATAAAAACAATGGTTTTTATTCAATTTAGAATGGTTAATAATATTGGGTCCGGTATTGGGCTAGAACATGGTTAACGGGTCAAGTTAATGGACTAGAAGGGCCCTAATACTGTAACATTTCGTGTTTATTAATCATACGTTACGGATTAAAACGACAAGTTTTTATTACTATTTTCATTTAATTATTTTGTGGCATTTTGAACCCTAATACAATGATAATTATTTATATATATATATATGTATATATATATATAAATGTATTTGATAATAATTATAATATTTCAGTTTTTATAAAAAAAAATTTATATATATATATATATATATACATAATAACACAACATGGAACCCAATCAAATCCCAAGCCCAAACCCTCTTTTCACTCTTTGTAACATGCAGCCCAACATCCAGCTAGCCCAATCCAGAATCAGGCCCAACACCTGGCCCATACCCAACCCTCTATTCTGTCTTAAAAAAAAAGAAAAAGAGAGTGTCCCAGCCGGGTTTCGAACCGGGGACCTCTCATACACACACCAACGCTTACACCACCTGCTCCACACACACTTCATGTTTCTAATCCAACTCAAATAATATTTAACATCACATTACTGTTGTTCTCTTTCCCTTCTTCATTCGCGAACAGCACTGCAGCGTTTAAGGAAGGTTTTTGACCAAATCAATTTTACATAATTGACGCACTTTTGACTAGATTAACACGGCATCATAATCTTCGGCCCTTCTGACTAGGAAAACACGTTAATTATCAATTGATTGATAATCAATTAGTCATAAAACGCGTATGGACTTCAATGTGGGTCAACCTTACCAATTATTCATCTCAGATCGTTATACTATAAATTGAACGCTCCTCAATCATTACAACTCGCTCATACTCTTTTCCCAATCCTCAATTCTCTTCCAATCAATCTAAAAATTATCATTTTGATCGCGTTTGACTTTTTGGCTTGACCGATCGTTCTTAATCAAATCAGCTTTGTAAGTACGATTACTATGGTGGGTTTTGTTAATCGGAACCTGCACAACATTAACCCCATGATTAATTGGGTTAATGTTGTGTAATTCGATCAATTGTAAAACTAGGACTCGTAATGATCATTATTTGGGGAAGAACACATCAAATTCTGTTGGTATTTATTTTATATAAACTGAAATCTAACACAACCACTGGTCTAGACCAGGTGGTTGTGTGTGATGCTCGTCTAAAGACCCACGCGGGTTCGAGTCCCAGCCTGGGCGATTTTTTTTCCATTTTTTTTTCAACAAACCAAATATATGTATATATATTATATTTAAACTTGTAAATTCAATTTAAAATATTAAAACCTTTTTATAATTCTACAAAAATTATCTTATACTAATCTGATGTAAATGTTCAAACTACAATTTTTAGTTTTCAGAAATTTATTTATTTAATATATATAATAAATAAATCAAGTTTATTCTATTTTATTTATAAAAATCTATAAAAATATCAAAACGATCTTATTAATTTCCACAAAAATTATTCTAAGTTTTCATAACAATAAACTTTTCTGAAATGATTTTTATTTCAGAAAAATCATTTATTTAATATTTTTAATCTATTTTTGTTAGTTTTAATCATAATTAAATCATAATAAATCCAATTTTTAATATTTTTGCACCAAAATTTTTTACGAATCATTTCTGATCATTTAGAACAGAAATATAATTTTTAAACTTATAATTCTTTAATTTTAGTATTTTTTAATATTAATGTTAAATGTTGGCAATTTGTAATAAATAGATTTAAAAATCTATTTTAAAGGAAATAATTTTATAAAAATTATTTTTATACTTTAAACACATTATTGTGACCATCTTAAATTTAAATTTCATAAAAAGATTTTTGGTTACTTATTTACTAAATTTCTCACAATTGGCGAATATTTTTAATATTAATCAAACGAGCAATTATCCCCAATTCGAAGCCCTAGGAACTTATACATCTATAGACTTGATAGACTTAGACATATTTATTACCTCATTATAGGGTGATACTTGATACATTTGGGCAACACACTATTTTCAACAGATATAACATTTTACCAAGGTGAGTTTTACATAGCCCCTTTTCTATTTATCACCATTTTTGGGGTGAAACATGTTACAACATCATTTATGCAATTCAATCATCAATGTGTCTATGTGTTTTCTATGTTGCATTATGTCTTGAGCATGATTAGAGTAAGCACCATTCTAGCATAATCATTAACATTGATCAGCCGGCGGTATACATTGATAGATCTATTGGACTGACAATCCCACCCGGATACGTGCCTCCTACAAAGGTAGCGTGGGTGTTTGTTATCGTATAACATATTCAATTGGACCATGAGCGTATGGTATGTATCATATTATAACAGTCATCAGGGTTGATTATGCACTCGATTTATTTCTAGTATGTTCTCACATATGGACTAGATTGACATGACACATGAATTGCACAACATTTTTATTCAATTATCAAAAACCTATGTAATTCTCACCAACTTTTGTTGACCCAAAACATTTTCAACTTAATATGTTTCAGGTTCTATTTGCTTGAAGATTTGAATTGATGCTTGAAGATATGTGTAGTTTTATTCAATTTGATGTACAAATTCTAGAACAATTGTATGTAATTCATTTAAATTATTTAATGGAATTTATTATTCACCATGAGCTACTGAACAATCATCAATACGTGACATCCCGATGTTTCCGCCATCGGTTGGGGTGTTACAAATACCAACTGCTTGGGGAACAAGCAAAGCCCTTTGATAATTAGGAGGCAAGGAAAAGATAAAAACCCTACCTCCTTGTCCCCCTTGCGCCGTGCGAACCACCCCCACCCCCTCTCTCTTTGTTTTCAAGCAATCAAGTAATCCTTCACCTAATCAAGATAGTTCGGGTTTGATTTCAAGGCTCTAGGGAGTTTAATCTTTCGCAAGGTATACGTTCTTATGATTTTTGATGAATTATAATGATTTAAAACTTTAAAAACCCTAAAAATAATATATGTAGAATCGCATGTATGTATGTATAGGAGTTCTTGAATGTTCTTGATGATTTGATGATGATGATGATTGTTATTAGTAGCCATGATTAGGGTTTTCACATGATAATATATGTGTTTTTCTATGTTAATATGGTGTTTAGTTAGTATTGTATGTGTTATACATGTATTAGGGATGTTCATGGAAAATTAGGGTTTGTGGATTACTTGGGATACAAGTTTAAGATTCTGACAGATTCGTTTAAACGTTTTATAGGGGCTGTAATGGGTTGGTAAATCGATTGTTTTGATGATTTCTTTGCATGATTGTAATGTACAAGGTCTTAGCTTTTCATAATGGGCAGAACCATTGAATTTGGACATCGTTTGAGTCGTTTTTAGAATTTTAATTGATTAGGGGTCATATCAGATTTTCGGATTTGTAAATTGGGCTAACTTTAAATGGTCATAACTTGAGATTTACAAGGAGTTAGGTTATGAAATTTTTACAGTAGGTCAACACTGGAAATATAGAGCTTTTCCAAGTGGATTCATCTCGTTTGGATGAATACACAATTTTTAAGAATTTTCCTACTAAACTGACCTGTTGAGGAAATTTTCTGGACATAGCTGTGTTGTACGAATTTTCATAATTTTTGTGTTTGGAATTAAGACAAAACAAAAATAGGTATTGTCTAGTGAATCCCAAATAAAATTCAGTAAAAATTTGGGACTCTAATTCATTCGTTAAGTATTTTAAATAAATTGTTTTTCACAGCGCACAATCTGTCCTAAAAACGCAGATTGTGTACGGGGTCTTTAAGTGACTATTTGGAGTTCTATGTGGTATGTAATTGACATGTACTTGTGTGGAAACTTGTATGAGATGTATTTGATGTATGGGGCAATTACATATATCCCCCTCCAAACTTCATAAATTACATATATACCTAAGTCAAAATTTTATTTACATATCTCCCCTTCCCAAACTTCATAAATTACATATATACTCGAGTCAAAAAATTTATTTACATATTTCCCCTTCCCAAAAACTAAAAATATCAAATATACCCATTCTATTATTAAGCACGTCATATCATTACATATTATGATGAATGTAATGATACGAGGGCTTAGTAATGATTATGTAAGAGTGTTAGAACACTCGTTTCGGTGAAATCAAGTTGTAGGATACGTGGAAACATTTTGCATGTTACATGTTCTTAGTGTTCATAACTTACTAAGTTGGAAAGATCGTATGGGATATAAGTTTTAGGATGCAAAGAATGTGTTGTATGACTTGTCGTGAATATAGTTTAGTAAAAGAATTGGGGTAAAATAGTTATTTTCCTATGCATTTTTCATAGAATGGGTATATATGTAATTTATGAAGTTTTGTGGGGGGATATATGTAATTTAATTTTTGGGTTGGGTATATATGTAATTATAGTTGAAAATAGGGGGATATATGTAATTAATCCTTGATGTATTAAACTGATAATAATTGCTATGATCACCAACGGGATACGTAGGACATACTTGAGCATGTAGAGTCATTAGGTGTCACTACACGGTTATGAACTTTTAAAAGTCTTGGATAAACGAGTTACATGGTGTGTTGGTTACGCACGTATACTCACCTAGTGACATTTGTAATAGGGAGTCGGTAGCACGTTACTATTTGTGGAATTTGGATTTTCACTTGCGACCTAAGGTGAGTTTCACTACTCTTTTTCTCAAAAGCATGCGTCTCAGGTATGAGACACTTTACTTAACATTTTCTAGTCCGGTTTGGGACTACTTACACATCCCGGGTTGGGATGCCATGGATCCTTATGAGGGTCGGTTACTTTACTAGTTCGCAATTGTGTCCTTGATAAACTAAACCATTTCTATTATTTGTATGTCCTCACGTACCGAATGAGTTGCCAGGGTTGGCAAGCGGGTTATTAGTTGATAGCGCTATTAGGTCTTACAAACCTCACACCGGCTCGGGGAGCGCGGGCGTGAACTATAACTTAACGAAACATTATCATTGTGGATAGACAATGATGTCAGGCATACGGCACACTTATGTGGCTACACGTACATAGCAGTTCGGTATATTCGGTTAGTTATCATGAATGGGTTAGCTACCCTTGACATGCGATGAATTAGTGGTTACTCGGTGCGGGGCACCAACATAACTTACTTACTTACGTGGTTTTGAAAACCAGCGCTTTTGCATATTAAATTACTTTACTTTGTGAACTCACCAACTTTATGTTGACACACGATAGCATGCTTTTGCAGGTCTCTAGGTTCGGAGCACAATAGGACATGCATCATTGTGTCATGGGATTTGAACATTATTTAACTTATACTTTATTTTGCATTCAACGGTTTTATTTTGGGCGCGTTGTTTTGCGCATGAACTTAAATGGTTATGTTTGAATTACGCTTCCGCAACTTAACTGAACTTTTTGGTAAACACTAAACGTAAATTTTCATTAACGAACTAAATGGTTTGGGCATTTAGAGTCGTTCTTATGACTTATGGCTATGGGATCCTGGTGTGTCACGCGCCTCGCGGTATAAACCCCGTGGTGGAAATTTGAGGGTGTGACATTAATCAACCAAACAACCCCATTTACTTATTATGTTATGGTTTGTGATTGAAAAGTATATTAATGTTAAACTGGATATTTATTATATATAAAACTTCTAAGGAGTAATTACCAATGCTTTGCCTGTTTTGCTTCATCATTTATTACACATATCAAGATTTTATTTATCGAGTTGAAAAGATTTTTGTAATTTAACTTTATAGTGATAATTTAATAACAAGTTTAATTGTGTAACAAAAGATGTTGTTACAGTGAGTCTTTTGACGGTTTTTTCCTTCTACAGATTACACAATCCGTTGGTAAATACTGAAGGACTTTTTGTGACAACAACTGTTGTAAACTCAATAGATGTTATAAAAAGGCCCAAAAATAATGATTACGCTTTTGAAGTTACTTTATTAATAATATTATTTTATTATTATTGTTGTGTTGCAATTGTCTTTCATTCTATTAAAATATATAAAAAGTACCAAAAGTAATTTGCAACTTTATATTTACTTGAAATCTAACTGATAAAGTTGAAAACCAACTTTACGAATAGTTAGTATATTCATCCTATAAAAGGGGAGGAAGTTCCAATATTCATTTTCCATATTTATATATTCGTTTAACTGTTCTCGCTTTACATCTCTTCATCCCATATGCATAATGATATTATACTTTCAAATGTGTTTCCACAAATTTTCGAAAGATTCTTACAATCAAAGGAAAATAGATTACCAACAATCCGTTGGTAAAGAAGTTAGAATTGATGTTTTTCTATGATTCTTACAATCAAAGGAAAACATCAATCCATTATTACTATACATATTCAATTCATATTTTCAATCGTGTGACGACCGGGAAATTTTTTTTTCTTTTTATCGCTTCGTTCTCTTTGACTTCGAGAAATTTTCGGGACAAAAATTCTTTCAACAGGGGGATGATGTGACACCCGGCACGTTTAGGTTAACATTTTATAAAACACATAAGTCTACCTTAGCGAAAAACGTTTTCAAACATACTTAACTAGGTCATTTGAGTCGTTATGATGGTTCCGGGAATCATCGGGAGTCGTTACAATGATCCACGGGATCATTGGGAGTCGGTACATAACCATGGGAACACGGATGAGTGATTTGTAGAATCGCCGGGTTTAACGCACACACGTAAATCTCGAGTCCCGGGAATTGGTGAACGGATGGGAACGTGTTAGTTATCATGCATTATGTGCTTACAAACATTATGTGACTTGCCGGTATGTGAATACGTGTTTATATGTGTTAAAATAGTGATTTCGCGTAATTTCATGACATTATAGGTGATTACGCGTAATCACCAATAGTATAGGCAATTAGGATCCTAATCACGTGTAGCAACATGTCTTATAGCATCCTAATCACATGTAGCAATATGTCTTATAGCATCCTAATCGCCAGTATAAATGGCGAGTAGAAGAACCTTTGGGGCGATTAGGGGCGAATCATTAGTAGTTACTAGCGATTAGAATCCCTAATCGCCAGTAACAGCCCGTACTCGCCTGAACTGCATATGACGATTAAAAACGCCTATAAATACCACCCTTATGTTTCAAAACATCATTTGTGAAACCCTAATACACCCCAAAGCCACCCCATACCTTATCCAACCTCTGCAACACGTTTTTGAGCAAGAAATCACATTTCCAAGCTTTACACCTCATAATCTCATCATTTCAAGGTGTGTTCTTCATCCCAAACCTTTATAATGATATTGTTTTGATCCCTAAAGGTCCAGACCTGATTTATAAACATTTGTGTCTTTGAAAACTTATTAAAATCAGTTTCAAAACAAACCCAAACCTCTATACTTGTTATATGTGATGTATTCATGCAAGATAGGATTTTTATCGTTTAAACATGATTGTTCTTGTGTTATTATTGTGTTTCTGATCTAAATGAGTTAATATGATGATAACCTAGGAGTTTGAAGGTTCATAGATGTGTAATATTGATATTAGGCGTTTTGACCCGTTTGAATGATTATGGTGGATTGATGATGATATGTTGCGAGTTGTTGATTGTTTGAGGTTAGGGTTTACTCTAGGATGATGCTAGAACAGTAGGATAATGTCGGACAACGTCGTTATGTGATGAAATCTGGATATTTGCTATTTAGGGTAAGCTTTGCATGTTGATGTGATACTTACATGCTAGTTATGCTATTTTGGGAAACCGCATGCATTCGGGACGGCTAGGGTGATGATAAATTAGGGGTTTTTGCTTGAAATAGTTGGGTTAATGTTTTGGGTTGGATATTGGGTGTTTACACATGTTTCAGATCTGATTTGGAGGGTTAAACGCGCAAAAAGTCGGAACAGAACAGTACTAGCGATTAGAGGTCCCTAATCGCCTATAATATAGGCTATTGGCCCCTAATCGCCTATAATATAGGCGATTGGGAGCCTAATCGCCATTATTACTAGTGATTACAGCCCTACTCGCTAGTTTGACTCTCCTAATCACCAGTTGACTTT
Source organism: Ambrosia trifida (assembly GCA_028751855.1). NCBI lineage: Eukaryota > Viridiplantae > Streptophyta > Magnoliopsida > Asterales > Asteraceae > Ambrosia > Ambrosia trifida. Next base: position 63,419,870 of record CM054131.1, read on the forward strand.
TCCTAATCACATGTTTGATTCCTAATCGCTTGTATTGCTGCTGTATGTATATTTTAACATCCCGAAACACGGATTGACACCTAGGAACATGTTAGGAACCCCGTAACTTGTCTAATAACTTAGTAACACATGTTCGGACTTGTTTATGCGTTAATTGGGCGTTATGCTAGATAGGGTGCATGTTTGCACATGCTAAGTGTTTAATTGCATAAGTTGCATGATATCTTGTATGTGGCTAACACGTGGGATGTCGGGTCACCAATGGGATGTCGGGATTTGTCTGGTTGGTCGGATTAACGTTTAAACATGTTTTCAACATACACGGTCACGGTCTGGACAACTTGGGGACTGATTAGCCTTCGGGTTAGTAGTCATCACACTTATGTAAACTCATTGATAGGTCGCCACTAGTAGGGACTATCACACCCGTATCGGATTTCTATATTACTGAGGACGCACTATAAGGTGAGTTCACTGCCCCACTTTTTACTGGTTTTGCTTTCGGGGGAGAAAACATGCTGGGTACTTGTATTCATTAAACGTGTGTCAACTTACGTTTTCGTATTCATAAAAGGTGTGTCAACTTACGTTTTCGTATCATAAAAGGTGTGTCAACTTACGTTCACGTATTCGTATTCATAAAACATGTGTCATATCACCTTTTGGTATTCATAAAACCTATGATTTGCTAAGTACTCGTATTGGTAAAGCTTACAGGGTAGTCGTTGGTTACTATATGGTATTACGTACTGGTATTCTTGAATTCTTTATGTGTTGGGGTATTCTTTTGGCTTGCTATACGATTCGTTAAAGTCCCGGGGAAAACCATGAATGTGCGGTGGTTGCACAACGGGGGAAATATGGATAGATCTATTTGGGCGTGACCGGCCCCACTCGTCGACTGGAGGTCGGACGGGTGCATTTTGTCTCTTGCTGTATTCTTGTATTCTTGTATTCGGGCGGGTGTGTTCATGTATTCTTGTATTCATGTATTCGTGTCTAGTAATGGTTTTCCAATCGTAGTAGTGACAGGTGTTCATCTGGTTGGTATGCATGTGGCCTGGTTTGGCCAAGGGTATTGTTTGAAACTTTTGGAGTCGTTTTACTTAAAAACCTGTGAACTCACCGGCATTATTTGCTGACGTTTTTAGCATGTTTGTCTCAGGTCGTTGAGGTAGCAGCATATCATAGGCGCACGAAGTCTCACGGCGTCTAGGATCCACATGCATTTTGTTTAGCATTTTCAGACTTTCGTACTTTTTATGTCGTGTTGTAATAAAGTTTTACGCTTCCGCAGCGATGGATTATTATGAAAACTTAATGGTTTACTTATGTGATTTTTACGTATCATATAGTGTCGTTTATTGTGACCGTTGACTTTGATCCTGGTTTGTCACGCGCCTCGCGGTAAAACCCCGCACGTGGAATTTGAGGGTGTGACAGATTGGTATCAGAGCCAATGGTTATAGTGAACTAGGACTGCATGTCGAGTCTAGTCTATAGCCGAGTATCACACACGTTAGACGGTCACACATAGTTGCGAGTCGTGTCATTTAGTAAACATACTAATCCTGTCGGGTTGTCGGTGTCGTCGTCACACAGTATCAAATTATCTATCTTTGGACTATTTCCCCACTCATTCTATCTTCTTCTTTGGGTTTGAAGATGAAGAGGCTTATCGCTTATGCTTGGCAGTAGTGTACATTGGAGTGGCTTCGGCGTATTCTTGAGATTTTTCCGGGATTTGGATATCTCCCCTCTATGCTCTAATGTACATACTTGCCTACACACACCCTATCCTGCACTAGTACTTGTCATAGTACCCCTGAGTGATTGTTCACTTTGGGGACCTTCGTGCGATAACGGTTTCTTTTAAGGATGTGGGTGTCGGGTGATTGGAAGTTCTAGCTAGAAGCACGCCTAGAGGACCATTTAGAGCAATTTGTTATTTCGGGTGCACACGAAATCATAAATCGAAATGCATGAAAATATTGGACTTCGAGTTCGGACAGATGATCATGCTGGAACCCCGTTCTAAATTCGTTTGGTCACTAGTAGTTTGATCAAGTAGTGGTGCTGAGTATCTTGTTTCGTGTTTTGGCAGAACATGTCTGGTCGCGCTGGGGAACGTCGTGGTGGTCGGGTTGGTGGTCGGAATGGCGGTGGACGCAATGGGGGTCGAGGCAACATTAGTATGACCCAGGCTGAGCTGAACAGCCCGATTCAGGAGCATGTGGCAGCTGCTATTGCTTCACACCAGGCCGCCCAGCAGGGCCATGGTGGGAATGCTTTTCATCCTCCACCACCTCCACCTCCTCCAGTCCACTGTACTTACAAGATATTCCAGGACTGCAATGTAACATCACGTGTATATATATATTTCACTTGGTTTAAATAATAATAATAATAATAATAATAATAATAATAATAATAATAATAATAATAATAATAATAAAGATGGGCTTTTACAACACAAAAACAAACCATACAAACCCACCCTTATTAATTCTACCATTCGGAGCCCACCAAACCCAACCCAACAATCTTTCTTTCCCCCCCTGAGCCCAATCTGGATCTGGCCCAACCAAACGGCCCACCAAGAGCCCTTCTTCTTCTCTGTTTTGCTCGCTGGAGCGCTGGACAAAAAGAAACCCGACCCACTGACGAAATCTTCTTCAAATTGACGCGCTTCCAGCCATTTTTGGAAACCTTGACCAAGATTATGAACCGGCAATTAAGCCCGCACATCCTGGACGCGTCAACAGCCCCTTAATCACCGGAATTAGAGCATTAAATGCTCGTTTTTGACTGAACTCGAAGCCACCATCAAAACTTTCCAATTACGCGATATTAGTATAAATTGGAAACGAGTATGGCTTCTGAATATGCCGAACAATACACGCACATACTCTATTATCCTCACAAATCGTTCTAGTTAACGTAATCTTGTCGCGTTCGACTTTTCTTTTTGACCAACTAATCATCGCGTTTAAAGCTTGTAAGTATCAATTTTTCTTGTGGTTTTGACTAATCGGCATTAAACAAACAATAGCCCTAACTAATCAGGGGCTATTGTTTGTTATCTATGATTATTGTTAAGCTAGGGTTCGTATGAGATTGAATTGGGGAAGGACACTTTGCAGAGTATAATTATATAATTAAAACAGACACAAGACAAACACAACCACTGATCTAGATCAAGTGGTTGTGTCTGTCTGTTGATAACCCGGGGCGCGCGAGTTCGATTCCCAACAACATCAACATTTTTTTTACAACATTAAAGCTTTATATATATTACTTGTATTTTTTTTTAAATTAGTTTTAAAATACTAAAACAACTTTATAAATTCTACAAAAATTATTTTATGTTAATTTAGTGAAAAAGTTTAACATACAATCTTTAGTTTTCAAAAATTTATTTATTAAATATATATAATAAATAATTAAAGTTTATTCCATTTTATTTATAAAATTCTATAAAAATATCAAAACGATTATATAAATTTCCACAAAAATTATTCTGAGTTTATATAACAATAAAATTTTCTAAAATGATTTTTATTTCTGAAAAATCATTTATTTAATATTTTTATTCAATTTTTGTTAGTTTTAATCATAAATAAATCATAATAAATTCATTTTTCAATATTTTTGCACCAAAATTTTATATAAATTATTTCTGATTATTTGGAACATAAATACAATTTTTAAATTAATAATTCTATAAATTTAATATTTTTAAATATTAAAGTTACATTTTGACAATTTGTAATAAATAGATTTAATATTCTATTTTTAAGAAAATAATTTTATAAAAATTATTTTCATACTTAAAACTTATTATTGTGACCAGCTTTAATTTAAAATTTACAAAAAGACTTTTGTTTATTTATTTATCAAATTTCTCTTATTTATTAAACATTTTATTTATTAATCAAACGAGCACTTATCCCCAAATCGAAACCCTAGAATATACTTGTAGACTAGATAGACTTAGACTTATTTGTTACCTTATACATAGGGTAATACTTGGCAATCTTTGGGGCTGCACTTATACTTTTTCTCGAGACTTAATACTATACTAAGGTGAGTTTACGTAACCATGTTTATGCAATTCTTCATACTTGCAACATTATACTTAAGCAATTCTACATGCATGTCTAGTTGTAAACTTTAATGCCTCATGATTTAGACAACAACAACAGCTTCAACGAGTTTCAACATTACATAATCATTAGCTATGGCCAAGCCGGCGATACTCAATAATAGATCTATTGGATTGACAATCCCACCCGGATACGTGTACCTCCTAGATAGGTAGCGTGGGTGATTGTTATCGTTCCAACATATTATTAAGGTGAACCGTGGATGACGGGATGGACCTAAACTAGTCGGAGGTTTGATTATGTCGATTCAACATATCATGTTTATTCATGTAGACTTAAACTTACGATAGACATATGAAGTGCTAAACTTTTATACTTAAACTATTTGCTTGACATGGCTTATGTATTCTCACCAACTTCTAGTTGACCCCCCCCCCCCATTTTTACAACTCAACAAGAAATAATGATGCATGAAGACTAGAGTATTTACATGAGAAGGCAAACTGAAGTCTGTGCTTGTTTGGTTTTTGTGATGTATTAGATTTCCACTTAAAACTCTTTAAATTAATTTCAATTAAAATTTGATTACCATGTGCTACTGTATACTCATTCTTACGTGACACCTCGATGTTTCCGCCATCGGTTGGGGTGTTACATGCAAGCCCCATAACTTCAGTGGGACTAAGGGAGCTGTGGGACTACTTCGTTGGTTGGAGAAGGTCGAGTCCGCTTTCTCCATGTGTCGCTGCCCTGAGGAGTATCGTGTGAAGTATGCTTCAGGGACATTCGAGGGACGTGCCTTGACTTGGTGGAATTCGACGGTGCAGACTATTGGTTTACTTGAGGCCCATGCGTTGCCATGGACCGAGTTTGTGTATCGTTTGAAGATGGAGTATTGTCCCAGGGATGAAATTAAGAATTTGGAGCATGAGCTGTGGAATCATCAGATGGTGGGATCTGAGGTCGAAGAGTATACCTCTCGTTATCATGAGTTGGCACTTTTGTGCCCGGATTCTGTGACTCCCGAGTATAAGGCTATTGAGTTCTACATTAGTGGGTTGGTGCCTGAGATTCGCGGGTTGGTGACCGCGAATGATGGTACTACACTTCGGGATACCATTCAGTTGGCTCATAGGCTGACCAAACAGAAGGTTCAGGAGGGTGTTTTGCCTCCTAAGGGTGCTGTGGTGAAGACCTCTGATGGCAACAAGAGAAAATGGGAGAGCACGGGGAAAGGTGCAGTTCAGCCTCAGCAGCAGCCAAAGAAATTTGAGGCTACAGGTTCATCATCTGAGCAGAGACAGGGCGGGTATACTGGGAAGCTGCCTAAGTGTACTCAGTGTGGGTTTCATCATACGGGAGACTGTGATAAGTTTCGCTGCCATCGCTGTCAGCGGGTTGGACATCATGCTAAGGACTGCAGGGTCACTCTACAGCCACCACCAGCTCAGACTGTTGCTCTTGCTCCCGCTCGTCAGGAAAGCCAGGGTTGTTACAACTGTGGTAAGGTGGGACACTTTAAGTGGTACTGCCCGGAGCTGATTCGGGATGGGGCTGGGGCAAATGGAGGTGCCGGAAACAATGAAGGCAGGGGTCGGAATGCACATGCTTACATCATCGGTGCGAGGGAGAACATGGAGGATCCTGATACTGTTACGGGTGAGTATTCTTTTCTTGATCCTTATTATGCGTGTATTCATTCTCATTCACATTGTTTGGCGTTTCATATTCATCATGTACGTTCAGTCGGGTACTTGGTTATCATTTTGCATTCATGGGTCTGATGTGGGTCCTTTGGAGATGCTACTTGAACGATACCGGTGTGTCATTTATACCGGTCACAGTAGTCTCTAGTAGGCCTTCGATCAGGAGGATTCGTTGTTTTACATTTAACTCGGGAAAGGGCGGTTCCCCGGCTTGGAGTGTCTGTTGTTATCTTCATTCGTTCATGGTTATCCCTTCGTTTGCACTCTGGAAAACGTTACTTGGGTTAGGTCGACACTCATCACTGTCGAAGAGTGAATCTCGGGGCGAGATTCCTTTCAACATGGGGATGATGTGACGACCAGGAAATTTTTTTTTCTTTTTATTGCTTCGTTCTCTTTGACTTCGGGAAATTTTCAGGACGAAAATTCTTTCAACAGGGGGATGATGTGACACTCAGCACGTTTAGGTTAACATATTATAAAACACATAAGTCTACCTTAGAGAAAAACGTTTTCAAACATACTTAACTAGGTCAGTTGAGTCGTTATGATGGTTCCGGGAATCATCGGGAGTCGTTACAATGATCCACGGGATCATTGGGAGTCGGTCCATAACCATGGGAACACGGATGGGTGATTTGTAGAATCGTCGGGTTTAACTCACACACGTAAATCTCGAGTCCCGGGAATTAGTGAACGGATGGGAACGTGTTAGTTATCATGCATTATGTGCTTACAATCATTATGTGACTTGCCGGTATGTGAATACGTGTTTATATGTGTTAATATAGTGATTTCGCGTAATTGCATGACATTATAGGTGATTACGCATAATCACCAATAGTATAGGCAATTAGGATCCTAATCACGTGTAGCAACATGTCTTATAGCATCCTAATCACGTGTAGCAACATGTCTTATAGCATCCTAATCACGTGTAGCAACATGTCTTATAGCATCCTAATCACGTGTAGCAACATGTCTTATAGCATCCTAATTGCCAGTATAAATGGCGAGTAGAAGAACCTTTGGGGCGATTAGGGGCTAATCACTAGTAGTTACTAGCGATTAGAATCTCTAATCGCCAGTAACAGCCCGTACTCGCCTGAACTGCATATGACGACTAAAAACGCCTATAAATACCACCCTTATGTTTCAAAACATCATTTGTGAAACCCTAATACACCCCAAAGCCACCCCATACCTTATCCAACCTCTACAACACTTTTTTTAGCAAGAAATCACATTTCCAAGCTTTACACCTCATAATCTCATCATTTCAAGGTGTGTTCTTCATCCCAAACCTTTATAATGATATTGTTTTGATCCCTAAAGGTCCAGACCTGATTTATAAACATTTGTGTCTTTGAAAACTTATTAAAATCAGTTTCAAAACAAACCCAAACCTCTATACTTGTTATATGTGATGTATTCATGCAAGATAGGATTTTTATCGTTTAAACATGATTGTTCTTGTGTTATTATTGTGTTTCTGATCTAAATGAGTTAATATGATGATAACCTAGGAGTTTGAAGGTTCATAGATGTGTAATATTGATATTAGGCGTTTTGACCCGTTTGAATGATTATGGTGGATTGATGATGATATGTTGCGAGTTGTTGATTGTTTGAGGTTAGGGTTTACTCTAGGATGATGCTAGAACAGTAGGATAATGTCGGACAACGTCGTTATGTGATGAAATCTGGATATTTGCTATTTAGGGTAAGCTTTGCATGTTGATGTGATACTTACATGCTAGTTATGCTATTTTGGGAAACTGCATGCATTCGGGACGGCTAGGGTGATGATAAATTAGGGGTTTTTGCTTGAAATAGTTGGGTTAATGTTTTGGGTTGGATATTGGGTGTTTACACATGTTTCAGATCTGATTTGGAGGGTTAAACGCGCAAAAAGTCGGAACAGAACAGTACTAGCGATTAGAGGTCCCTAATCGCCTATAATATAGGCGATTGGCCCCTAATCGCCTATAATATAGGGGATTGGGAGCCTAATCGCCATTATTACTAGTGATTACAGCCCTACTCGCTAGTTTGACTCTTCTAATCACCAGTTAACTTTTCCTAATCACATGTTTGATTCCTAATCGCGTGTGATGCTGCTGTATGTGTATATTAACATCCCGAAACACGGATTGACACCTAGGAACATGTTAGGAACCCCGTAACATGTCTAATAACTTAGTAACACATGTTCGGACTTGTTTATGCGTTAATTGGGCGTTATGCTAGATAGGGTGCATGTTTGCGCATGCTAAGTGTTTAATTGCATAAGTTGCATGATATCTTATATGTGGCTAACACGTGGGATGTCGGGTCACCAATGGGATGTCGGGATTTGTTTGGTTGGTCGGATTAACGTTTAAACATGTTTTCAACATACACGGTCACGGTCTGGACAACTTGGGGACTGATTAGCCTTCGGGTTAGTAGTCATCACACTTATGTAAACTCATTGATAGGTCGCCACTAGTAGGGACTATCACACACGTATCGGATTTCTATATTACTGAGGACGCACTCTAAGGTGAGTTCACGGCCCCACTTTTTACTGGTTTTGCTTTCGGGGGAGAAAACATGCTGGGTACTTGTATTCATAAAACGTGTGTCAACTTACGTTTTCGTATTCATAAAAGGTGTGTCAACTTACATTTTCGTATCATAAAAGGTGTGTCAACTTACGTTTACGTATTCGTATTCATAAAACATGTGTCATATCACCTTTTGGTATTCATAAAACCTATGATTTGCTAAGTACTCATATTGGTAAAGCTTACAGGGTAGTCGTTGGTTACTATATGGTATTACGTACTGGTATTCTTGAATTCTTTATGTGTTGGGGTATTCTTTTGGGTTGCTATACGATTCGTTAAAGTCCCGGGGAAAACCATGAATGTGCGGTGGTTGCACAACGGGGGAAATATGGATAGATCTATTTGGGCGTGACCGGCCCCACTCGTCGACTGGAGGTCGGACGGGTGCATGTTGTCTCTTGCTGTATCGTTGTATTCGTGTATTCGGGCAGGTGTATTCATGTATTCTTGTATTCATGTATTCGTGTCCAGTAATGGTTTTCCAATCGTAGTAGTGACAGGTGTTCATCTGGTTGGTATGCATGTGGCCTGGTTTGGCCAAGGGTATTCTTTGAAACTTTTGGAATCGTTTTACTTAAAAACCTGTGAACTCACCGGCATTATTTGCTGACGTTTTTAGCATGTTTGTCTCAGGTCGTTGAGGTAGCAGCATATCATAGGCGCACGGAGTCTCACGGCGTCTAGGATCCACATGCATTTTGTTTAGCATTTTCAGACTTTCGTACTTTTGCTATCGTGTTGTAATAAAATTTTACGCTTCCGCAGCGATGGATTATTTATGAAAACTTAATGGTTTACTTATGTGATTTTTACGTATCATATTGTGTCGTTTATTGTGACCGTTGACTTAGATCCTGGTTTGTCACGCGCCTCGCGGTAAAACTCCGCACGTGAAATTTGAGGGTGTGACAAATCGTTAGGGTTTTTAGAACTGGATGATATTATATACGAGCAAGAAAGATCATTATGTAGGATTTGGTTGTTAGAAGACTTTTATTTAGGTTTCGTTGTATTTTTATGTAGTTTGTAAACTCACACATTGTAATTTTAATGTTTTTTAGAGATTTTTGTATTTTTTTTTCTTTTACAAGTCTTTCCATTTTGTATTTATTTTTGTTAAATTAAATATTTAACTCCAATTATGAAATTGTGATAATAAGGTTGAGTCGTATAACAGCTGTTTGACAAATTTGTTTATTAGTCAACAGATTTTGGTAAACAGTGTAATGAAACCTCCGTTGAAGGTTAAGATTAATTGTTTGTTTTTAATATCTGTTGTTCCAACAGATATTTTCATTCATCTATTGGTTTTTCTCTTCGTGCTTGTAACAGCCTCAGTGGGGTGAATTCCAAATTTAATGATTATGATATTGAGGTTAGTGTAATTTGCAATTAGACGTAAGAGTAATAATTTAAAATCATAACAACATAATTTAAATTTAAAATTAATTTTAATATAAATTACCAAACGTTTAAGAAATATTGATGGACGGTTATTAAGTAACGATTTTTAGATAACCATTGTTACTCACAACTTCTTTTTATCAAATGATGTTCTAATACATCTTTTTTTAATTCGTATATTGGAAATAAACTCAAGTGTAAGAATTCAGTATTTTGCAATCAAACTAAGATTAATAATTTGTATTGACAGATAATATACTTATATTTATTATCTTTACTTATATAAACAAAAATCAAACAACCTTTTCATGTCCAATTTAGATAAGACAGAAGTTAAATGATTATTTATTATATAAAAAAACGTAAAATATCACATGTTCATATTTCTACAAATATTGGTAAATAGTATTTGTGTTTGTCTTGAAATTTGAATTTAAAAAAAAATAAAAAAAGAATTTGAAGAGTTGTTTCAGTAGGAAAATAAACAAATTAATACAGTATGTATTCAAGATTAATAAAAGTTCATTGTAGTTAATAGATTCATTATAGTTAATTCATTGTAGTTAATAGATTCATTATAGTTAATGCATTGTTTTTACTATAAATCTCAATTTTCATTTCTTTGTATAGCACACTATTCAAACATATCTTCTACATCTCCATAGGTTTATCAATCTTCTAAAAATATTATTAACATGGATTCCTGCAGCAGCCAGTGGTCTAAAATTCAAAGGTTCAGAAAATTGTTTTGGAATGTTTTAAAGAAGATGAAGAATTGGAGATTCTTCAAGTTATTGAAGGTGCTACACGCCTATTTGAACATCACATATGGAAGACCAAACTCAAATTTAATCAGGTTATTGCTACTGATGTTTCAAGTGAAAGATGGATGGCCTCTTCATTTCTACTGGAAAGATAAGGTCAAATGAAAAGTTCAGTGAAGATATACAAAAAATATGTATGTCCTACAGAAACTTTCATAAAGAGAAGAACAAGAGATTGAAGAAATTGTTGAATACCACCGATTAGTTATTTAAATGTATTTTATATTATTATCGCTCTAAATATATTGAATTTTTTATTTTATATATTATGTCATCTTTATATAATAGTTTATACTTATTTGATGAAAAATACCAATTTGAGTATATCAATAGTCTACTGTTAAAGTCAACAGATGATTGGTCTTTAGCAAAAAAAACATTAAAAATGTATGTGTTGTCATTGTTAGTAGCAACTGTTTAATGCAACAACTGTTTGAAAGAAACTGTTGAATTAACAACTGTTTGAATCAACGATGTTTTACAAACAGGTGTTTTAGAAAATCTGCTTAATTGACACACTGCTTTTGAACAGACGTTAGCAAAAATAGTTTTTCTTTCAACATTAGATTGACTTTTTAATTTGATGATCATCTTTTTGTTTTTAATATGTGTTATCTCAACAGAGCTTTAATCCGTCTGTAAATTTATATTTCCATTGTTGTAACAGTTCCCGTTATTAAACCTTTGATCAGTATTATTAACTGGTGTCGTGAAAGGAACAGACGTTACGGAATACAGTTTTCTTTTAACAATAGATCGAGTCTTTAATTTGGTGTTTACTTAACAGACCATAACAGTTGCTCTGTTTATGTTTTTTTTTTATATATATTTTGGATGGTAATAATAACTAGTTAAGAACGTGAGGTTCCACCTCACTAACAAACAAAGGCAAAAAAACAAAAAGTTACTATTGCACCGACGGATATTACTTAATATATATACTAATTATTATAAAGAAATAAAAGATGCTACTAAACAGGTGTCTTTCATAGTAGACGATTAACTTCTTAATTTTGGTTTTGGTAAACAGGGCTTAAGGTAGGATTTGGTCTTCCCGTGTTTTCACACGGGATTCCACCTAGTATATATATAATAAACGAAAAAGGTGTGACACGTGGCATTCTGTGAGGCCTTCGTACCCCTTGATTTCCCTTCAATTTTTTTAATTATATTTTAAATAAAGATAATTATTAACTATTATTTTAAAATTTTCTGAATATGTTAATTAATATTTCTATTTTATCTTTTCCTTATCTTCTCCCCACAATTTTTAAACGTTAATAACTTTTATATAAGACAACTCTTTTTTAAAAAAAAAAGTACATCAAATTTAAGAGTGTTTTATTATCTTTTCAATGAGCATCATAGTACTATAAAAAACAAAAAAAAAAAAAAAACGACTTTTTTTAGTTAATTTTTGTTCATGCTGAAAAAAAAAACCAATGTGTTTAGGTAATTTATTATTCATGTCTAGACAAAATACTAATCATGTTAAGATAGTATATATGCTTTTGAACCTACTATTACATACAATAACTCACTAACTACATATATATTCACAAATGTAGTTAGTTTGGTAACAATCTAATTTTTTTGTATTTTGATTGATGTTGCTAGAAATATTGATTACAAAGGTTTCTAAGTTGGTTAGATATAGCGTATGATTCTTAGACACCACAGGTAAATCTCTAGCTGATCATAAGTGATAATTAATCACCCCACCATGCACGCCTCTTAAATCAATCATTATCATGAGATATTATTTAATACCAAGTTAGTTGTTTTTTTTTTCCCAGTTCACATTAAAACTTTAAAATGTCGTGAGAATGTGACAAAGTTGTACAGAAACTTCACTCGAGCAAAACGTGCAGACGTAAAATTAAAATTAGGTTTCATGAGTCATCGAATGTTGATCCTTTTAAAAAAAATTCTTGAAAAACGATCTATTCCTTTTATGGTACACACATTTTATCACTTCATATTAGATTTGTCTATCCCGAGAAACACCGAGGGATAATCTAGTTGATATATATATAAATATAAATAATGATTGATTTCCTAGCATAGATTATTCAAATTATATCTTTAATCACAATATTACTTTAATCCCTTGACAACATGAGTGCAATAAAAAACCTAGTTACACTCATTTTACTACAAGATAAACAAATGACTCAACACAATCTAAAGGAATAAAAGAATGAACAATTTATTTAACCATGATTTATTCAAAGAATTGAGCTAAAGCACTCAATAGGATCAGATTCTTCAAGCATAGAAGCTGCCTGAAAGCTGTCAATAGCATCAGATATACGTCCATCAAGTTTGTGAACAAATCCCAAGTGAAGCCAAGCCATACGGTTAGTGGGTTCGAGCCTCAGCGCATCTGAGAGCATGGTTCGAGCTACTGGCAACATGGGCATGCCTCGATCGGACATAATGGCCCCAATGCTAATCTTGGAAGGTACATAATTAGGCTCCACTAATAGAGAATTAACATAGGTGGCCAATGCTTCATCTATATCCCCACGTCTATGATATATTGCTCCTAGTGAAAGTAGTAGATGTAAAACTAAACCAGGTCAGTAATAGAAAAAATATGGTACGTAATTTACGATTAAGCACAATAGGATTAATCACTCTCTCTCTCTCTATATATATATATATACTATGTACATTGGTTGATTGGAACATGCACAAGTGTGTAAGACACGGTAAGCTAGAAGTTTACTCTTATATCCAAGACATGTTTCTGGTGATAATTTTCACCAGAAAGATATAGTGCACGCTAGAGTGAGAAAAATGACCTAACATCTCTCCCTCTCCCACTAAATGTGTTGTACAAGTGGTTATGAACCTCTATAAAAATGGTTTTATATTGGACGTGCCCATATGTATAATGCATATGTACATCAATGTGATGTTTATTGGAAAAGTGTAAAACAACAATGTATCTAGATTATACCCTCTGTATGCAGTGTCTCCGATGAGCATTCTATGATTTCTCTAGCTTTCCCCAAGCATATCTCAGCATCTTTCCAACGTGCAAGACTTGAATATAAATTTGCTAAACCCTGCCAAACTTCATATTCGTTTACTCTATCATCTTCAATCTACAATCGCCAGATATATTATTCATTCATTCATTCATTAAAAGAGGATAATGAACCCGGCCATTTATTTTACAAATAGGATGATTTGTGTGACGTATACGTAAAAGTAAGAAAAATACTAAAAGGAAAGGAAACCGATACGTATAATGCTTAAATTATTTTTATTAAAAGAAGTAATATTATTATTGAAACGATATTTATTAACTTCTCTAGTCATCTATTTATAAAATTTCCAAAGAATTTATAACAAAAGTGTTTCTTGGTCAACAAAGATCACACCGAGGATATTATGATTAGAAATCATCTATTAGCCAACCTGACCATTTATAGCTAAATCTTACCTGGTTTGTGGTTTGTAGAGGCCCATAAGATTTTTTTTGTGCTTGTATCAATGCAAGTAAATGTCGATAAGTTTCAACAGCATCCAAATGCCGGGACTGTGCAATTCTCAGTTTTGCTTTCAATCTCAAAAGCGGTCCTTGATCCCACTTTGCAGTTTCATCTAAAGCAGCATCAGTAACCACCTCCGCCTCTTGAAAACGTTGTTGTGCAGATAAAATCAAAGCAAGCAGTCTCCAACCGCGTAACATGGATCCACCAGTCACATCAATATATTGCTTTGATAATCTTAAAGCATTATTCAAATTCCTATGCATCGCGTATTGAATTGCAAGCTCAAATACCAGTTCTGAGTTTTCAGGCTCTAACTCAACGGCTTTTTCTAAAGATTTCAATGCTTCTGATTGAAGACGTGAACGTTCATAATCTGAAGATGAAACGCTTGCTTGTTTACCAAGACAAAGGCCCAACACCCGAAGGGACACACCTTTCAAATGTTTGTTTCTGTTTTTACAGTTATCTACCGCCCTTTGCGCATAATTTATTCCTTCTGCAGCAAGAAACCCATCTTCACTGCATATTTTAGCAGCCAACAGTAATGACATTATATCATCTGGCTTTTCATGTTTATGGAGTGCTTTTTTCAACAAATCAAGTGCGGTTTTTCTTTGATCAATCCCGTTACAACAAAGTGACAATGTTTTCCAGAGATCAACACGATGAATTACTCCAGGAATCACCTCTTCAAGTTGTTTTGCCAAAACGGGAGTTTGGCTGCAAATAGACAGAGCAAATGTGAGGTGTTCTAAAACAGTTGGATCCCACTTCGCCTTCCCGAGAGAGAATTTTCTCATCAAGATCATTAAAAGTAAAATAGCTTCTTCCAAATTGTTTTTTGGAACGTATGTACCATCGACCTGTGTGGATGTAGCGGGTGGGCCCACCTGGAATCCACTATACAGCAAAAACACTGCAAAATTCTTTTGGATTCGTGCACAGCAGTCGTTGTCAAGGTTCCATTGAGCGAGGAGGGCACGTCGATAAGAAGAAACGGCTTCTTGATAGCTACCGGTTTCAACCCATAGCTGTGGGAGAAGCTCAACGGCTCGGCTTATTGTTTCTTGCAATATAGTTTCTACAAAAGCATCAGGAATCCCCTGTGGGTATATTTTCTCTACTGCATCAAGCACTTTTGTACACTCTTCAGCAGCATCTACAAAACAATTTGTGATAGTTTATAAATTTGACCAGGTAACCATTTTCAGGATCAAGATTATATTAATCGGTGATTAATAGCAGATAACAATCAATTTTTAACCATTTAATTTTGGTCAAACTAATAAACTAAAACAGGAGATTGTAAATTGTTTGCTGCACTCAAAAACATTTTTCACTAAAATCATTTGGCTTTAAAAGCCAACACTATTCAACTTTCAAACCCACCCCTCTTTTAGCATGTGAAAACAGTTATGAAGCATGTTTTTAGTGAAGTGAAAGCATGTTTGCAACTTTCCTATCCTAGAGTTAATCTTTGTTAAGGTAATAAATAATAGTCTTAAAAGAGGACATACCATGTATCCTGTTGAGTTTTTGAAGTGACTTGGTTTTCAAATATATGGCTTCAAGCACCAGATTGGCACCCTGCTGCGGGCCCGACTCAGAGTGAGTTTGCGATTTTTTAGTCATTTTGTCACTTGAAATTGATTGCAGGCGCTGTACAGCAGCTTCAATATCAAGACCTTCAAATACTCTAAGAGCAGCTTTAACATTTCCTCTTTGATATTCCAGTTTTCCAATAAGAGCTTGTGCTTCCTGTAGTTTTTACACACGACGTCAGATGCTAGGCAACCACTTAGATTAACACAACAACATTACAATACAATACAAATCAAATTACCCTTCACACAACACAGACCTGTAGATTCTTATAACAGCTTTGACAGCCAATGACCTTTTATTACATAATATTATGACTTGTTAGTGATATAATTGCAACAAACTGTAACATACTTTTACCATTTAGTATTCAAACAGTTATAAAGCCTGTATTGTAAGTTAATTGTCAAAACTCTTGAAAGATGTTAGGCTTCAAAATTAGCAGATTCAATTCTCTTCTAAAAGTTTTGATTTTTCTCCCATATCGAGTTTTACAAATAAATGTCATATGTACTATAGGTTTAAATGCCCAGCCACGTTTATTTTCAAATGATCACATTTTCTTTCTATAAAGATGTCAACAAATAAAAATTTGACTGACATGGTCCAATTTTTCACAGCAGAAAAACCTGAATCACTAAAAGAGTATACACTGGTACAGAGAAGTACACATCGCCCAACTTTATAACGCATTTCATCTTGCCTTGAACAAATATAATAAATAATAAATTAGAATTAGAGCATGCATGGGCCATTAAGTATATGAGCATCCTGCTTAAAATTTTTAGACATATAACTTATAATACACCCATTATAACAGATTGATGTTTCGTCTTGGTAATGCAAGGGGCCAATATCGTATGATTATTGAAAATCTAGCAAAGCAAGTGGCTTGACTTAATTTCTAAAATGTGAAAGTCAGATATTCAAAATAAAACCAATGTGTGTTTGATAGATCAAAGTGGCTTACAAATACAACACTTGTTATGGTTTTTTTTTTGCTGCTGGCCAAATAAAATAATAGAAATTGGAATTAGTAACCTCTGAATTGAGTGATAAATCAAGACGCAACTCGGATTCAGCGTCGTCAATATTACCAGCATTGAGCTTTGCCTCAATGGCATCTGTTTGCACACAACCACCATTTGCACGAATTTGGCGTTCAACAACCTCCGACATCATCGATTCTTTTTATCCCAACCATCTAATCTAATTCATTCTAAAACAAAAGGGAGAATCAATTAAGATGAGGAAAAACATTTATATATATATGTGTGTGGTGGTAAATTGAAGAGAACCTGTGCAATGCCAATCCACGAATGAAGAATTTTTATTATTATTTGACCAAAGAGGTAATGAAAATTTAGACGGAATTGAAAGAGGGTCAAAAGGAATCAAGATCTGAAGATATTGAATATGTTTGGGTTGAGAGGAGGAATGGAATGGAAGGGGATACCTGTATTTTTTTAACCGCTGCTTATTATTATTATTATTATTATTATTATTATTATTATTATTATTATTATTATTAACTCTATATTTAGTAACTTTGCTTCCTCTCACATGGGATACTATTGCAACATGTATAATAAGGCTGTGATGCTTAGTTATTTTTCCTGTCCAGGTCTTGGATTCCTTTAAATACAGGAGGTATTCATCTTTCTATTGTTCTCTGGGACCCTTCAATCTCTCAACGCACCAGTCGTTTGTTTCATTTCAGGTGATTGCTTTCCGATGGTGACCAGCAGCCAAATTGGCGCCCCTCCTTCTTCCTGTCTTTGTAATCTGCTCTTCTTTGCTGATCCGGTAAGGTAATTTTTTTCTATTGGTCTCTGTATGTGCTTGCATGCTCAAGATTTAGAGAGAGAGGGCGAAGTTGGTCTCTCCTCCAGCAACCGATCTTCTATGTTTCTCTGCTGCCACGTCAATCTTTCCTTTGATACGTGTTTGCTTCTTTTCTTTTCTTTTCGCAATCGTGGCCCAAACACGCAACACAGTCAATCAATTCGGTTTCGTTTCCATCAAATTCAGGCGATGAGTTTCTAAAAGATTATTATTAATCCAATGATGCAGCCTTCAAGATGGTTGATTAAGAGTGTGACTCCGATTTTTGCGGCTCGAATTGGTTAGAATTCCAGGCTTCTTATCTCCGCTTCGTCATCTGTTTTCGTTAAAGATCCCCAATCGTCTCCTGCGTCTTCTTTCAGACACGATACCATTCATTTGTCTGATAATTGCGTTAGGGTATATTTTCTTTCCTGTTTCATCTGTATCGATTATGTTAACGAGGTTATCTACCAGATTAAAACCTAGTAGTTGAATAGGTAGAAAAAAGATGGAAGCCAACACTTCACTTCATTGGGTCCCTTTCATTCATTCCATCTTCAGACTATAAGGAGTGGTGGGGAAAGAGGAGATGAAGCGTCATGTGGCACTTGTGGGACCTTTGTGGGGGTAAAATAATTGTGAGGAGTGGAAGGGGGGAAGTGACACGTGGCATTTTGTTTTTCTTTTTTTTTTTTAACTTTGATATATAAAACAATAATAATAATAAATATTTTTAATTAATAAAAACCTAGAAAAATACAAAAAAAAAAACCTAGAAAATTAAAAAAAATACAAAAAAACCGAAAAAAATTAAAGCCTAACAAATCAGTTCAGATTATATTTTTCCATAATATCACGCTTCATTTGAAGCGTCATCTCTAACTCCGGCCCTTGAAGATGCTCGGTGTTCATGGCGAGAAATTTCATATCCTCGCGTTTTTCGCGCTGCTCTTTGATAGACAATTTGCGCTCTTTCATAGTCAACTTTTTTTCAAACGCTTCGCGAATATTTTTTTTCTCCTCGAGCATTTTTTCTTGAATCGTATTGAACTGAATCATGGTGGCATTTAAATCTTGCAAGTCAGCGCTGTAGGCGCCGGTTGATCCAGAACCAGAACCCGAGGCAGTAGATTTTTGCGCCCTCTTTTTTGACTTATCTCGACCGGGTGGGCGACTCAATTCCTCTTCAAACTCGTCTTCATCCAAATTAACGACTTCTACGTTTTCAGGATCAGTTTGACGGTTTCTTGACGAATTTGTTTTCGACCTTTTTTGCGGAGTTGCTTGCAGTGGGGACGTACGCCCATTTTGAGTGGTTCTTGGCGATTTCCCAACAATGAAGAAACTTGAATTTCGAGGCCGGTTTCGTTACGAAACGCTAACAGCGACCGGGTTAGGCTGTCGGTGTCCGTTTCACCGCGTAGTCGGGACAAGGTGAAGGAATGGGTGGACGGTTTGGGATCGGGCGAACCGGTGGTGTATTCGGGTTTGGGACAAACGCGTATGGGTTGTTCGGGTCGAAGCCTCGGTTGTATGGGTTCATTTTTGGTTGAGGAAGTGTATAAAATTTGGATGAAAAGTGTATAAAATTTGGTTGAAAAGTGTATAAAAATTGGTTAAAGTGGGTGTTTTGTAGTGAAATGGGGGTAATTTATAAATTTTTTTTTTTGACCGTTAATATTACCGTTTGAATAATTAAGTTTTTTTTTTTTTTTTTAAATGTTACCGTTCAAAGATTGGCCCAATACCTCGCTGCCTTTTTTTTTTTTTTTAAATGTTACCGTTCAAAGAACCGGTGGTGTATTCGGGTTTCGTAACGAAATCGACCTTTTTGCGGAGTTGCTTGCAGTGGGGACGTACGCCCATTTTGAGTGGTTCTTGGCGATTTCCCAACAATGAAGAAACTTGAATTTCGAGGCCGGTTTCGTTACGAAACGCTAACAGCGACCGGGTTAGGCTGTCGGTGTCCGTTTCACCGCGTAGTCGGGACAAGGTGAAGGAATGGGTGGACGGTTTGGGATCGGGCGAACCGGTGGTGTATTCGGGTTTGGGACAAACGCGTATGGGTTGTTCGGGTCGAAGCCTCGGTTGTATGGGTTCATTTTTGGTTGAGGAAGTGTATAAAATTTGGATGAAAAGTGTATAAAATTTGGTTGAAAAGTGTATAAAAATTGGTTAAAGTGGGTGTTTTGTAGTGAAATGGGGGTAATTTATAAAAATTTTTTTGACCGTTAATATTACCGTTTGAATAATTAAGTTTTTTTTTTTTTTTTTTAAATGTTACCGTTCAAAGATTGGCCCAATACCTCGCTGCCACGTGTCCCCCCCCCCCCCCACTCCCCCCACGCCAGTGAACCCCCTCCCGCCCCCCGCCCCACGCCATGCTTCCCGCCCTACTGGCGGCGGTGTTCCCCCCCCCCCCTTCCCGCCCCTCTCCTGCCCCCACTCCTGATAGTCTCACATATCACTGCAAATCATAATTCTCTTTCTTTCTGTGTACTGCTTTGTTAAGAAGTCGTTTTCTACCTGCACTTATTATTGTAACGGTTGACTGTTTTTTTCTGTAGTAATCAATGATTTCATTTATAAAAGGTATTTTGGATTCATACACCCTGGCCTACATCATACACCAATAACAGGCTTTCACATACCACAGAATGTGATGTCACACCTCCAGAATGTGACAGCACAGAAGCTACGTTAAAACAGGAGGTAGACAGGCAATAAGTTGTGCCATCATCCATTTCTCAATTACGAAGCCTAATCTACCAAATACAAAAGTGTGCCCCCTGGAGATAAACTATTGCATGATCGAAAAAGGCTTATACTAAACATGTTTTTGTTGTTTCCTTTTATGTCTTTTTTTTGTAAGGTAACTTTCATTCAAAAACGCCCAAAGGCGGTCCTTAAAGCAAGGACCCCCGGGACCAAAAACCATTACATCAAGTCCAAAGGGTAATTACACCATTTTTTCCAATCGGAATCTTTAATTCTAGTTCTATGTCGAAACCAAAAATACGAAGTCGTCTTGATGCATTCGAACACTTCCGTTGGTCTTCTTCTTTTTTCTGAGAAAATCTGGGCATTTCTCTCATTCCAAATGGACCACATAGCTGTGAAAATGATACCTCGAAAGATCCGCTTCTTTGAATCAGGGACAGATTGTTTTTCTTTTTTTGTTAATAGGTCAAGGAGTCACCGATAATGTGTCAAATGTGATTGCGTGATTGAAAAAAGATTTTATGATAAGATGATATAGGTTACTGAGCCAAAGTTGAGAAGACTGTCCATGTACAATAAAGGTTGTCGGAGGAAAAAGCACAAGTTTGATCACCGGCTTTACAAAGGAAGAGATTAAAGAGGCGGTATGGTCATGCAATGGGTTAAAATTTATTAAAAAGTTTTGGGGACAATTGGAGCAGTATTTTTTACACATGATGGATCAATTTTTCAAGAATCCAAACATACCAAAACAAAATTAGATGGATTGCGTGGTGCAAAATTATCATCTGAAGAAAACATGGAGGCTTTGGAATTGGAGATATTCGGAACGCCAATCTAGCTTTAGTTGCGAAATGGTAGCGGAAGTATAAAGAAAATCACTCAGCTTTGTGGGCTAACATAATCAATTCGCTACATGGTAAACCAAATGATAATTAGTTTATTCCTTTTTTTGGGTAATTATAGCGGGATATGGAAAGATATTGTGGGGGATGAAAAAGATTTTATGAAGTTGGACCTGTCGTTGAAACAACATTTGGTGGTCATTGTGGCTTCTGGGACAAAGTAAGATTTTGGTTGGACATTTGGATGGGGGCTTGCCATTAAGAATACAATTCCCGCGACTATTTTTCCTGGCTAAAGATAAAGGAGTCTTGGTGGGACAATGTTTGGATCGGTCAAAAGGAAATCATATGTGAAAACTATAATGGATCAGTGGATTAAGAAATGGCCAGGAGGAACATTCTTTAGCAGCTCTACTAGAAGTTTTGGATAATGTACAATTCAAAAATGGGTCCGATCATTGGGTTGGAAGACAAAACATGAAAAATTACTATTGGTTGCAAGCATTAAAGAGCAGATAACAAAAAAAAAATTATTAATGATCAAGATAACGATTGGCCTTTTTGGAATCTTTGGGCACATCCAAAGTTAAACTTATTTTGTTGTAAAGCGTCGATGAATAGAATACCAGTGAAAGATGAATTACTAAAAAGAGGAGTTAATATTAGCAACCAAACATGTGTGAAATGTGGGATTGCTTCGGAATCGACAAACTACCTTCTTATCTCATGTTTGTATGCTAAATCTTTTATGGTGGAGTGTTTTGTCATGGCTACGGATCCCCGCGTCTAACTCTTTTTCAGATGTGCATTGAATTTCTTGATAGCTTTTCATTATGGGTTCGAGGAAAAAGGTTATACATGCTTTTCTTACAACGTTTTAGCAGATTTGAAAGTCTAGAAATGAGAGGTATTTCAACAAACATAACATGTCAATACCTAGAACGGTGGAAAAATCAAATTGAACGCACTTCTTTGCGTGACGAACCGATCAAAGTTCAAGAATATTACTTGGGAGAAATGACGAGATTTTAATATTAGCACTGTAATCTAGTACATTTGTTTTTCTCTGTTTTTGTTTTTCTTGTTTTGTACTGTGGGTTTTAGAGCCTTATTGAACCGTTTTTATATCATAAAATTGGTAAAATTAAAAAAATATACATTAACTTAATATAATTACCAAAATAAACATCTTTGCAGGCTAAAATCTAAGACTACTCGGAGTGGGGGGGGGGGGGGGGGGGCGAGGGGGGGGGGGGGGGGGAAGTGACATGTGGTATTTCTTTTTTCTTTTTTTTTAAGTAATTAAAATAACATTTTTAATTAATAAAGACCTAGAAAAATACAAAAATTAAAAACCTAGAAAATTAAAAAACATAAAAAAAAGAAAAAAAAACCGAAATAAAAAAAATAAAAACTAACAAATTAGTTAATAATATATTTTTCCATAAGGTCACGCTTCATTTATAGCGTCATCTCTAAACCTGGCCCGTGAAGATGATCGGTGTTCATGGCAATAAATTTCATAGCTTCGCGTTTTTCGCGCTGTTCTTTGATACTCAACTTTCTCTCTTTCATACTCAACTTTTTTTCAAATGCTTCGCGAATGTTTTTTTTCTCCTCGAACATTTTTTCTTGAATCGTATTGAAGTGAATCACGGTGGAATTTAAATCTTGCAAGTCAGCGCTGTAGGCGCCGGTTGATCCAGAAAAATACAAAAATTAAAAACCTAGAAAATTAAAAAACATAAAAAAAAGAAAAAAAAACCGAAATAAAAAAAATAAAAACTAACAAATTAGTTAATAATATATTTTTCCATAAGGTCACGCTTCATTTATAGCGTCATCTCTAAACCTGGCCCGTGAAGATGATCGGTGTTCATGGCAATAAATTTCATAGCTTCGCGTTTTTCGCGCTGTTCTTTGATACTCAACTTTCTCTCTTTCATACTCAACTTTTTTTCAAATGCTTCGCGAATGTTTTTTTTCTCCTCGAACATTTTTTCTTGAATCGTATTGAAGTGAATCACGGTGGAATTTAAATCTTGCAAGTCAGCGCTGTAGGCGCCGGTTGATCCAGAACCCGAAGCAGGAGATTTTTGCGACCGCTTTTTTGACTTATCTCGACCGGGTGGGTGACTCAATTTCTCTTCGAACTCGTCATCATCCAAATTAACGGCTTCTACGTTTTCAGGATCAATTGAACGGTTTCTTGACGAATTTGTTTTCGACCTTTTTGCGGAGTTGGTTGCAGTGGGGACGTACACCCATTTTGAATGGTGCTTCGCGACTTCCCAACAATGAAGAAACTTGAATTCGACACCGGTTTCGTTACGATACGCTGATAGCGACCGGCTGAGGCTGTCGGCGTCTGTTTCACCGCTTTTTGGATTGTTTCTTGCGTAATAATAATGCGGGTGAAATGCATTCATTGCTCTGTTTATCTCGGTCCACTTGGACGAGAGACTATCGTTTGCTCGATAGAACTCTCTTTCCATCAACCCGTGGAACGCGGTGTTTATGTCGACCCAAAAGTCGTTTTTGTGGCGACTAGTTCCTACAAAAAATAAATATTAGCAATATTAGAAAAAAAAATCATGTTAAAAAATTTATTAGAAATGCCTTGCTCTTTTTCCGACTCGCTTATCCACGCTTTCATTAACGCAAGCTCTTCTTCGGGTGTCCACTTAATCGCTTGACGGTTAGCGGCGGCTAATGCTTTCTCCTCCGGCGTCTTCCTCATGTGACTTCTTTTTGCGGGGGGGGTTTTTACCCGAAGATGATCCCGCAACATCTTGGGGTTGTGTTTCGGGTACGACTTGCGTTAAAGGAAGTTGTGAAGGAACGAGAGAATCATTGAATGGGAAATTAGAAAAATTTGCCCACTAATGAAACCCGCATAACCCGCGTAGTCGGGACAAGGTGAAGGAATGGGTGGACGGTTTGGGATCGGGCGAACCGGTGGTGTATTCGGGTTTGGGACGTACGTGTATGGGTTGTTCGGGTCAAAGCCTCAGTTGTATGGGTTCATTTTTTGTTGAAGAATGATGAGTAGTATGAAAAATATATGAAGAAGTGTATAAAAATGGTTGAAGAAGTGTATAAAAATTGTGAATAAATAAGATAAAGTGGGTGTTTTGTAATGAAAAGGGGGTAATTTATAAATTTTTTTTTTGACCGTTTGAGTTTAACGGATATATTTTAAATTATTTTTTTTTCAACGATCACAAAACATCCCCACCAATCAGAGCCAGCCATCTGTCACCAAAAATCCCCCCACGCCATGCAAAATGCCCCCGCCCTCACCTCCAAGCCCACCCCCACGCCAAGGTGGCGGCGGTGTTCCCGCCCCAAATGCCCCTCCACGCCATGTCTCCCGCCCCCACTCCGGGCACTCTAAGGGTTTCTCCTTCTTAACCTGTCTAAGGTGTTGTTTGGTTGATTAAGTGCTGATGGTCTGAATGGTTAAGAGGCTCTGAATGGTTAAGAGCTGAATCATTCAGCATCCCTTATTAGCTTAATGGTTCAGCACTTAATCATTCCATTTAGATGCTGAAACAAACAGTTTGAATGCTAAATGATTCAGACCTGAATGGTTAAGAGGCTGATTAAGAGACTATCAAACAGCCCCTAAGTGGTAGCCACTTAAAATGATAGGCCCCACACTTTTTGACCAATTAAAAACATACATCAAGCCAAAACATTGCAAACGGCTAAAATGTTGTCTTTAGAAGCTAAAATGGCTAACCTCTAACACTCTACAAAGGAAAAGGCTAGGGGAAACGTATAGTTTTAGCCGCTTAACATGTAAAGGCTACATGTTAGCCATTTTAGATATAATGACAGATGTATAGTTTAAATGGTTGGACAATCATCATTTAAACGGCTACATCTTAGCCGATTTAGACCATTGCATATCATTTCTACCGTTAGAAAAAAAAAAAAGTAGGTACGAGAACTTTGTTCAATAAATCTAAAATTTCGTGTTTGTTCGTTCAAGACACAAGAAGTGCCAACCTAGGAAGGAGTCTTTAAGAAACAAAAAATAACCCCAACAACCCACAAACGACAAAAGGTTCCAGCATAGATGTTGTATAAACAAATAATACTGGCAGGCAGGCAGGCAGAAGCAGCACCGTCCTTCCTTCCTGTAGAAAAGATCCCTCGGGCGGCCCAACCCAATTGTCTGTCTGTAGTGTAGGCACATTCATTTCATTCGAATGGGTTCAATCAGCTTCTTCTCTGTATTGTCCCCAAAGCTTCACAAAAGTCGATTAACCACAACAAGGACGAGTGTGGGGTTCAAAAACTTAATGGAGAGTTTGACAGTGGATATTAATCGAGCAGAGGGGAGGAAACTGAACGTGCCACTGATGGCACCGTTTACGATTGCGACGTCAAGGTTGGAGGGGGTGGAGAACGTGGCGATCAGGGTGGAGTTGAGCAACGGGTGTTGCGGGTGGGGGGAGGCTCCTATTCTGCCCTTTGTCACTGCTGAGGATCAGGCCACCGCCTTGACCAAGGCTGCTCAGGTTTCTCACTTTCTCAAGCACTCTGAGGCTATGACTTTGGGTGATTTGTTGAGGGCAATTGGTCAACGCCTTCCTGGTCATCAATTTGCTTCAGTAAGTATACATACATACATACATACATACATACATACATACATACATACATACATACATACATACATACATACATACATACATACATACATACATACATACATACATACATACATACATACATACATACATACATACATACATACATACATACATACATACATACATACATGTGCTTTGTTTTATCATTTGATGAACATCTCTCTCTCTCTCTCTGTGTGTTGGTGTTTATTTGTTCTCCAAGGTTAGAGCTGGGGTGGAGATGGCTGTCATTGATGCAGTTGCAACCAGCATTAGCACACCCTTGTGGAGATTCTTTGGTGGGGTTTCAAATACAGTAACCACTGATATAACAGTTCAGTTTCCATCCAAGTAATTTATGTTTAAACTACTTTGGCTTTTTGTATAACATACCATTTGTGGACTGAAATATATATGAGAAAAACACATATAGGAACTGTCTTACATATGACAAGGTAATGATTGAAAAACAACAACAAAGTTGAACATTAAATAAGGGCTTCTGTTGATGTAGATACCTATTGTTTCTCCAACCGAAGCTGCTCAATTGGCTTCAAACTATTATAAACAAGGGTTCAACACTTTGAAGCTTAAGGTCGGAAAAGATTTGAATGCAGATATTCAAGTGCTCAAAGCTATACGTGCAGCACACCCTCATTGTCTGTTTATTCTAGACGCTAATGAAGGCTACACATCCTCAGAAGCTATTCAAGTTCTTGAAAAGTTACATGGTAAGCTTATCTTTGAACCCATTAAAACGTTCATGCGATTAATTAGGCACCAAAATGCATTTTAGTGACTTTGTACAGTTACTTTTCCAACAGAAAGAAATTCATACCCTATTATCCAGTTTTGATTGTTTTGGTTTACCCGACCCGACACTCACTTGATCGTTTGCAACTCCATGATATCAACTCTTAAACATACTGGCTACAGAAAGTTCAGTTCTTTGTAAGGGAATGGTGTGTCCAGTTTGCAATTGCAATCTTTATGCCATAAGCATTTGAAACCTTGATATAAGTTATTATATATTTCCTAGTCCGTTTAGGTGCTGGTCATTAGAAATTCTTTGAATACACTTTTGTTGCCCGTTTGCGCTTTAATTAAGTCTCTTACACTTTTGACCCGTTAGAAATTATACCTAAGGTTGGGTTATTCTACAAAGGCTACAAAATATGAGAAGGGTGAGAAGCCACTAGAAAATGACATGTGTCCAAAGGATTAACAAGTGGGAGGGGTAATTTTGTCAAAAACATATGCACATGCAAGTCATATGCCATTTCCACCTTCATTTTTAAATGCCCGTAACTTTTTTATACGTCATCCGTTTTTAAAAAAAATTATACCATAAAATTGAGCGTCTTTTTATCTTTAATATAAATACCATATTGCTATACTTTAGAAAAAAAATTCAAAACCCACTTGCGTAAGACACAATGGAATGTAAAACACAATGGAATGTAAAACACAATGAACACCAATTAAATATAGGGTATAAAACACATTCAAGAGTCTAGTAAACACAATGAACGACATACTAAAGACACAATGAATAGAAGACTAAAATACAATGAATACTTTTAAAAAAAAAAGTTGAAAACCCAGTTGCGTAAGACACAATGGATGACATACGAAAGACACAATGAACAGAAGACTAAAATACAATGAATACTTTTGAAAAAAAATAGTTAAAAACCCAATTGTGTAAAACACAATGGACGACATATAAAAGACACAATGAACAGAACACTAAAACACAATGAATAATAGACTTAAACACAATGAACATAATAAAACACAATGTACACCTAAATACAAAACTTATTTGCGTAAAACATAATTAAAAGCATACTAAAAACACAATGAACAAAGTTAAATCATGTGTAGACTAAAAAAACATAAATAACATATTTATAAAGCACACATGCATAGTATAACACAATGAACGAGCAGAAAGACACAACGGAAAAGAAAACCCATTTAGCATGAATTTTTTTTTTCAATTTTAATGTAGCAATGTGGTACTCATATTAAAGATAAAAAATGCTCGTTAATATGGTGAAATTTTTTTGAAAAAAAAAATGTCGTATGAAAAAGTTATAGACGTTTTAAAATGATGGGGGGAATTGACATGTGCATTGCATGTGGAGAGAGAAAGTCAACAAATGTGGTTTTCCTTTTATGCCCTTCCTCTAATTTATTATTTATTTTTTTCAAACAAACTAATCTCAACCATTCAAATATATGATCAATGGATCACAATCCTTCTCACCCTTCCTAGAAAAAGTGTCTTGTGTATTTGATCCTAACCCATTATACCTAAACCAAATATACCTTCAAAATTGCCACCTCTAAAGATTTATTCACGTCATATATTTGCAGAAATGGAGGTGACCCCTATACTTTTTGAACAACCGGTTCACAGAGATGACTGGGAAGGTCTTGGTCACGTCACTCGAATTGCCAAAACTAAATACGGTGTTTCAGTTGCTGCTGATGAGAGTTGTAGAAGTTTAGCAGATGTTGAGGAAATAGTGAAACGACAACTTGCTGATGTAGTTAATATTAAACTTGCCAAAGTAGGTGTTCTAGGAGCTCTTGAAATTATTGAATTTGCAAAAGCTTCAGGACTAGATTTAATGATTGGTGGTATGGTTGAAACAAGACTCGCCATGGGATTTGCGGGCCATCTTGCCGCTGGTTTAGGAGGATTTAAGTAAGTGAAAATATTTTTGTATAGCGTCTCGCTAATCAATAGGATTTTAAATGCACATTTCTAATCTTTGCTGATTATATTTTATTTATAACATGAGCCTTTTTATAGCATTTTAAGATTTATGAGAGTGGAGTTTTTATAATTTTTCGCAAACTTACAAGGTTAAACTTTATTATATGTTCGTATAATAAAATAAGAAGTTATTTATCTTTAAACGTTTATTATATGTACGTATAATGAAATCAAACTTTTTTTTGTTGTAATGTTTATGTTTCATTTGTTGTAAATCGTTGAACAGATATATCGACTTAGATACACCGCTTTTGTTATCGGAAGATCCGGTATTTGAAGGTTATGAAGGTAATATCACCCATTTTTTGGCAAAAGAAAATATTTGTGTTTTTGAATTTTTAGGTAAAATTTAAATCAGCTTATTGTTGTTTCTTTGTGTATAGTCTCGGGTCCAACTTACAAGTTCACAAATGCTAGAGGCCATGGTGGTTTCCTTCACTGGGACAACATTGCATGGTGAGTTTACATTTTTTCATGTTTCTTGATTGTTTATCTGATTCATCATATGCATGATTTATTGTCATGATTATATCTAGAAAAAGGAAATTTCGACCCATTTGCCTATAAGTAATTGGTATTTTGTTATTTTTATGTTTAACGGTTAAATTGGGTAAAACCTCTCAAAGAGAGTGAAACTAAAGTCATCCGATGTGTATTCATAGGTAATAAAAACCCTCCGAACTTGCTCTATTTTAGTTGAAAAAAAAAAAAAATGTTTTGTTGATAATGCATCTGAAAAATGGAGCATATTTTTAATTTGGGCTGATAAAAAAAAAAAAAGAAGCAACATTTGGTTTTCTAATAGGGGTGGCAAAGTAGGTGGGTCATGTGGTAAGGATTTATGTAGACGAGTACATTTTGGATTACTTTCTACTCATTTGACCGCTACCTATTTGACTAGTCTTCCTCAGACCCTACCTTAGCTTTGCTATAGGTGGGATTAACTGAGTATGATGATGATGATGAGATACAAGCATACTCAGCCTCCATCCAAATTTCATGTAAATGAGCCAAAACAACCACCTTTATACTTTCCAATATATCGTTTCAAGTTACCTATTTGTTCATCAACAATTCCCTCAAGCATGCAGAAGTATAAGAAATAAAACAAACAATCAAATTAGTCAACTTGTTGGGATAATTTTTTCTTCTCCCATAGCCAAAGGTGGCAATTGCTCAAAATAGGTTTGGGAAATTGGTGAATCCTAAGTTTTAAGTACAGGTCAAGCTGCAAACACTCTTTTTATTTTCTTTATAAATAAGACTACCCACTGTCGTGAGTTCAATGCCCAACCGGTTGCAAAATATTCACTAAAGACAAAAAAAGTTTGTAGAAAATAAATGATAATTATAAATACTTTCTACAACCGCTTTGCTCCACCAACCCAAGGTTGCAAACGATTGAGATTATACATTATATTTTATATTTTTTAAAAATAAACAAAAATTATAAATAAAATTTACTTAATAAAAAATTGGTTTAGGTTGAGTTGTGAATGTAAGTGAAAAAATGATTTAGGTTGGGTTGTGTAAGTGGAAGAGACAGAAATTAGTTTTTTGATAAAAGGTTGGGTTGGGATAGTGGATAGTCTATGTAATGTGGTCAGCATACTATAATAATAATAATAATAATGCACTTTCTGTTACTTTTGACCCATTTCCATCTTAGCTAAACTTGTTGATTTGACGCATTAGTGACAAACCACAATCTGAGTTCTAGAAATTGCCACCATGATCCATAAACGATATACAGCTAGTGATGAATATGAGATGCTTCATGTTTACTTAAATACCTGAAGTAAATTATGGTATGGATTTCCTGTGGAACAGATGACTGTAGCCGGTGCACCTATTGTGTGCAATGGAAGAAAGATGATGGATGCTTTGTTTCTTGCTGCCATTGACCCGGGCAGTTGTTGGTGTTTAGAGTCTACGAACATCTTGTTTTTTTTTTTTTTTAAGTTTTTGTTTTCTTCAAGGGTTAATTAAGCAAATCATCATTAGTAAGTACTTCAGAATTAATTACATAAAGGTGGCAACTTATGCCATTGTATGAGGTTAAATAGTTATATATAATAGTTGGGCTGGGCTGGGCTGGGCTGGGCTATGGCTGTGGGCTATCCATAAACTCTTCTCTTGTAATACACTAGATTAGAGACCCGTGAACTTCACGGGTGAACATATTTTACAATAAAAAGTGTTAAAGGACTTAATAAAATTAAACAATTTTTTAGGATTTAATCAACACTTTAAAACATAACATGAAGGGAAATATAATGTGATATATTAATATTTTGTTTGCACTCTTGAAATAACTAAATCCAATGACCTCTAAAGAAGTTTGATAAGTTATCATGTCCTACCCCGTTTGTATTTGTTTTTCTTTTCTGCTGAGCAACACTTGGATACCTTTTCATGTGCCTAGACATTTTTACCAAAAAGTGTAAATAACATAACTACCCCTTGTGACACTAATGAACCACATGAATTATTAGCTAACTGGACATCATGATTCATGTTGCTTAACTGCTCGCATCGTATAACATGATTCAAATATCCAAATCTCACTTTTCTTTACCTTGATATCAATCGTTTTGATAGTAGGCTACACAAATATGCAAAAACGCATGTCATACCGCGTACATGTATAGAAGTTTCCTATTTGTTAACTTCTCCACTTACAATGCAAGCTCCACTGCCACATAATCAACAACCAGCGAAACAAAATTACTCAATCAAAAATCTAAGTCATGAGCAGTACAAGATCTAACTATATGCAATGTAATATGGCTTCCCAGTTTTGGGCAATCGATCACATCATATCACAAAAGTTACCATAATGTGCATCATCTTTCTCTGCATGATCAAGTTCAAAAAGGTTAACCTAAGTTACCATAATGTGCATCTTCTTTTGAAGGTGGCAACTTTGGTAAATCAATAAAGAAGTTTGATAAGTTACTTAAAATATGTTCAAATCACTCATGTTCATGATTATGAATACAAAATTTTTTTAAGCACATATAAATAGGTATATAAACTATTTAAAGTGTGGTAATGGGTTGTTTCCTGTATGCATGTAGCAGAAGTAAAAAAAGAGTTTACTAATATAATAACTTCATGTCAAAGCATAGTATAAGAATAAGTAGTGAACTAACCTTGACGTCTTGTCTGGCAAGATCAAACTTTCAAACATAAAACAGTTCCACAAAACCAATTTCATACCACAGTACCACCACTGCAACCGAATCAGAACCAAGCCCAAACATACGCTGTGAAATTCGGTTGGTATTGTTTCACTAATACCGGCACTTGCTATAGCAATAAAAAAATCCCAAATGAGAAGGAAAAAAACTAAAACCTTTTTGACCTGGCTGACCTGTTTGCAAAAAAAAAAAAAAAAAAAAAAAGACTTCAGTTTTAAACTTGAGAAACCTTACAGTTTAATTTGATATGGATTGTTAAGCTTGTAATCCAGTTCTATATATAATAACAGTTTTATAAGCAGTCAAAACCTCCCTTTGAAAACCCAATTTAGGATGTAAAAAATTAATTGCTTGATAAAAAAACCCAGTTGATCAAGACTGTCAACCACATATACAGAAGACTTATAATGCAGGCGGGCTTATGTTTACGGACTCTCTTCTAAAAGCATTAGCCGTGCAATTTTGAACCATTCATGAAATAAATAAAATAATATAAAACAATTTGTAAGATTAACAATTTTTTAGCTGTCTTTGAATTTATATAAATGGAAAATATTTACTTTTCAATTTCTGTTTATCCTTCGACGTCATTCAAATATGCCTAACTCTACTACATGAACAATTGTTGTATGCTTGGTTAGACTCTTTATAGTCAAATTTATAATACTTTTGAAGTTGAGGAACATTTACTTTCTTTGGGTCCTTAAAGTCAACCGTGTTAAGATTCAAGAAAATAGAAGTGTTTGTGGTCAATACGACCAAATTTGATTTGACCAGCTACCCTACCCGCTCGTTTTGCAACCTCTAGCGAGCGTTAGTTATGAAGAGTAGCTTATGAATGAGAAGCGAAAATCCTTGAGAAATCAATAACAAAAAAAATGTGGCATCAATGAAATTTATGATAAATTAAGGGGTGCCAACTAGGGCTGGCAAATCGTGTCCCTAACAGGTTAACAGGTCTCTGACGCGCGCGAACAAATGAAGTTCTAAACATGAACACGACTCGTTTAACTCATTTATATCTCATGTTTATAACACAGTTTTATGTTTTATGTACAAAAAAAGGGAAATAAAAGATTTTTGCCTTTTAATTCTAAGTATTAAAAAAAGTCAAAAAATCAAATAGTGTATTTTTCAGTAAAACAGGTCTTATCGTGTCTTAACAGGTTACCCATTGCCAGCCCTAGTGCCAACCGTAAGTAACCCAGTTGAGATTTGATTTTTATAAGGCGAATTTCATTCACAATAGTACTCAACAAAAAACAGGGTAAGCCACTGTAGTTGATTTAGAAAATCTAATGATCAAAAATCTTACAGGCAATTGCTTTTGAAAAAAAGCATCATACAATGAAAATCCTAAAGAATGTGGTCAATAGCAATACATTGAAAAGAGACGCAATTATCTAGAACCAAAATCTTAAAACATGTGGTTTGCTAGCATCTTGAATTTTTTAGAATTATCCAAAGCAGCCATATATCTTGATTCTTGACCCATATCATGAACCAACAGTAACAACAAACAAATCATCATTTTTAAGACTACCATTTGTCCTTATTTCAACAAAGGAAGCACAGGCCTTTTCGATTTTTTTTTCTTGGTCCTGGTTTCAGACTTGGTACAACCCAAGGTCATCATTCCCTTTGGTTCGCACAACCAAAAAATTATTCTGAGGGTCTATTCGAATTCTGACTTTTTACCCCAACAATTTCTAAGATTAAAAAAAAGTTTCATTAAGTTGGATATAGGAAAAGGAAACTCTTCCATTTTTTCCACAAAAAGGGGGGAATGGGGATTTCCTTGAAACGGTTCCCAAATAACCATTTTACGCCTTTGAACACGCATAGAGCCTTTGATTAAGTCTCGACGAAAATCTGGTTCTTCCAAATAACTTATAAAACCCGACTCTCTATTAAATTTGCTAAAAAGCTCATAATTCTTGAACTACCTAAAGCAACCATAGTAAGAACAGTTAGAACCACACAAAAACGTGATAGCTTATGTATATCCATTGAATTGTAAGTTATTTTAGAAAATTAGAACAAACCTTCTAGAACTCAAGAATCCGAAGAGGCCTTATTTGTGTCCATGACCAAGCCTTCATTCCTCCACCCCAACTTAAGTAGCAGCAATAAAATGATCAGAACCCAAGGAAACCATCTTAATAGAAACACCATTAAAAAGCTACTTCAATTGGGACCGGAATCACCTTTGACACCTCTGTGAAGTTTAGGATATAGATTTAGTCCTTCATTTCCACTTATAGATAATGAATAAAGAATCAAAACACAAGTGAAAAAGGTCAACTCTAGAAAAAGAAATCTTTGACAATAAAAGAGTAACTTCATATAACTATTTGTTGTACAGAACACGTCAAACTAAAAAGACAACTCACCTAGCATATCAAGCCTGAAGGATAGGAGCGTAATTTCACTATGAATGTCACTGTTCAGTTCGTTCCTTTATTAATAAATAGGATGATTAACAGCTTGTATACAGTTACTCCCTGTAAATTTCTCCAAAGTTCCCAAAAATTAACAAATTCATGCCTAAGGTGCAAAAAGAATAAACTAAATGAACTGTATTGTACTACTATTTATTTAGGGGTCAACGTTAGTACATTTTTCCATGATCATTAATATTCTAATAACAACACTTGTTATACAGTTTCATTCAGTTAGTAATCTTAAAAACTGCATCAATTTAAAAGTTGAGAGTTTCTCTAATTTAAACATAATAAGATCAATAGTGCAAAAAAGCATTCAAAACTACTGAAATTAAACCTCTACCCCCACTCACCTTCACCGTTTAAACAATTTGTTAGTTTATTACACAAACATACAAACTTGATAACTATGTATATATGACTTTTATAACATTTTTAACAAATGCGCCATCTGAGTCCAATTTTAATACATTTTTTCAGCTTAAACATGTTTTTTCAAAAATAACTATCATCGAAACAATTTTGAGTGTAATGTGACCCCGCTATAAACATAAACATTAACACTTACAAAAAATAAAATATATAGAAACACTAAGGGGTTGTTTGGTAGCCTCTGAATGGTCATTAAGTGGCTACATCTGAATAATTCATAGTCTCTTAATGGTTAAGATGTAATCTTAAGTATGAATAGTTATGAGGTAACATCTTAATGGTTGCCTCTTAACCATTCAGACTCAAGGTTACCTCTTAACCATTCAGAGGTTACGGACCACTAAGAGGTAGCCTCTGAATGGTCATTAAGAGGCTACCAAACAACCCCTAAAAGTGCTATAATCGTTTTCAGAAAAATGGGAATTGGTGCCAGAATCATCCATCACATGCAGCATACCAAAAGTTAAAAGATTGACTCGAAATGAAATGAAAACAATACAATTTTGATAATAAAAAAAGTACCAAATATTGGGAATCATATCTGGAATAGGATAAGCTCCAGTAAAAGGTGGATCAAAATGTAATCTTAAATCAATTTGTTCAACATAAACGTGAACTTTATTCGGGTTATCAGAGTTAGGGCACTAAAAAAATAACAATCAGTAAAGGTCTAGTATTGTGATTCAAATCTGGAATAGAATAAGGTCCACTAAGAGGTGGATCTACATATAATCTCATATAGAGATGATCATATAGTGCAAAATCATTATATGTCAACATTTGTGCTGCTAACCTTGGCATAATTTGCATACAATTGCATGAACACTATATGTAAGTACTGAAAACACAACAGAAACATAGTAATGAGAAACGGAATCAGACCTTCAAGTGAGCAGCAGCCTTATCCTTGTTTGTGAAGACTCTAGTGGACTCGACCACAAAGTCGGCTCCAATTGCACCCCATGGGATCTCTTCTGGGTTCCTAATAATACAAACGAAACACTCTGATTAATTAAAAGGGAAAACGATTATACCAAAACACAATTCTTAATCCATTAATCCTCAAACGGATTTCTTAGAGAATGATTAAGAAGGTCACCAACAACAATGTTTGATAAACACAAGAAATCGGCTTTGACAATAGAAAAGTAACAACAAAAAAAGTTGCATCGTAATTTAAAAAATATTGGCGAAGTCAGCAATGACAAATGTTGTTAGTACTAATTAACAATTGACAAATGTTACTTAATGACGAATATTGTTATTACCAAATCATACATTTGTACTTGATTAAAAATTGATAAATTTGAATATATACACACATACATTATTCAATTAGGATACATATCTGAGTAGGTAGCAACTTGCAATTAACATGAACATACCAAAACTTGACAAATGAAACGGATAAAATGAGTAAGCAATAAACGCAAATTTGTGCAGTATTTTTGAACCCAAAAAGTGCAGATTATAACCCAAAGTTGTGCAGTATTTTTACTGCATACAATGGAGAAATCTAACCTAAAATGGTGCAAAACTTTGACCTATAAACGTGTCGAAATTAAGCCATAAAAGTGCAGGATTTTAGCTGCAAATAGCGCAGTAATCTAATACAAAATGGTGCAGAATTTTGATCCATAACATAGTATTTGTTACCCTAAATAGTGCATATTATAACCCAAATTTGTGCAGTATTTTTACTACATACAATGGAGAAATCTAACCTAAAATGGTGCAAAACTTTGACCTATAAACATGTAGAAATTAAGCCATAAAAGAGCAGAATTTTAGCTGCAAATAGCGCAGTAATCTAATACAAAATGGTGCAGAATTTTGATGCATAACAATACATAATTCTAACCCATTATATAAAAGGTTGAGTTGTGACAGAATTAATGTATCACTATAACGACTTTTATTACATCAATAGACGCATTAAAAACCTCGAATTACCATCACCAGATGTGACACCCGGCATATTCAGGTTAATACTTTTCATACTTTACATACATACGTTTCGTACTTTACATACATACGTTTCATACTTTGCACACATACGAGTCTACCTCAACGAAAACATTGAAAACAACTACTTAATATCATACTTGACCGGGTCGGTTGAGTCGTTTCGATGATTCGGGAATCATCGGGAGTCGTTACAATGGTCCGAGGGATCATTGGGTGTCGGTCCATAACCACGTGTACAAG
This sequence comes from Ambrosia trifida, assembly GCA_028751855.1. Classification (NCBI taxonomy): domain Eukaryota; kingdom Viridiplantae; phylum Streptophyta; class Magnoliopsida; order Asterales; family Asteraceae; genus Ambrosia; species Ambrosia trifida. The sequence goes on from CM054131.1 coordinate 63,456,741, forward strand.
GATTGGCGATTTGTAGAATCGCCGGACTTATTGCACACACGCAAGTCTGGAGTCCCGGGAATTGGTGATCGGATGGGAACGTGTTAGTTATCGTGCATTATGTACTTATTATCATTATGCGACCTGTCGGTATGTGAAAACGTGTTTATATATGTCAAAATAGGGTTTAACGCGCCAAAAACCCGGATATATCTGCTATAGGCGATTAGGCCACATGGGGAAGCCTAATCGCCAGTATAAATAGAGAGTAGAAGAGCCCTAAGGGCGAATAGAGGCTAATCGCTAGTTGCTACTAGCGATTACAGCCCTACTCGCCTATAACATCCCTGTACTCGCCTAAACTGCATGTGACGACTAAAAACGCCTATAAATACCATCCTTATGTTTTAAAACATCATTTGTGAAACCCTAATACACCCAAAGCCACCCCACACCTTATCCAACCTCTGCAACACGTTTTTGAGCAAGAAATCACATTTCCAAGCCTTACACCTCATAATCTCACCATTTCAAGGTGTGTTCTTCATCCCAAACCTTTATAATGATATTTTTTTGATCCCTAAAGGTCCAGACCTGATTTATAAACATTTGTGTCTTTGAAAACTCATTAAAATCAGTTTCAAAACAAGCCCAAACATCTATACTTGTTATATGTGATGTATTCATGCAAGATAGGATTTTTATCGTTTAAACATGATTGTTCTTGTGTTATTATTGTGTTTCTGATCTAAATGAGTTAATATGATGATAACCTAGGAGTTTGAAGGTTCATAGATGTGTAATATTGATATTAGGCGTTTTGACCCGTTTGAGTGATTATGGTGGATTGATGATGATATGTTGTGTTATGTTGATTGTTTGAGGTTAGGGTTTACTCTAGGATGATGCTAGAACAGTAGGATATTGTTGGACAACGTCATTATGTGATGAAATCTGAATATATGCTATTTAGGGTAAGTTTTGCATGAGGATGTGATGTTTACATGATAATATTGCTATTTTGGGAAAACACATGCATTCGGGACGGCTAGGGTGATGATAAATTAGGGGTTTTTGCTTGAAATAGTTGGGTTAATGTTTTGGGTTGGATATTGGGTGTTTACACATGTTTCGGATTTGATTTGGAGGGTTAAACACGCAAAAAGGACGGAACAGATCAGAACTAGCGAATAGGGGTCCTAATCGCCCTTATTATAGGCGATTGGCTCCCAATCGCCTGAACTATAGGCGATTTGGAGTCCAATCGCCATTATTACTGGTGATTACAACCCTACTCGCCATTTTGACCCTCCTAATCACTAGTTGAATTTTCCTAATCACATGTTTGCTTCCTAATCGCGTGTACAGCTGCTATATGTATATTTTAACATCCCGAAACACGGATTGACGCCTAGGAACATGTTTGGAACCCCGTGACATGTCCAATGACTTGGTAACACGTGTTTAGACTTAGTTATGCGTTAATTGACCGATATGTTAGACTAGGAGAACTCTTGCGCGTATGAAGTGTTTAATTGCATATGTTGCATGATATCTTGCTTTCGGCTAACACGTGGGATGTCGGGTCTTGCTTGGTGTGGTTGGTTAAACGTTTAAACATCATTTCATATGTACACGGTTATGGTCTGGACTGTTAGGGACTAATCAACCTACGGGTTGTTAGTCTAACACCTTATACGCTCGTCATGATAGGTCACCGGTATTTGGTGCCGTCTATTGAGCAGGTTTACTTATTTTAGAGTGGGAAGCAGCATCAGGTGAGTTTCACGGCCCCACTTTACATTTTACATTTCGGGGGAAACACATGCTTATACATATTTCATAAATTATCATGTTATACTAGTGTTAAACTCATTTGTGCTATACGATACGTAAAGTCCTGGGGAAACCATGAATATGCTGGATAGCATAACGGGGGAAATGTGGATAGATCTATTGGGACTGACAGACCCCACCCGTCGGCTGGGAGCCGGGCGGGTGCATATTGTCTAGGTCATAAGCATAATCGTTTCGGGCAAAATCATATATCGTTGTCTGTAATGGTTTCCGGTCGTAGTAGTATTATTCATGCGTCTAGCTAACGCTATCATTTCTAACATAGTGATAACATGATGGCTTTAATTACTTAAACGTTTAATATAGAACCTGTGAACTCACCGGCATTATTTGCTAACGTTTTTAGCATGTTTGTCTCAGGTCGTTGAGGTAGCAGCTTATCATAGGCGCACGGAGTCTCACGGCGTCTAGGATTCATATGCATCTTACTTAGCTTTTCAGACTTACATACTTTTGCATTTTGGGTTGTAATAAAGTTTTACGCTTCCGCAGCGATGGATTATTTATGAAAACTTGTTGGTTTGTTTGTGTCATTTTTACGTATCATATAGTGTCGTTTATTGTGACCGTTGACTTAGATCCTGGTTTGTCACGCGCCTCGCGGTAAAACCCCGTACGTGGAATTTGAGGGTGTGACACCAGATGTTTTCAACTATCATAATATATAAACATGTTAACTAAACATGTTTTCAACTATCATTATAAACACTTCTTAATTACAAATTAAAATGTAATTATCAAATGAAAACACAATTAGTTAACATGTTTATATATGGAGAAGAAATGTTTTTTATTAAAACTTTAACAATGAAGAGGGACCGGCAACATGATACCAGAAACAAATAGCGTTTAATTGCAGACCAAATATACCACAAATCAAAGAATGGTTTCTACTTTTGATGAATATCAAACTAAAAATCCATATTTGACTGCTGAAATTTTTAACAGAATATATAATGTATATATCCGGGTCCTTTTTAGAGATGTCAAGTTAATTGCAGACTAAAAGATCAAAGTGCAATTCAATGGTCAATTTATATATACATGAGAGAGCGAGAAAGAGAGATCCACAGTTCCATACATAAATAGACAGACATGTGGATACAGAAAGAGACATACCCAAATGCTATTGTCCCCTCGGGAAACTTAAGAATCAACTTGCAATGGTCAATAATATGTGCTGTAAGTCCAAATCCTCCATTTGCCTACACATGACATAGATTGATTAACAATGCCACTAAGAATTAGCCTCATCATACATTCATACTTGAACAAATAAACAACGATTAATTATATATCGAAGAGTAACCATATATGTTACACATTCATAAAAAAGTGTGCCAAATGCATCAATAGGACAATCATGATTTACATACGTCATAATAAATCAAAACTACTAAAATAGCTGGCCATAATAAATCAAACTGATATATTTTTAAACGACCCACTACCCAATTGCCCATTTTGGCAGGCTTAGGTTTGAATAAAGCAGTATCGAGTTGCTTGTTGCGAATATTTTATTTCAAAAGTCAATAAGCAACCGATCTCGAATAATACCTTATGGCACAAAACTTATGGTATTAATAAAAAATCCATATAATAGAACAATATACCTGTATTAGGAGCCATAGAAATGATCACAAAAACAAAAAAGATCTCTTTGCAGACCCTCCCACTATGATGTTCATTATGTAAGCCATAGAAAGTGTATATATATATGTGTGTGTGTGGGGGGGGGGTGTTTGTTTCACTGAAATTGCTAAAAAAATACAAACAGGAAACATGATAAGGTAACCAACAATGATATAAATTAGTACAGTGAACAATAATATCTTTTGTATACTTCTTTAGAACTTGTTTCGTAACAAATCTCAAATTTCTAACACTTACGTTGGCCATTATAACAAATCTCAATAAGATCTAGGATATTTACCATTTGTACTTTATGACTCACAAGGTAGAGGAGATAAGTAGCTATAAAATGCAAAACTCTACTCCGGCAAAAGCATATGTTAATGTCTACTGTTAATAGTCATTTACTTGTTGCACTAATGCTAATAGTTCTGTTTACTTTTCTTCTTATATTCTTGGTAGAAAATATTCATTATGCTTTATGGGTATGAGTATGATGCAAGCTGGAATGTGGGCGATTTGATTACTCGTTGTCGTTTAGTTTATATACGGGATTCGAATATTACCGCTAAAACCGATGTTTGGTTGGCTACATTCAAATAAAAATAATGCATTAAAATCCATTTTTTATAGTTGCTACTATTTACTATATTTTTGTACCAAAAAGGCACAAAGATACAACAGAACATCAAACTCCCAATTAATTATGTTAAAGAACACTAACCTGTAATTTTACTACCTCTAAATCTTACTCTGTTACTCAAATGTTCAAACCTTGAAAAAAACCCAACTTAGCATTAAAATGACTAATGCTTTGAATGAATCAAGAGTAACCTAAATCAGAATAAACACCAAGTAATTCCACTAACAAAAGGTTAACTCAAAACATCACTTATAATTGAATCTCAACAATAACAACTATCACCTAATTTTTCATTACATATGGTGAAATTAACATAAAATAATCATGGAAACGAAATCAGGGTATGGATACAAATTTTATAAATGGGTAAAGGTTTAGTTTTTGGATCTAAATATGCAATAGGTAACATGATGCTTTAATGTAGAGGTTTACCGATTAGAAAACCTAATCTTACGTTAGGTAAATCACAATTCAAAAGGAAAAAAAAAAAGAATGAAGAATAATAACAATCAATCAAAACAAAAAAAAATGAACAGATAACACTCGCAAGAATGGCAGACGGAATAATCATGTACCTTTGAGATGAAGATCGAAATGGGCAGACGCAATACATGAAAGTCGATGGAGAAAAGCTGTTTGGAGATTAGGTCTGGTAAAGTGAACGGAAAAGAAATTAGGGTTTATTGGGGCGGGTTATAATTTAGGCCGGGTCGGGCGCGTGTTTTCTAAAAGCTGAATGTATGATGGACACGTGGAATCTTAGTTGGAGCATAGGTGGAGGCTTTAGTAAGAGGCTATCTGGCGCCCGAGCTACTCTTTTATTAGAGAAGGTACATTCTTAGCACTTATTGGGATAATTATGTTTTTTTTTTATTTTAAAGATTGAAAAAAAGAAGATAATTCATACATTAGATAATTCCCATAATGCCATGCTAATTATAAAATGTTAATTTGGGATGTGTTTCAAGTTATCCTATACGGTCTAAAATAAATTAGAAGGGTGACAATGATAAAAAAAACACAATGGATCGCGAAATATAACATAATGAATCACAAAATATAATACAATGCAGATAAATATAATACAATATCGAGGAAAAAAAGACACAATGACGAAAAAATATACAATGTCACATAAAAGACACAATGATCTATGTGACAACCGGCAACTTCCGATCTACACTGACGTGATTTTTTTATTAAAAATAATTATTTATTATAAATATTGTTAATCATTAAGTTTCGAAAGTTAACTGATCGTTTTAACAATGGAAACTGCGACCGATTTAATTAACGCGATGTCAACGCGTGCATCGAACACACGTGCCAGGCGACGGATATATTTAAATTTTTGCTCGGTTTATTGTTGTTTTTAATTACGAACAAAACCGACTAACTTTTTGTAATTTATTATCGAACCAAAATATAAACCGAGGCTCGCGATGTTTAATCGGGTTCGTTACGTAGTGTGCACCAACCTAAGAAACCCTACCTATAAAATCTCACATCTCTCACTTGTCCCTCTATTTTGCTGCAGCCGCCAATCCCTCCCCATCTCTCTCAAGAAGCTCTGGCTCTTCTCTATACCATCTCTCATCTTTTTCATCTCAAATTGGCCCCTATCCTTTCTGTTTGCTACAACAGCCGACCACCACCATGTTTAGGTGGTGGCGACGCAACAGTTTAAGCCCATTTAGGGCAGTAGCGTCTGGTTATGGTGGTTCACAGTTGGAAGTGCGCCGTAGTTTTTTATGGTGGCTGTGACACGATGGTTTAGAGGTCGATTGTGGTAGCTGTGATGGCTTGGCATCGATGGGGGTTGGTTCAGGTTGGGTTGCTTAGTAGATATTCGGTTGATTTTGGTCATGGGTTGGTTGTGGTCTTCGGTGGTTTTAGTGTCGGGTTACAAATTTGGTTGTGGGTTGGTGGTGACGGTCGCAGGTGGTGGTTTGAGGTCACGGGTTGGTTGCAGGTTCGAGTTAGGGACGACGATGGTGGCTTCTAACTTGTGGTCCTAGTTATCGGTCAAGACCAGGTTAGTTGTGGCTCGGTGATGGTGGGTTTTGTGGTGGTGGTTGGTCGAGCAAAGGTGGAGATGGTGACGGACATGGTGGAGGTTCGTGGTGGTGATGGCTGTAGCGGTGGTGGTTCTAACGGTTCGAGTGGTGGTCATGTCCGGTGGTTTGGACTTCGGGTCTTGTTTGGGTGTTGGTTTTCAGGTCAGATTTCGAGCCCTTGGTCGATTTTCGAGTCAAGATGGTCTAGATTAGGTCCGGGTCAGGTGTGGTTCTGATGGCTTTATTTCGGTTCGCTATGGTTTCTTGTCGTGGTAGTCTTTCGGGCTAGTTCGGGTGTCTAGGCTCGGGTCAACAAGTCAGATCTGCTCGGGCTCGTTTTGGGGTTTTGGTTCAGGTGTTGGTTGGGCCCGGTCTGCGTGCGGTCAAGAGGTCAACGGGTCAGACGTTCCGGTCTACACGTAGTTCGAGGTGGCTTCGGGTGACGCGCGTGGGATTCGGTATAACTTACATTCGTATTTTAATTATAGATATCGTATATTCATAAATTTATATATTTATAAATATTATTATATTTATGAACATTATAAATTTATAAATATATTGGTATGGATGAATTAGTTTTAACTCGCGGACGAAACAAATAAAAATGATAAACAGTAACTATATTATATATCAGACGATTTGGTAAAATGGTTAACATGTCGTGACTTATGATATCGAACATCGGACTAAATAACATTGGACTATTTTGTCGGACTATATTATATATATATATATATATTGCTATATATATATATATAAATAAATAAGTATACATAGGTGACGAAACGTATAGAGTCTCGTAAATCGGAATTGTGGATTAAAAGGACTTGATGAATTGTGATTGAAAGTTGATTTGGGGGAAAATTGTAGACAACGGGTGTTGTCTGGATTGTACAAAAACAGAGGAAACTCTGCCCAAATTTTTATAAAATCAAAGCGTAACGGACTACTATTTCTAAATAAACCCCCTAAGTGTTTTGGGCAAGTGTATTATATACTAAACTTATATTTTCCTTAAAGTGCGTCTTCTAAAATATAATTACACAAAATAAATATACTTATTTGATTTACGAGACAAGCTACGATTCAGGATAATTATACGTTTCGGGGCACTAGTCCAACCTGGTTTATACACAAATAGTGACAAGTGCGCAACTTGGGTGCTATGTAATACGAGAATTAAGATAAGTCACAATCGGTTCGTCGAGTTGAAACGTATTGAGACTCGTGTTGGTACACACGAGTCTAGACAGTTGGATAGACTATCTTTTGAGCGGTCAATAAGCTAGGCTTATGTGTGATAGACTGTTAAGGTGTCCTTTGTTGGTAATTAGGGCACGAGGAAGTCGGTCGAGGGTTTAGGCTTTGTTTGCTAGCTTAGCATGGAAATTAAGGTGAGTTCACGGCCCCACTTTTTACTGGTTTTGCTTTCGGGGGAGAAAACATGCTGGGTACTTGTATTCATTAAACGTGTGTCAACTTACGTTTTCGTATTCCTAAAAGGTGTGTCAACTTACGTTTTCGTATTCATAAAAGGTGTGTCAACTTTCGTTTTCGTGTTCATAAAAGGTGTGTCAACTTACGTTTTCGTGTTAATAAAGGTGTGTCATCTTACGTTTTCGTATTCATAAAACATGTGTCATATCACGTTTTGGTATTCATAAAACCTATGATTTGCTAAGTACTCGTATTGGTAAAGCTTACAGGGTAGTCTTTGGTTACTATATGGTATTACGTACTGGTATTCTTGAATTCTTTATGTGTTGGGGTATTCTTTTGGGTTGCTATACGATTTGTTAAAGTCCCGGGGAAAACCATGAATGTGCGGTGGTTGCACAATGGGGGAAATATGGATAGATCTATTTGGGCGTGACCGGCCCCACTCGTCGACTAGAGGTCGGACGGGTGCATGTTGTCTCTTGCGGTATTCTTGTATTCTTGTATTCGTGTATTCGGGCAGGTGTATTCATGTATTCTTGTATTCGTGTCCAGTAATGGTTTTCCAATCGTAGTAGTGACAGATATTCATATGATTTGCATGCATGTAGTAGTGACACATTTGGAGTCGGTATTCATTAAAAACCTGTGAACTCACCGGCATTATTTGCTGACGTTTTTTAGCATGTTTGTCTCAGGTCGTTGAGGTAGCAGCAGTCGATAGGCGCACGGGGTCTCACGGCGTCTAGGATTCACTTGCATGTTATTGAGTATTATCAAACGTTTTCTTAGTTTTACTTTTGGATCGTAATAACGTTTTATGCTTCCGCTGTGGTGAATAGATTTTGAAAACTTAATGGGTGGTTTATGTTGGTTTTGAATCATATAGTTGTCGTTTATTGTGACCGCTGACTTGGATCCTGGTGTGTCACGCGTCTCGCGGTAAAACCCCGTACGTGGAATTTGAGGGTGTGATAATCTAACACAAATTCTAAAACTACAAGCTAAAAATCTAAAAAAGCAAAAACCTAAAAACTTAGATCGTAAGCTTCAATAAGACGATTCCAATGCTGCTTAAATGAGTTCCATCAAAGTCCGTTTAATATCGTTCCTATGATTTCCTACTTTTTTTTCACTTCCTAACCCTCTTTTATTTACTTAAAATAGTTTATCTTAAACTTATACATGTTTAAAAAGATAAAAGAATTATTTTACCTTTTCTTTGGCATTTTGGTATAGTCACTCAAAACTTTTTCTCCAACTATAGTCACTCAAAACTTTTCTTTGGCAATTTGAATATTATCTTTATAGTGAAATTATTCTAATAGATGTGATGTATTTTATTTTTTATATATTAACGACTTATATTAATTTAAATATAAGTTATTAGATTATATTTCGGAAACTTTTCGGGATAGACAAACCTAATAAGAAGTGTTAAAATATGTGTTATGATATAACATAGAAATTAATGTAATACAATATGAGAAAACAATAATTTTAATCATTTGAATAAGAATAAAAATGTATATTAAAAAATAAAATATATGTTTGGATGAGGAGCAGAGCCAGAAGCAACTATTGCAGGGTGCGATTGAGGCGGTCATCTTGAGGTGTGACTTTTTTTTTTTTTTTTTTTTTTTTGGAAAGAAGTGATTTTAACCTATGCTGCTGTGGTTGAAAATATAATTTATATTTACTGGTTTGAACATAAATAGTGACTTGCATATACTTGATTAATGAATTACCTGAACGCATTGTGTTTTTTCCTGTATGAATAAAACACCACAAAAAATAGTCGTTTTTTTCTCCGTTTGTTATATAACACTATGACACTCGCTGGAAAGATAATAAAACACTCGTTAATTTGGTGTATTTAAAAAAAAAACTCGTATATAAAAGATATTAACGTTTAAAAATTATGGGACGAAACATAAGAGAGAAAAATCCAATTTTGTTTTTATTTTATTTTTGTTTTCCTAAAATCACTTAATGTCACATGGTACACTCAAGGAGTAGGTTGGCCTTTTTAAATGCCATATGGGATTTTTAGCTTCGGTTTATTATAATACTAGATTATTGCCCGTATGAACACACGATTCAGTAAATACTATTAGCTTGAATGTTAAAGGTAATTAAATAAAAATAAATCTAAGCATGCATTAGCAAAAGTAAAATATTCATATAAGAATAATAAAATATGAACATAATCTATAGTTAAAGTAAAATTCATAAGTAAGAAAAACAACAACATATGCAATTTAAAATGTTAGATAATGGAGATCGTTCCGGGTAACCTAAAAAAAGAAACAAATTCAATATAAGTTGAATTATTAAATTAAATGTCGGTTAAAATTTAAATTTCTTTTTTATATGATTAGTTAAAGTTGTAACAATTTACCAATTAAAATGTCATCTATCGATGGCTGCATAGATCATTTAGACATGCCCTTTTATATTTTAGGCAAAAAAGTAAATAATATAATTGGAAAATAAAAAATGTATGAACGATGAATATATTAAAAATCTAATTAAAGGCTATAATCTAATTTAAGTAAAAAAAGTCAACTGCCACAAACTTGCCAAAAAAAAATTAAAATGACATTTTGAGTTATTAAACAAAATGCAACTGAACTCATTTTACTACATATGGCATCAGGAAAAAAAAAGATTATTGTAGGAAGAATTGCATGTAATATCAACTTTATATATGAATGTTTTATGTTGATATGTTCTGCATTATTATGAAAGTTCATAAAAGTAACCGTCTTCGATTCAAAGTTCTTATGTTTTTATTGTATTTTAACTGCATTTTTGTATTATCTACTGTTTGTTTAAACTAATACTAAATTTATATGTGCATACATTCATAGTTTATATAGTTATACATACATAGGAGTATTAAACTGGAGTACAACCATAATAAACTTAATAAACAACCATGAAAGTATATCTTGAAAAGTGGTTAAGAAGATGTTTTACTTATGTGAAAATGAAGAATAAGATGAATAATAACTTTCAAAACCAAAGTTTAAATAATTATTGTTGAAATGTCTTTATTTTCATCAAGAATTGTGATATCTAGAAATGAATCAAATGATAAACGATTTTGAAAACCGTAATATATATGCAATGATTTGAATTAGGATTAGGAAATAAATTAATTTGAAAAATCTATAACCAAAAATATTAATTGTTAAATTTAAAATATATTAGGAAATCTTTAATTTAAAGGTAATAAGTAGGTTTAACAGTTACCATTACTAACATAAATTTAAAAATTTGATTTTTTTAAAAGATTCACACCATTCAAAATTCTGAATAAAATGCATTAATTAAGTGTTACTGTTACTGTTATTATTTTAAATTCAATATTTTGAATTTTTATACTATTACTCTAAAATTAAAAATTTAAATTATAGATATTAGAATTTGAAATTAAATAATTATTTAGAACATTTTATATTTTAATGTTTTTAAAGTTTAACCGAAATCTAAAATTTCAAATTCTAGTATTTAAAATTTGAATTTTAACTGTAACTAATTTGAAAAACCTATAACCAAAATTATTAATTGATAATTTTTAAATATATTACTAAATCTCTAATTTAAAGGTAATAAATAGGTGTAAATTTGTTAAACGTATTAGTTAAGTCTAAATGTTACCAATATTATCTTAAATTAAAAATTTTAAAATATTATAATAATAACCAAAATTTAAAAATTAAATTATAGATATTAAAATTTGAAATTAACTTGTAACTAATTGAAAAAATTTAATACTGAAATTATTAATTGTTAAATTTTAAAATTATTAGAAAATATCTAATTTAACGGTAATAAATAAGTGAAGTTGTTACTATTATTAAATTAAATTTAAAAATTATTTTTTAAATATTCAGTTCATTAACAAATTTGAATTTTCATAATATTAACTTAAATTTACAAATTAAAATTATAGATATTAAAAATTGTAATTAAATACTTATATAAAATAGTTATTATTCAAATATTTTTCAATTTTAACCAAAGTCTATAATTTCAAATTCTAGTATGTAAAATTTGAAATTTACTTTTTTATGTAATTAAATAACAATGATATTAAAAGATTATAAAAGTTGAGGTTATTAAAATATTTTTAAACATGTTAACAAACATGAAAGTGATGCACCTTCATATATGTTTTTTATTATTAAAAGTATAAAGTTTAATTATTTTGAATTAGAAGTATGGATGGCAAACGTATTAGTGTTTTTATTTATAATGTAATTGTTAATTTTTTTGTGCCTATAAGCAATTATGTTACATCAAAAAATATATAAAAACATTTAAAAGTTTTATGTAAACAATAATAAGAAACATGACTTTAAAAGAAATACTTTATTAAGATAAAAGTAATCTAAAAATCAAACAATCCACAAACGAAAACAAATTGTCACTAAAGATCACACTAAAAAGTAAACACAAATACATGAAAAGTAAAAATGGGTTATATTCATTTAAAAGGGCCTAATGAAAATGAGTGGGTTTAACTTAATAAAAACTCATAAGATGTATGTGCTTATGTGAGAAAAAGGGAGGGAAAAAATTGCAAACTCAATTAGAGAGTGTCAAGTGTTACCAAGAGGGTTTTATATATTAGTCGTTATAGATATAGATTATATATTTGTAATGTTATAACCATATCTATATAGAATTAATAGTTTCAACATTCTCTGGCTTTACAATGACTAATACTACGTACAACTGGTAATGGGTAAAACAATGAATGTTTCAATCTAGCTAAAAAAAAACTCAATTAAGTTTCCTTATTTAAATATAGCTAAAAATATCTATAGAACTTTTGTTTTTTTTTTTCTAAAAAAATGATATAGTCAAACACTCAAACAATGATTTTGTTAACTAACATAAAAAATTTAAATTTATCACTTTAGTAGTGAATTTCATTAACCCCGAAGTTATTGGTAATATATTAAGCATGGAAAATCAAAATATAAATGTCAATTTACATGTGTTCATCAATATAGAGAGAGATTGTTGGGTTAAAGAGGATTGACAAGCCTGTTAACCTTAGTCTAATATCCCCTCTGCATATTTTGGCTAAGTATAGAAAGTGCCGAAGAAGTAAAGGGAAGTACTAAAGAAGCTGAAACAAAGTGCTGAAGAGTAAAGTCTTGAAGGTGAACCAGATAAACACCTGAAGAACAACTTTGACCAGTTTACTCATCAGAAGTTGTTTGGTCTTCAACAGTTCCAGTAGAAGCTTCCCACCGCCCTTGAAGTTCATCAGTTTAGTATTATATTAGTTTTTGTTTACTTTATGTACAAGTTCCAATACTATAGTCTGTTGTAGTATTATAATATTAGTTTTTATACTCCCTTTGTACGTTTACTTCTGTCTATAAATAGATGGGTTCACACCATCTATTTTAGACCCACTTGCAGAATATATCTTTTTCTAATATATGAGAAACATTTGAAAACTCTTAACTGTTATATCATTTACTGCTTTGATTCTCATATACACTTGTGCTACTTTGTTTATACATTTGAGGGTAAGCATTTACTGATCATAAAAGTGAACTATTAACTTAAAACACTTATTATTATTCCGTTGCATTTACTTTGATTAATTGTTCTAAAAGAAACTCTGATAAGAAACTGATCCAACAATTGGTATCAGAGCCCTAGCCCTGGTTCATCTGATAATATATCAATCTAACAAATTGAGAATCCGACACAAGCTCTTATTGGTAATAAATCAAGGATAAAAGTTCACTTTATCATTCAATCCATCACTTTGAGAAATTGCTAATCAACCAATCTTCTTAAAAATAGATCCTCATAATACTGGATCTGCAAATAAGCCTCCCATGCTAGTCAGAAATTAATATAACATCTGGCAAAGAAGGACGTGACATATTTTGTCACAACAAAACACTGGTTGTTGGAAGTTTGTCATGTATGGACCCCATAAACCAGTGACTACAGATCTAGAAACTAAAGTAGAGAAAATAAAAGAACCAAAAGACTACACAGATGATGATTTCCTAAAACTTGAGCTTGATGCTAAAGCTTTTTCAATGTTGGAAATGGCTATCCCAAACGAAATTTATGCTGGGCTCTTACACTATGAGAGTGCCAAAGAACTGTGGGATTGTCTTAAAGAACAGTTTGGATGAACTGATGAGGTGATTGCCAACACCTGTCACACCCTCAAATTCAAGTTACGGGGGTTTTCCGCGAGGCACATGACATACCAGGATCCAAGTCAATGGTCACAATAAACGACAACTATATGATATGAAAAATAACGTAATAAACCAACCACGCAATTTAAAAGTTTCATAAACCAAGACAACGACAGCGGAAGCATTATAAGTTACAAAACCAAAGTCATGAAAGTAAATAGTTTAACCAACAAGGTTTCGAATTATGCAAGACCAGAATCAGACGCAGTGAGACCCCAGTGCGCCTAAGACTCCCTGCTACCTTAGCGACCTGAGAAAACATGCAAAGTTAGTCAACACATATAGTGCTGGTGAGTCACAGAGATAAAGTTTGTAATGTTTGTAATATAGACCCAACAATCCTTACATCTATACCTGATGCTAGCTAGACATCGTTACATGATACTATAGTGTCGTGAACCACTGCTGAATGTTAAAATGCCTTTATGCCCATCACCGGTTTATCACCTAGTGCCGTAAAGTTTGGTAGGACAAATATGCACCCGCCACCGACCCCAGTCGGCCCGAGTGGGGCTTGCCAGTCTCAATAGATCTATTCACACTTTCCTCACTATGTATCCACATATTAATGGTTCACTAAAGTTTGAGAGGTCTTTACCAATGAATAAATGTCACTAAGTATCCATCTGATATAATGTAATGTGTTGATCTAAAAGTTTGTAAGTTCGTACCGCATGTTTCTCCCCTAAAAGTATGAAAACAGTAAAGAATGGGGCTGTGACACTCACCTTAGTTTGCTTTCCTTAACAAAGACACAATCTTGATAGTCTTAGATAACGGTGATCTATCATAAAAGTTTTCATAAGTGTTTTGACTAATAACCCTTAGGCTAACTAGTCCCCGATCGTCCAGATCATGACTACGCATGTTTGAAAACGTGTTTGACTGTCGACCCGACAGACCAGACAGACCCGACATCCCGTTGGTGACCCATTACATAAACTAATCATGTACATATAGATTACACATAAGGTTCAAGCATAAAACACTTAGTTTGCATAAAAAAATCGCACATAGAAAGAAGTAAGGTCGAATAAGCATGCATATTAAGGAAGTTCATTCGACCAATACACAAGTCCATTCGACCTAACACATGTTAATTTGACCTAAACACATGTTCATTCGACCATAACACATGTTAATTCGACCTTAACACATGTTAATTCGACCTAAATCATGTTTGTCACACCCTCAAATTTCCACTGCGGGGTTTTACCGCGAGGCGCATGACAAACCAAGATTCAAGTCAACGGTCACAATAAACGACACTATATGAAGTACGTAAAAGATTTCATAAGCGGAAGCATTTAATGAATTTAATGGTTACAAAACAGTGTTCCAAAGTATTCAAGACACTTATTTCAAAACATGCTACTAATCCTAGACGCCAGTGCAGACCCGTGCGCCTAGTCCAACCGATGCTACCTTAGCGACCTGAGAAAACATGCCAATAGAGACGGCAACATATATAATGCTAGTTAGTTCACAGGTTTGTTCAATATGATATCAAAAGTTACCAAAGTGTTACCATGTCCATACTATATCAATGTTACCAAAGCACGCTAGCTAGGCGTATGTTTTATTACTATTACGATTGGAAAACCATTACTAGACTGTTACCAATGTTCGGCCCGAGTGTGTTCAGCAATGTTACCAATGTTACCAGTTCGAGACAATATGCACCCGCCCGGCCCTCCAAGCCGTCAAGTGGGGTCTATCAAACCCAATAGATCTATCCACATTTCCCTCGTTGTGCATCCCCGCACATTCATGGTTTTCCCCGGGACTTTCAAGGATCGTATAGCAATACAAAGTTAAAACCATAGTATGACATATGTTACCAAAATAGTTTAGCACATGTTTTCTCCCCCAAAAGTTATAGCAGTAAAAGTGGGGCCATGAACTCACCTTAAGTTGCGTTCTTAAGTAATATAAGAAAGCCAAGCCCTTGATAATCCCACTACCAGAGATCTGTCAAAATGTTCACATAAGTGTTCCGACTAATAACCATAAGGTTATCTAGTCCCTGATTGTCCAGATCGTGACCATGTATGTATTAAAACGTGTTTAAGTGTTCAGCTGACACACTAGACCGACTCGACATCCCGTTGGTGACCCATTACCCTAACTAATCAAGTACACATAGATTACACACAAGGTTCAAGCATAAAACACTTAGTTTGTATCAAAAATCTCACTTTTGAATCCATAGGGTCGAACCAGGAAATTATGTTCCACCTTCGCCCCTTTTTAACCCACGTTCGACCCTTTGGAAGCCACCTTCGACCCATTCGAAGTCACATTCGACCCTGGGATTCCACTTTCGACCACCCGATTGGTCGAAGGTGCCCAGGTTCGACCCTGGCAGAATATTTTCCCCAAAAACGTTTCAAAAACATCCGAAACATCGCGAAACATCACCAAACACAGCAGTTGAATATGATTAACATATCCCCATAAAACCCCACCAATTTTGCCCCAAAACCTGTTCATTTTAGCCCTTTCCCAAAATGGCAAAAATTATGAAAACATCATATCATGCATGAAATCTTTACCCAATTTGGAAACTTCTTGAAATCAATCCATAATCATCTAAATAGTTCTCAGTTTGTCATATGTTTGAAAACCTCAAAAAGTTCTATTGATCATACAAGCATGCATCGAGCCCTAGCTTTATTAAAAACCCCCCAATTTAGACATGATATTATTAATCATCTAATTGTGATGATAAATAATCCTAAATTAACATCAACATCAGCCCTAGATAATGCTTCTAGAATTAGTACAGGAATAAATCATCAAACAACACATAATATCACATAACACATAATTAACATATGTTTATTGATATGAAAACCTATGTTTAATGATATGGTTTTGGTTTAGAAAAATGTTTAAAAGGTTTTTATTTATAAAAACATCCTTAGAACAGATCTGGACATTTAGGGTTAGATGAAAACGAATTAAAATGCTTCAAAAAGGTTTAGGATTAAGAGATTATGAAAAACAAGAGCAAAAACTCCTTCCTTAGTGATTAAAATCGTTTGAGAGTGTTTAGAGACGGTTAGGGTTTGTGAAATGGTGAAAAATGACAAAGTTTGGTATTTATACTAGTCCACATTCGCCCCTTTCTCAGGGTCGAATGTGTCTTAACTGGTCGAATGAAATTCTATTGTTTTCACATCCCAGATTCGCCCCTTCCTCAAAGGTCAAACCTAGATCATTTTCCAGGTTCGCCCCCACACTGTGGTCGAACCTGGTTCTATGTTTTCTAGTTTTTCCAGTTTGTCGTGTTTAACGTATTTTAACGCATCCTAACACATGAACATGCAATCTTAATCTATGTTTAACATATATAAGCATGGATGATCATTTACACATCGTTTAAACACGTATTTGCATATAATCCACCATATAATAATCGATCTACACATAGCACTTAATTTAGTTTATGTAATTTCACCAACAACGGGACCCGGTGCTAGTGTATTCCCAAAATGACTCCCAATGGTCCTCCAGACCATTGAACCCTGAACAATCCTATCTTGACCCGACTCAACTAACCTGGTTAAGTCCCTTTATAAATGTTTCTCGCTAAGGTAGACTTAGGTGTTACTAAAATGTTTAAGCCAAACATGCCGGGTATCACAGCATCCCCACGTTGAAAGAATTTTCGTCCCGAAAATTGCACAAAGCCCAAAAATGAAAGAGACGGAAAGAAGGAAACGAAAAGAAAATTTACCGGGTGTCACATCATCCCAACGTTGAAAGGAATCTCGACCCGAGATTCATTCAGCTTCAGTAGTAATATGCCTAGATTCGAATGCACGTTTCAGAAAAAGATGAGGATGTTTAGCTTTCATCTGATCCTCCCGTTCCCACGTGAACTCCGGTCCACGATTCGAGTTCAACGAACCTTGACGATGCGGATGTTACTCCGACGAAGGCTACGAATCTTGTAGTCGAGAATCTCAACAAGTTCCTCTACGATGCGAAGACGATCATCAACCTTGATCTCTTCTAGTGGTACAATGAGAGATTCATCAGCCAAACACTTCTTCAAGTTAGACACATGGAGGACGTTGTGAACACTACCGAGCTCCGCCGGTAAGTCAAGTCTGTATGCCACCGGTCTAATCCGTTCCATGATTGCGAACGGTCCGACAGCGAGGGTTAAGCTTGCCACGCTTTTCAAAGCGTATGATGCCCTTCCATGGTGAAACTTTCAGAAGTACCCTGTCCCCAACCTGGAACTCCAAAGGTTTGCGACGGCGATCGACATAGCTTTTCTGACGATCCCGTGCAGCTGCCAAACGGTTACGAATTTGTATGATTTTCTCTGAAGTTTCGTACGCCAGTTCTGGACCAGTGAGCTGGCTCTCGCCCACCTCGGCCCAACAAAGAGGTGATCGACATTTCCGTCCGTAAAGAGCCTCGAACGGAGCTTCCTTGATGCTAGAGTGATAGCTGTTGTTGTAGGAGAACTCCACCAACGGTAGGTGAATCTCCCAACTTTTTCCAAAATCGATAACACATGCTCGAAGCATGTCTTCCAAGGTTTGAATCGTCCGCTCACTCTGACTGTCGGTTTGCGGATGATAAGCCGTACTCATATCCAACTGAGTACCCAAAGCCTTGTGTAGAGCCTTCCAAAAACGCGACGCAAAACAAGAGTCACGATCAGAGATAATAGAAACAGGCACCCCGTGCCGAGCAACCACCTCCTTAAGGTAAAGTCAAGCTAACCGCTCGAGCCCATCAGTTTCCTTAATAGGTATGAAACGTGCTGATTTTGTCAACCTATCGACAATCACCCATTTCATATCATAACCACTTGGTGACTTTGGTAGCTTGGTGACAAAATCCACCGTGATTCACTCCTACTTCCATTCTGGAACCTTTGGTTGTTGCATGAGACCAGACGGCTTCTGATACTCCACCTTGACTTTAGCATATGTCAAGCATTTGCTCACGTATGAAGCTATATCAGCCTTCATGTTTGGCCACCAATAAAGTATCTTCAAATCCTGATACATCTTATCGGAGCCAGGGTGAATAGAATACCAGGATTTGTGAGCTTCTTCCAAGACGAGCTCGCGTAATCCCCCGAACAAGGGAACCCAAACACGTCCCGCAAAATAGTGTAAGCCATCGGTCCTGAGTTCAAGATCCTTGTCAGCACTGTGCATAGTCTCAGCTTTAAGGTTTTCCTCCTTCAAAGCTTCCGATTGCGCAGAACGGATTTGGTCAGGCAACGAGGAATGAATGGTGAGCTGTAAGGCTCGAACACGACGAGGTTTCGCAGATTCCTTCCTGCTCAAGGCGTCCACCACGACGTTCGCTTTGCCAGGATGATACTTAATAGCACAGTCATAATCGTTCAAGAGTTCAACCCAGCGACGCTCCGCATGTTTAATACCTTCTGGTCGAAAATATGCTGGAGACTCTTGTGATCGGTGTATACTTCACATTTGGTACCGTACAAGTAATGTCAAGACCACCGCACCCAATTCTAAGTCATGAGTAGTGTAGTTCTTCTCATGAACTTTGAGTTGACGAGAAGCATAGGCAATAACCTTTCCGCGTTGCATTAACACACAACCGAGACCACGAATAGAAGCGTCACAGTATACAACGAAATCATCCGTACCCTCAGGTAAGGACATAATAGGTACAGAACAAAGTTTAAGCTTCAGCATCTGGAATGTTGACTCTTGTGGTTCACCCCAGTCAAACTTTCGGTCTTTCTGGGTAAGAGTGGTGAGGGGTTGAGCGATCTTCGAAAATCCCTCAATGAAACGACGATAGTAACCTGCAAGACCTAGGAATTGCCGCACCTCAGATGGCGTCTTTGGTGCTTCCCAGTCTTTAATAGCTTCGATCTTAGCCGGATCGACATGAATTCCCAGTTTATTAACCACATGCCCTAGGAATTGAACTTCACGTAACCAGAAATCACACTTTGAGAACTTAGCATACAACCGCTCTCGTCTCAAAAGTTCCAGGACCAACCGTAAGTGTTCCTCATGATCCGTCTTGTTCTTAGAATAAACCAGAATCTCGTCAATAAACACGATGACGAATTTATCAAGGTAAGGCTTGCAAATGTGGTTCATCAAATCCATGAACACCGCCGGTGTGTTAGTGAGACCAAAAGGCATGACCAAGAACTCAAAATGGCCATAACGAGTGCGAAAAGCAGTCTTCTGAATGTCGGCTTCCTGAACGCGCAACTGGTGATAACCAGATCGCAAATCAATCTTCGAATGGTAACTAGAGCCCTGGAGCTGGTCAAAGAGATCATCAATGCGAGGGAGAGGGTAACGATTTTTGATGGTCACTTTTTTCAGATCACGATAATCGATATACATGCGAAGACTTTCGTCCTTCTTCTTCACAAACAAAATAGGAGCTCCCCACGGGGAAGAACTCGGTCGTATGAAACCCTTGTCCAAGAGTTCCTGTAACTGGCTGGACAACTCTTGCATTTCGGGAGGTGCAAGACGATACGGAGCCCGGGCAATAGGAGCTGCACCCGGAGTAAGATCAATGCCAAACTCAACCTGACGATGGGGAGGGAGACCAGGTAAATCATCAGGAAACACATCGGGAAAATCATGAACCACCGAATATCCTCGATCTTCTTCTCATCGTCACTCGAAACAGAAACAAGTGCCAGAATGGCCGAATAACCCTTTCGAAGATACTTAAGGGCTTTCATGCTAGAAATGATACTCAGCGGAGCACCACCCTTCTCGCCATGAACCGAAAGAGTCTCTCCATTAGGGAAAGGGATCCAAATAATCTTATCGAAACAAACGATCTCCGCATGGTACAACGATAACCAATCCATGCCGACAACGACATCAAAACTTCCCAGGGGTACCGACATAAGGTCGATAGGGAAAGACAAACCTGACAGTTCCAAGCGACATTCCCTAAGGGTGTGTGTCGCTTTGATTTTTTTACCATCAGCCAATTCTATTAAGTACTTAGCCTCTAAAGGTGTGGGTACTATATTTAGCAATCGACAAATGTCCACAGATTTGAAACTCTTATCGGCACCAGAATCAAACAAGACAGAAACATAGCGATCATTAAGAAGGAACGTACCGGTAACTGTGTCTGGATCCTGCCTAGCCTCTGCAGATCCAATGACAAAAGCACGCGTAGTCTTGCCGCCGCCTCCGTTGTTCCCGTTACCATTCCCGCTCCTCCCATTATCACCCTGCTTCAGCTTGGGACAATCACGCTTGAAATGTCCCGTGTCACCACAGTTATAACACCCGTACTTCCCTGGAGTCCCCTGAGCAGCAGGAGCAGGAGTAGTAGCAGGAGTCTGAGTCGAGGAAAGTGACACCCTGCAATCCTTAGCATGATGCCCAAACTGATGGCACCGATGACAGCGAGCCCGATCACAACTCCCAGTGTGGTGATAACCACACTTGTTGCACTTGGTATGCTTCCCAATATACCCACCCGACTTCTGTCCCGAAGAAGACCCAGACGAATCAAACTTCTTCACCGGCTGAGATGGCGCTAGCACGGCACTCTTCCCCACATTCCGAACCCTTCGCAGTAGTACCCTTAGGAGGCAAAACACCTTCTGCCACCTTCAGATTAGTCATTCGATGAGCCGATCGAACAACCTCAGCAAGAGTGGGAAGATTCCTAGCAGCCACTAACCCTGCAATCTCCGGCACTAATCCAGAAACGTAGTGCTCAATCCTCCTATACTCGGGTGTGTGCAAATCATGGCACAACACCGCTAGCTCGTTCCTCCTCATAGTGTACTCCTCAATCTCGGACCTAACCATCTTGTAACTCCAGACCTCATGCTCCAACTTCTGTACCTCCTCCTTTGGACAGTACTCACTCCTCAAAAGATGCACAAAATCCACCCAAGGCATAACAATAGCCTCCCCCAATCCCATGTTCTGAGCAGTAGCATTCCACTACGACAATGCAGGCCCCTCAAATGTCACAGTAGCATACTTAACCCGGTCCCCAGCGGGACAGTTACACATGACGAACACAGATTCAACCTTCTCCAGCCATCGGAGCAGTCCCACCGCTCCCTTAGTCCCAGCGAAGTTATGGGGCTGACAGTCCCGAAACTTCTTATAAGAGCACTGAGGTGGAGGTGGATTGACAGCGATACCTGAAACATGATACACGAATAAAATACAAAAGAAAGAACATGACACCCAAGAATGAGGCAAAGTCGAAAGAAACCAACTCACCACCCATGGCATTAATCCCAGCTTGGAAAGTAGCCATGGCCATATTCACTTGCTGCTGTAACAAGTCATTCAATTCCATTTGGGTCATGTTGATGTTACCACGACCACCACCGCCAGCACGGCCACCGCCGCCAGCACGGCCGCCGCCGCCACCACGACGTCCACCACCACGAGCACCGGACATGATATGACAATCAAGAAAATCGAGGGATTCAGATCCACCTCTAGTGCCGACCACTAGAAATTACAAGATTTGACCTAGGGACAAACCCAGGACTGTACATCCAAACTCAAAGTCCACCGGGATTTTCATGCATTTCAGTTTATGATTTCGTGTGCACCCGAAATGATAAACTACTCTACATGGTCCTCGAAATGTACTCCTAGTTCAGACTCCGGCCACCGGACATCGTCACCTAGTAACGTGTTACGATAGGTGCAAGTGTAAGAAAGCATGTGTGTGCTAGAGTCAACAAGTCAGCTTCTTCCTCTTCAATCCCGAAGAAGAAGACAAGAGTAGGTAAGAACTCGAGCAAAAGTGGATGATGTAACACAGAAGTATGACGCTGATGTAAAGACACCCCGACAAAGTTAGTATGTATCCCGAATAAGCGACTCAAAGTATGTGACCGTCTAGTGTGTGTGACTCGGCTATAGACCAGACTCTACATGCAGTCCTAGTTCACTATAACCATTGGCTCTGATACCAATCAGTCACACCCTCAAATTTCCACTGCGGGGTTTTACCGCGAGGCGCATGACAAACCATGATTCATGTCAACGGTCACAATAAACGACACTATATGAAGTACGTAAACCCAAAAACATAGATTTCATAAGCGGAAGCATTTAAAGAATTTAATGGTTACAAAACAGTGTTCTAAAGTATTCAAGACACTTATTTCAAAACATGCTACTAATCCTAGACGCCAGTGCAGATCCGTGCGCCTAGTGCAACCGATGCTACCTTAGCGACCTGAGAAAACATGCCAAAAGAGACGTCAACATATATAATGCTGGTGAGTTCACAGGTTTGTTCAATATGATATCAAAAGTTACCAAAGTGTTACCATGTCCATACTATATCAATGTTACCAAAGCACTCTAGCTAGGCGTATGTTTTATTACTACTACGATTGGAAAACCATTACTAGACTGTTACCAATGTTCGGCCCGAGTGTGTTCAGCAATGTTACCAATGTTACCAGTTCGAGACAATATGCACCCGCCCGGCCCTCCAAGGCGTCAAGTGGGGTCTGTCAAACCCGATAGATCTATCCACATTTCCCCCGTTGTGCATCCCCGCACATTCATGGTTTTCCCCTGGACTTTCAAGGATCGTATAGCAATACAAAGTTAAAACCATAGTATGACATATGTTACCAAAATAGTTTAGCGCATGTTTTCTCCCCCAAAAGTTAAAGTAGTAAAAGTGGGGCCGTGAACTCACCTTAAGTTGCGTTCTTCACCTTAAGTCACATTCGACCCTTTTGAACTGATTCGACCAATACTGTCCAGGTTTGACCCTGGGATTCCACTTTCGACCACCCGATTGGTCGAAGGTGCCCAGGTTCGACCCTGGCAGAATATTTTTCCCAAAAACATTTCAAAAACATCTGAAACATCGCGAAACATCACCAAATACAACAATTGAATATGATTAACATATCCCCACAAAACCCCACCAATTTTGCCCCAAAACCTGTTCATTTTAGCCCTTTCCCAAAATGGCAAAAATTATGAAAACATCACATCATGCATGAAATCTTTACCCAATTTGGAAACTTTTTGAAATCAATCCATAATCATCTTAATAGTGCTCAGTTTGTCATATGTTTGAAAACCTCAAAAAGTTCTATTGATCATACAAGCATGCATCGAGCCCTAGCTTTATTAAAAACCCCCAATTTAGACATGATATTATTAATCATCTAATTGTGACCATAAATAATCCTAAATTAACATCAATATCAGCCCTAGATCATGCTTCTAGCATTAGTACAGCAGTAAATCATCAAACAACACATAACACATCATTAACATATGTTTATTGATATGAAAACCTATGGTTAATGATAGGGTTTTGGTTTAGAAAGATGTTTAAATGGTTTTTATTGATAAAAACATCCTTAGAACAGATCTGGACATTTGGGGTTAGATGAAAACGACTTAAAATGCTTCGAAAAGGTTTAGGATTAAGAAAACACCTTGGATTCTTGATTAGATGTTGTTGGTAGGTAAGATTATGAAAAACAAGAGCAAAAAGTCCTTCCTTGGTGATTAAAATCGTTTGAGAGTGTTTAGAGACGGTTAGGGTTTGTGAAATGGTGAAAAATGACAAAGTTTGGTATTTATACTAGTCCACATTCGCCCCTTTCACCTGGTCGAATGTACCCACATTCGCCCCTTTCTCAGGGTCGAATGTGTCTTAACTGGTCGAATGAAATTCTATTGTTTTCACATCCCAGGTTCGCCCCTTCCTCAAAGGTCGAACCTAGATCATTTTCCAGGTTCGCCCCCACGTTGTGGTTGAACCTGGATCTATGTTTTCTAGTTTTTCCAGTTTGTCGTGTTTAACGTATTTTAACGCATCCTAACACATGAACATGCAATCATAATCTATGTTTAACATATATAAGCATTGATGATCATTTACACATCGTTTAAACACGTATTTGCATATAATAATCGATCTACACATAGCACTTAATTTAGCTTATGTAATTTCACCAACAACGGGAGCCGGTGCTAGTGTATTCCAAAAATGACTCCCAATGGTCCTCCAGACCATTGAACCCTGGACAATCCTATCCTGACCCGACTCAACTAACCTGGTTAAGTCCGTTTATAAATGTTTCTCGCTAAGGTAGACTTAGGTGTTACTAAAATGTTTAAGCCAAACATGCCGGGTGTCACAATGTTCGTTCGACCTATATGAAGTTCATTCGACCCTATTAGAAGTTGGTTCGACCACATAGAAGTCCATTCGACCCCACGATGGGTCGAATAAATTTCTTGGTTCGACCCTTAGCTGCACATTTCTCATAAAACGCACCAAATTGCATCTAAGTTGTCCGAAAACGCCACGAAACACCGCGAATCACAGCAGTCAACTATCATTAACCTATCCCCACAAAACCCTACCAATTTTATCCCGAAATCAGTCCGTTTTACAACTTACCCAAAATGGCAAATTATGGAGATGTCACATCAATGCATGTAAACTTTACCCAAAATGGAAACTTATCAAAATCATCAAAAAAAATCAGCTCAATATGCTTAGATTATCATGTATATGAAAACCACTAATCATTTCATTTACAATAACATCATGAACAAACCCTAGATCTAACATAAAACCCCAAAAATGGGCAAAATATCAAAATCCACCAACTTATGATCTATGACAATCATAAACCATCATCTATAACAGCCCTAGATCATTGTAATAACATTTATACATCATTCAATCATCAAACAACAGATAACACATCATTAAACACTATTAACACATGTTATTTTGTATAAAAACTCATTATAAATGATGAGGTTTTGTTTAGAAAGATGTTATAAAGGTTTTTATTCATGAAAACCATCTTAGAACAGATCTGGACCTTTGGGGTTTGATAAAAACGAATGAAAAATGCTAGAAAAAGATTTTAGATCAAGAACACACCTTAGATCTTCTCTTGTTTATGATATAGAAGGTGTTTGTAGGTTAGAATAAGAAAAAACAAGGTCAAATACTCCTCCCTATGGGTTTAAGGTTGAGAGAGAGCACTTAGAGGCGTTCAGGGTTTGTGAAATGATGAAAAATTGCAAAGTATGGTATTTATACTACTTGTTCATTCGCACCTTGCAAGGGTCAAACGAGTTTGAAAAGTGGTCGAATGAGTGACCAGGATGTTGGATCGCACCCCCTATGGGTCGAACTAGTTTCCTTGTTTTCCCATTTATATAGTTTTGTCGTTTAACCAGGTTTTAACACATCCTAACACATGAACATGCAATCCTAACACATGTTAAGCATGTATAATCATATAAACACCATTTAAACATGCATTTGCACATTATATAACATATATGGATCAATCTATGTTTGTTACTTAATTTAATTCATGTATGTAAGGACATAAAGGACTGAAGAAACCACTTTTGCAAACCTTAGTCTAATTCATACTTCTGCCAAAATACTCTAAGTATAGAACGAATGAATTCTAAATTTTCTTATTCGACCTAAATTTAGCACGAATCAAGTAACCAAGGCACGAATGAGAATCCAAAACTTTGGTTCGACCTCGCGAAGGCACGAATCAATTTCTCATTCGACATTTTGCAGATAAATGTGTTCATCTGCTTCATTTTACTGAAGATCTACCTAAAAACACTCTCATAGTTTAAATTCGATGATGAAACTTGTACAGAAAGGTGCGGAACTAAAAACCTAACCCTTGATTGATCAAAAGCTTTGAAAAATCCTATGATTTTGTGTTCGGTTAAGGATCTAGGGCTTCTAGGGTTTCAAGCTTTCAAAAATCTGATTTTAACATCTAAAAACCATGAAAAACGAGTTGTGATTTATTCAAACGATTGTTAGGTAGATCATTCAAATCGGTACCACGACTCTGATACCACTTGTGAAAATGGTTTAGAACCGTTTCCAAGATCGATTAAATAGCTAAAGCTCGGTTTTAGACAGAGATTGCAGGCGAAATAGAAATAGATGAAAACCACGTCAACACAGATTCGTATTATAACAGAAACGGTTACAGACACTATCATCAGTAGGATAAACATCTATCTCGGGGCCAGGGGAGATCGGGCATGATCTCCCCTAGTGAATTATCAAAGCATAACTCTCAATCTTAATGAACTCCACACATGAGATTGCTATTTATAGACCACCAACTAAGATTTCCATCCGTACCCTCGTAGGCACGAACCAGTCCATTCGTACCCAACAAAGCACGATTGAGAAACTTTGTTTCTCATTCGACCCCGACTTAAACAAATGCATCAGATCCATAAATGCCCTTATAGATCACCACAATCTCATGTTTTACAACACATGACTCAACCCTAGTGTATTCGACAGGGACGACCACACACAAAATGCATCAACAATAAGGGTCTCCAGCATATTTTTGATCAAAAGCTCCTAAATACGTCAAAGAAAATGGCTAGAAATCTTAAGCGATTACGACTGTGACATTAAATATCACCCAAGAAAAGCCAATATCGTAGCTGATGCCCTAAGATGAAAAGTTATAACTTTAGAGAAGAAAACTCTTAAAATGTTGATAGTAAATGAAATGTTAAGCCATTTTTTAGAATATCAGCAGTATGGCTGTACACGAGTCGAGTCGAGCTGAGCCAGGCTAAGCTCGAGCTCGAACTTAAACGAGCTAGCTCGGCTCGGCTATGCTCGTTTTACTCGTCGAGCTAAAAAGCCGAGCTCGAGCTCGGCTCGTTATTTTTTTTTACAAAAATATATAAAATAAAAAATATAAAATAAAATAAATTTATAAATATACATGTATATTTTTTTAGTTTTCTAATATTTTAAAGAATGGAAGGCATACTAAAAGTATTATATGTATACTTTTGTTTTTTCTAATAATTTTCATATTTTATTGACTAATTAAACTTAAAATGTTAACACTTCAACCTCCTTTAACAGATTTTTTAATTTAAACATTTAAAAAAAGTAATACATATAAATAAAATAATTCGAGCCAGCTCACGAGCTCACGAGCCGAGACAGGCCTAGCTCGAGCTCGTTTACAATCGAGCCGAGCTGGCTCGTTTTTTTCGAGGTTTTTTCGAGCCGAGCTTTTTCCGAGTTTTTTTAACGAGTTTCGAGCGAGCCTCGAGTTGTGAGCTTTTTGTACACCCCTAATCAACAGAAAGCCATGGAACCTTCAAACCTCCCAACAGAAATGCTCAATCGAGAAGAAGAAAGGCTGATAAAAAGAAAAGACATCACCAAAAAATATGGGTTCCTAAATATGGAGATCAACGAGAAGTGATACCAAATTTAAGAAAGAACTTATGGTGGCCATGTATGAGAAAGAACATAGAAGAATTTATAGCCAGTTATCTAATTTGCTTCAAAGTGAAAGCCAAACATCAAAAACCAAGTGGTCTTTTAATTCAACCAGAAATACCAGTTTGGAAATGGGATAACATCACAATGGATTTTATTACAAAATTGCCAAAAACCCTCAGAGGGTATGACACCATATGGGTCATCGTTGATAGACTTACCAAGTCAGCACACTTTCTACCAATATAGGAAAATTTCAAAATTGAGATCCTGGCAAAATTCTATTTATAAGAAATAGCTTCCAGACATGGAATACCCTTATCCATTATCTCAGATCGTTATAGCTGTTTCACTTCAAGATTTTGGAAAGCATTCCAAAAAGCTCTTGGATCTCAAATCAGGTTAAGTACAACATAACACCCCCAAACGGATGGACAAAGTGAAAGAACTATCAAAACATTAGAGGACATACTTCGTGCATGTATTCTAGGGTTTGGGGGAAGTTGGGATACATATTTACCACTAGTAGAATTATCCGATAATAATAACTACCATGCTTCCATACAAGCTGCTCCATTCGAAGCAATATATGGGATAAAGTGTAGATCCCCCATATGCTGGAATGAGATTGGAGAAAGTCAACTGACTGGCCTAGAAATCATACAAGAAACCACAGATAATATCATTCAAATAAAGAAAAAGTTAGAAGAAGCAAGAAGCCGAAAAAAGAGCTATGCAAACCATCGGAGGAAACCATTAGAATTTAAAGTAGGGGATCATGTACTAATGAAAGTATCACCATGGAAAGGAATAATCCGATTTTCAAAACGTGGAAAACTAATTCCTAATTTTATCGGTCCTTATCGAATACTCGAAAGAATTGGTCCCGTAGCTTACAAATTAGAGCTACCACCAGAGCTAAGTGAAATACATGATGTTTTCCACGTCTCGAATCTAACAAAATGTATTATTGATAACCAAACTGTAACCTTGCATATTTTCCCATTATTTTACATTTTAATTATAAAATATTTATAAATACTAATTTTCTATTTTAATTTAATCTAATTAGAATTTTAAATTCTTATCAGTCATTTCTCATTTATATTATTTATTACATTACTTCTAAATAAATAAATAATAATATATACTTTAGAGAAAACAAACATATTAGTTTGTGGAGAATAAAGACTATAAAGTTTATTTTATAAATATAAGTTTATATTTTTTAAATTTTATAAATTAAATAAAAACTTTATTAAAATAAAGTTTCTATTTATAACCCATCCATATGTAACCCAAACACCGATGAGTCCAAACTCCCTTCCCTTGAATCTAAAACCCATTTTCTTGAATAACCCGACCCGTTTAATCAAACTGAAGCGATTAAGATCGATATGGAAGGAATTGTGTTAATCTATTCTATAATCCTGATCAATCCAACAAAACGACTTGATCTATTCCGTGTTTATATGATAGAAACAACATCAAGGCTGTTAAGTTTAAGATTAGTGATAATTATTCAAAGCATATCTATCCTTAAGTTTAAACCTTAACAATTCTGCTCCTCGCTTATAAATTGAACCCATAAGCCTGCTCAGACCCTGATCGGTATTCATTCACCCCTATCAAATGTTGTTTTCGTTTGTTGTTCGTGCCAGATTTGTACATGTTTATCCGACTCTGTTCTTTGTTTCTTTTGTCCTACCAGGTTAGTTTAATGCAATTAAAACCTGTAAGTTGCTCGATTAGATCTAATAAATATAACCCCTCGATAAAAACAATCAATCGTAGCTTGTTATGTGGTATTTTAATGGTGGGGATCGGTTAGGGTATTAGGGGGAAGATGATGAATAGGGAAATTAGCATTTAAATTTTTGATATAGTTTTAAAACACAAACTTATCCTAGATCAGATGGTTTGATGGTGTTGTTGTTAACGGGCAGCCCCAAGTTCGACCCAGGGTTGGCACGTTTTTGGTTTATTTTTCAATATCTTATTTCCTTTATCCTAAGTAATTTATATTTGTATTATATGCATATGTTATATCAATATATGCATTATGATTACAAATTCTGTAAAACTAATTAATAACATATTTATCTAATAAAAAAGAGGAGTTAAGTCTGAAATATTATTTTATAATAATAATTATCTTGTTTTATTCATAACTAATTCATAAAAAATAGGTTTTTAACAATTCAAAAGCAAAAATTTTTCTAAAAATCTATTCTATCTTTTAAATAAAAAAAATATGCATTTCATTAAAAAAATTTCTTTTTGTTTTAAACTTATTAATTCACTTATACTCTTATGTTATAAATAAATTGTTTTAAATACTAAATAAATAGAAAATAATTTATTGAAAATATTTTCCATATTTTCATGAGTTATGTCTTTTAGTCTATGTAAAAATAATAATATTTTAAATAATACTATTATATTTTAACTAAATCATTAACATTTAAGCATCTTTCCCCAAAACTAGAGAACCCTTATTGCCCGATTTAGGAAACCGTAGACTTTTAAGACGTGTTTTCTTAGACTTTGTTTGGATCATCTAGGTTGATTTCTTGTGAATCATATTGCTAGCTGTTCGTTGCGTTGTGGATACTTATTTGCTTGCGTAAGGTGAGTTTACATATCCCCATTCTTTCACTATTTTAAATACTTTTCGGGGTGAAACATGTTACTAAAACTTATGCAATTCAAATATGTGTCTTATGTGATTATTTGTGCTACGTGTCTTAAACTTTCTAAGTAAACTAAACTAAGACTTTCATAATCATTAACTCCGTACAAGCAAATAGTAACAATGATAGATCTATTGGATTGAGTACCCCACCTAGATTCACTGACCATGTCTATGGGGAGCGCAGGTGATTGGACTGAAACTTAAACTTAGGTGAACCATGTCTATGGGATCGACCTTTAAACTATGTCAACAAAGGTTTTGTAGAAGGATCGAATTGACAAAAACAATTAAGTTGATCAAACAAGTCTACTAATTCAAGTGCAGAATCCTTGAATCAGTTACAATATGATAATAATATCAACAAAACACAGAAATCATCTTCAAATCATTCATCTCATTAATTATCAAACTCAATTACACGTGAAAAGATGTTTATAATCAATTACAGACGTGAACAAAGTTGACTCAAAACCCTAGGGAGAACACTAGACTGGAGGGAAAACAAAATGTCAAAAGTTACATTTCAAAAATGAACTTGGCCTAATATAGGCCTGCACATTCGCCCATATAGTATGGTCGAATGTGCAGGTTCGACCAATCACACTGGTCGAACCAAGCAATACATAAAAATCTATTTCTACCTTCGACCTCCAGTTCTCCTTCGCACCTTCAGTCTCCTTCGACCGTTCAAAAACTCTCCTTCAACCATATAATTCTTCCTTCGACCAAATGACTAAACACAAAAACATATGTTAAAAGTAATCCAAAGCATTAGTCGCACAAAATGCATCTACAACCCCCCCCCCCCCCCCCCCCCCGACTATTGCTTGGATTGTTTACGCTCTTGGTCCATTCTTTTGTTCATCAGTTTTATGTGTAATTGCTTCTTTTGTTCTAAGGTCATCACCGGTGCATAAACTTGTTTCGGCTTTTTCTTCTTGAAATCAGGAACATCTTGAACCTTCACGAACTTACCAAGCTTCTTATCGTAATCGCATCCAGCATTTATATCATGAGCAAAGCACAAGAATACCACTCGTTGGTATTTGCTTGCTTGATCACAATCCTTCACCTCACTGTAAATTGGATTATAATACAACATAATGATATCCTCATGTGAGCAGTTAATCAACCACATAGGATCAAATATGTGTATCTTCTTGTAATCTTTCACACCATCTTTCAAAACAATCACAGCCTCTGCAGTTTTCCAGTCATAGTACCACCAGATGAAATCTTTAGCAAAGTGTTGAGGGATCTGCATCAACGGAATGTGTTTCAACACTTTTGGTGGTTTGTATTTCAACGTCACCTTGGGCATTCGGGTTATCTCATCAATTTCTTTCTTATGAACAATCCTTTTAGGATACTGAGGAGTAAACAAATTCCATTTCGTCCTACTTTCCCTTGACATGCGATCAGCAAAATAAGCAATATGATCGTTCACAGATCCTGTCAACTGATGTCTACACACATCTCTAATCGCCCAGTAAGGAAGTGTTTTCAAATCATGGAATCTTTCAAAATAAAGTATTCCTTTTTCCTACTTAATAGCTACACATTTCAACTATTTCACAAACTTCCATCCCAACACTCTTCCTTTGAACATCTCGTTGTGTAGTTTGTAAAAACTTCCCTGTATCTCTGTCTTAGGACGATTTGCTTCTTTCTCCTTCAGTTTCCTCAATAATTCCTTCAAACTATCAGATTATTCTGTACTCGGTTTATCCTGCCCTGGAAATACTTCTTCCATGAATCTCTTACTCTTTTCACGAGCAAGTTTCTAGGCTTCTTTCAGCAACTCATCAGTAAACTCAGCAAATCCAGAATTCTTATCCTTCTTGAAATATTCTGGATATTCTTCATTGGTTATGTCTTCAATCTCAACCTCCTCGAATACAGGCACATCTCGATTGTTGATGCGTTTTGCGACTAAGGATTGGATATACATAATTAACACATGTTAGTGATTGGCCGAAGGTAGATATAATGGGGCGAAAGTAGATAATATGGGCGATGGTAGATGGATTATGGGCGAAGGTAGAATGGACTTGACATGAAGACACATTCGACCACTGGAAGTGGGCGAAGGTGGAAAATACTCATGTTCGACCAGAAGAAAGGGGCGAACGTGCAGAGTCTATAAATAGTTTTTGTGATTTTGATTATGTAATAGAGTTGTCAGTTGTGTCTGTGTTGAGGTCAGGTTCAGAGGTTGTTTTTGAGAAATTGTATGTGTGTTCTAGATTAACATAAACTGATTGTAAAAGCTTATTTGAAAGAAGTTAATCTATGAAATGATATTCAAAATGATCTTGATTGCGTTTTGATTTGTGTTTTATCAATTTGTTCAGAACTAGGGTTTCCGCACCTGGTTTTGTGACTTGTATGATCGTATAATCCTGTTTTAGCTAAAATCTTACGCTCACAAAGTGGTATCAGAGACTAGAGGATCATACAACAACAAATTTGATAAAATCAGAGCTGATTTAGACATATTTTTGACCTAAAATCATCTGTTTTTACATAAACATTGTTTTTAAGTGTTTTTGATCGATTTAAAGTTGAATTTGTGGTCGAATTCAAGTTTTCCAAGACTTAAAGTTGTTCCAAATCAATTCCGAAACATAACCTGATTGAGATCATTCAAATCCATGAACTTTTGAAAATCTGAGATCAGAATAACCGTTTTTCAAACAATAACCGTTTTTCAAAAATGAGATCTGATTGTTTTGGGCGAACCTGGAACCTGACCTGTGTTTAGTGGTCGAAAGTGTTGAAAAGTGGGCGAACCTGAGTAGTTAGTGGGCGAACCTGAAAATTTCTTGTTAAATTTTTCACTTTCGGGTAGAGTTTTTCACCTTCGACCAGTTTATTTTGGGCGAAAGTGGAAAGGTGTTAGTTTGGTTTACATTCTGGTCAAATCTACGTTCGGGTGTTACTGTTTGGACGAACTAAGAATCAGAAGGGACGAGAGTGACAAAGTTTGGACGAACCTAGATCAGTTTGGACGAATCTAGAGAATTTCGGGCGAACCTAGGTTTTTGTTGAAAAATTTTTCTAAGTGTTGAGATTTTTCTTAGTTTATGATCATGTGGCGTTTTCAAACTACTCCGGGATCAGCAACAGCACAACCACAACAGCAAACGATGGACCCATGGACAGTGGCAGCGCAAAAGACGAACACACAGTCTTCACAACCACTTAACTACATGACAACGACGAGCACGATGCCTCAAAGTGTAGCACATCCGGCACTTCAATCTGATTACTGGGGAGTAGCTGCAGCGGCGGTAAATACTCAAACCACTAATGCTATTTCTACTTTGATTAAGGATTTGTCTACAGGTAGTGGAACTCGGCCACCGAAGCTCATGGATATGCAAGAGTATAATCAGTGGCATACCATGTTCAAGATCCATTTGGAAGGCATGGGAGTTGAAGGAGCAGAGGCATGGAGCATGATTGTTAAAGGTTACACAGCACCGATTCTGGAGAATACAGGTGAGATGATTCCTTTGGAAAGCTTAACTGAGGACGAGAAGAAGAAATATGTGGTGGAGAAGAAGGCGTTTTCCCAACTGACACAGGCAATCACAAGTGATCTGTTGCATCAATTTGGGACATGTACTACATCAAAGCAGCTTTGGGATAAGCTTAAGAGGAAGCATGATGGTAATGAGAAGACCAGGAGTCTGAGAATGGAAGAATTGGTCAAAGAGTTTGAGAATTTTTCTTTTATTAATAATGAAACTCTAAAAGAACTAACTCCTAGATATATGCATTTGTTGTCTGAATTGTCTAGTTATGGTGTACAGATTCCAATGACTAAGCAGGTGGATAAGTTTGCAGATGCTTTACCACCACAATGGGATCAGCATGTGGAAGTTCTAAGAGAGAAGGATGCTTATCAATTCTGGACCATTTCAGAGTTTATCGAAAAGCTGGAGAACAAAGAGTTGGAGGATAGGAGGAAAGCTAGAAGTTCACAGATTCCTCAGAATCCCAGTTTGTATTTTGGAGGCACTTCAGTTCCAGTTGGTAACTCGAACTCAGGAAGCATTGCACCACATGTTGCATGTATTTCCAATGTCATGGAATCATCAAAACCAACCACCAACTACACACCACCACAATACAATTCCTACTCACAACCATCATACACACCACCACAATATAATTCTTACATTTCACCAATCTCCCCAATGCAACAAGCAAGTTTTTACACCGCTAACCAAACACAACAACCAATAAACCAAGTTACTCTACCTAATCAAAAACCGGTAGTTTTGGATACATCTAACTTGGGAAATGTGACTGTGGAGGTTGCTCAGCAACACATTGCATTAGTCTCAGCAATGGTTTCATCTTACAATGGGTTAGTTGCTAGTCAGATTGGGAATAACAACTTAACCAACGAAGACTACGCACAGATAGACAAGGAAGAGATGGAACTCATTGACATTCAATGGGCTTTTGCGAGTATCATGAGAAGAGCAACAGAGTTCATTGAGAAAACTGGAAGGACTGATTTGGCAACTTCTCCCAACACAACCTATGGATTCAACAAGGAGAAGGTTACGTGTTTTAATTGTGGAGAAAAAGGACACTTTAAAAGGGAATGCACCCAGCCACCTAAACAAGGTAATCGAAACCCTTTCAATGCAAATTACCAGAACCGTCAACAACAAAACCAAGTTTCTTACCAAAATAACAACAACTACCAAAACCGAAACTTCAACAACCAAAACAGACAACCAAACACTCAAAACCAGATTCAAAACCAATCTCCTAACAACCCAAACCGAACAGTTGTACCTATCACTACACCTAATGAGACTCAACAGAATGCGAGTCAGAACCAAGCTTTGGTGACTCAACAGGATGAAAGGTTTGACTGGTCGGGTATGCAAATAGGAGTTGAGGAAGTGACTACTGGTGGGAATGTGGCATGTGTTGCTTATCAGGTTGATATGGAAGAGTCGGTGACGGTTGATGAGAAGAAAGAAACTGAGGAGTGTGAAAGTGATGATTCTGAGACTGAGATGGAAGTGGAGAATGAACCTGTTGAGGTTAAGGCTGAGGAAACGAGTTCTGGAATGGTGATTGATTCTGTTACTGATGTTCCTGAAGAGTGTAGATCAGTTTATTCAGATTCTGAGAGCGAATCAGACACAGAGGCAAGTGTTGATTCTTTAGATGATGATATTGATCAGTTGCTGGCAGAAGCTGACTTTTTGATGACGAGGAAGTCGTGCATTGCTGATGATGCTTTCACCAAGATTGACTACTCCAAGTTTTTCACTGGAAAGGAAGCATGCTTTCACCAAGATTGACTACTCCAGGTTTTTCACTGGAAAGGAAGCTCATTTTGCGTTGATGGCCATGACTGAACCGCCAAAACCTGTAAGTTCTGAATCTAGCACTGATGTTATGAGTGATAAATATTATGGAACATGTGATAGATTGACTGAGGAGAATAAACAACTCCGAATTTCACGTGATAGTGCTATTCTGAACAGTCAATCTACTCGCAAAGAGTTGAATGCTTTCAACAAAGTATTAGATGGCTATAAAAAGGACATTTCCGACTTGAAAAACACTTTGTCATTGAAACAATTGGCAATAAACAACTATATCAATGAAATTGAAAACACCAAGTTGGAAATGGCAGCCATAAAATGCTTTGCTGAAAAGGTTAACAAGAAGTTGGAAAGTTATAAGAATGTTGCTTATGTGGTAGATCATATCATTGATGATAACACCACCAATTACAAGTCTGTACCATCTCCGGTTCTTTTTGAAATCATAACTATCACCAAGTTATACCGGAGAGTTCGGTAAAATCAGAATCATCATCGGAAATGGAATCTAATACCTCGAGTATTGGTGATCCTTATTCCGATGTGAGACCGATTTTGGGCTTGAACAATGAGGGTGTTTATGCTGAGAGTGAGAATTCAGACTCAGAAAATGATGATACTGGTAGTGATCAATCTGTTAATGAATGTGAGATTCCAAAAGAAAATCACATCATTACTACTGAACCAGTGTCACCATCTGATCATGTTCATCCGATGGCTAATGCTAATCGTGATAAAAAATCTGAAAAGATTGATGTTAAGAAAGATAATGATGTTAAGAATGTTGTTAAAAAGAATGAGCTGAATGAACCAAGTGACAAACCTGTCAAGGTGTTTTATCGGATGGAGGGATCTGATAAAATCATCTCTGATGAGGAATTTCCAATCAAAAACGTTAACTATTCTAAACTTGACAAAATCTGGCAAGAAAGCACAATCCGGTTTCCAAAACATGAGAGAACCAATGAAATTCCACCAGAAATCTTAAAGAAACTGTTTTCAGAAGTTCCTCAAGAACCAAAGGTCCATGTCACCGAGTTCATTAGACCAAATGATAAAGCAAATGGTTTTCATGAACCCTCTTACTCGAAAGGACCACTTCCTGAGAGTTTGAGGAATCAACAGTATAATGATCAATATCCTGTTAGATCATTTGCTTCACCAAATGCTCATTATGTCTTTGAAGAATATAGAAAATGCTTTAAATGTGGAGAACGCGGGCATTTACTTGCTCAGTGTCCATATGTAAGGCATAAAAGACATGAGGTTGAAGTTAGGAATTCCATGAGGAAGCCGATTGATCATTATGTTCCACCACATAGACGGGTTGTTCCTCAACAACAACAATTTTATAATCAAAACAATTTTCAAATGAGGAACAACCGTCCATTTCAATATGATCAAAGAAATCGGATTGCAATGGAACAATCTTGGAGAAAACCTGTGGTGAACACAACAGTTGATAGACAAAAGGTTCCACAAAAACCAATTGTCAAATCAAATGTTGGACCTAAGTCTGTTAACTCAGATAAGGTTGCCAAGAAAGTTACTTTTGGTAACAATGTTCAGAAACCAATTGAGAAACCAAAATCTCAAATTCGTATTCTTAAAAGGTCTGAACAATCTTGGACACCTAATGGTACTCCAGGAGCTTCTACTTCGAAGGTAAGTGAGAAAAATGAAAGTGTTTTGAACAATCAGAAAAAGATTGATCCAAAACAGAAAGTTGTTGAAAAAGTTAATGAAGATGTTTCTTTGAAAACCAATGTTCAAAGGCCCAAGACTCAGGCTTGGGTCCCCCGAAAGAACTGAATGATTTACTTTTTGTGTGCAGGGAGCTTCAGCTGGCCCTATTAACAGTCTCTGGATTGTTGATAGTGGAGCTTCAGGCCACATGACGGGGGATCTTGCATTGCTGTTTGATGTGAAAAATATTAATGGAGGGTATGTCGCGTTCGCGGGTAATAAAGGAGGATATATCACGATGGAAGGAAGCGTGAGTAATGGGATTGTGACTTTCGAGCGGATTTCTTATGTCAAGCAGATAGACTATAATCTGTTGAGCGTCAGTCAAATATGCGATAAACAATTTTCTGTGCATTTTAATGACAAATCCTGCTATATTCTCAAACCGGGCTTCAAAATTCCAAAGGAATGGGTAATGTTGATGGCACCTCGAGTCAACAATCTTTATATTCTTGACATGTCCAAGGCGATGACATCACAGGGACAGATAACATGCTTTCTATCCAAGGCGACCGAAAAAGAATCGATAATGTGGCACCGCAGAATGGGGCACATTCATTTGAGGAAAATGAATCAACTGGTGAGAAATGGACTTGTCGATGGAGTAAACGTGAAACATTTCCATCTGAACGACAAGTGTGTAAGTTGTATGAAAGGCAAACAACACAAACAGTCCCATAAAGTGAAGAAAGTTAACTCTGTTGAGATGCCGCTTGAGCGATTGCACATGGACCTTTTTGGACCAGTCAAGCGCAAAAGTCATCTTGGAGAGCTTTATTGTTTAGTCGTCACTGATGACTATTCACGATTCTCATGGGTGATGTGTTTGAAGAACAAAAGCGACACCTTTACCAACCTACAAGTTCTGTTCACTCGTTTGGAGAATATCTACAGTTTGAAGATAAAAAGAATCAGGAGTGACAACGGGACGGAGTTCAAAAATGCCAAGATGGATGAACTTTGTGAAAGCAAAGGGATACATCATGAATATTCGGCTCCGTATACCCCGCAACAGAACGGTGTTGCTGAACGAAAGAATAGGACTCTAATTGAGGCAGCTAGAACAATGCTCGCTGACTCAAATCTTCCGGTAATGTTCTGGAATGAGGCGATTTATGCAGCAAATTATACATTAAATCGGGTTATAACAGTGAAGAAGTTTGGAAAAACATCTTATGAGCTGTTACACCGACGAAAGCCCAATTTAGAGTATCTAGAACCTTTTGGGGCGCCATGCACGATGTTGAATCCAGGTGAGAAGTTTAGTCCAAAAGCTGAGGAGGGATATTTTGTTGGATATGCAACCCCGCTCAAACGGGTATTCAACAAGCGAACTCGTCAAGTGGAGGATTGGGCTAACGTGGAAGTTCAACGATACACTCAAAATTTGCAAGGAACGGGCCCTGATTGGATGTTTGATTACAAAGATTTCTTTGAATCATTCAACCTAGATAGCTTGGTTGAAGAAGCTGTAATCAGATTACTTTACGAGTGTGAAAACACGGCGACTTCACCGTTGATGCGTCCAATCACCGTAAACCCCCCACCAGTTTCTAATGATACCAGTGTTCCTATACAAGAAGAAGAGATGTTTCAAGAGGCTTCAACTTCATTAGACACTTCAGAATCTGAAGATGAACAATTTGAAGAAGCCGTTCTTGAACATGCAGAAGAATTAGAGGCGCAACCTGTGAACCCAACTCAAAATCCAGATGTTGCTTCATCATCAAACACGGGTCATGATCAGGATGTTGTAGAAAACTTGACTGCTCAGACGGGAGTGATTGTACCTGTTAATCCGGAATCTAGGATTCATCGTATTCACCCGCTGGAGCAAGTTATCGGTGATCCTGGTAGTGGTGTTATGACCAGAGGGCAGCTAAAAAGCGTTAACTCACCAGAGAGTTTTGGTGCTTTAGCATTGTATGCCAAAATTCAGAAATCTGGTAGCCAAAATGATTGGTCGTTTGCATGTTATGTGTCGCAGGTAGAGCCAAGGACATACAAAGACGCTTTGAATGAAGATGCCTGGGTTGAGGCAATGCAGGAGGAGTTATTGCAATTCCAGAAATTGGGAGTCTGGACGCTCACAGATTTGCCGCCGGGACGAAAGAAAATAGGCACTAAGTGGGTGTTTAAGTGCAAAAAGGATGATCGTGGTGTTATTGTTCGCAACAAAGCCAGATTGGTCGTGCAGGGTTTCCATCAAATCGAAGGAATTGATTACAATGAAATCTATGCACCAGTAGCACGAATTGAAGCTATTCGGATGTTCCTTGCGTTTGCTTCATATAAGAAATTCAAAGTCTATCAAATGGACGTCAAGAGCGCATTTTTGTACGGGAAAGTCAAGGAGGAGGTTTATGTCGGGCAGCAACCAGGCTTTGAGGACCCAATCCACAGGGACAAGGTCTACGTGCTAAACAAAGCTTTATATGGTTTGCACCAGGCTCCAAGACAGTGGTACGAGGAGCTAAGTACATACCTCATCTCCAAAGGATTCAAGCGCGGCCTCGTCGATTGCACCCTCTTTACGAAGAAGACGGGAGATGACTTGCTTCTAGTACAGATTTACGTTGATGATATTATATTTGGTTCAACTAACGAACTTTTGTGCAGGGAATTCGAAACTGTTATGCAAGAAAAGTTCGAAATGAGCGCTATGGGGGAGATGCAGTTTTTCCTCGGCTTACAGGTGGATCAAAGACCCGACGGGATCTTCATTCACCAGACGAAATACGTAGCCGACATCTTGAGCCGATTCCAGATGGAGGACTCTAAGCCGATGGATACCCCGATTCAACCCAATCATGGGATTGGAGTGGACGCTAAGGGGGAGCTGACAGATCCATCTACATACAGAGCAATCATCGGATCTCTGATGTATTTGACAGCGTCTCGACCAGATATTATGTATGCAACGTGTCTCTGCGCTCGCTATCAATCGAAGCCGAAACAAAGTCATCTGACGGCGGTCAAGCGTATCCTTCGATATCTGAAGGGTTGTCCATCAAAAGGACTTTGGTACCCTAATGATGATGATTTTGATTTTATTGCTTTTAGTGATGCAGATTGGGGCGGCTGTGACAAAGACAGCAAATCAACCACAGCCGGTTGCCAGTTTTTAGGGAGCAGGTTAATTACCTGGCAATGCAAGAAACAGACTTCCGTCGCACTGTCTACATGTGAAGCCGAGTACATTTCAGCCTCGAGTTGCTGTTCGCAAGTGCTCTGGATCCAACAACAGATGGTCGATTACGGTTTGCAGTTTCTTAAAACCCCTATTCACTGTGATAACGAAGCCGCAATTGCATTAACTAAAAATACTGAAAATCATTCTAAAGCGAAACATATCCGGATTAAATATCATTTTATCCGTGATTGTTACGCTAAGGAATTGATAGATATGGTCAAAATTCATACTGACTACCAACGTGCAGATTTGTTTACAAAAGCTTTTGACAGATCCCGCTTTGAATATCATTTAAAAGTAAACAATATAAAGGAAAAACAGGACTAATCGGCTCCTCGGTTTATCACTTTTTTTGTTTTTAATTTTTAGTTTTAATTTTTTTTTTTGATCACTTCAATTGCAAATCATTATTAATATCAGTCCTCAACCTGGTATAGTGCATATGTTGCTTTGCTGCATTAATTTGCTGACCTGCATACCTCTATGCATTATATCTTGTACAATTACAGACGACGAAAGCATAATCACGCTTTACAATGAGTCTTTGTGCATTTACTTCTTGATACGGGAGTATGTCGTGTGTGTGGGAACCACAATGTGTTAGTCTAATACAACTAATTCGTATCATTTTAAAGCATTGCATAATTGTCTGCATGTGAGCTTATGTGGACCACAATATCAGCAATTGCCGTGTCACATATTGTTTCTAATGATAATATTGAAACAGATCAACGCTGTTGTTCAGATTTCTCAGAAAACTGATATGATCCTCTTACCGGAAATCACAAAATGTTTACTGCTTTCATTTACTTTGATGCATTTTACTTTGTCTCATTTTTACTTTTATTGTCAAAAAGATACAAAATCCAAAAAGATTTTAGGTGTGTTTTGATAAAAATTTCAGAAAATCCAAAAGATTTGCATTTCTGCTTTATTTTTGATAACCGGGGATGCTTGATGGTCAATTTCTAAGATTTGATAACACCATCTGGACTTTGTATCATTCAAAAAGTGAAAATTTGAGTTTTGGAAGTTTAACGGATTGAAAAATGTTAAACGGGATTCGAATTCGTGATTTGGTGAAATTTTCAGATTTTTCCATTTCACATCCGCCCCTTAAATGGGTCGAATGTGGAAAAATCATCACCTTCGACCATTTTATTTTGGACGAATGTGAAATACTTCACCTTCGGGTATCTTTTTCACCTTCGGGTATCTTTTTCACCTTCGGGTATACATTCCACTTTCGGGTGACACTTTTCACCTTCGGGCCATTAATTTGGGACGAATGTGGAAAGATCTCACATTCGTCCACACCAAACGGGCGAAGGTGGCCTCTTATAAAAACACCATTTCAGGTTCGAACCCCACATTCACAAAATTTTTTCAAATTTCTTTCATAACCAGACCTTGTTGCTCGTTTTTCTCTTGATACACTGATTTGTTCCTTGCTTATTCCTGATCATTTTAAGACTAAACTTGCAGGTAATGGACGTCATTTCAGACCAGATTCGTTGTGATTTTAAAACCGGACCTAGGGTTTCAAATTAGGGGTCTTAGGATGTTTAATAATGTTTGATCTTGTTTAACATTCAATCCACATCAGTTTTAGGGGGAGAAGAATGAAGGAATTAGGTTTTAAACATCATTTGATTGTTTAATCGACTGAATTGACTGTTTTAA
Source organism: Ambrosia trifida (assembly GCA_028751855.1). NCBI lineage: Eukaryota > Viridiplantae > Streptophyta > Magnoliopsida > Asterales > Asteraceae > Ambrosia > Ambrosia trifida. The sequence continues at coordinate 63,499,569 of CM054131.1, forward strand.
CCTAATTTTGCTTTAAAAACTGATGTAAATTGATATTTGAGGAAAATTGGTAATACACGAGTGTTGATCGGCCAATATAGGACACATTTGAATCAGTTTTATGGATTAAAAACAAATTTTGGCAAAAATTTAAATTTTGGGAAAAACTTTTTCACCTTCGGTTCAAAAACCGGGCGAAGGTGAAATGGATTTGGGCGAACGTACAACAATCTGGACGAATGTGATTTTTACTCAAGATCCTATTCACATTCGACCATAAACTTTCACATTCGACCAAATTATCTCACATTTATTTTGACCAGAATTTTTGTAATTTTTGTCGTTTTTGTATTTTGACGTGTTTATTTGATTTTAATGTGCAGATGGCTGATCAATCCGAGAACGTTGAAGCACCAGCAGTCAATGTTGAAACTCCAGCAGAGATTACAGTTCCAGATCCAGTGCCAGAGGCAGAAACGTCTGTTCCAAGCAGTTGGCCATTTGAAAGGTCACATAACTGTTGCGCATATCTCGGTGATGTAGAGAAGAATACGGAGTTCACCGGGATCATAGAGTTTCTGAAGAGGAGCAGGATTGTTCATGCATTAGCCACACCAACCATCATATACAAAGACATCATTGAGGATTTCTACCAAAATGCGAAGTATGACTACTGGGAGAACCAAACGATCATCAAGAGCAAAATTCAGGATATGGAGATGTTCTTGACTGAAGCTGATATTCGGGAAGCGTTACAGATAAAGTTTGAAGATAGTGAAGATCCCAGGGAGTTGTCATGGACTGAGCAAAAAGCATGTTTCTTACGGATGAAGTACAAAGGTCCAATTACTGATGGATCTATGTATAAGGGGAAGCTGGGAGTGCAGTATAAGTATTTTGCACATGTTCTTATCCACGTATTTGGGTGTGTGAGCGGTGGTTATGATGTCATGAGAAGGAGTTTAAGTTCATTAATGGTTGCGTTGACACTCAACAAACCATTTAATGTATCTGGGATGATTCTTGATCATATACTGGAGATGCTGAAGGGAATGAAGAACAAGAAATTCATGTTATATCCGAGATTTCTGATGATGATCTTTGACTATAAGTATCCTATGTTGAAAAAGGATCCGACTATGATCCTAGGTCAAGATCATATGAACATTAGAACACTGATGAGAATGAAGGGGTACAAAGGTGTGCCTGATAGTGAGAAGCCACCTAACAGGAGATTATTTGGTGCTTTGGCTCGTCCGGATTACACTGATCCTGGCAAGAACAAAGCAAGACATGATAATAGTGACTCGGACAACGATGATCCCTTAGTGTATGTTGATTCTAGCACTAAGAGGAAACGGCAAGTAGTCAATCCTGGAGCCAAAGGGAAGGGCAAGGGAAAGACTGTGGATCAGGGAAGTTCTAAGCAACAAGTGGTTAGAAAGAAATCGACAGCGAAGAAAGGATCAGGTTTGGTGGACGAAGAGTCGGTAGATTCAGAAGAGACTGAGGTTGATGAGCAGTGGGATTCTGATGATGAAAATGTGAGGACCACCAAACGTAAGGCCACTATGGTTGGTGAGTCTGAATCCTTGAACCAGTCGATTGAAGAAGCTGAGAGAAGGAAGAAATCTGTTGAAGATGAGAGCCTAGGTGTTGACCTGGCAGAATTGAGTGTTGGAGATACTGTGGTAGTGAATTTGCCTAGAAAGACAAAGAAGCAAAAGACCATGGCCAAGAAGTCAAGTATAAAAGAACTGAGGGAGAAAGAGTTAGCTCAGTTATTGAAGGGTAAAAGATTACCTGATGCTGGTACACCATCTAAGCTATCTTCACCTGTTGCCAAGAAGCAGAAGAAAACGAAGGAGGCAGAGACTTTACCAATCGATCAATTCAATGTCGATTTGGATAAAGTGCTCGATATGTTTAGAAAGCCTCAGAAGGAGAAAGTAGTTGATGTTGAGCCATCCAAATCAAAATCAAAGAAAGTAACTGTGGATGACGATGTTATGAAGCAAGTGAATAAAAAAATGGAAGATATGATGAAGATGTTGGTTGCTCAACAGGCTGAGATTGCCAAATTCAAGCAAAATGAGGAGAAAATGCTTCAGATTGTGGTTGCTTCAAAATCTAATCAGGATGATATAAATGATAAGATTAAGATGTTGGAAGCAAAGAATGAGAAGCTTGAAAGAAAGTGTGAAAGAAACAAGGGCAGGATCAAACTGATTAAGGCTGATAACAAAGAACTAAGGAATGAAAACAAACGCCTTAGTAATTTGATTGAAGAGCTTTATAGCAGGGCACCCCAGTTGAAAGAGGGTGAAGAAGATGAAGAAGAAGAAGAACAGAAAGTCGATTATGAAGATTCTGAATCTGAGAAAGAACAGGATGATGATGAGGATGATGATGGATCAGAGAAAAGTGATGATGATGATGATGATAACAATGATGATGATGATGATGCTGAAGGTGCTGGGAGAAAGCAAGGAGATGAGTTTAGCAGTGGAAGTGATCATGATGGAGGAGATGATACTTCTAGATTTACTTATGAGAAGAGAACACCAAAGAAGAAAGATACTGGAGAATCAAGTTCCAAGAAGAAAGGAGAGAACGTTGATTCAGATGAAAGTATTTTCTGGAATGAGAAGGTGAGATCTCTGTCTGATGATGCTAAACAATTGTATAAGGATATGTTGGAAAAGAGAGAGTGGACCATTGAGTTCACAGGATGCTTCGCTGAGATATTCCAAACTGATGACTTAAGATATGAGTTGGAATATGAAGATCCAGATCTTGAAGAAGGGGAATTACCTGCATCTGTGGCAAAAGAAATACTAGATGGTCTTGCACAGAGGGTAGGGAAAACTTTTGAAGAGTTTATGATGGATGAATCGATTCCAAATATTCCTGAAAAGGATATTGGAAGTCATTCAGATGATGTGCAGACTCCTGAGAACAATGAAGTTGAAATGGAAGATATAACTCATGAAGAGTTCCCCCAGTATTTCAGACAAGATGATGAAAATGAAGTATTTCCTGACTTCACTGAGATACCAAATAAGTCAGCAAAACAGAAAGCTAAGAAAAGGAGTGAAGAGTTTGTGGAGAAGGTATTTGGTACTGAAAAGAAAGATTCTTCTAACCAGTCTGATGAGTTGAAGAATTATATGAAGAAATTAAAGGAAATGGATGAGAACCGACCAAAGCCTGAAGCTCAAGGTAACATTTATCGATTTCATAATGCCAAGTTCAAAGGCAGAGCTCTCGGGTGGACTTACTTAGGCAGGCTGAAATGTATTGCTGCAAAATGGGAAACCGGAATTCTGTACTTCAACAGATTCTGTGACTTGCTTACTCTACCATACTGGGCGGTTAGAGACTTATGCAGATTCCCAATGTCATGTGCCGAAGTAAATGGATCACATGTCGGTTGGTGCGCAGATAAATTGGTTTGGGAAAGTCGTACGAGATGGAACAGATTCAAACCTCAATATCCCAGAAGAAAAGTGCATAGGGATATTGATCCTCTAACCAATATGAAGCGAGTTACTTTGATCTACAAAGCACCTAATGTGATGAGGAAGATACCGTTGATGCCAATGCCACAGCATTTCAGTGCTGATTTCATCTTTTGGTATTATGATTGGAGAAAGGCAGAAGCAGTGATCGTGTTGAGAGATGGAAAGGATAAATACAAACATGTTCATGTATTTGATCCTATGTGGTTGATTAATTGCACGTTTGAAGACATCATCATGCTGTTCTACAATCCGATCTACTATGAACCAAATGACTTTGCTCAAGCAAGAAAATACACTCAAGTGGTTGGAGTTTGTTTTGCGTATGACATCAATGCAGGAAGCAACTTGGAGGGTAAACTTGGTAAGACAGTGAAGATAGCTAACGTGTCTAAACCGGTGAAGAAAACATTTGAGCCTCCAATGACTACTGAGCAGAAGAAACAGCTCAGAATCAAGTTGATGAACAAGACAATGGACCAACAGAGAAAACTATCCAATCAATAGTCGAGGGGGAGTTTGTTGATGCGTTTTGCGACTAAGGATTGGATATACATAATTAACACATGTTAGTGATTGGCCGAAGGTAGATATAATGGGGCGAAAGTAGATAATATGGGCGATGGTAGATGGATTATGGGCGAAGGTAGAATGGACTTGACATGAAGACACATTCGACCACTGGAAGTGGGCGAAGGTGGAAAATACTCATGTTCGACCAGAAGAAAGGGGCGAACGTGCAGAGTCTATAAATAGTTTTTGTGATTTTGATTATGTAATAGAGTTGTCAGTTGTGTCTGTGTTGAGGTCAGGTTCAGAGGTTGTTTTTGAGAAATTGTATGTGTGTTCTAGATTAACATAAACTGATTGTAAAAGCTTATTTGAAAGAAGTTAATCTATGAAATGATATTGAAAATGATCTTGATTGCGTTTTGATTTGTGTTTTATCAATTTGTTCAGAACTAGGGTTTCCGCACCTGGTTTTGTGACTTGTATGATCGTATAATCCTGTTTTAGCTAAAATCTTACACTCACATCGATCATCTGAATGATTTCCTGCTTCTTTTTCAGGTAAGTTGGGAATCTGATTTTCAACCAATAATTCTTCCAACGTCTTCCCAACCTGTTTCACCAAACCTTCTAGTATCTCCTTTGACATCGCCGCAGAAACTTCTCCATTCTCCAAATCTGGATCATTATACTCTAACTCAAGTACCCTGTCACTGGATTCAAAGATCTCAGAAAATCTGCTCGTCATATCTATCGTCCAGACTCTATTTGTTAACATCTGGCGATACATCTTCTTATCTTCATCTGATAGTGATCTAAGCTTTTCATTCCAAAAGATCGTATCATCATCAACAGATCCTCCAGGAGCTTTTGAGCTGGATCCTCCTTCACCTTTTCCAGATCCTATTTTCTCACATTTGTATTTATTAGTATCATCATCGTCATCATCACTATCCAAACTCGCAGAGCTGTTACCTTCACCAGAATTATCATCAGAACCATTATCGTCACCATCATCTTTCTTTTTCTTCTGAGAAGTCTTACCAGCATCATCATCTAACTCCTCATCTTCTTCCTCTTCATTATCAGATGGTTTGAAATCCACTTCTTCTTCATCTCGTTCTTTGTCCTCTTCACCAGCTTGCAGTTGAGGAGCTCTAGAGTACAAGTCTTTAATAAAGTTATCCATGTTCTTGTTACTCTCTTTCAGCTTTTTGTTCTCCTCTTTTAACGCAATAAATCTTCTGGTGTTCCTTTGTTCGTGTTTTAACAACTTCTTGTTTCCTTTTCGAAGTCGTTTAATCTCGGCTTCAAGAACTTCCTGATTGTCATGAGATGTTTCAACAACGTCTAGCATCTTCTTGTCGTTGTTTTTCAATTGCTCAATCTCTGCTTGCTGCTGATTGATTATTTTCATCATGTCAGCTAGCTTCCGGTACACAGCATTCATCACATCACTATCAACTGTGACCTTTGGTGTAGAATCTTCAGCAACAGCAGGCAACTTTCCTTTCTTTATCTTCTTTAGCACTCTATCTAGTGCATCATTAAACTCATTAACAGGTAAATCAGTCTCTTTCTCAGTACCTGATGTTGTCTTCTGCTTCTTTGTAGCTGGAGTAGCAATCGGTGATTTTGAGCTAGATGCTGGTGGAAGTTTCTTGCCAGCAATCAATGATTCTATTTCTCTAGCTCTCTTCTCCATAGGTCTCAACACCTTCTCTTTCTTCTTGAACTGGGGTTTCTTTTGTTTCTCCCCTTGCATTGGCGATCCAGGAAAATCCTCTGATCCCAAGCCTAAAACCTCATCAGTTTCATCTAAATGAATAGGGCTTTTAGTTCTCTGTTCTTCCAACGACTTGTTGAGACTGACAAACTCACCAGCCACAGTGGCCTTGGGCGTGGTGCTCTTCACTGTCTCTTCGTCAGAATCCCATCTCTCATCCACTTGCGTCTCTTCAGAATCTACCGACGCCTCATCCACCAAGTGCAACCCTTTCTTCGCCATACTCTTATGTCGTCTAGAAAATTTCTTCTTAGCTGGTTTAGCTTCTGTTTCAGTTTCTTTTTCTTTACCTTTACCACTCTTTGCTCCAACATTCACCACTTGACGCTTTCGTTTTGCATCAGGGTCTACTGGATGTAACGGATTGTCTTCATCTGATCCACTGTCAGCATGTCTCACCTTATCCTTACCTGGGTCTGTATAATCTATCTTGATCAGGTGACCAAATAGATTCTTCAACGGTGGTCGTTCGTTCACTGGCACACCCTTATACGCCTTCATTCTAGCCAGAGTGTTTAGATTCATATGCTCCTGAACAATAATCTGTTTCGGATCTCTCTTCAACTTCTTGTACTTAGCATCAAAGATCATCTGCAAAAATCGAGGATATAACAAGAATTTCCTACTCCTTAACCCTCTCATAGGTTCTAACATGTGTTCCATCAGCATCCCAGAAACATTGAACGGTTTGTTCAATACTAAAGCCACCATCAATGAGCTGATACTATTTCTCATCAAATCATATCCACCAGCTGCTGATCCGAAAACATGAATCATCACATGTGCAAGATATTTGAACTGTGGACATAGCTTTCCTTTATGTAACGAACCGTCAGTGATAGGTCCATTATATTTCATTCGAAGAAAGCATTTCCGTTGTTCAGTCCACGTCAACTCTCTGGGATCTGTCTTAACATCCTCTAACTTCAACGCTTCTCTAATGTCGTTCTTAGAGACGATCACCAGCTCCCCCTGAATATTACTAACAAGTGACGATTCGCCATCCCAGAAGTCCATCTTAGCATTGGTCCAGAACTCCTGTTGGTGATCACGGTAAATAATGGCTGGTGTAGCAATCGCGTCAATCACTCTACTTCGCTTCAAGAACTCTATAATTCTGGCAAACTCAGTGTGTTTCTTCACATCGCCTAAATATGCACAGCAGTTGTGTGCAGATTCAAACGGTAAATCGACACTCTTTTCTTTTTCAGCTGCCTTAGAAGATGATCCAGCAGGAACACTCGCACTTTCCTGTTCAGACATTGTAAAGCTGCAAAACAAATCAAAACAAACATGTTAAAAACGGACAAAACAAAAACTTCAAAAATTTTGGTTTTCAAATCCTACATTCGACTGGTTCGTTGGTGCGAATGAGAAATTCTAGGTACGAAGGTGAAGAATTAAAGGTTCGAATGTAAAATATTTTAAAAAATTTCTTCATTCGACCACTTAATCTTCTTTCGACCAGATAAACATTCTCCTTCGCCCAAACTGTCACATTCGACCGTTTGTGATGGGCGAAGGTGACTGTTTATCTTCTCCAAAATTCAAAATCTGATTTTGATTGTTTTAAACTGCCATTTTGATTTGATAGCATCTAAACTAACCGATTAAACTTTTCCAACAATCAATTTCATCAATCATTCATTGATTCTTTGTTTTAATTCAAAAACTAGGGTTCGATGAACTTAACAATCGATTATGTATTCTGGTTATGTTTAACCCAATGTTTTTGTATATTCTCCCCCTAAAACATTGAATCAATGAATCCCTATAAAAAACTAGTCCAATTAACACGGTTGAATCCATGTTTTGAGTCGGTTAGGGCTCGAACTGAAAATCAAGGATTAAACAGTCAAAAAATGATGATAACCTGTAAAAGATGATGAAAAATGATCAGTAGATTCAGACGAACACAATGAAACAATCTAAATATCACGAGCAACAAGTGGACTTAATCTCAGAAAATTTGAAAAATTTTGGAATGGGGTCGAATGAGCTGATAAGGGGTTATATAAGCTTCACATTCGACCGTTTATGTAGGTCGAATGTGATGCTTTTGTCACCTTCGACCCTAGTTAAAGGTTCGATTGTGGCAAAAGGGTTCGAATGTGAAATTTTCACATGAACACTCATATTCGCCCATACAAAAACATATGAATGAGTAGAAAAATTCCACCTTCGACCCAACGAAGGGACGAAAGTAATCTGGAATTATTGAAAAGTGTACCAAATCTCAAAATCGAGTCTCGTTCAAAATATTTTTCAACTTTTAAGCATCCGACAGTCATTATTTCTCATTTAAAGATTACAAAGCTCAAATGGTCCATCAAGTTTTAGAAAATCGTCATCAACCACCATCAGCTATCAAAAATAAGATAGAAATGTAAAATCTTTTTGGATTTTCTAAAGTTTATGTTAAAACACACCTAAAATCTTTTTGAGTTTTGCAATTTTTGACGAGAAAAATAAAATGCTGAAAAGTAAAGATAAAGCAGTAAATGTTTTGGGATTTCCGGTAAAGGGATCATATCAGTTATTGAGAAATCTGATCACATCGTTGATCTTTTTGATTTATTATCATTAAAGACAATGTGTGATCTGGCAACTGCTGATATTGTGATCCACATAAACTCACATGCAAACTTTTGTGCAGTGCTTTAAACTGATACGATTATGTATAGTATAAACGTAATTGTCTGTGGTTCCCACGCACATGACATACTCCCGTATCAAGAAGTAAATGCACAAAGACTCATTGTAAAGCGTGATTATGCTTTCGTCGTCTGTAATTTACAAGGTATGAGACACAGAGGTATACAGGTCAGCAAATTAATGCAACAAAGTAACATGTGCACTCTACCAGGTTGAGGGCTGATAACAATCATGGTTTGCATCAGTAATTGATACGATGTAATAGATAATCTATGATTATCATAATACATGGAAAGTTCCTCAATTCGGTAACTTTAGGATTTGGCTTAAAGCTCTTTTTAAAGACACCCTATCTGATCTAGGTCCGTAATGACTTACAGCAGAAGATCAGAGAGGCTATCCCCAGACAACTAATAACATAACGACCCAAAACCTCCGAGTTTTGTACAAATACCCTATCAAACGAAATTATGGTACTAAGACCATATGCCCATGAGGATTTCATCCACACATCAATTCGTTTGATATGTTTGTATCAGGCACACAGTAATAAGTCTACGAAGCCTATCAGCACATCACACAGACTCAGACACACGCCCTATATTGCAATGCATTTCTTTAGAATGTGTTAGATCCCCACTGATGTACTATTATTTCCCCTTTTTCTCCAGGAAATCATTTTGTGTTTTTCTAATTTTTTATAATTTTTTTAGTTTACTGTTCCCAAGGATAAGCTGGAGCATTTCAAATATGTGACTGCCCAAGATATCGTTTGTTCACAGAAATCTGACGACATTAATCTAAGGGAAGAAGATATAGCAGTCAGCAATGTTTTTCTAATTTTTATGGATTTTGAAATTTTTTCAATGTTTTTGGATTTTTGAATTTTTCTAAAAAGCGGTATAAACTAAACTAAAAGGCGATAAACTGAGGTGGTGATCAATCTTGTTTTTCTTTAATACCGTTAGCTTTCAAAAGATATTCAAATCTTGATTTATCAAAAGCTTTGGTAAAAAGATCTGCACGTTGATAATCAGTGTGGATTTTGACCATATCGATCAACTCTTTAGCGTAACAATCACAGATAAAATGATATTTGATCCGGATATGTTTAGCCTTTGAGTGATTTACTAAGTCTTTTGTTAATGCAATTACGGCTTCATTATCACAGTAAATAGGGGTTTTAAGAAATTGCAAACCGTAGTCCACCATCTGTTGTTGTATCCAAAGAACCTGTGAACAGCAGCTCGATGCTGAAACGTATTCTGCTTCACATGTGGATAATGCAACTGTGGTCTGTTTCTTGCACTGCCAGGTCACGAGCCTGCTCCCCATAAACTGGCATCCAGCCGTTGTGAATTTGCTGTCCTTGTCACAGCCACCCCAATCTGCATCACTAAAACCGATTAGGTCAAAATTATTATCAATAGGGTACCATAGTCCTCTCAACGGATAACCCTTCAGATATCTAAGGATACGTTTGACAGCTGCAAGATGACTCTGTTTCGGCTTCGATTGATAACGTGCACAGAGACATGTGGCAAACATTATATCTGGTCTGGAGGCGGTGAGATACATCAGAGATCCGACGATTGCTCTGTATGTAAATGGATCAGTTAGCTCCCCCTTAGCGTCAACTCCAATCCCGTGATTAGGTTGTATCGGGGTATCCATCGGCTTCGAATAATCCATCTGGAATCTGCTCAAGACTTCAGAAACGTATTTAGTCTGGTGAATAAAGATCCCCGTTGGTCTTTGTTCCACCTGCAAGCCTAGGAAAACTGCATCTCTCCCATTGCGCTCATCTCGAACTTTTCCTGCATAACACGTTCAAATTCTCTGCAAAGAAATTCGTTAGTAGAACCAAATATAATATCGTCAACATAAATCTGGACTAGAAGCAAGTCATCGCCTGTTCGTTTAGTGAACAGTGTGCAATCTACCAAACCTCGCTTGAATCCTTTTGAAAGAAGATACGTGCTCAGCTCCTCATACCATTGCCTTGGAGCCTGGTGCAACCCGTAGAGAGCTTTGTTCAAAACGTAGACCTTATCCCGGTGAATAGGATCTTCAAAGCCTGGTGGTTGACCTACGTATACTTCCTCCTTGACCACACCATAGAGAAACGCGCTCTTGACATCCATTTGATACACCTTAAATTTCTTGTAGGATACAAACGCCGGAAACATTCGGATAGCCTCTAAGCGTGCAACAGGTGCATAGATTTCGTTGTAATCGACTCCCTCAACTTGATTAAATCCTTGTACAACCAAACGAGCTTTGTTCCTTACGATCACTCCTCTATCATCCTTTTTGCATTTGAATACCCATTTCGTTCCGATTTTCTTACGTCCTTGGGGCAAATCTGTCACTTTCCAAACGCCAAGTTTCTGAAACTGCAACAACTCCTCTTACATTGCTTCCACCCAAGCGTCATCCAAAAGAGCGTCCTTGTAAGTCCGCGGCTCAACCTGCGAAACATAACAAGCCAAAGACCAGTCATTCTAAAAACCTGATTTTTGTATTTTGGCATATAAAGCAAGATTGCCAAGGTTTTCCGGTGAGTTAGCATTCCTCAATTGACCTCTCGTCATCACACTGCTACCAGGATCACCAATAACCTGCTCAATCGGGTGAATTCGATGTATCCGAGATTCCGGATAATCGGGTACTTGGACTCCTGTCTGAGTAGGTAAGTTCTTTGTAGAAACCAGATCATTACCCACATTCGATGATGAAGCACCATTTGTATTTGGGTTCACTGGTGGTGTCACTGTAGCATGATCTAAAATAGCTTCACTTGTAACATCATCATCGTCATCTTCAGATTCTGATGAATTCAAAGTTGTGGAAGCTTCTTGGAATATCTCTTCTTCAACGATAGGAACATTTGTATCATTAGAAGCTGCCTGGGGGTTCACGGTGATCGGACGCACCAACGGTGATGTCACTGCGTTTTCGACCTCGTAATATAAACGTAATACAGCCTCTTCAACCAAGCTATCTAGGTTGAATGATTCAAAGAAATCTTTGTAATCAAACATCCAGTCTGGACCGCTTCCCTATAAATTCTGAGTATACCGTTGCACTTCAACGTTAGCCCACTCCTCGACTTGACGAGTCCTTTTGTTGAATACCCGTTTGAGCAGGGTTGCATATCCAACAAAGTATCCTTCTTTAGCCTTCGGTGCGAACTTCTCAGATGGATTAAGCATAGTACAAGGAGCTCCAAACGGTTCTAGATACTCTAATTTCGGCTTTCGACGATTCAACAGCTCATAAGAAGTTTTGCCAAACTTCTTCACCGTTAAAACACGATTAAGAGTATAACAAGCTGCATAAATTGCTTCGTTCCAGAACATAACTGGAAGATTTGAGTCCGCAAGCATTGTTCTCGCCGTTTCTATTAGAGTCCTGTTTTTGCGTTCGGCGACACCGTTCTGTTGTGGGGTATACGGAGCACTGTATTCATGATGAATACCTTTGTTTTCACAAAGATCATCCATTTGTGCATTTTTAAACTCCGTCCCATTATCACTCCTAATCCTCTTGATCTTTAGACCATAGATATTTTCCAGTCGAGTGAACAGAACTTTCAAATTATCAAACGTGTCGCTCTTACGGTGTAAGCACATAACCCATGAAAATCTTGAAAAATCATCAGTCACCACAAGACAGTACAATTCTCCAGCATGACTTTTACACTTGACTGGTCCGAACAGATCCATGTGCAAACGTCCAAGTGGCAATTCAACGGAATTATGTTGGATCAATATTGCTCTTTGTATGAACTTGCTAGTGAAGACTTAGGTGTCTAGCACGTTCTTAATCAGTAATAGCAAAGCGGAATGATATGAGTTTAAAGCTACACTTATCAACAGGAGTTATTACTCCCCCTGGACGTTTGATAAAACTAAAGACAAGTATTTAATGAGAATCTAAGCATTGAATGAGAATGGACACTTAAACAGATTCTCAGTAAATGAAATGGAAATAACAATGATAAGCTTTGAAGGATTTCTGTATTAAAAATCAATGTCTAAAACAGAGGGATGAACCCATCTATTTATAGACTTTACAAATACATGAACCTTGCCAAAAAGCAGGTTCAGAGACAAGTTGCAACAAGTTGCAATCTTGGAACTTGTACAAAAAGTTAAAGTAATACTAAACTAATAAACTACTGAAACATAAGGCGGTGGAAAGATTCTTGGACAAGTGCTGATGAATGACAAACTACTGATGAGTAGTTTGTCTTCAGTAGTTCTTCAGTGAACTGTCTGGTTTGGACTTCAGAACTTCTGATGTATTTCTTCTTCAGTACTTGTAGAATCCTTCTTCAGCTGTTTTGTCTTCTTTCTTTAGTAGTTCTATACTAAGAATAAATTGACAGAAGTGAATTAGACTAAGGTTTGCAAAAGTGGTTTCACCAATCCTTTTTGTCCTAACAATCTCCCCCTGGATTGATGAAGCCAAAACCTTTCTAATTCCTTATTGTTTTCTTCTGTCATTCACAATCTTCCATATTCCTTTGAACATGGAATTCTTCAACTGGTTCAGCTGTTCATCAGTGAGAGATCCTTTTTGTGGTTCTAGATGCTGGATTGTAAGCAGGTCTTGAGTTGATAGCTTCTTCAGATCATTCATCGACTTATAGGCTCTGCTTGTTTGGTCTCTTCTTGTCACTTGTACTGAGTTGTTATCAGTAAAGGACCATCTGATGATAGGTACTTTAGACTTGTCAAAGTCTAAAGTGTAGGGAACCATGGTGGTACCCTGGGATGCTCCTGAGTGTTGGATGTCTTCGACTTCAGTGACTCTCAGGTGGGATTCTCTTCCTTGTTCTTGTTGCATCACATTAGGTAGTTGAAAGGTTGGCAAGTGATGCTCAGTAACTACCTTAGTGTGCAGTTTGTCTTTAATGGTCTTTTGAATTTGATAGGCAAAGGTGGAAGGATCCCTGAATTGAGTTTGCAGAGGTTTCTCTTCTATGTCGAAGTCAGAATGGACTACTGTACTTCCTTCTAGTAGTACCATCCTAAAATCAGTCTTCACATTCTCCTCTGTCTTTTTCTTTGTAGCAGGTTTTCTTGAAACACCAGAAGTTCTAACTACTGAAGTTGACACTTCAGCAGTTTTAAACTTCTCTGGATTTGCAGCCCTTGCAGCCTTGTATTTTCTATAAGTGTCCACCATTCTTTCTTCTTTCCATTTGGACACAGAGGCTTTTAAACCATAACCATTTGCTACTAATTCTTCAATCATCTAGGCTCTCTTGGCTTTTGCATCTTTACTTGTTGCAAGTTTGTCTGCAATAAGTTGAGCTCTTCTTGTTAACTCTTCCATGGAGAGTCCCTTTAATGTATAGGCTTTGGTCTTGCTATTCTTAGTAATGTAAGACATCAGTTGTTGTCTTTTGTCTTCCTCAACAATTCTTTCCAGGTTAGCCTGCCTTTGAAGTTCTGCTTCATAAGCCTGTAACTTTTCATTGAGGCTTAAGTCATCCCTTGTTTCCAAAGCATTCCAGATCTCATTTTCCTTAGCCTTTCTTTCAACTGCAATTAAACTCTTCTCAAGTAATTCTTTGGACATTGATAGAGGAGAAGGGTTCAGCACAGTCATTGTTGTAGTTGTAGTAGGCTTTGGAATAGGAGTTGGTTGAGTAGGTTCAGTTGATCTGGAAGGCTGTTCAGTAGTTTCAGTGTTGAAAGTGTTGACTTCTGATGGGTTGACAACTACTGAAGGTTTGTCAACTACTGAAGGATTGTCTTCAGTATTTTCTGAGTCTTCATCAGAACTTTCACCATCAGAGGTTTCTTCATTGTGGCCTTGGGATTCATCAGGCTTTTCAGCATCTTCAATTTCTTGTATAGAGACACCAAATTGTTGGGCCAGTTTTTCTTTTCTGGCTTGGTCTCTCTGTTCTCTTTCTTGGATAGCCACTCTTGCCTTTATCCTGGCTTCGAATGACTCCCTAGGTTCCTTAATTTTCTCCCCCTTTTTGGATTCATCAAGCTTTTTTCTTTGAGGGTTCAGAGAAATGACCTGTAAGAGTAGCAATCTGTTTGGAGTTGAAGTCAATTTTGTTGGACAGATCGTTCATCTTAGTCTGTATCACTCCAAATTGGTTTTTGATGGACAGCTCCAAGTCATCTGTGTAGGTTTGGAAGTGATTTTTGATGAGGGTGTTCATCATGTGATATAAGGGACCATCTGGGATGCATAGCTGGTTCATGTCTATGTTGGATGGCCCAGGGAATTGGGTAGGCATTTGTAGTGAGGGGTGTGTTTTTGGGAGATCTTCTTGTTGTACAGAATATGCCACTATAGGGGAATCAGGGATTAAGTGGACTTTAACCTGATCTGGTGTGACTAGCTTCTTGAGCATAGATACACCAGGTGCAGGACCTTCACTTGTAGCCGTCAATTCAGTAGTTTTGTGTTGTGAAACATCATCCAAGTCAATGGAATCATCTGAATCCCTAATTATATCCTCAATGAGGACTGTATCAGTTACATCATGAGCTGAGCCCAACTCAGTTGTCTCATGTACCTCTTTTTCTTGGTTCAGAGGATTTCCTACCTCAGGCATTAAGCCTTCATCAATAGTTGCCACAGTTGAGGTCTTAGCTATGTTGCTTCTTTCCTCAGATCCACCACTGGGTGGTAAATAAGTAGTAGCAGCCTCAAAAGTACCAAGAGTTTCTAAGTTTGGGCTTAGAGACCCTGGTTCATCCTCATCTCTTGGGTTAGGGCTTTGAGTGTCCACATCCATGTCAAGTTCTGAGGCTATGTCCCCTGTTTGATGTGGTTGTTGGGGACTGACATGTTCAGATGGGACTCTCTCTTTTAGCCCGGAGAGAAGTTTGGCTATTTCTATATCAGGTTCAGAAATTTGGGGTGTTGGTTCAGTAGTTTGGTCAATGGGTTCGGCAGTTTCAAAAGAGGAGTCAATAGGAATAGTTTTCTTTAGTCTTTTTCTTTTGAAAAGTATGGTGATTGGTGCTCTTGGTGGGGTTTGAGATGGATGAGACTGAGAGGATGTTTCAGTCACATCTTTATCAAGTGCAGATTGCACATTAGTTAGTTCAGGCATCTCAACCTCCTGAACTGCTTTTCTTTTTGGGTTGGTGGATTTTTGTTTTTGTTGCTTGGGTTTCTTGGCCTTTGGGGGTGTAGGTTTGGAAGATGAGGGTTCCATGGGGACTGTTTCTGGTTCCCCTTGTTCATCTTCTGGCCAGGCAGCCGGTTTGTTGTGCCTTGAGTATGCTTGTGAGGATAAAGGGTTTAAAATTGTTGTTTTACCCACAAGCACCTCTTCTCCAAGTTCTTTTATTATGCAATGCATAATAAATCTTGGGTACAACAAAAACTTCTTTTTAGTATTGAAATGATGTAACACCAACTCATTAAAGAAAAGTGATGATGCCCTGAATTTTGTTTCATTCACTATGGAATGAAAAATAGGTTGAAAAGTGGAGGGCATCTGATCATAAGATCCAGTTTTTGGACTCAAACACATAATAATATAATGAAAAAGCAGTTTATACTTAGGTTCAAAATATTTCTTAAAGATTGTAGCATGTGAGAGAGTACCTTGGTAACCACACTCTGTCATGGTTAAATGAATTTGAGAGTTTGGAAATTGGTCTGGGGCATTTACGTCATCCAAACCCAGCCTAATTGCCAAAATAGCCGGTGTGATTGCCATTCTTCTCCCTTTGATGGTTGAATTGAGGGAGATCACTTTGTTGTTCACTGTCACCATCTCTGCGTTTGCCCAAAACTCATTTAGAGTTTCAGTGTGGATTGGAGGGTCGATGGTGAGGGCGGTGAAGTATTGGGATTTGACGACCAAATCAATGATTTCGTCGTATTGGGACCAGGCTTCTTGTTTTTCGAAGTAGCCTCTTTGATTATGTCCCTGTTTCAGTACTAGAGCCATGTGGTTTGTGTGTGTGTGGATCGAACAGTGTTTTTGCAGGTTTAGGTCTTGAGAGTGTTTTGTGAGAGAGAAGGAGGGAATTTTTGCTTTTTGAAAGGATAAGTGTTGGAAAAGGTATTTATCATAAGTTTTTAACCGCCTAGGTCAAACTTCTGATGTGGGAAAAGTCTGATTTACCCTTTTTGACCAAACTGCTGATGAAGAATTGATTTCATCAGTAGTTCCCACTTTCTCTTCAGTAGTTTTGAACAACTGATGAGAATGCTTTATAAATACTTTATTCATAACTTCTGAAGGTTGTTTTATCAGAAGTTAATCACTTTTCAGAAAATATTCCCATACTGATGTTTTGTTCATCAGTAGTTTCTCTCTTGCTTGTTTTTCAGAAGTTTTCAGACTTAAAAACAAATGTAAGTGAAAAATGAAAATATGTGCAGAAAAGTAAAAAGAAACACTTACAAATTTAGCATCCCAAGCATGGATACTAACTTCTGAAATGTTGATGTGTCAAGGGGTTTAGTGAATATGTCAGCTATTTGATTAGCTGTTGCTACATGTTTCACTTCAAGCTTGCCTTTTTCATAGCAATCTCTTATGAAATGATACCTGATTTCAATATGTTTGGTTTTTGAAAACTGAACAGGATTTGGAATGATGCTAATGGCAGATTTGCTATCTACAAGCAATGGTGTCTTGGTCTCTTTGATTCCATAATCAAGAAGTTGATACTGGAGCCATTGTATCTGTGATGTACAAGTTGCAGCTGCAATGTATTCAGCTTCAGCAGTTGAAGTTGCAACAGATGTTTGTTTCTTTGATTGCCATGACACTAGACAGTTTCCTAAGAATTGACAACCACCAGATGTTGATTTTCTTGACATTTTACACCGTGCATAGTCACTATCTGAAAAAGCTGATAACTTGGTATTGCTTGAAGCAGGATACCAAATTCCAAGTGTTGGAGTTCCTTTCAGATATCTGAAGATTCTTTTGACTGCAATGAGGTGTGATTCCCTAGGAGCTGATTGATATCTAGCACAGACACATGTTGAAAACATAATATCTGGTCTAGAAGCAGTTAGATATAAAAGGGAACCTATCATACATCTATACATGGTTTTTATCTACCTGTTTTCCTTGATCATCTGGTTCAACTTTTGTGGATGGTGTCATGGGAGTGGAACATGATTTACAGTCTTGTAACGAAAATTTGTTTAATAATTCTTTAACATATTTTGATTGATGTATAAAAGTTCCATTTGTTTGTTGTTTAATCTGCAGTCCCAGAAAGTACTGCAGTTCTCCCATTGTACTCATCTTAAATTTTGATTGCATGAGTTTCTTAAATTCATCACACAGTTTTGTGTTTGTTGAACCAAATATGATATCATCAACATATATTTGAACAAGTAAGATATGATTTCCAACATGTTTTATGAAAAGAGTTTTATCAATGGAGCCTCTTGTGAAGTTATTTTTGAGTAGAAAGTTAGAAAGTGTTTCATACCAGGCTCTTGGAGCCTGTTTGAGCCCATAAAGAGCTTTGTCTAGTTTGTACACCCACTCAGGATGAGAAGGATCCTCAAACCCAGGTGACTGACAGACATACACTTCCTCTTTTATTTTTCCATACAAAAATGCACTTTTAACATCCATTTGAAAAACTTTGATTTTGTTGGAAATGGCATAGGCTAGAAATAACCTGATGGCTTCAAGCCTTGCAACTGGAGCAAAGGTTTCATCATAATCAATTCCTTCTTCTTGAGAGTAATCTTGTACTACCAGTCTTGCCTTGTTCTTTATAATCATACCAGCCTCATCTTGTTTGTTCCTAAAAACCCATCTTGTGCCAATTGGTTGCTTATTTGGTGGTAAGGGACAGATATCCCAAACCTGTTGCTTTTTGAATTGAAGCAACTCATCTTGCATGGCTTGTACCCAGTTGTTGTCTTTGAGGGCTTCTTGGTACTTTTTAGGTTCCAGCTGAGAAGAAGCAAAAGTTGGAAAGCTGGTTTCTTGTAAGAACACCTGATGCAATATCACCCATGATTTGTTCAAGTGGATGATCTTTGTGTTCAATCAGTTGTTGTAAACCACTGACAGGTGTAGGTGGCTCTTGTACTTCATCAAACAAACCACTGAGGTTTATAATGTCTGGTTCAGCAGTTTCAATGTCTTCAGTATTTTTAGGTGCTGAAGCAGATGTTTGAATTTGTACATCAGCAGTTGTTGAATCAGAAGTTTGTGAAACTTCTGATGGTTTGGAAGTTGACTTAGTGACTGTTTGAGGAGTCCATGGTGCTGGATCCTCATCATCAAACCTTTGATCACCATAATAGGTAGGTTTAGATGAAGTAACAGTCTTTTCAGGTCCAAAATGGAAGCTGTCAAGGTCAAAAAGTTCAGCAGGATGTGCTGGAATAAGAGTGTGTTTTGACTCATTGAACTTGACATTCAGTGTTTCTTCTACTATCCTGGTTCTTGGGTTAAAAACCTTGTAGGCTTTTCTAGTGGAAGAGTAACCAAGAAAGTAACATGAATCAACTTTGGCAGCAAACTTTGAAATAGAGTCTTTGATGTTTAGAATGAAACATTGACATCCAAAAGCCCTGAAAAAGGAGATAAGGGGCTTTATGCCATGAAGAACTTCATAGGCAGTCTTGGAGTGTCTCTTGTTGACAAGGACTCTATTTTGAACATAGCATGCAGTGTTAACTGCTTCAGGCCAGAAATACAATGGTAGGCCTGAATCAGCTAACATTGTTCTTGCTCCTTCAATTAAGGTTCTGTTCTTCCTTTCTACTACACCATTTTGTTCAGGAGTTCTGGGAACACTGTATTGTCTAATAATCCCTTTAGACAAGCAGAATTCATCCAGAGTTTTGTTCCTGAACTCTGTCCCATTGTCACTTCTAATGGCTTTGACAGATAGAGAATATTGTTTCTCTACTTGTAGAATGAAGAACTTGATGATTTCAGTAGCCTCATCCTTGGAAAATAAGAAGAATACCCATGTAAATCTTGAATAGTCATCAATGATGACCAAACAGTACTTCTTCTTACCAAGGCTCATGATTTTTACAGGCTCAAATAAGTCCATATGGAGTAGTAGAAGACATGTAGTAGTTTTTGATTCTTCAATAGACTTATAGGAGGACTTATGCTATTTTCCCTTTAAACAGGATACACAGTGTTCTTGACACTGGTATACATTTAAAGGTAGACCTCTGACCAAGCCCATTTTTGTGACTTTATTTATGGTTTTAAAGTTCACATGGCCAAGTCTCTTGTGCCAGAGATCAGTCTCTGAAGTTGATGCCTTTGAGAAGAAACAGGCAGTGTTATTCAGTACTTTGTCCTTTTCAATGTCCACTGCATAGACATTGCCACATCTTTTGGCTATCAACAAAGTGTGATCTTCAATGATCTTCTCTATCAACTTCTGGCCTTCTGGTGATATGATCTTGCATGCTGTCTTTGTGAAAAAGGAAGAATATCCTTTATCACACATTTGTGACACACTCAGCAAGTTGTACTCAAGGTTTTCAACCAGATTGACCTTGTCAAACTGTATTTTGCCAGAGGAGACATTGCCATGTCCTAGCACATATCCCTTAGCATTGTTCCCAAAGGATATAGATCCTTCTCTTTGACTGATAAAATTGTTTATCAGGTATTTGCATCCTGTCATGTGCATTGAGCCTCCACTGTCTACATACCAAATGCTATTTAAGCCTCTGGAAACTCTCTGCACAAGATAGCAAATTAGTTAGATTTGGGAACCCAAGCCAGTTTGGCTTTGGGTTTGCTCTTGAGAACATTTACAGTTAGTTCTTGACCAAGTTGAGGAATCCATGTCTTTTTGGCAATGGATTTTTCATTAAGAGCAATGGTGGTATCCTTTTGAGGACCACCATCAACTTTGGTCATCAGTAGTTGTACCATGTTCATGAGATCTTTAATCTCAGCAGTTTGTGAAACTGCTGATGATTTAGGTCTAACTACTGAAAGAGAATTTCGAGAAAAAGATTTTTGTTGAGATTTTGTCTTTTTCTGAGAAAAGGTGTTTACTGGTTGTTGTTTCCTGGGAGAAAAAGTTTCTACAAAATCATTTCTGATTTGTTTTCCCACAACCAGTTGTTGAGTTTTCTTGTTGTACTGAATACCTTTTCTGTATCTGCAAAATTCTGTCTTGTGGTTGAACAGACCACAGATTTCACATTCTTTTGTCTTTTCTTTCTAAGACAAGTTTTTGACTGTATTGATTGGTTTTAGGTCATCAGTAGTTTTCAGGTTCTCAACTTCTGATGTAGTTGAAACTACTGATGGCTTATTGTCAGAATTAATCAGTACTTCTGAAGAACTTTCTTTGTGAGATTTTAGAATGTTTTCATGGAAAGATGTGCATTCTTTCTCTTCAGAAGTTTCACCTGAAACAATTTTTCTCCCATCTTCAGTTGTTTTGGGGGAAAAATCTGTTGGTGTTTCAGTGTGATTGTACCCTATGCCAAACCTAACATTTGAAGCACTTTGTTTGTTTAGCAATAGTTGGTACCCTTTACAAGATTCAACCCATTTTTCACATGTGACCTTGGTGTCAGCAAGCTCTTGTCTGACATTTCCTAGGTCATTTATCATGATTTTAATTTGTGCTTGGGTTTCAATAGCAGTGTTAGTTAATTTAGAAACTTCTTTTGTTTTTGCTGAAAGTTTTCTTTCTAAATCACATTTCATCTGAGTGAATTTTCTCTCATAGTCATTTGCTTTCCCTTGTAAGTGCACATTAGTCTCTCTTATGGGAGCAAAAGATTCTTTGCAAGAAGTTGAACAAAGTTTTGTCAAAGATTCTTTTGATACATGTGACAAGGCAGATTTTGAGGTGCATCCCTCAAATGCCATTAAGGCAAAGTTCTTTCTGCCATTATCAGGCTCTCCCCAGTTGATGTCAAACATCTTGTTGTCTGCATCAGGGTTACACTCAGTAGTGTCAAAAGGAAGACTGCTCCAGTCAACATACCCTGAAGTAAATAAACTTTGTTGTGAGGGCTGCTGAGTTTGTGGAGGAGATTGAGCAGCTGGAAAGGGAGGGATTGATTGTTGGCTCTGCATCTGTTGAGCAGGCATCTGTACATATTGTACTTGTGGCACATATTGGTGTTGTGAAGCTTGTGCCTGTACAAAATGTGCACTCCCTTGTGTTCCATTATTCCTGTTATAACTAGGGTTAAAATTATTTCCAGACTGAGATTGGTTAAAGCTAGAGCTTCTACACTCTCTAGAAAGTGTCCCAACTTTTGACACTTGTGACATCTAAGTTTCGATTTGTCAAAACCAATTTTTGTTGAGCTGTTGAGTCCTGGAAACTTCCTTCCTGACCTTTTGTAAAATTTATTTGTTTTTAAACTTAACATGGCCAGTTGGTGTAGAATATCCATTTCTTCCAAGTCATCACTGCTAAAATTTTTTAAATCTTCCATGATAAAACACATGTTATCAACAGTTTGACTACAATCATTATTGTCATAACCTGGGAATGATCTTTCAGATGAGATCCCAGCAGTTATGTCAATATGGTCAAAAGATCCAAAACTATTTGAACAAGTTGGTGAGTCTTGTCCCAATAGTGTTGTACTACCTGGTAGATAGTCATTAGCAGTTTTACCAGAACTTTGTAACTTTTTCTTTTGATCAATTTCTCTTTCAAAAGTAAGTAATCTCCCATGAAGTTTTGTAAGAGTGAGGGAGCTAAAGTCTGGTGAAGATCTTAAGACTATAGAGTATGTTTTCCATTTTCAGGTAAAGACCTTAAAAATCTATGAAGCATAGATACAGTTGTGTAGGTCTGACCATTTAATTTTAGCTCAGATATTAATGAGGAGAATCTTTCAAATTGTTGTGTTAAAGTTTCCCCATTAATGTGAGCAAAAGTTTCATATTGTTGAGCCAGGATTTCTCTGGTGTTGGCAATCACCTCTTCAGTTCCTCCAAACTGTTCTTTGAGGCAGTCACAAAGCTCTTTGGCACTATCACAATGTAATAGGCCAGAGTAGATTTCATTTGGGAGTGCCATTTCCAACATAGAGAAAGCTTTAGCATCAAGCTCAAGTTTTAGGAAATCATCATCTGTATAGTCTTTTGGGTCTTTTGGAATTTCTTCTTTAGTTTCAAGATTGATATTTACTGGTTTATGAGTACCATATATCACAGATTTCCAGCAACCTGTGTTGGTCTGTGATAAGGTATGTGCCATTCTCCTTTGCCCGATATTATATTCATTTCTTACTAGCATAGCAGGTTTATTGGCAGAACCAGTATTATGAGGATCCATTTTAAAGAGTATTGATTTGTCAAATATCTCTTAAAGTGATGGATGTTGATAAAAGTGAACTTTTAATCCTTTATTGAATATCAATAAGAGCCTGTGTCTGATTCTTAATGTGTTAGATTGATACGTGATCAGATAAACCAGTGCTCTGATACCAATTGTTGGATCAATATTGCTCTTTGTATGAACTTGCTAGTGAACACTTAGGTGTCTAGCAAGTTCTTAATCAATAATAGCACAGCGGAATGATATGAGTTTAAAGCTACACTTATCAACAGGAGTTATTACTCCCCCTGGACGTTTGATAAAACTAAAGACAAGTATTTAATGAGAATCTAAGCATTGAATGAGAATGGACACTTAAACAGATTCTCAGTAAATGAAATGGAAATAACAATGATAAGCTTTGAAGGATTTCTGTATTAAAAATCAATGTCTAAAACAGAGGGATGAACCCATCTATATATAGACTTTACAAATACATGAACCTTGCCAAAAAGCAAGTTCAGAGACAAGTTGCAACAAGTTGCAATCTTGGAACTTGTACAAAAAGTTAAAGTAATACTAAACTAATAAACTACTGAAACATAAGGCAGTGGAAAGATTCTTGGACAAGTGCTGATGAATGACAAACTACTGATGAGTAGTTTGTCTTCAGTAGTTCTTCAGTGAACTGTCTGGTTTGGACTTCAGAACTTCTGATGTATTTCTTCTTCAGTACTTGTAGAATCCTTCTTCAGCTGTTTAGTCTTCTTTCTTCGATAGTTCTATACTTAGAATAAATTGACAGAAGTGAATTAGACTAAGGTTTGCAAAAGTGGTTTCACCAATCCTTTTTGTCCTAACAAATTGACTTTCTTTGGCCTATGGGATTGTTTGTGCTGCTTACCCTTCTTACAACTCACACACTTGTCATTTAAGTGAAAATGTTTAATGTTCACGCCTGTGACAGGTTCATTCTTCACCAATTGATTCATCTTACGTAGGTGAATGTGTCCCATTCTCCTATGCCACATAATTGATTCTTTTTCTGTAGCCTTGGAGAGAAAACACGTGACTTGGCCTTGATTGGTCATTGCTTTAGACATGTCGAGAATGTACAAGTTGTTCACTCTTGGTGCCTTTAACATCACCCACTCTTTTGGTAATTCAAAACCCGGCTTGAGTATGTAGCAAGATTTGTCGTCAAAGAATACTGAAAATTGCTTGTCACATATCTGACTGACACTGAGCAGATTGTAATCGATTTGCTTCACATAAGAAATTCTCTCAAAACTCACTATTCCATTGCTGACACTACCCTCCATGGTAATATACCCTCCCTTGTTTCCTGCAAATGCTACATAACCTCCATTGATATTTCTGATATCGAATAGTAGCGAAAGATCCCTTGTCATGTGACCAGAAGCTCCAATGTCAACAATCCAAAGACTGCTCACAGGGCCAGCTGAAGCTCCCTGCACATATCAAGTAAAGAAATTAGATTTTTCGAGGGACCCAAGCCTGTTTGGTCTTGGGGCTTTGAACAGTTTGTTTCAAAGATTCAGATTTCTCACAAACATTTTGATTTGAATCGATCTTTTTCTGATCACTCAAACCTTTCTCATTCTCTGATTTCTCATTTTGTTGTGAAGTTGAAGCACCTTCAGAACCCTTTGGTGACCAAGATTGTTCAGATCGTTTCAAGATCCGGATTTGAGATTTTGGGGTCTCAGCCGGTTTCTTTACTTCTTCTTTGAACGAAACTTTCTTGGTTACCTTCTCTGATTTAACAGAGATAGGTCCAACTGTTGGTTTGACATTAGGTTTATCAGGAACCTTTTTCTTATCAACAGTTGTGTTCACCATTGGTTTCTTAAGAGATTTCTCAGTGGCTATCCAGTTGCGGCGATCATATGTCATCGGACGATTTTCCCTCCTTTTAAAATAACTGCTTTGATTATAAAAAGGTGCTGGTTGAGGGACAAATCGTCTTTGTGGATAACAATGATTGTCGACTGGACATTCATATTTCTGCTTCACTTCCACCTCGTGCCTCTTGTGCCTTACGTACGGGCAGTGAGCAAGTAAATGCCCTCTCTCCCCGCACTTAAAACACGCACGATACTCTTCAAAATTGTTCTTGGCATTCGACTTTGAATAACTAGTGATAGGATATTGATCATCCATACACCTTCTTCTCAAACTCTCAGGAGCTGGGTCCTTTGAGTAAGTCGGCTCAAGAAAACCATTTGACTTTTCTTTTGGTTTAATAAATTCTGTGACATGGACCTTTGGTTCTTTAGGAACATCCAAATGAATTTTCTTTAAGATTGCTGGAGGTAAATCATTTGTTCGCTCATGTTTCGGGAACCAAATGGTACTCTCCTGCCAAATTTTCTCAATTTTTGAATATTTGGCAAATTCTATTGGATATTCTTCATCAGAAATTATCTTATCAGATCCTTCCATCCGATAGAAAACTTTAACAGGTTTACTACAAGATTCATTATGATTTTCACTTTTCTTCTCAATTTTCTTTTCAATTTTCTTCTCAACAGGCTTAACTGATTGATTCTTTCTATAAGCGTTAGCCAAGGGATGCACAATCTGATATGGTGAAATAGGTTCAGTAGTGATTATGTGATTTTCATCAGGAATATCACACACCTTTTCAGAAACCTTCTCAGACTGTTCATCCTCTTCATCAGAATCATCAGCAGCAACTACACCTTCATTATTTCCCAGAACAGGTCTAACATCAGAATAAGGGTCTCCCACACTAGAAGTGTTTGACTCTTCATCCGATGTAGAATCAGATTTAACTGAGCTCTCCGGTGCTATTGAGTACAAATTATGGTTTTCAAACAACACCGGAGCTGGGACAGCTTTATAGTTGGCACTACTCGACTGTGAAGGCTCTTCTATTATATGATCAACAACATAAGCGATATGCTTATGACTCTCAAGCTTCTTGTTCACTTTTTCTGCAAAGCACTTGATGGTGGCCATTTCAAGTTTTGTGTTTTCTAAATTATTTATATAATTATTTATGGCCATTTGTTTCAAAGATAAAGTCTTTTTCAACTTTGAAACGTCTTTCTTATAACCATCAAGTACTCTGTTAAACTCTTTTGATTCTTTTTGATATGATTGACAGTTGATTTTAGCACTCTCAAGCTGAACCTTGAGTTGCTTATTCTCCTCTGTCAATTTATCACAAGCATTGCAATGTTTAACACAAGTTGAATTTGAATTAGAAGCAGATTCAGTACTTACCTGTTTTGGAGGTTCTGTCATGGCCATCAATGCAAAGTGTGCTTCCTTCCCAGCGAAAAACTTGGAATAATCAATCCTGGTACAAGCATCATCCACTATGCATGATTTCCGGGTCATCAAAAAGTCGGCTTCAGCAAGCAATTGGTCAATATCATCATCCAATGAGTTAACACTAGATTCAGAATCAGACTCACTCTCCTCATCAGAATAAGTAGAATCAAACTGCTCTGGAATATCAGCAACCGAATCAAGAATCATCCCAGACTTTTTCTCTGTACAAACATCACTCTCTTCATTCAACTCTTCGATCCTCACTTCAGATATCTTTTCAGTCACTACCTCCTCTTCAACCTCTACCGGCTCATACAAATTCATCTGCTGTGCAACACAAGCCACATTCCCAGTTGTAACCTCTTCAACACCTAACTGCGTCCCTGTCCAATCAAACCCTTCGTCTTTCTGTATCACCAAAGCTTGATTTTGATTATCTGTTTGGGTTTGTGTGTTTGGTGTAGAAATAGGAATGATTGTTCGGTTTGTGTTTTGTGGTGTTTGGTTTTGGTTTTGGTTTTGGTTTTGTGTTGTATTTTGTCTAACAGTGTTATTTTGTTGGGTATTTTGTCGGTTTTGGTAGTTTTGTTGTGGTTGAAAGCTTGAGATATTAGGACTTTGGTAAGATACCTGATTTTGGGTTTGTTGGTTTTGATAGTTAGAGTTGAAAGGATTTCTATTTCCCTGCTGAGCTGGTTGTGTGCATTCTCTCTTAAAATGACCTTTCTCTCCACAATTGAAACACGTCACTTATGGCTTTAAGTGGTGTTTGGAGAAGTAGACAGATCAGTTCTTCCAGTTTTCTGAATAAAATCAGTAGCTCTCCTCATGATACTTGCAAATGCCCATTGAATATCCATGAGCTCCATTTCTTCTTTGTCAATCTGTGCGTAGTCCTCATTGGTCAGGTTGTTATTACCAATTTGACTCGCAACAAGCCCATTATACGATGCTACCATGGCTGACAACAATGCTACGTGTTGTTGAGCAATCTCAACAGTAACATTGTTAAGGTTCGATGTTTCCAACACAATCGGGCTCTGATTTGTTTGACTTTGATTAACTTGCATAGGGTTCATTTGAGGGATGTATGTTTGTTGTTGAGGTTGATTAGCAAAATAACATGCTGCTTGTTGCATATGTGAAAATGGTGGAATATAAGATGTAGTAGGATATGATGGTGGGGTATATGATGATGTTTGAGCAAGATAATTGATTGGTGTTTTGGTTGGTTCAACATGGTTAGAGATGCACGCGATGTGTGGAGCAACATTTGAACTCGAACTAGAACTAGAAAGAGAAGTAGAAGAAGTACCACCATGATAAAAATCTGGATTCTGAGGAATTTGTGCTCTTTTTGCCTTCCTCTTTTCTTCCATCTCCTTATTTTCCAGTTTCTGAATGAACTCATTAATTGTCCAATATTGGTACGCATCCTTTTCTTTCAACACCTCTATATGTTGATTCCAATACGGTGGCAATGCATCGGCAAACTTGTCCACCAATTCTGACATAGGTATGCTTATCTCGTAGCTTGAAAGCTCAGTGAGTAAATGACAATACCTTGGAACCAACTCCTTCAGCGTCTCGTTCCCCATGTAGCTGAAGTTCTCAAACTCTTTCCAAAGTTCCTCCATCCTCAACTTCCTCGTCTTCTCGTTTCCATCATGCCTATTCTTTAACATGTCCCACAGCTGTTTAGATGTTGTGCAAGAACCAAACTGATGTAACAGATCAGTATTGATAGCTTGGGACAATTGAGAAAACGCCTCCTTTTCAATAGCAAATTTCTTCTTTTCATCATCTGCAAGATTCTCCAATGGAATAGGCTCTCCCGTTTTCTCCAAGATTGGAGCAACATAGCCCTTCGCAATCATCTGCCATGCTTCTGTTCCCTCTAAACCCATTCCCTCCAAATGGATCTTGAATTTGGTCTTCCACGTGTTGTAATCGACCATCTCCATAAGCTTAGGTGGACGGCTTCCACTCCCCGAAGACAAGTCTTGGATAAGAGTTGAAATGGCATTTGTCGTCTGAGAGTGAACCGCTGCTGCTGCCACTCCCCAATAATCAGCTATCGGTTGTGGTTGTGGTTGTGCAACATGTTGGGGAATAGTACTAGTCATTGCCATGTAATTGATAGGTTGTGATGGTTGACTATACTTTTGAGCGGCTACTGACCAAAGATCCATGGTTGTCTGCTGTTATGGTGTCGGATTAGGTCGTGGTGTAGTAGGAAAGTTCCACATGTCAATTTGAAAATGATTAAACACGAAAAGATTAGAAAAGTTTTATAACAGATTCTACATTCGTATGTATCGAGTGGGCGAATGTGCACAAATGTTCACGTTCGACCGTTTAAGAAGATACGAATGTAGAAAATAACAGACTCAAATCACTTTCGACCGTTTACTCCCTCGTTCGACCGTTTAAAAACTCACTTTCGACCGTCCGATTGGTCGAATGAAACTAAAATGGTCGAATGAACAACTAAACACTGACAAACTCTAGGTTCGACCAACTGAAACACCACGTTCGACCAAAAATTCACACGTTCGACCAAATAAACTCACACTTTCGACTAGGCTCCCTAGGTTCGACCCTGCATATTCAAAAACGGTTATTCTTTGAAAATCAGTTAATTTTGATCAAACTTTTCAAAAGTTGATGAAATTTGATGATTCTAATCAGGTTTTGTATCGGATTTGATTTGGAACAAGTTTAACAAAGAGAATTATGCATTTTATCCATGAAAACAAGCTCTAATCAATCAATTTATCACCAAAATCAGTTTATCAATGAAAACAGAAAGTTTTTGATTAAAATAGGGTCCAAATCAGCTGTACTATTATCAAATTGTAGTTGTTTGATCCATATGGCTCTGATACCACTTTGTAGAAGGATCGAATTGACAAAAACAATTAAGTTGATCAAACAAGTCTACTAATTCAAGTGCAGAATCCTTGAATCAGTTACAATATGATAATAATATCAACAAAACGATAAAAATCATCTTCAAATCATTCATCTCATTAATTATCAAACTCAATTACACGTGAAAAGATGTTTATAATCAATTACAGACGTGAACAAAGTTGACTCAAAACCCTAGGGAGAACACTAGACTGGAAGGAAAACAAAATGTCAAAAGTTACATTTCAAAAATGAACTTGGCCTTATATACGCCTGCACATTCGCCCATATAGTATGGTCGAATGTGCAGGTTCGACCAATCACACTGGTCAAACCAAGCAATACATAAAAATCTATTTCTACCTTCGACCTCCAGTTCTCCTTCGCACCTTCAGTCTCCTTCGACCGTTCAAAAACTCTCCTTCGACCATATAATTCTTCCTTCGACCAAACGACTAAACACAAAAACATATGTTAAAAGTAATCCAAAGCATTAGTCGCACAAAATGCATCTACAGGTTTGTTTATGCCCCAGTTTGCCGTAGTTTTGTTTTCACATGTATGCCTTAGATGTTACATATTGACACATAATATTATGCTTATAATTTTTGAATCTTTACTTCGTTTTGACAAAAACTTATGTATTCTCACCAACTTTGTAGTTGACCCCCTCTATTTTTCAAAACTTAACATGTTTCAGGTATTCAGTTGCTTGGAAGTTATTGCATTTGTTTGAGGATCACGTAGGAGCTGAAGCCGTAGATTCAATTAAACTAAACTTGTTATTGTTGTTTGAACCTATTTAATTTGTATGTAAATGTTTGTAATTTAATTAAATAATCTATCAAAACTTTATTTATTTGCCATGAGCTGTTGAGCAATCGTCACTACGTGACATTCCATTGTTTCCGACATTGGTTGAGGTGTTAAAGATTGGTATCAGAGCCACTCCTGTGCCATCCGGGATGGTGGGGCAAACCTCATCGGGGACGATGAGTCCCTGTGGGGGGGGTGATTGTAACACCCTAGGCATATCCCACATCGGCCGTGGACAGGAGAGATCATGGTTCATAAGTAATGTCCTGCCTCATAAATCACAAATGCGTTTTGGGCTTAGTTGGTTGTGGAGCACATGAAAACTCCACAGTTAAGCGTGCATCGGTGGGAGTAGTACCAGGATGGGTGACTTCCTAGGAAGTTTTCCCCTGGGTAACCAAAAACAAATCCGTGAGCTTCTAATGGACAAAACGGACAATACTGGATGATATTAGAGGCGGGGTGTTAGAGATTGGTATCAGAGCCATGGTTATAGGGAATTAGGTTATTAGAAACATGACCTAGACTATAAACTTAAGAGTCCAACATGAGTGACCTACTTCTTGCTTGTTATTTGTTTGTGTTTCTCCAATTCATCTTGTGTCTACTTATCTTGCTTCTTTCTCCTTCCTTGACTCCCTTTCCTCTTACTAAGAATCTTCAACCTCATCCACGGTGGAAGTACAATGCATCATCCCAAAGAGAAATCTGCTGAAGATTGTATTCCTAGGCTTGGTGCCTACTTCCTTGATTTTTAATTCCTTTAAAGGATGGAGCTCCATAAGATATTACGAAGTTTCATCTTAACTTAATACTTTGTGTCAATTCATGGGTTACAAAATCCATTTCCCTGCTTATTGATATCACCCCGTCTAAGTTTCATTATCCTTGTATAAAAAACCTACTTCTTTTGTAACGATCCCTTACGTCACATGTGTTTTAATATTTCCAGTCTTATTCCAAACCTCATGAACCTCTCTATTACATAAACATTTACCTATACATTACAACTTTATTACTTCTTATGTCGTCTTGCTTGAAAACTTATTGATTTAAACTGCAAATGTTTTAACCCTGTTATTTTAAAAAGCTATTGATTTGACTACTAATATTCCTACCATAATCTTTGTATAGTATATACCCTGATTCCAAAACCAACAATTATTGTTTTCATCGAAATCTTCACCAATTCTACAAACAACCATTATTTTAACAAAGATTTCATCTAATTTTACAAACCTATCCCCTTTTCAAACGACTTTGATGTTTTAAATTGTTCTTTTTACACAAAGATAATAACTAAAATGTTTTCCAAACAAATGCTTAGGGTTCCCATACCAGATGCTCAATTAAATTTCGAAAACAAAAGCTTCATTTAAAAAAATCAACTTTAAACAAAGAATGAAAACCTTTTCAGATCACACCGTTAGGTATCCACATACCTACTTTATCACAAACATGACTACTTTACTCCTTTTCTTTACCTATAGACTAAACCATTCATCAACTATTCTATACAACCTTGAGTATACTATGGATTTCATCATTCTCTCAAAGAATAAACAGATATTCTTCGCCTTTTCGAACATGAGCTTGATTTTCATGATTACCAAACTATTGAAAACTTGATATCTGATTCTTAATCATACAATGCATGTTTGTTGTGTGAAACTTGATTCTTCTTGATACATGAGAATTTGATTACCTATTCTATTTACACATTTGATTATTCGTGATACTTGAAAACATGGGTAGCTAATATGAATTGTTTGCTATAATCATCAACTAGTGAAATCACACCTAGCATCAAGAACCTTGTCTAGGGCAACTCAATTACATGTCACATTCAATACTTGATACTTGTCGCATTTACAAACTTGCTTGTACGTGTGTATTATCAATTTGCAACATAGGTGTTGAACTACAAAATTCTTCTTGCATTTGCTACATTTATCCACTCAATAACGGGTAGAGGATGAATTACCTGCTCAACAGTTAGTGGAGTACCTAATAACCTGCTCAACGATTGGTAGAGGTCATCATGTCTACTCAACAGTCGGTAGAAGTTCTAATAACCTGCTCAACGATTGGCAGAGGCCATCGTACCTACTTAACAATCGGTAAAGGTTACTACTCCACGTCTGGTAGAGGTTTTTCTTACCTGCTCATGAGTTGGACTCATTTTTGTATACTATGTGCAAACATCTTACTTAGTGGGCTCCTAGTTTGGGTTGTAGCTCATACTTAAAATTTTCATATGCTGGCAAGTCGTTGTAACCAAACATGTTTGTTTTCATTATTACATAATCTCATTTCTGTGTTAAGTGACAAGTCGTAACCTAACGTGTTGGTTTTCACAGCCACATTAGTTTCATCACCATGATAACAAACCATTGTGACCCAATGTGTTTGTCTTCACAACCTCATAAATGCATCGTTCTTTTGAAACTTATTTTGCTTTGATATGTTATTGTAGATTAGGATCATAGAAGGACACAAAACCCTAATGTAAGGTAAATTGGTGATTGCGGTCCTAAACGTAATCATGAATTTACAGGTACGATAAGGTGGTGTGAAATTCAGTTAACTGGGGAGATGTTCAGTACGCTTTCGAAACACCAAAGGCATGGTGGGTTAGCTGCTTTACACCCTATATATAAACGCTAATGGTGCATCGAAAGTGAGACTGGGGATCGAACTCAGGACTAACCCTTGTTTGTGTTGTATGTCTTTATATTATCTAGATTCGATCATCGTAAATGTTCCATCTAAAACTCTTTGATTGCGTCATCTTGAAACTTGAAATTTTTATACCATACAATCCAATTCCCATCATTTGTTACAACTTAGGAATATACTTTATCACCTTGATGCATTAGAACCATCAAGTCCCTTGTTTTTTCTTTAAAAATTAACAATACGAACTGTTTACTCAAATTTTACCGCAGATTCTTCTACAATTTCGGGACGAAATTCCCAAAAGTATGGGAGATTGTAACCTTGTGTATTTTCTCATTATTTTACATTTTAATTATAAAATATTTATAAATACTAATTTTCTATTTTAATTTAATCTAATTAGAACTTTAAATTCTTATCGATCATTTCCCATTTATATTATTTATTACATTACTTTTAAATAAATAATAATATATACTTTTGAGAAAAAAAACATATTAGTTTTATAAATTAACTAAAAGCTTTAATAAAATAAAGTTTCTATTTAAAACTCATCCATATGTAACCCAGACACCCATGAGTCCAAACTCCTTCCCTTAAATCTAAAACCCATTTTCTTGTATAACCCGACCTGTTTAATCAAACTGAAGCAATTAAGATCGATATGGAAGGAATTGTGTCAATCTATTCTATAATCCTGATCAATCCACCAAAACGACTTGATCTATTCCGTGTTTATATGATAGAAACAACATCAAGGCTGTTAAGTTTAAGATTAGCGATAATTATTCAAAGTATATCTATCCTTAAGTTTAAACCTTATCGATTCTGCTCCTCGCCTATAAATTGAATCCATAAGCCTACTCAGACCCTGATCGGTATTCATTCACCCCTATCAATTGTTGTTTTTGTTTGTTGTTCATGCCCGAATCGTGCCTGTTTATCCGACTCTGTTCTTTGTTTCTTTTGTCCTACCAGGTTAGTTTTAGTGCAATTAAAACCTGTAAATTTCTCGATTAGATCTAATAAATATAACCCCTTGATAAAAACGATCAATCATAGCTTGTTCTGTGGTATTTTAATGGTGGGGATCGGTTAGGGTATTAGGGGGAAGATGATGAATAGGGAAATCAGCATTTAAATTTTTGACATGGTTTTAAAACACAAACTGATCGTAGATCAGATGGTTTTATGGGGTTGTTGTTAATGGGCAGCCCCAGGTTTGACCTAGGGTTGGCACGTTTTTGGTTTATTTTTCAATATCTTATTTACTCTATCTAAAGTAACTTATATTTGTGTTCCATGCATATGTTATATCAATATATGCAATATGATTTCAAATTCTGTAAAACTAATTAATAACAGATTTATCTAATAAAAAAGAGGGGTTAAATCTGAAATATTATTTAATTTATTATTTTATAATAATAATAATCTTGTTTTATTCATAACTAATTCATAAAAATTTGGTTTTTAACGATTCAAAAACCAAAATTTTTCTAAAAATCTATTCTATCTTTTAAATAAAAAATATGCATTTCATTAAAAATATTTCTTTTTGTTTTAAACTTATTAATTCACTTATACTTTTATGTTATAAATAAATTCTTTTAAATACAAAATAAATAGAAAATAGTTTATAGAAAATATTTTCCATATTTTCATGAGTTATGTCTTTTAGTCTATGTAAAACTAATAATATTTTAAATAATTTTATTATATTTTAACTAAACCATTAACATTTAAGCGTCTTTCCCCAAAACTAGAGAACCCTTATCGCCCGATCAAGGAAACCGTAGACTTTTAAGACGTGTTTTCTTAGACTTGGTTTGCATCATCTAGGTTGATTTCTTATGAATCATATTGCTAGCTGTTCGTTGCGTTGTAGATACTTATTTGCTTACTTTACTTAAGGTGAGTTTACATATCCCCACTCTTTTACTGTTTTTAAATGCTTTTCGGGGTGAAACATGTTACTAAAACTTATGCAATTCTACTATGTGTCTTATGTGATTCTTTGTGCTACGTGTCTTAAACTTGCTAAGTAAACTAAACTAAGACTTGCATAATCATTAAATCCGTACAGGCCAACAGCAAGAATGATAGATTTATTGGATTGACAACCACACCTAGATTTGTTGTGTAACACCCCGGTTTTAGGGCCCAGAATTTTTCATATAATATTAATAATATATAATTATTAATAACCAAAGATAAATAATAAACCATGTGTTTTGGTACGAAACGGAAAACCGAACTATTATAAAAAATACTAGGTTAGAGTCCCGTGGGGACCCACGGTTCACCCGAAAGTAAAATGAAAAAAAAAGTAGGAAAATAAGAATTGTATTATGCAATTTGATTTGGTTACTAAATGTTTGATGATGCAATATGTATGAATTTTGATGTTAAATGCAAAA
This sequence comes from Ambrosia trifida, assembly GCA_028751855.1. Classification (NCBI taxonomy): domain Eukaryota; kingdom Viridiplantae; phylum Streptophyta; class Magnoliopsida; order Asterales; family Asteraceae; genus Ambrosia; species Ambrosia trifida. The sequence goes on from CM054131.1 coordinate 63,534,427, forward strand.
TGTCATCTAACAGTTTAATGTAACGAAATGATGGATATATCGAGTAAGTAAAGTTTAATTTGACAACTGCAAACTACATAGCATACTATCACAATATCACATATTACATCATTTAGGTAATATCTATATTCTAATCATAGCTAAGCTTAAGCATAGAACACTTATCATTTAGTTGGGGCTTAACGAACTTCAACCAATATTACACATTACATCATTTGGGTAATATCTATATTCTAATCATAACTAAACTTAAGCATAGAACACTTATCAATTAGTTGGGGCTTAACGAACTTCAACCATTGGTCCATTTTCATTACTTCAATCAAAATCTTCCAAGTCTTGCTTATTGATAGCTGATTTTTCGCCTTCAAAGTTGTTATCATTGTCATCACATCCTCGGAGTGCAGCTCATTTCCAATAATTTATGAAAACTTCCACCATTGTATTCCATACTTGCGTTCTACATAAAATATAGTTGTTGTAAAGATATGGATACGGTGATAAGTAAATTAAGAAACAATTCTTAACCCACTTACTTGAATGGGTAGCTTAAATTTTACATATTATCTCTCCAATGGTTCAAACCGATTAAATAGCTAAAAAACAACTAATAAGAAAATGGGTCCATTGTCACATGCTATAATATAAATTTCCTATATTTTATTAAAAAAAATAGACACCAAAAGGATCAACCCCAAACCCATTTCAACATGTTGCCAAAAGGACCCATTGTACATACACTTTAGGCAACTTTTGACATGTTACAAAATGCCGCCAAAAAACGTCATTATTTAAACTGTGTAAATATAGTACTTAACAATTAAAAATCTTAATAAATAACATCAAAATCATAATCAATCATCCAAATCAATGACATTAAAATAATCTGCGTCTGAAATTGCCTTACCCATTATATACAAATTATTATTGACATATTAAAATTAGCACACTTAAAATTAGCACACTTATTGAAATCAAGATGATGATTATCGTTTAGTGACAATTGATTAAAGGAAAGTCGTAATATCAAAATGAAAGTCGGTCAACAATGTTAAAATGAAATTCGTAATATTAGTAACATCAATAAATACGATTAAAAATCTTAATAAATAACATCAAAATCATAATCAATCATTCAAATAAATGACATTAAAATCATCCGCGTCTCAAATTGTCTTACCCATTATATACAAATTATTATTGACATCTTTAGTAATCATTATTAGTTGTGATTGAAATAATATAATTCTTTAACAGAAAATAACATTTTGAAAATTTATATTATCATTTAATTTCGTTGTTAAAATTGGTATGACGATTAAATGATTTTATTATTTGTTAAGGTTTATATAGTATTGTTGTGTCTCGAACAATTCTGCAAAATCGGAAATATTGTGCCTCGATTGACGTGATCAAGTAGGAATATTTATTTATATATTTGAATTATAAAAAAAATGGAAGGATTCTTAATTGACGTGAATTGGTCAACAACGCTTAAAATTAGCACAATCAAATTCAAAGACATAAAGTCAAAGAATTGACCTCCATCAAATTAACAAAAACGTAAAAAGTTTTTATTTAGATGGGTCAACAATATTAAAATTAAGGTCGTAATATTAGTAATAGCATTGAAAATTATCTTGAATACATTATATATTTTAGGAAACTGTTAAATAGATTTAAATTATATTTATTATTAAAGGAATAGTAAAAGTGTAGGAAAATAAATGTACACTCCTATCTTCGGATTATATTTAAATTATAAACTGTTAAATAAATTTAAATAAATGTTTAAAGCAAAATCATATATGTTTAAAAGAATATCGTTTTATGACAATTGATTAAAGGAAAGTCTATGAATTATAAAAAATGGAAGGATTGATAATTGACGTGAATTGGTCAACAACGCTTGAAATTAGCACAATCAAACTCAAAGACATATAGACAAAGAATTGACTTCTATCAATTTAACAAAAACATAAAAAAATTTTACTCAAATTTGGTCAACAATATTAAAATTAAGGTCGTAATATTAGTGATAGCATTGAACATTATTTTGAATACATTATATATTTTAGGAAACTGTTAAATATATTTAAATTATATTTATTATTAAAAGAATAATAAAGGTGTAGGAAAATAAATGAACATTGTTATCTTTAGATTATATTTAAATTATAAACTGTTAAATAGATTTAACATTGTTAAATAGATTTAAATAAATGTTTGAAAGAAAGTCGTATATGTTTAAAATAATATTGTTTCATGACAATTGATTAAAGGAAAGTTATAATATCAAAATTAAAGTCGGTTAACAATATTAAAATGAATTTCGAAATATTAGTAATATCAATAAATAAGATTAAAAATCTTAAGAAATAACAACCAAATCATAATCAATCATTCAAATCAATAACATTAAAATCATCATAAATAACATTAAGACTCTTCATAAATAACATCAAAATCATAATTTAAATTTCAAAATCAATGACATATTGTGGTGCAGCCTTAGTAACAAACATTTTGTGCTGGATTTAACACCATTTGAAGACACAATATGCGCCAATGAAAGTATCTTCTGATTGAAGCAAATCAGTCCATCCAATCACAGTTAACCTTTACAAAAGCATTATGTATAGAAAATTAAGAATGTGTAACTAAATATAAAATAAGAATATTGTAAACATAAATGTTGAGTGTGCAACTAACAAACCTAACGACTTGAGAAACAATTTCTGCACATAATATTAGTATTACTATTAGTTAGTATTAGTAATTATTAGTAATTAGTAATATATTCGTAAAAATAGTAATAGAAAATTTTAATTCGGTCAATAAGATATATATGAGATTAAAATTAAAAATCGTAATATTAGTTTTAGTATTAGTAATATATTCGTAATTTAATTCAATCAATTCGGTCAATAATAAATAAATAAGCTTAAAAATTGTAATATATAACATTAAATTCGGTCAATTATTATTAATGTCATTAAAACTCATAATAAATAACATTAAAAATGAATAAATCCTATTAAATGCAGGCAAAACCAATAATAATTCATAAAAATAAATTAAACATAATTTTGTATTAATACTAATATAAATAAATGAGATTAAAAAGTTGTAATAAATAACATTCAATTCGATCAATTATTATTAATGTCAATTAGTATTAGTAATATATTCGGTCAACAATACGAATTTTTACGAATAGTAAAACTAAAATCGTAATATTAGTATTAATATTAGTTAGTATTAGTAATTATTAGTAATTAGTAATATATTCATAAAAAATAGTAATACAAAAATTTAATTTGGTCAATAAGATATAAATGGGATTAAAATTAAAAATCGTAATATTAGTTTTCGTATTAGTAATATATTCATAATTTAATTCGGTCAATAAGAAATAAATAAAATTAAAATTTAAAATCGTAATATTAGTATTAGTATTATATTCATAAAGTAATTTGGTCAATTCGGTCATAAATTAATAAATGAGCTTAAAAATCGTAATATATAACATTAAATTCGGTCAATTATTATTAATGTCATTAAAACTCATAATAAAATATCATTAAAAAATGAATAAATCCTATTAATTGCACGCAAGACCAATAATAATTTGAACAAATAGTAATATAAATAATATTTAATTTACTTTCATAAAGATAGATTGAACATAATTCGGTCAATTTATTAATATAAATAAATGAGATTAAAAAATCGTAGTAAATAACATTCAATTCGGTCAATTATTATTAATGTATTAGTAATATATTCGTAATTTAATTCAGTTAATAATAAATAAATGAGCTTAAAAATTGTAATATATAACATTAAATTCGGTCAATTATTATGATTATTATTATTATTATTAATATCATTAAAACTCATAATAAATAACATTAAAAATGAATAAATCTTATTAATTGTAGGCAAGACCAATAATAATTCATAAAGACATATTAAACAAAATTTCGTAGTAATATTATTATAAATAAATGAGATTAAAAAATCGTAATAAATAACATTCAATTTGGTCAATTATTATTAATGTCAATTAGTATAAGTAATATATTTGTAAAAAGAGTAATAGAAAATTTTAATTCGGTCAATAAGATATAAATGACATTAAATTTAAAAATCGTAATATTAGTTTTACTATTAGTAGTATATTCATAATTTAATTCGGCAAATAAGAAATCAATAAGATTAAAATTAAACGTCATAATATTAGTATTCGTATTAGTAATATATTCTTAAATTAATTCGGTCAATATAATAAATAAATGAGCTTAAATATCGTAATATATAACATTAAATTCAGTCAATTATTATTAATGTCATTAAAACTCATAATAAAATATCATTAAAAATGAATAAATCCTATTAATTGCAGGCAAGACCAATAATAATTTGAACGAATAATAATATAAATAATATTAATATATACTCTCATAAAAATAGTTTGAACATAATTTCGTAGTAATATTAATATAAATAAATGAGATTAAAAAATCGTAATAAATAACATTCAATTCGGTCAATTATTATTAATGTCAATAAATAACATTAATTCTAACATACTAAAAATACATTAAAAATGATTAAATCTTATTAAACATAAATTCGAAAAAAGTAATAATAAATAAATGATCTTAAAAATCGTAATATATAACATTAAATTCGGTCAATTATTATTAATGTCATTAAAACTTATAACAAATAACATTAAAAATGAATAAATCCTATAAATTGCAGGCAAGACCAATAATAATTCATAACGATAAATTAAACATAATTTTGTAGTAATATTAATATAAATAAATAAGATTAAAAAATCATAATAAATAACATTCAATTCGGCCAATTATTATTAATGTAATTTAGTATTAGTAATATATTCGTAAACAAAGTAATAGAAAATTTTAATTCGGTAAATAAGATATAAAAGGGATTAAAATTAAAAATCGTAATATTAGTTTTAGTATTAGTAATATATTCGTAATTTAATTCAGTCAATATTAAATAAATGATTTTAAAATCGTAATATATAAATTCGGTCAATTATTATTAATGTCATTAAAACTCATAATAAATAACATTAAAATGAATAAATCCTATTAATTGCAGGCAAGACCAATAATGATTCATAAAGACATATTAAACAAAATTTCGTAGTAATATTATTATAAATAAATGAGATTAAAAAATCGTAATAAATAACATTCAATTTGGTCAATTATGATTAATGTCAATTAGTATTAGTAATATATTCGTAAAAAGAGTAATAGAAAATTTTAATTCGGTCAATAAGATATAAATGACATTAAATTTAAAAATCGTAATATTAGTTTTATTATTAGTAATATATTAGTAATTTAATTCGGTCAATAAGAAATAAATAAGATTAAAATTAAAAATCATAATATTAGTATTAGTATTAGTAATATATTCTTAAATTAATTCGGTCATTAATAAATAAATGAGCTTAAAAATCGTAATATATAACGTTAAATTCGGTCAATTATTATTAATCTCATTAAAAATCATAATAAATATCATTAAAAATGAATAAATCCTATTAATTGTAGGCAAGACCAATAATAATTCGAAGAAATAGTAATATAAATAATATTAAACATAATTTCATAAAGATAGATTAAACTTAATTTCGTAGCAATATTAATATAAATAAATTAGATTAAAAATCGTAATTAATACATTCAATTGGGTCAATCATTATTAATGTCAATAAATAACATTAATTCTAACATATTAAAAATACATTAAAAATGATAAAATTTTATTAAATATAAATTCAAAAAAAGTAATATAAATAAATAAGATTAAAGTTTTTAATAAATAACATTAAATTCAGTCAATTATTATTAATGTCAATAAATAATATTAAACATCTTAATAAATAACATTAAAAATGAATAAATCTTATTAATTGCAATCAAGACTAATCATAATTTGTATGTGGCAATTGTAACGTCACTGCATATGATGTGTTGTTAGATAACAGAAATTTGTTCATGGCCTTCGGCACAGTCTGGAAAGATACGTATAAAAAAATAAAAATAAAAACATTTTATAAAATGAAATAGGCATTTTTACACAAAAAAAAAAAACAATCATACCAACATGGTTGACGAAGGGTCATGCGAAACCTTGAAGAATTGAGAACCTTTGTGATAAGACATAATAACGTTGGTGTGTTCGGATGAGATCCTGATTTTTAAAATAAGTAAAACATAGAATGATTAAATCAGTTTAAAGGTAAATCCGATTCACTGTATATCTATCAATACCGATTTAAAAAGTTGGTATTTCTAAAGAATAATCACAAATGAATACATCAAATTGATGAATTTCTTGAAACGATTAAATGTTAATTATCCATGTTCATTCTAAATCATCTAGATCGTATTTTATCAAAAAAAAAAACGATTAAAACTTCATTCTAAATGTATCATTGTTTAATCATTGATAATAATATTATTGAAGAATTTGATTAAATAGTCAAAGATTAAAAAAACCGATTAAATCTTCATATGGATAGTATTTTATAAGAAAACCGATTAAATAGTCAAACTAATTTTTGTAAACAAAAATTAAAAAACTGATTAAATCTTCATTGCAGAATTTGATTAAATAGTCAAAGATTAAAAAAAACCGATTAAGTCAAACCATTTGATTAAACAAATGATAAGAGAAATTTATTCATAAGATTAACAGTAAAGCATCGAGTTTGTTAACAAAAATATCAACTGAAAAATCGTATACATAGGTTTCATCAAGATGATTAACAGTAAAGCATCGAGTTTGTTAACAAAAATAAGTAAAACACAATAATATTAAGCAATGTTAGAAGAATAGGGATCGATGATTACCTTGAATCAGTTGTGAAGAATCAAGAAAGTATGAAATATGAAGGAGGAGGATAGAAAGGTTTGTTATGGAGAAATGAAGAATGATTTGTGGAGAATGAAAAAAAATTCTGAAAATGGTTTATATGGACTTCAATTCGGAGCTCCATATTGTGGTTGGATCCATGAGGACCCTCTCTAAGGCCTCCATTGGACCCGAGTGTATTCAATTATTATATAGATAGATTATACGCGAGTATACGACATGAGACGAACCAAAACGTAATATGAACCCGAACCCAAAACCGATCCCTCTTAATTAGTCACAAGGGAGGACACATTGTCCTCCCCATCTTATGACAACTCACCCATAAAAACCATTAACCAAACTCCCTAATATAAAACCCATGAATCATCCTTGTGTTTCTCACAAAT